>JAPEUQ010000007.1:0-1200000 GCA_027946365.1 Kalmusia sp. IMI 367209 | reverse complement strand
CCACCGCTTTTCTTCATAGGATGAAAAATCTTTAGCTCTAGACCTGCAGTCGCTTGCGACCTTGACAGACACTCTTTACCACTTACTGATATATTTCTACACCGACCCGGGACGCCTTTCATTAGATCAGGATTTTGGCTGACTCCTCGAAGTATTTAGATCTTCTCAAACGATTCACGCCCGATACTCTCGCGCAAGACCATCGTGCATTTCTCCAAGATCTCGAGCACGTAGCATTAGAGCTGCAACCGCCACCTACGTTGTGGATCGACCAAATAGCCCAGAGTGATGATGCTGAACGGAAGAATAGCGCCAAGCTTATTAGACAAGCTGAGTCGGCCGCAGCGCGTGTCCCGGCCGTTGACTCTGGTGTGAAGATCTGGAGTGGTCCATCAGCAGACCGACGACCGACCCCTTTGCGAATCCAAACAAACGCAGATACGTCATCTCTGGAGAAGGACTTCACAACGGCTGGGACGCCAAGTAAGCTCGGCTGTCCATTTGCCGCGAGCAGCGCCAGGCAGAGTCCACTTGCCACTCCTCGTAGTTCTATCTCACGTATGAGTTACAAGGGGCGGAGGTCGAAGCGACCCTCATTCAACGACCCTATAAGGGCGGAGATATGTGGTAATGATGGCCCAGCATCTGTGTCTGCCTCTGTGGAAGGCTCTGCCGCTGTTTGTCCGATCCGCTTTCTTGACCAGCATGATCCAGAAGATGTGGCTAAGTATTTTGAGAAACACAAGCATGAGTTGCCTCGAAGTCATGAGGTGTGTATCAACCGCTTCCAGAGCAACACAGAGAGTATACAGCAGCTTGATCGTAAATATGGCGATCTCGTTAGTATGATCCAAGGGCTGGGCGAGAAGCACCAAGCATGGCTTCCAGAAGAACCGGACGATGTAGACGAAGCTCCAGTTGCACCTGAAGATGAAGCGAAGACGGACGTCAAGGTGGAGAAGTGGGCTACAGCAGTCACAGCGAGTCTGCAAAACAGTGTACCAGGGGAGGACGAAGTAGATGTACCTGAACCAACACCTGATGAAGCCAGAACGCCTCACTTTGACCGTCCGCTCAAAGAGATTCGTGTTGGAGAGTCCCCGAGCCGGCCATGGGGCATTCACATTCCCGCCAAGTACACTGACGCCGAGAGCTCCTCCTCGGTGGGCTCAGCTGCAACGGCTTCACCACAGCTTCCGCTTGATACCAGCCGACCGATCGGCGAGACGCCCAAGAAGACGGGAGGATGCCCTTTTGGCCACTTGGTCAAAGGAGATGGCTCTAAAGTACAGGAGCACGATGCCGCTATAGAGACTGTGCCAAAACCTGTTGCGGATGCGCCTGTGTCGTCACTTGGCCACCCAATAGATCCCAACCCGACAAAACAGCCCGAGCCCGAGCCCGAGCCTGAGCCCGAGCACGAGTCTGAGGCAAAGCCTGAGGCCACACCAAGGGCTGCACCACCAGAAATACCAAAAGTCGTTCCTCAGATGGTGTTCAATGGACCTGTCTTCCTTGGATACCCGCCAGAACAGCTGATGTTGCTATTTCAGAATAGTAACCTAGGGGCTGTCCCGAGATGAGTGATGACGAACAGATGGAATTGTTGAGCAAAAGTTTTATACCAGGTAAATGTATTGTAATCATAAGGTAGGCCTTTGATAGCTACCTTGCGCATATTTTCTAGCGGCATTGCTCTGCTTCGTCGTGATCGCGTTCTGCATCTTCGAATTTCTCACTCCGTCACTGCACCTTCTCATCTACGTGTCCCCGTTACTCATTGCAGCCACCCTGACCCAAGAGTCTAGGCTGCGATAAGAACCTTTATGAGAGTATATGGACTGAGTCCACATTACGTGTTCCAGAGGGTTTCATGTCTCACTTTTTTAAGTCAGTCATCCACATGCGTACTGCCTTTGCGCTATCGTGGGAGGCTCGGAAAACTGTAACAATCAGCCAGCAGACACACAGGTCCGGCAATAACTTACGCTGCCTCTCATTTTCGTCCAAGCCACGCATGAAATCGACGCCTTCTCCTAGGGCACCACGAGGATTGTGAGCTTGGTCTGCTATGACTGCGGCCCTGGCTTTGAAGGCCTCCCGTCTGTTAGCCGATGAGTTGGCATGGTACAGGGTCGCACTGACATCGCTGAGAACCTCGATCATCTCCTCTTCCTCAAAGAGCTCGAGAATGCGTGCTCCAAGATTGTAGAAGTGAGGAGCAAGTGCTCTCAGGTCTACGGTCCGCGCATCGGCTTTAAGAGCATTGAGCACGCGCGGACCGAGGGCTGCGGGATGGTCCAGGGTGACCAGCGAGGACGTATCTAGACTCTGGCTACCAAATTCAATGATAGAAATTCTGCTCTTTGCATATCGTACCTACCTCAGTGCAAGCATTTCGCCCAGCCAAAGAGGCAGCTCAACCTTTGATCCTTGCTTCATCTGTATACTCGGTTACCATGCGAGATTTGGACATGTGAGCGGCCGATAGCTTACGTCGCCGCTCATATTGCCTTCCAAGAAGCCTAGTCCGGGCACGGTCAGCTCGAAAGTGCATGGTACTTTCTAGACGTGTGTAAGCGGGAAGAGGCAAATCGGGGCTTGGGGGGATAGTCACCTGCGCGTCGGTGAGGATGGCATCGACATGGTAGTAGGAAGTCATGCTGTCGATTTATTTGATCAGTGGATGCGTCCTCGACGGCATTGTGGTGCGGGCAAGGAGGACTCGGAAATGCGCGATGCAGAGAGCAATCAGCGTGTCTCGTGCTGTGCCACGGCTGGAATTGTTCATGCAGCGAGCTCGAAGAGCGGAGCGATAGTCCTGCAGGTCAAAGGAAAAGCGCGCAGCCAGGCCGGACGGGTCGGATGAGACGGAGAGAGGGAGCGGGACATGTGTGTTTACGGCATAGCAGGAAGAGGACGTGTGCGCTTTTGCCTACCTGTGCAGCCCCAGCCTTGAGCACCGTCTTGCGCGTCTGTGAATGCCTGCTGCGGGACCGAGTCTGATATAAGAAGGCCAGGCGCCCAGAGACGACGCAGAAATAAAAGCTGCTGCACGCTGAGAGGCAACCCACGACTGTCTCTGTCACAGCGGGTCGATATCGCGTTCCTTGCCGTGGGTGATTGTCGCGTTTGGATGCGGGCGAGGCTGTTCGTCTCGCGTATCGAGCTTAGTCCACTGCGGGTCAAGACACAAGAAGCAGCCTCACACGCTCACAGCTGCAGGGTCATAGCTCCACTCACGCCTCCGGGGAGCAGCGCGGCGTCGGCTATCCACACGAACTGCTGAAGAGCCTCCCCGCGCCCAAAACGATTCTCACTTACAATCAGCTCCCCTCGACCCTCACACACGCTGCCACGCTTCACCTGTACGTCATTAGCGCAACCCTCGACCCAATAGCCTGGTCTCGTGTTGACAGCATCGCCTCACGCAGCCTGCAACGTCCTTGACTACTACTAACACTGCGCTCGCAGGGGGTTTTCTACCACACACAACCGCACGTTGAATCTTCTTTTTTGATGACCCAAGGCCCCCATCGCCGCTCCACGCCGTACGGTCTCCCCGTACGCCTCACACACCTGACACCATGGCTGTCGGCGAACGAATATCACAGCTCATGGGAGCACTTGAAACTGCCTCAGGCGTAGATTCGTCGCGCGCGACCTCTCCGGGCGGCGACTGGCGCCAGGCCAACGGCGACGCCAACGGTACAGAGGACGAGAAGCAGAATCGCAGCCGACCGCGCACGTTTCCCTATTTCGAGTATCTGCCCTACAAGGCCGAGGACCAGAGCGAGCGTTTAGACAATCTGCACACATGTTTGAAGCACCTCTACATTGCCGTTTCGGCGGGCGACTTTGCGCCGGGTGCTGTGCACTGGACGCGTGAGCTCCGCGGGTGGATCCAGCTGAAATTCGAAATCCCTCGAGATACACGGATAAAGATGGTCAATCTATACTATGAGTTGGCTTTGGCTCCAGGTCTGGACTATCTCGTGGCAGAGCGCTTTGCGAGCATGTTCATGACCTTGACCAAGTGAGTGGCCCTCGCGATAGTGAAAACGTTGAATCCCAAAGTGGCACAGCTGACATGTGGACAGGCGGAAACATTACCTTCGACCTGGTAAAGACTTGACCCTCGACTGGCGGCCGCTGTTCCGCGAATTGAAGCTGTTCGTTCTTCCTTCGGAATCGGGGGGCTCCTCGCCACCTAGCATCAAACGTAACATCCGGACGTTGACGAAGCTGTGCACATTCGCCCAGTACTACTTCGACCCGCAAGAGATACCCGCAATTCTAGAGGAACTTCTACCTTTCTTCAGCACGTCCTACTCAGAGGGTGCATTTGTCGTCATCGGTCTGCTGAACTTGCTCATGCCGACGACCCCTCCGCCAGAAGATCGAGAGGACCTATACCCGCAAGAGTATCTACCTTTGTTCTTCCATTTGTGGTCGCTTGTAAATAGGTCAAAGTTGGCCGATGCCCACTTCATGGATATCATGTCACGACAGGCACGCGAATTCCTTCTCCCGCTAAGCATATCCCTTTCTCACAATATGGCCTGTTCACAAGCGAACAGTGTGCTCTTATCTTCACATCAATTCTACGCCTAATAGAGATACCTGTTGGACAAGCAAGCTCTCCCTATAGCACCACGGTTGATCTAGGTGCTGGTCTGGCAGTCATGCTCGACCGGGACCAGCGGAAACATCCCTCTACCCATCATATCGCGAGAACCATAGTCATGTCATTCTCGCCGGCATGTATGGAGCACGAAGACTCTGTTTTGAGTAAGCTAGAGGGTCTCATCCAGGCCATCGAGACATTTTTCCACCCGTCAAACTCCGGTGGTTGGACGCGGTCACTCGCACAGCTCGTATTCTACCTAGTTGACTTCTTTCTCCTGCGGTGGAATCGCGAACGCAATGGCGAGATGAATGTTCCTGAAGAGCGGAAACTGAACGACGCAATTAAGCGTCGTTTTGTGTTATGTCTGCGGGAGGTAATCTTCATGGGCATCTTCTCCAAGAGTGAGCGAGCTGTGCTGTACTCACAGAGTGCTCTGCAAGGTCTTGCATACTTAGAGCCAACCCTTATCCTACCAGGTGCGTTGCAGCGGATTTACCCCGCCATGCAGGGCTTGGTTGAGGTGCATCGTACCATCTCCTCAATCAAGGCGTTGCAGATGCTGTCCAAGATCATGGCGCGAACCAAGGGCTACAGGTGCCACGTTACGACGCTGCTAGGACTTGCGATTCCAGGAATTGATCCCAACGATCTAGATAAAACCGTGCAGACTCTAAGCTACATCCAAAGCGTCTGTTACACAGTGCCGTTCCATGACCTCACACAGGAGAAGAAGGGCGTAAACGGCGCAGCGTCCGCTTCAGGAACGGCGACGCCGATGGAAGGCGTTGATGCTGGCACGGGGCTTGCTGTGCAATGGATCACAGAACAAGTCGAGCGTTTAGAGAACGCCAAAGGTTTCATTGAAATTGATTACGACAAGGAGCTCAGCGATCATGAGGAAGAGCTGATACTACGCTCTTCGACTACGGGTCTTGCCGAGTTTTTGCTGTCCTTCCTTGGCCGGGTCTTTACCCTCCTGGAGAACTTGCCGGATGCTGCGAGGGTACGCAGCGGCTCGCCTGAAGAAAATGTGTCGAATTACCTACCTGCTGCGTTCACGCCACTGCTTGCGGCGCTTTCCCCCGAGCTGTTCGATATCGCATTGGACAAAGTTGCGAACTTCATCACCAATCACGTTATTCATCAAGCTCGTGATGCGATATCGTTCATTTGCAACAGCTTTGTCAAGGTGAACCCAGAGAAATCGTTGAAGCGATTACTGCCCCATCTCTTCGCTGGCATCCGCACGGAAATTGAAGACAACGGAGCTGGTTCAACCCGAACAACAGGTGCCGAGGTCCTTCCGCGAGACCGTGGCCTCGTCTGGTATCTGTGCATCTTGGGCATGTGTGTGGTCCACGTCGGAGATGCCGTGATGGAGTGGAAAGATGAGCTCTTCGAAATTGCGGAGTACATGCAACAAAATGTTCGAGGCGCTGCGACCATTCACGTCTCCAACTTCATTCATCATCTGCTTCTCAATGTCACATGTACCTACACAAACGACTACTCCATGTACGAAGATGACGAACTCGAGGCTGGTCTTACAACACGCTCGTGGGGGAAAATAGTAGACGTGAAACAGTTGAACATCAAATGGCACAAGCCTAGCGTGGAGGAAGTTGACTTTGCGGTAAAGCTTTTTGAGTCTCAAGTCAATAGCTCTGTCAACGCTCTCACTGCTTTAATCTCTGCTGAACCACCTGTCAAGCGAGAGGGCACAGGCAAGGACTGGTCAGACGAGGTTTCTAGGAACATAACATTGCTGAGACTGATTATATCTGGTATTTCCGTCCTTTTTGATATTCGATATGACCAACAATCTCAGGCTGGATCTGACGTCGACTCTGACGCCATGGAAACAGAAGGCATCGAGGATGATGCCGGGCTCGGCGAAGCCGAAGACGAGGATGTTAAACCCACTTTCCAATATGAGACAGGCTACGCATTGAAACATGGCGATAAAAATTACGACGCCCTACACGACCTCCGGCACAAAGTAGGCGAAACATTACATCAAGTCCATCGCTTTTTGAACGAGAAGCAGGAGGATGATGTGATCTGCTTTAATCAACTCTATAACGCATATCGATCGTGGTTCATCGATGTAGGCATAGAACGGTCTGCCCATATTTTAGAGCGCGTAACACGTCTGCTAGAATCGGATGAGCAAGCATTCAAATTCCAAGGCTTAAGGAAGGAGTATCCACGACCATTACTTGTAAGGCGAGCGTATGTCTATCACCTTCAACGTTTAAGACACAACGCCAGCACTCGGCCGAAGACGGAGCTCGACAAGCAGCTTCTGTTGGATCTTGCTCAATCAAGCATTTCTCTGTACACTGATATCCGCCGTACTGCACAGACTGCTAGCGAATCAGCCATTAAATGTGTGCTGGGCGCGAAGCCACTCATCGTTCCACCGCTTCTTGATGCTTTGGTCAAGGCCATTGGCGAGAATGACTATCCTCGCATCAAAGGTGCGATGTTCACTCTTCTGTTCGGCAGCTTGGCGAAGACAATCAGTCGCGACTGGCGGTTCACGCCTACTCTAATCAAGGCCTTCATCGAGGTCACCGGCGCCGACAAGCCCTCTGTGCAGAAGCTTGCATCTAATGCTACGTTCCAGGTCATGGACATGGGCAAAGCAATGGAGCGTATGGTCATACTCGACAAAGCAGTGGTTGAAGCGATAGCATTTGTCATCGACTCTAGCGAAGACGAGACTGTCCAGCAGAAGGTTGTGAAGCGTCGTGACTTTATCAAGCAGAAACGAGCACGTATTGAAGGCAAGAAGGCTACCCTTTCCAAGGAGCTAATCGACATGACCAAAACGGCACATTGGAAGAAAGTTAGCAGAACAGCGGCGATTATAGTCAACCTTACCATGCGTTTTGACACGATTGCATCCGACGAGATGATCACGCTGGTTGCTAAAGGAGCCATCGATCAGCATCCCAGCCTTCGTGGTTTATATGCTGGTGCACTGGTTGGATTATTTGCCACTATCCAAACTCGTGCCATTGCCGACCACAGCTACGAGAAGTACCTGCTCATGGAAGAAGAAGTACCAGACAAGATATCCGTTCCCACAAAGGCTGACGACCCCAACTGGACAGAAGAATACCTGAGCATGTTCACGAAAGCCGAGGCCAAATACTACATTGACTCTGATTACCCCGGTTGGTTAGTATGGACGAAGGCAATGCCAGCATTCCTCCCCAATCCTCCTCAGATGTCTTACGACGATGTGGAGACTGACGTCCGTAAAAAGCTGGGTGCACTGTTCGATCGCGCATGGTTCGAGAGCTATTTCGCTTTTATGAAACAAGAACCGCGAGATGCAGGTGCTGATCGTTTCCGAATGTCCAGCGCCGTGCTGCTGACCCATGCATTTGATCTAGTCTTCGCAGGTCTCACGCCGACCACATTTGAAGAGATCAAGGAGCTTACTCAAGCAGTGTATGCTGACGGTAGTGACAAACACCAGCACCGCGCCACGTCTGAGATCATGGGCGCTTTGCTTACATGCGCGCCTGACCTCCGGCCTGAACAACGACAAGAGACTTGGGAATATGTTTTCCCAATCATCCGGGGCATCTTTCAAGACGGTTTAAACCCGGACAATTCAGGCTATTGGACTACCTTTTTACATGTCGTACTTCAGTCAAAAGATCCCAGGCGAGGATGGCCTCTTGTGGACTGGTTGTCAAGCTTCCGCTTGGACATGGAGTCGAACGCAGCCTTCAAGGAGAGCTCCAAGATTTACTTGCTCCAGCAGTGCATCGCTGATGCGGGGTGGCATTTCCGCCTGGAAAAACCCATTCTGGAAGACTTCATGCAACATTTAGATCATCCATACAAGGGTGTTCGTGAAGCTATGGGCCAGACAATTTCCGTCATTCATCGAACACGGTATCACGAATCATACAAGAATGTCCCGGCGCTCATCAAGGCCCAGAAAGAAGCCTCATCTATCGGTATCCGGCCATACGAACCGACACCAGAGTTCTCCAAGATGATCACTGACGTCTTTGACCGCCTAGAAGTGTGGCGGGGTCAGCGTCCCTCGGGTCAACAGACACCCTCGTCCTACACATCTGGAGGCAAGACAGTGCTTTTGTGGCTCGACACCACTCTCTCATCGTATGAATGCACACAGCTCATCCCATTCTTCCCGGACGTCTTTACCGAGCAACTCCTCCACATGATGGACATTAAAGAAGACCCGGAACTACAGTCCCTCGCCTACCACGTCTTCCGCCACCTGCCCAACATCCCCCACCGACAAGGCGAGGATACAGCGTTCATTGCGGCCCTCATCCGCATCGGCCGCACCGCAACGAGCTGGCACCAGCGTCTCCGCATTCTCATCAGTATCCAGATCATCTATTTCCGCCGCCTCTTCCTCATGAGCGAGCAGCAACAAATTGAGATGTTCGCCTGTGTCTCCGCCATGCTGCAAGACACCCAACTCGAAGTGCGCATAGGCGCTGGAACCACACTTTCAGGGATGATCCGGTGCTCGCCCGTCGCGCTACGCGACCGCATGGTCACACAGCTCAAGAAAGAATTCACATCCACCCTAACCAGGAATCCATTGCCGAAACGCCGGCTGCCCGGTACGCCGACGCCCGAGCAGAGCAAGTTAGTGCTCACGCGCCACGCGGCTGTGTTGGGATTGGGAGCGCTGATACAGGCATTTCCATATACGAGCCCGCCGCCGGCGTGGTACACGGATGTGTTGGCCAGTTTGGCGAGGAAGGCGGCGGCGGATCCGGGGACGGTAGGGAAGAGCGTCAAGAGCATACTTGCCGATTTTAAGAAGACGAGGCAGGATACTTGGCATGTGGATGTCAAGGTAAGTCTGAGTCTCGTTCCTGTATCCTATCCTATTTTACCGGGAGCATGACTAATGCGTGTAACAGGCCTTCGAACAAGAGCAGCTAGAGGATCTAGAAGGCGTGCTGTGGAAGAGTTACTTCGCGTAAACGCTAGTGCATGGCTTGATGACAACGCAAGGTTATAAGATGAGATGAGGATGACTTGTGGACGATACGATCCATGTATTATTATTATACGTATGCTGAAGGGTACGCCTGTAGATGACTTTTGGAAAGAGAAACGTGTCATGGGCAGATACACCGGTTGGATGCATAGGCGGCGCTGGAGTCGAATACTAGGCATCTATATCTACCAGCTATAGACTGAATGAATTGTTCGATTGAGGAAAATAATTAGAAACATGCTTCATAAAAGCGGAGGAGGCCCATAACTCCGAAGCTGTCTAGTCATGTTGCAGATATCCTCCCGATATCCGAGTACGTGCACAGTGCATGCAAACCCACATAAGAAAATGCCCTAATCTCTCTTTCAGTCCGTTAAAAGTTCTCTATCCTTGTTCCAATGCCCCTTTCATCAGCCAATACCACGAGATCTTCCCCAACCACCACATCCATCAATCCCAAGCCCACACTCTTATAGATAACATTCCCCTTCATCAGCCACTCCATCAGCCCTCCATCATCACTCCCCTCCTTCTTTCCCTTCTTCTTCTTCCTCTTCTCGCACTCCCCCAGTTCAATTCCTGCCTCATCCAACCCTTCCATGCTCTTCCTTTCCAGGCACTCCTTCCTCCGCCTTTCAGCATCTTTCCTCAGCATAATGAGCTCACCGATCTCAACGACTTCGTGTCCCGTCAGCCCAGCTTGGATGATCTCGCCGGCTTCTTTGAGGCACGCTTCTACGCTGTCGACGATGACGGCGCCCCCTTGAATAGCGTGCTTGTGGTGGTGACGGTGGTGATCGGGCGCAACGTTTTGCCGAAGGATATCAGGATGGAGTTCGAGCATGTGCGGTTTGTATGAGCCGATAGCTGCGACGTACCTACCCTTTTTGCGGCCTTCCGTATTCGTCAGGTAGGACGCAGGAAATAAGGGCTCTAGGGAGGGTGTTGTGCAGAATATCACGCTTGAGGCGCGGATGGTGGCTTTAAGCAAGCGCTCGTACTCGACAGCATTCGGGGTGATGATTTGTATCTTTGGTCTGCTTAGATCCGTAGGCTTATGGTCGGGAGATTTGAAAAGCGACTCCAGGAGCGTTTGCACGCGCTCAAAAGACCGATTTATGATGTTGAGGTGGTGGATTTCCGGGCCGCGCAGAAGCAGCGCGAGACGGATGTGCCAGTATGCCTGCTTGCCCGCGCCGAAGACGACCACGTCGTGTACATTTGCACGTTTCTTAAAGAGCATAGTACTGGCGAGGGCGGTACGGAAGGCAGTTATTTCCTCAGCATTGATGAGCGCGCGGGGGCTGCCGGTGCGGTCGAGTAGCGTGAGGAGGCCTTTGGGCGTTGTGCTGTCCTTCGACGCGACGCTATCGGGCGGGACGGAAAACGCGGTGGTAGAGCTGCCTGGACTAGGGGCAGACAGCGAGAGGGAGTCAAAGGAGGCGAGGGAGCTTCGAGGCGAGCTGCTGCTGCCATTCGAAGGTGTGGGTCTCTTGCTAGAGACTGTGTTTGGCTCGGAGAGTGTAACGATCTAGAGGAGTTGGAGGAGCCAATGAACAGGTGTAGAGGATGCATACCTTTACACCAAGCCCATCGTTACTCGATGCGGGCATAAAAAGAGTTGTCTGCCCATCACTACGCTTGAGCGATGTGCGGAGCGGCTGATACGAAGAGCAACAGCCATTTGAGTCTTGTTCGGTGGATGTGGAGTAGTAATGGAGTGCGTCGGCAAGGCTTTGTTGTAGGTCGAAGATATCTACCAAAGTGAAGATACGAGGTTAATTGATGTCCGAATTGAAATAAGAAATGCAGGCCTACCTTGTTTCTTGAGGCCAAGCAAGAGTGTTCGAACCTCTGAATCAGTGAGCACTGTCAAAGGCATTGTAGATCAGTGGCAGCGCGAGGTAGCTGCCGTGGGAAGGTTGATACGTCGCAGAAGTACAAAAAGGTATTCAAGACGGCGTATAGACGGTGCAATGGGATAGATAAACACTGGGGCAGGGAGCAGTCACGGTTGGCATGGCTCCTGACGTAGTGGGGGTGGGGCTCTTTCGGTGTTAAGAGATTCTGCCATGCCCCGCTAAGAGCTTATGCAAAGAGCTTATTCATCACGGCGGGCGCCAACAATTGAGTAATCGTATCGAGATGCATGGTATTCATGAAATCAGTCAAAGCTGATTGCTTTTGGCCGTCCTAAACTCCGTGGTATTCGAAGCCCGCTACATGCAGAGATGACAGACACCAAATTCCCTAACCTCCTAGCTATCAGAACCAGCTTAGATCTTGATAGCGCTCTCGAGAGCCTTCCTCCGCTTGTCCATGCGAGCGTTGGCCTTGGCGCCCATAATACCACCGCCCCAGTGGCGGATGGTGTCCTTGTGCTTCTCGAGGTAACCATCCTGGATGGCAGAGCTGAGCTTGGAGAGCTCGCTCTTGTCCTCCGATCGGACCTCGGTGAGGGCGAGAACAGCGGCGGTCTTCTGGTGAACGACGGTGCCGAGCCTGGCCTTGCCCTTCACAATAGCGTAGGGCACGCCCATCTTGCGGCAGAGAGCCGGGAGGAAAACGACAAGCTCGATGGGATCAACATCGTTGGCGATAAGCACCAGCGACGCCTTCTTGTTCTCGATGAGGCCAACGACGTGGTTCAATCCGAACTTAGCGGCGTACGGCTTCTTCGAGACATCCTCCTTCTTCTTGCCTTCGGACACAGCAGTGGCGTCCTTTGTCAAGCGCTCCTTCTTCTCAGCCTTGGTCTCCGGGCGGTACTTGTTGAGGAGCTTGAAGGCCTGGGTGGCGGCTACAGCATATTAGCCAATGTCTCCCCAATGTATGAATTTTGTCTTACTGTTACGGTCGAGGACGTGCTGGAACTGGGCGATGGAAGGAGGGACCTTCAACCGCAGGTTGAGGATCTTCTTCTGGCGCTGGAGGCGGACATAGGCGGGCCATCGCACCATGCGCGAGAGGTTGCGCTGGGGCTGGATGTCCTGACTAAATGGCAAATGTAAGATTAGCACAAGTCTCATACCTATAACATGCCTTGGGGCTACCTACCCGATGCCGAAGTTCTTGGGGCGCTTCTCGAGGAGAGGGTTCTATGCCTGTCAGAGCTTGCAGCGATGCGATTGATGCGGTCACGTACCTTAGCAGGCTTCTTCGATCCTGCCTTGCCCTGGGGAAAGGGCGCGGGCGCCGCCTTCTTAGCCTTGGGTGCCATTGCGTCGTTGAGGCTGTCATTGAGAGAGAAACCATTAGCGAATGCTCATTCACTAGGTAGCTTCTGCTGCTCTAAGAGGAGGGGGCATTGCTGCCACCCTGCACTCTAGCCATCTTCAACATCGATGTCTTCCACGGGGGGAAGCATGCGACGGATCCGCTGGAGAGTCGATTGGGAGGGTTGCGCTTACCAAGTTACCTGTGTTAGTGGAGGGTCGACGGGTGGTGATGGAGTTTCGTCGCGAAATCGAACGCAAAAGTGTGAAGCTCGCTTAATTTGCGGTCAAGGTGGCGCTAGTGATGCCAAGAGCGGATCGGGAGAACTATGTTCCACGTCCTAGTCGACACATCAGTTTAGGAAGATCAACTTTGAGTGCATTGGTACGGTGCAACATCACAAAATAACAGCAATGCAGCCCCGGAACTTATCGAAACGACTTATTCTGGTATTTGTCGCCTGGAAAGTTCTACTTTTCGCGGTCGCCGCTCTTTCTCCTGGGCCTGGATACGACACATCAGCTTTCATCGCTTCCAGCCCGACCAGTCTTAGACATACCGAATTTAAGAGCTGGTCTCGACTAGATCGCCTCTCACTAAACTTGTTCAGATGGGATGCGCTGTACTTTGTCAAGAGTGCCCAAAGAGGCTATCTTTACGAACAAGAATGGGCCTTTAGTTGGGCCTACTCGTTACTGATCAAAACTGTGGTAAAATGTATGATTGGCCATGTCAGAAGGGTCTTGTGATGTTAATTACAACAGTAATAACTGGAAATACCCATCATCCTCTGAAAATCTACGTCTGGACGGCGATTTTGATCTCAAATTCCTGCCATCTTGCCTCCGCGCTGTTTCTTTATCGATTATTGAACGTACTGCTAGGTCACCAGCAAAATGCACGCCTTCCATTCATCGCGTCTGTGCTGCATATAGTATCGCCAGCCGGCGTGTTCCTTAGCTCGGCGTACGCGGAATCTCTATTCGCTGCACTAAATTTCCTTGGAATGCTTCAGTACACCCAAGCCAGAGTTCCAGATCGTCCTTACAAGAGACAGACGATTCGCGAAGACGCATTGATTCTGAGCGCAGGCGTTCTCTTTCTATTAGCAACTTGGGTCAGAAGCAATGGCCTGCTCAGTGGTTTACTGTTCGTATTCGATGTTATCGGCTGCGTGCCCAGCCTCATGAAGATGCAGCTGAGTAGGAACGACATCAGGAGACTTGCTATCACATGTATCTCTGGCGCTCTGTTAGGCCTCGGCTCCCTGCTTCCACAATACGTGGCGTTCCGGGAGTACTGCACAGCCGAGTCCAGCTCGGGCGCCAGACCATGGTGCTACAAAACAATACCCAGCATCTACACCTGGGTCCAGAGCAATTACTGGTAGGTCATCTTTGATCTTAAGCTAGATAAGGACTGACATCTCCTCAGGGATGTGGGGTTCCTACGATACTGGACGGCCTCCAACTTGCCCTTGTTTGTGATTGCCGCTCCCATGCTGTGGCTGCTACTTCGGTCTGGTATAGACCACTTGCGTAACCCTGCTCATTTTTCTGTCAAGCCTCGTCATATCCAGCCAGACGGCGCGGACAGAGACACCAAGGACTTGAATACCACGTCCGGCAACCTACCGCAATTGGCGTTGCCTCAGCTCGTGCTCGCAATTACTGCGATCAGTAATTTTCATGTGCAAGTTATCAATCGTCTATCCTCAGGTTATCCGATTTGGTACCTTGCAGTAGCTAGATGGTTGATAGCGCACGATACGGCCCAGAGGAAAGAGCAGGAGCACAGGGCTGCTCAGTGGGTATGCCGTGGCCTAGTAGTATATGCTATCGTCCAAGGTGCGCTCTTCGCGAACTTCCTCCCTCCAGCATAATGGAGGCTTGGATCGAATGGCAACTCGGTCACTAGCTGTTCTTTCATGGACACTTTCATGTAGCAATCAATAAAACGTTTCGACGTGGCGCCCGCTAGACTGGTGCCGCCACTCACCCGCCTTTGTAGGACATTCGCATGGCCCCAAGTACACACAAAATTGATACAATCAACGGCAAGACGCTATGCAAAAAGCGAGTCACTTGCATCCTCTGTTGACATGGAGAGCAACGAGCGTGCACAACAGTGGGAAGATCATTTCTCAAAAGTTGCTCATGCAGGTCTCTTCATCACAAGACTTTGACTATAATGCTGTTTTCAAGCAAATGGAGTGTCTCGTCTGATCAACTAGACCAATATACGCTTTTCCTAGTTGGTTCACTTGCTGTGTCGCTGTGGCTGAGGTTCGTGTCTCGATGTTACAGTGGCTGTCAAAACTAATCGGCCCAAGAGCAATAGGTAGGTCCCGAGCCCAATCATGCGGAATCTTACATGGATCGCGGTGACCTAGCGCCGTCATCTACCGGAGATGGCGCTTTTGTTAGGCCCTCTCCCAACGGCGCGTACCTCCCTATCCATCCCGATGCTCGAGTGATCCCAGAATTTGTTCATGAACGATTCCTATCCACTTCGAAAAGCTGGTATTACCTGCATAAAAAAGGTATTCCTTGTCACTTCGAGATGCTATCCGCCCACGCTCTTTGCTCGACTTACAGCCAAATCTCATCAAGGCTCGAGGACACAGAAGAAGATACGATGTTAGAAAATATTTTTACAGAAAGTGTTGTATAGATAGACGAAGATCCGGAGCGTGCTTTACAATACAACCAACATTCAATATTGGCCAGGAATTGTTTCAACTCAGCAGCTGATTGTACTGTCTCAGCCTTGCCATCTGCCCGGGAGGTGCTAACGTTGAATCTGTGTGCGGGCAATGCCCACAAAGCGAATCATTACCGCTCATCGCACTTGTCATGTTTTCCGGTGTAACAAGGGTGTGCGCGTGCTCACTGGACTCTTGTACCCGCAAGATGTAATGCCTGAGACTATGACCGGGGGCGTTGTTGGTAATAGGTGGGCGTTTGTAGCTGCTGTACAGACATACAACCCTAGTCTACTGCTGGGTGGTTTTCCTTGGACTATTTCTTTTTGGGATCTCGCACGCCTCCTTCTGCGACCGGGACCTCGATACGAAGAAGTTACCTCGCCACAGAGCGTCATCTGTTCGTATAGCGAGCATCTGGTCGCCTCGGTCTTATGATTAAAGAGGCTCCTACGTTGCGGTACTGTTGCAACGTTGTGCAAAAGCGCCAGAGGCTCTGTCAAGAAGCTCTAGCCGGAGAAACATACATCTTTAGGCAAGTTAGAGGAACGTAGAGCGTATGACATCGAAGTGGTAAGCGTTTGCCTCTCCTACATAAGACCACCCTTTTCATCATTTCTCTTGCTCTGAACTATCGCCACAACATTTGGCAGGCCCCCTGTCACTTCAAGATGCGCTTTTTATCGATTCTTGCTTTTGGCTTCGCCTCTGCTTCCAATGCGGCAGTCTTGCAAGCAAGGCAGGTCCAGTGCACTGGGCTTGGAGCAAGTGATTGTGCTGTTGCTGTCTTGAAACATGAGGGTAATGAGGCATCGAGGGACTGCGCGGCGTTCATGACCGTCCAGAAAGTATACGACCCAGTGTAAGAACATCCCATCACTGGTCGATCAATCGCTGAAAATGCTGAAAAAGGTACGCAACACTCACTTTGGGACGGGCTTCTGTCACCGAGACCGTTCGCCTAGCATGCCATACATCTCAGGCTTCTTCGACTGTTTCTACATCTACGACTTCCGCAGCCAGACTTGCTAGAAACGCAGTGCAGCCACGCCAAGACAACCCAGACGATCCGGCGACCATAATTAAGGGAACTGTTCCTGCATACGCCGCCAGCGTATGCGACGAGTTTCAGTACTCATTTGTGTGTGAAGTTTGTCAGACTGTTGTTCCTCAAGTCGTAGATGTTACAGGTATTGTGAGTGGATAAATCATCGTAGGAGTTCTTGTTGCTAACTTTTGGAAGACCCTTACGGCCACAGCATATACTACTGTAACTGCCAGAGTGCTTGGATCGTGCACCCCAAGGATTCCAAGATTGACCTCGACAAGTGCTTCGTCTGGAAGCTCCTCAATTAGCTCTTCAACAACGGACTCCTCATCATCTACTACCTCATCTTCAACAACAGATTCCTCATCATCTACAACATCGTCTTCGTCCACTGATTCATTGTCAACTTCTATAACTTCCTCCGAACCTTTATCCTCCACGTCATCGTTGGAAAGTTCGTCTTCTACTACAGAATCGGAAACTTCTGCTTCTAATACGTCATCCGAAACATTGTATTCCAGTGCTTCCTCTTCTAAGACGTCGTCTTCAACTTCTTCAGAATCTTCGACCTCAACGATGTCTACCGAATCATCCTCGTCCAGTGCATCCTCGGATTCGTCCTCCACGACGTCCTCTGCCACGTCTTCGGAAACGTCTTCTTCAACAACATCAGCTGGCACTGGAATTTCATCGTCTACATCCGAAATATCTTCTACTACGACAGATAGCTCGTCTACAACAGAATCTTCGACGAGTTCTTCCACCACGTCTTCTTCCGCATCGACGTCTGAAACCTCCACGGATCCCTCAACCACGTCTTCTGCTACATCGACTTCCGAGTCTTCTACGAGCTCTTCGGATACCACGTGCACGACTACCTCGCCTACTTCCACCGAGAGTTCGTCGTCTTCTGGTTCGTCCTCGTTGAGTTCTTCCACAAGCATTCCGTCAACGACTTCAATTTTGGAGACTTCATCGTCATCTACATCGACCACGTCCACCACTAGTAGTAGTGAGACGGTATCCTCGACGTCTAGTAGTAGCAGCGAAACATCAAGTTCAACTTCGAGTAGTAACAGCGAAACGTCGTCTTCGATTTCCAGTACTAGCAGCAGTGAGACATCGTCTAGTTCTAGTTCTACCATCAGCAGTAGCAGTGACATATCTACAACATCGACCTCGTCTAGCAGCAGTGAGGCTTCTTCCAGTTCTAGCACCAGCAGCAGCGAAACAACTTCAATTCTTGTATCTACCACGACTACCTCACAATCATCTACCACAAGCACAACAAGTGCCAGTCCATCCCCAACATGTGGACCGCTTGGCTTTGCTCTATGCGATGGTAAGTAAGCCTCCAATGGTTATTCCATGCATTTGCTGATAAATTTCTGTACCTAGGTGTGTGTAAAAATCTGCTCGTCGACGTCAACAACTGCGGTGCATGCGGCAACAAATGCAAGGACAGCTACGCGTGCACCAATGGTGTCTGCCTCCGGCCTCCATGCGATTCCAAGTGCAACACAACGGATAGCTGCGGACCAAGCACAAACCTCGTGAACTGCGCCTGTGCACAGACAAGCGAGAACGAAGGTGTTTGTTTCAACAAGCACGGCGTAGACTGCGAGGACGAAAGTAAGAACAAGAGTTGTAACCTTACTGGCGGCCCCGATGGTTGCCCGCCATTCACGGTGTGTGTGCCGACTGCTTGCTGTGCTCCCAACTCGACTCTGCCAGAGACTCGGGGCAGATGCGTTAACACGAATGACTGCGGGAAGACTGGCGGAGGTGTGCTAGGACGCACGCTGCTTTTCGAGCGTGTTGATGAGAGGATGGTGCAGCTGGGATTTTTGTGAGAGAAGGGTGCAGTAGTGTACGGACCACAGGGACACGGCATACACGCGGGAGTCGATTTCTGAGTTTCTTGCTTTGGATTTGACACGTTGCATGAGATGCATATGGAGAAGCCGTGGGGCACGAATTAGGGAAATGTTTAGGTTGGATTTAGTTCATGTTTTATGTAACATTGTGTACGCTTTCGCTTCCTCAACAACCAAAATCAAACGTCGCTCCTTGGAACATGATTACAAGAAGAATACAAACGGTGCTTAACATGATTGGAACCAGCAGGCAACAATGCGCGGAATGGCGTTGTACGGGCTGACGCGGAATAAAGAAGGTAAAGCGTGTTCGCGCGCCCCGCTAGTGCGTGACGCTGGTCGTCATGGAAACCCGAGCGTGTTTACCTGGCTCCCACGGCACGAGCAACCCACCCACCCTCGACCCGGCCGCCTTCTTCTATAATGCTCTGCACCATCCCATAGTTGCTAACCCACGCTTCTGCCCTTCTTCGAAGGGGCGCATCCCCGCTCTTGCTTTCCTCGCCGCACCAGTCATCCATCTCCGCTTCTTCGCCTCTTCGCCATGGCCACGCCAGCACCTGCGGGTCATCGCCGCAACAAGTCGTCTTCAGTACTCAAGTCTATTGTTTTGCCCAGAGGCCATAAGCGGTCGCCCTCTGATGGCACTGCGTTAGGAAGCAACCTGCCTGCCACTCAACCGTACAGTCCTGCTGGCTTCAACGGTGCACCGCTGCTGCCGCCCGACCACCCACATAGCCAGCTCAGAGCTGCCAACCGCACGCAGAATATTCCTATTCACCCACCATCGTCACCACGGAAGGCACAAGAGACGAAAGCAAGCCCGACTAAGGGCCTGCACAAAGAAGACGCTCAGCTCCGTATCGTTACGGTCGCTGGGTAGGAACCAGGAAAAGGAAAGGCTCCAGGACAGCCGATCGAGGGAGCCCAGTCGGACGCGCAAAGAAGATATGGCCAAGAGTCCCAAGAAGACAAAGTCGAAAACCAACCTGGCCGCGCTGTTCACCAAGGGCAAGCAGACCCAAGATGGGCGGGAGACGCTGGCCAGGGACAAGGAGAACACCACACCGCCCAGCTCGTCAGATGCTGCCGCGCCCTTGCACACTCCTATCTGGGCCCAATTCAGCTCGCAGCCCTTGCAAGAGATCACCACGACCAGCAAGGTGCCGCTAAACGACCAACGTCGGAGCCTCCAAGAGGAGATTGCGCTCTACACCCCCAGCGACTATTCTCCATCCAAGGGTCGCAACTTCTTTGACTATGGCCAACCTTCTCTTCAGAAGAAACCCCAAGCTAAAGAGCGCCCAAAGTCTGGATTCTTGGCGAGTGGTTCCACTACCTCATTGCTCGAGACCTTGACTCGTAAGAGGAGCGACGACCGAGTCCCGCTGGGTGACACAAAGGGAAATGGGGGAAGAGTGAAGGAGAGCGCATCAGCCAAGAGCATCACTACGAGGCCAATATTAGGACGATCTAGCACTGACACCAGTCGGGAGGCTCCTAGTCCAAAAAAAGGCGGCGGATGCGACCAAGAAGCAAAATCGTGTCATGGCTGCCGTAGCCGCCTTCAATGGCAAGTCCAAACAGTCTACCCCGGCGTCGTCACCTACAAAGCTTGATCCAAAGGTGGTCGATGCTGAGTTTGAAGCAGTCTTGGTGCGTTCACTTCTCTATCGGTTGATACGTTGCTAACTACATGCAGGAGTCTAGACAAATCCCAACTCACCAGCGTGCCCAGATGAGAACACTGAAACTTGAAGTCAAGGCTGATTTTGTCCGGACACACAAACTGGACACGCCGCAAGGGTCTCGTGCGACGTCAGCCCATTCGACAATGGGTGGGACCGCAGCATCGCAGCCCACGAAGCCGGCTCTGACACGATCGGCCAAATCACGAGATGGATCCACGGAGGAGGAGAAAGTGCCGCTCCAGGATAGTACGTCAGGCAGCTCGAAGCGTGAGCGTCCTCGAAGCCGGACCTTCACCTTTAGTAAGGGTGACTCTCCTACAAAAAAGCAAAAAGGTGACGGCGCATCCTCAAAGTCGGGGGTGATACCCAAATCGCCTTCTACAAGATCGCTGGCATCAAATTCGTCTCAACGATCAGTCTCCAAGGGTTCCAAGACAGTGTCGCCGGACGAATTCATCAACTACCTGAAAAAAAACCCAAAGCCACAGGGAGTAGAAGTAGGCAAGCTACATAAGCTTCGTCTGCTGCTACGAAACGAAACGGTCGAATGGGTTCATCAGTTCATTGTAGACGGTGGAATGACTGAACTCGTTGGTCTACTGCATCGCATAATGGAGGTTGAATGGAGGGAAGACCATGAAGATACGCTACTACATGAATTGCTGCGTTGTCTCAAGGGTCTTTGCACAACAGACACGGCCTTGAAACAGTTCACAGAGATATCTTCCACCTTGTTCCCGGCTCTTCTTGGGATGCTATTCGATGAAGAACACAAAGGACCGAGCGAGTTCACTACGCGCGAACTCATCATCCAAATCATCTTCGCCCATCTCTCGATGGCACCAGAGCCTGAGTTACACTCACGTGCAACAGAGCTGTTGATGTACCTTAAAGATCCCATCAAAGAGAAGGAGTCGTCCACCGTTCCTTTCATCCTGCAGATGCACCAGCCTCGCCCGTACCAAGTGTGGTGCAAGGAGATCACTAACGTGACGAAGGAGGTGTTCTGGATATTCATTCATCATCTAAACGTTGTCCCTATCCCGACTTCTTTGGACGATTCTCCAAAATCATATGCGAAGACTCACTTCCCCGGTCCACGCGCCATTGTCCCAGCTGCACCCTACGTTGGCGGTGTAGAGTGGGATGCGACCAACTACATTGCTACGCATCTCGACCTCCTCAATGGCGTAGTCGCAAGCCTTCCAACCCGCGAAGCACGCAACACTTTCCGCTCCGAGCTCAAAGTCTCAGGTTTCGAGAAAGTCATGGGCCACTTGCGCACATGCAATCCGAAGTACTATGGGGCTGTGCATGATGCGGTTAAAGTTTGGATCGCGGCAGCGTTGGAAGACAGCTGGGAAGTTAGAGATGTGAGGATGGGTCCGCCTGATGGGAAGCCAGGCGTTGGCAGCCCGGTCAAGCAGAGCCCCAAGAAAAAGGCGGAGAAGCCGCCGCAGATCCAGGCACCCAAAGTTGAGATCGGCGGCCTAGGATTGGGCTTCGAGAAAGATATCGGCGTAGGGGGAGCCAAGGACGACGATTGGCTTTGAGTTTGCGACCCAGACTCGGTTGACCGTGTGGATACCGAGAATATCTGATATTTATCGACTTATTGCGACTTGATACGCCGTGTCGGGCAACATTTGGATTCGGCTCGGATCGTTGTATACCGTCGCCTCTTGCATACCGGCCATCTTCACTTCACGACTGCTGCTTACTTACATCCTCGGCGCTGTTGTTTAATGCCTTTCTTTCTGGATATTTCGGCGCTTGGGACTCTGGGTTTCTTGTTTATTTCGTTCTTCTTCGTTTCATCCATTCAGCATTGCTCCATTTTGGCCATCCAGCATGACTGGGGCTGTAATGACACGACCTTGACGACCGTAACGGCTATGATGCGGACAATTTGCATGCTGGCACGAACATTTCTTCTTCTTGACTGTGGTTGTATAGCTGCAAATTTATAGGGCGTTGGATAGGCATGGAGGGGTGTGGGTATCAATTTATTGGATTTGAAATCGTTATGTGTGTGTGTGTGTGCTATGTGAAGGCATGTGATGATTGCTTTATGCAGTGCAAAGAGCGATGCGCGAGTGACTCACTCTTGAGTAGAGTGAACAACTGTCGACTCCTTTACCAATGGTCGACCAGTCTATAGTACACATTATCTTGTCTTGGATATCCAAGAGCAATACTGAGAAGAGATAGCAGGAAAGAACGTGTCCTCAGCGGACAGTCTAATGGGTATCACAAATACACTGCCAACCCCACTCCAAAATACGCCAGAAATGCAGAACGTCTCCTATGCACCTATACTTTCTCTTCGATTTCTTCGCCTCTCCAAACCTTAAGTCTTCCTCCCTTTGCCTTTTCTCCGACCCTTCTCTTCCTTCCTCCCCACCTCCATGTATCCGCTCTGTACCTCACCCTCCTGTAGGCCCATGATCTCGTTTCCCTCCATCTCCTTCAGCTTCTCCTGCCCACTGATGAAAAAACTCAAATCGCGATTCTGCTCCTCGAGGTCCGCCTTCTGCGCCTCCACCTCCTTGAGCTTCGTCTCGGCTTCTTCAGCCTTTTTCTCCAGGTGCTGGATGCGCGTCATCAGACTCTCGTTGATTGTCTGCTCTTCTCTATATTGCTTGGTGAGTTTGCGCGCAAGGTCCGATGCGGAGGAAGCCTTTGCGGCGTTGCGCGCGACCTCTTTTTCCAGGGAGGCGATGGTGGTGCAAGCTTCTGTGTACTGCGACTGGAGCTTTGCCATGTCGGCGGTAAGGACGGCGACACTGCGGGAGGCTTCGTCTGCAGAGGAGGCTGCTTTGGCGGCTTTGTCGACGGCGCGCTCAACCTGCTCTTCAAAGTATGCGCGCTGGGACTCGAGCTGCGAAGTCAAAAGATACGCATACTCCATGCCCATGTTATCAAGTTTCTCGCGGGGCACTGTGTCGTTCGCGTAGCCCGTCATGCCCGCGTTCTTGAAAGGGGAAGCTGCGTGCGCAGAGGCCGGGAGATCAACGAGTTTGCCATCCGCCTTGTTTTGGATCAGGCGATGAACGTAGCCGTCGCCAGCATAATCCCAAACGTGCTGGGAGACGACGTCCATAGCGTAGGTGTGGTTAGTGGCCTCGTAGTGGGCGAAGGCGTGGGCACTGTCATAGCGGCCGCAGCCGATGTTGCCGCAGATGAGGCAGATCCAGAGATTTTGGGTGGAGCCGCAGACGGAGCATTCGTTGTCCGGGGAGTCGCCCTCGAGAGCGCGGTTGTGGGAGGCGAAGGCGTCATTTTGTGTGTAGCGGCATACGGGGCAGCCGGAACCTCGCCATTTCTCGAGACAGGCGCAGTGGAAGACGTGTTGGCAGAGGATAGTCAGCAGACCTGTTGTCTCATCCATGCGTTCTAGGCACACCGGGCATGTTGGCAGCTCGACGAGTGATGGCGTAGGAGGCGCAATCGGTTTGGCCGTTAGGGAGGACGCAAGTGAGGGTGCCTCGACAGGTGAGGAGACACTCGAAGCTGCTGGTATAGGAGCAGTGGGCTGCTTTGTAGGCGCTGGCGTGAAAGGGTCGTTCGTCAGGTCGGGGTAGGAAGACGGATCGCGGTTCGAGGCATCGGACTGGAAGGTAATGGACTTTACGAAAACAACATGGCAGTATTCCGGCTGTCAGACAATTAGTGTTACAGGTGTCCCTGGCTGGAGCATATGAGAATACGTACTTCCATACTATTGAAAGCTTTCCCGTTCCATTCCTTCCTCCACTCCCTTGCCTTATTTGCATCCCGAAACTTCATCAGCACCATGTACTTGTTGGCCCGAGCCGTCTTGATCAAACGGAAATGACTGACATGCTCCCTCGTCTGCTCGCCCACGAACCCCAGCAGATCCGAGGGGGCCATATACGACGGTACAGCCAGTATACACAGTGTAGTGCAGTCCTCATCAAATTCAGCGCCGGCGCCTTCATCATAGAGACCTGGTGTTTCCTGTCCATCGCGGTATAGATGCACCACACCCCAACCAATCTCTGTGTCTTTTGGATTTGAAGGCATGAATTTGCCTTTGCTGGCAAGTCCGCCTGAATTTGTAGCGGGATGCTTGAGAGATTTGGCGTGGGGTCGTGTAGCTCCTCCGTCAGCGTCGCTGGGTGTCATATCGATACTCAAGATTGAAATGGTGTCAAAGCGCCAGTCCTTGTGCGCAAAACTCTTGGTCCTTCTGTAAGGCGGCCGTGTTGGCGGTTTAACGAGCGGCACAGGGCTATCGTGGTGTTCCGAAAACGAAGGTCGCGTGCGATGGCTGTATCGGCGGGGGTTCAGCGGTCGGTCGCGGGGATTTGACAGAGGCGACGCGTCACTGCTCGAGGCAACGGGCTTGAGGGAGTGATTGTAGCTCTTGCGAGGTAGCACCAGCGAGGTCCACGAGCTCGAGCTATGGGCAGGGAGCTCCGAGGTGAAGATGTCAGTTCGCGGAGGCGGCGTGTACGTCGTGTCGGGTGAGGAGCGCGAAGGATAGAGCTCGAAGGCAATGTGGAAGAAGTAGGCCGGCATCAGGAACGAGTGCATTGGACACGCATCTTCGGGCAAGCGTGGCTGGTGTGTTTGAGCTTTAAAAGCACGAGTGACGAGCTATGGAGCTTTGATGTTGGCGGCGATAGCGGACGCAGTGGGGTCAAAGTCAAGGCGCACTTGCGCAAACTTGCACGATCAATGGAAGCACCAACGCAGACAAGCCAATGAACTGTGAAATATATATTCATAGATTAGGCTGTGTAGTACCTGAGCACCCTACACTCCTAGTGGTCGTGTCACTACATACTAGAAAATCCGCCCGAGAGCGGCAATGTTCACCCATCTTAACAATCACAAACGCCCTAGGTATGCATTATAGCCTCCAGCCTAACGCCCGATCCCTATCCATATGCGATAAAACAAGTCCCAGATAGGGGGATAATGCCACAAAGAAAACCGTGAATACTCATTGGGTGAGGGTATAAATGAAAGCCCATGGCAACTGGCCAAACGAAATAGAAATAGTATGCCGCTCGACAGTACCGCGAGTCGAGAGTGTTTTACCAAGAAAAAATCAAAATTCAAGTCAAAGGCTGAAGGGGTATTTGCTTTTGAACATGTCCAAAATATGCAGTCGTGTCAATCGAATCATGAGTGGAAGCGTCTAGACGAGGTCTGCGTCGATAAGGTCGTCAATATCGTCCGTCTCTTGGCCTTCCGAATTAACCACGATACGGCGTCCTCGTTGGTCGAGAGGTACACCGTCGCGGGAAGCACCAAAGTCTAATACCTATGATATTGTTAGTTCTGAACTCGATATGCAGTTTCGAGGATGCTCACCTCAATATACGTCATGCTATTCCGCTGCACCGCTGCAACGCATCGCCGCTCGTTAAATTTGACCTGCCAGACTCCACTCAGGTCCGTCAAAAGATCCTTCACGAATTCACCTGTTTTGACGTTCCACATCTTCAATGTCTTGTCAGAACCAGAGATCACCTTCTGACCGTCATGCTGGAAACAAGTAATGGCGCCGGTGTGTGCACAAAGCCTGCTCTTGCACTGTCCATTCTCGGGGTCCCAAATCCGAAGCGTAGAGTCGGCAGCAGCTGAGACAAGTCGCTCATGGCTCAAATCTAACAGTCCAACTAGTGATGTGTGTCCTTCAAGAGTGAAGATGCAAGCCCCAGTCTCGAGCGACCAGACTTTGACCATGTTGTCCATTGACCCACTGATGCAACGATTACGCTCGGTGTCGAGGACAACGCTGTAAACTTTCTGAGAATGGCCTTGAAGGCGATGTAGTACCTCGCCGGTGGAGATTTTCCATACGCGGACGGTGCAGTCGTAACTTCCACTGACAAGAGTGTCGCCATGGGCAGCGATGGCGCGAACGGAATGATGATGCCCAGTGAGCGCGCGAATAAAGTATGGATTGTCTTGGTCGTTCGCAGGGGGCCCGGTTTGTATTATGCTTCTGTCGCCCGGCTTTGGAAGCTTCCATACCCTTAAAGAAGAGTCACGGGATCCAGTAATTATCAGCTCTTCCTTTGGCATCATTATCGGTTGCCCGTCAAACGTGTCACCAATCTTGGTAGGCTTCAGAATAACAAGACAGCGAACAGTAGATGTGTGGCCTTGGAATACTTGCGTACACTTTCCCTTCTCAATATCCCATACGCGAACAGATCTGTCGGTCGAGCCTGAGACTAGAGTATTGCCTTCATACTGCAAAGCCCACACGCCGCCTTCATGACCTACGAGACGATTGCGTAGAGCGCCCGTCTTAGTGTCGTATACATTGATATTGGTATCATCGCTACCGGTAAGAATTTTGTCTGTGTCGAACTGGAGGCACGTTACGACGTGACGCTGGTGGGCTCGGAATGCAACGTGTTTCGGTTTTGTCTCCACATCCATCCAGCTCTTGCGGATAAGGTGGTGACGTTGATACAGCGATTTGTACAAATGCATTTTACGCAAACTCGGCAGGCCAATGCCTGGATCGGGTAGAACGTCCCTGGCCCGAATTCCGCATTCAAATGGCCCCAGTTGCGCAGCGCTAGGCCGAATAAACGACGCATTTTGGTGTTTTAGGCCCGAAGGACCCTTCTTGCGGATTTTCTTAGCACCGAGGTGCTTACTAGGGTTTTTTCTCTTTGATCGGCCGGAGGACGACCGGGTTACTGCACCTTCAAAGTCAAGATTACCGAGCACACTTGAATCAGAGGACCCCGGTGAATTAGTAATGTCCATCGATATGTTAGTGTTGGCGACGCGTAGGTCACGCTCGTAACTTTCACTAGAATGTGGATATTGCCAGCCCCAGCCCTCATTAATGGCCCGTTCCAGTTCGTTCTCGGGTAGGACATAGCCGTCTTTGTCCAAGAGGGCTTTCCAGGCGAAATCATTGGTGTCAATCAACTCCCGCCATTTGCGGGAAACTTGTGCTGCGCTGCACATGCTCTTAACATCGAGGAAGTTAATGATATTAAGACTGAGCTCCGTAGGTAGCAAAGCTATGAAGTCACACTTGAGCGCTGGATTGACAACGTCAGCGACGAAATGGAGAGTTGGTTTCGTACACCTGCGGAGAAGCTGATACATAACGTAGGTTTGCATCTTCTCCGGAAGAGCGTCGAAAGAATCTAGCATATTCGGAACGTCCATAAGTGTGGGTGTCGGCAATTGAGGGTTTGTGCTAACGTGGCTTGCATCGGGGAGTTCAATCCTCCGTGACTTGGGTGACAAAAGCTGTATTGACGTCGCTTCGCTTTCGGCCAGATTGCTTTGGGATATGTCAAGGCTAGAGACATCGTTGGAGTCATCCTCGCCCCCATCCGCTGTGAATGAGTTGCCCATCGGGTGTTGCTGGGCCAGTGTAGCTGCAGCAGTGATAGGCGATAGGCTAGGGCTAGGTAAGCTAGCATCCTGAGCTGCCAATGTGTTTATAGGGGCCGGCCGTCCTGCCTGAGCATACGGAGTATCGTTCGATGCGAAAGGACCGACGGGTTCTAAGTCGGTATCTGCAATGGGCGGGGTGGCAGCAATTCCTAACCCTTCCACGACAGAAGTAGGATACGCTTGTGTATCGAGATTATCATTCTGTTCATCCATTACAGTGTCTTTGTTTCCCGAGGGACGAGAAAACCCCTCCTGAAGCTGCCAGGAAGGCGGTGCAGGCTGTCGTCGGAGTTGGTGCGACGATGATCTCAGGGCCGCTCGCCTTGTATTCAGAGCAACCCTTGGGGCCCTAGAAGCACTCGACGCGCCCACATCGGTGTCGGGAGTAGCCGGATTTATTTCTTCATTCTCGTCTGGTGTAAGATTCGAGCTCAGGTGCGCTGTGCTCCTGCCTTTGAAGTCTTGAATCGACGTTCGTGGCTTTTTACTACGGCGGTGTAAGCTGGCGATCTCGGCAGCTTCAGCAATAGAGGGCGGCGAGGATGATCGCTTTCTCCGTCCAGAGACAGATCGTAAATCGACTTGGGTAGCGGTCACGTTCGGTCGTGCAGTGCGGCTGGGTGTGGCAAACACGGGTTGGCCTGTGAAGGTCTCAATCGTCTGAAGTCGACCGTTGTTGTTAGCGATGTCTCCATGGAGGTTCTTGTGCTGCATGTGTTTGTCAGCTTCTAAAATTGCACATCGGGATGTCCAGTGCATCATGGGATGCGGCCACAATGGGACCCTGCTTAATTCAGCGTACCTCTGCGATGGTGTCCATAACGTCCTTCGCCTCTTGGAAACAGGCTTGTTCGCCTCCTACTTCGAAACAGAACTTGCCTAGTGATTCTGGAGCGTGGGCGTGGGCGAGGGGGTATTCCTTCGGGTCTCGCTCATTCAGACTTCGAGGCGGCCTGAACAACAGAGGTGGGAACTGCGTGGTAGTTGTAGTCGTCGTGGTAACGACAGTCGTAGTGGTAGCTGGCGCTATCGACAGGTGTGCCATGGTGTAAGGCTCTATTGCCTGCGTCTGCACCGTTGTGACGCTGGCCGCCTCGGTGTTGCCATCTGGCGACGCCATGATATACCGCTTCCCGTAAGTTGTCTCGTGAGGCTCGATCGCTGTTTATAGCCCTTCGAAATTGTTCCGTCCCGCTACGCTATTTGCCCACGTTAACAGGCCAGAGGGGTTTCCAACGTGTGTAGATATGAGGTCGGGGTTTCGAGACGCGGGAGTGAGCCGACCGGATTGCGAACAAGAGGAGTCTTGTCTACCCGAACATGAGTGCAACGGATTGCTAGACTTGGTGAAGGAGGAGAAATATAGAGCAGTTTCGGAGGGAGGCCGGCGTCACTGTGTCCCTCGGGCAATCGCTGACGGAGGCGAGGAGGCGGAATGGCACAGGTGAACCACGGCAGAGTGCAGATCCCCCTAGTAACCAAAGAGCACCACGCAACGATTCTACAAGTGAAAGACACAAGAAGCGCACTGAGGGGTTTTAGCGGAAGAGGGTTGTGGTGGGTGGGGGGTTAGTAGAGGAGGAGCACTTGGGAGGGCTCGGCAAAGCAGGCTGGAGAATCACGGGGCCGTGAGCCTGCCCGGCCATCCAATTTTACGCCTCAGCACGATACACGTTATATCGCGCGCGTCATGCCAGGACGTCCCTGATTACAAAAGGCCGGCCGCTACACGCGTTTCGTCTCATTCTAGCCCTCTACGCACCTCTACGCATCTTCTTGCACACTCCTTATGCGTTGCGCGTCACGCCTTCGCGCCTTTTAAAGGTGACATACCTATAAGTACAACATCTATACCTGCAGATCACCGGCGCACCACGACGCCAACGCGAGCACCTTCTTCTCTGTACCATCTGTCGGCTTATGTGTCTGAAAAATTCACCCTTGATTGCTTCGGAACGCTGCACGGCCTCGGAGCAGCGTGGCGAACTGCATCCCTGTATGTGCTGGTCTCTAACACCTGCGGCACAGCCCATATCACAACAAATGACCGCGAGCCGAGGAACGTCGACCCAGACAATGTGTGACCAAAGTGTTGGGCGGGGCCTTTTTGCACGAGCAATATGCATAAGCTGTCTCGAAGTAGCAGCTGTATATTGCCATCTGCGGTCCACCAATCAACGGATCTCATCGAAAAGCTACATCTTGTGCCCATCTACTTCGCATTTCTGGTTTGTTGATGGTCTTACTGCTTCACTCTCGCTTTATTGATTGTAGAATGCCCGTGAGCAGTCAGGTCTGACACCAGATGTGCTCAATCATTGTTCATCAGAGCTCTCATTAACCCTCTATGTCCTCTCTGTGCCTCCAATCATAGTCTGGCAATCGTCTGCCGGTGCGTTGCTTGGGATTTCAGCCGTTAAAGTCTGAAGCCAGCTACTAGACGACTAGATCGCATTGACACTTTTTGATAAGAAAAAGCTACCTATTTGTGACAGAGAGCTTCCGAGTTCATCTCAAGCCTCTACAGATCACAGACATCAGAGAAACTCAAGATAAAAATTAGCAAGATCTGCTCTTGAAAGGTATTCTCATGCAGCTTCTCATATCTCCAAACTAGACTCTGCTTGCACTGCATCTTGAACTTCGTTCATGTGTCGGTACCACTTGGTACCTGTAGTGCATGGCCTTCAAAGTATTCAAGTACTCATACTCTTCGATTATACATCTTTGCTACTGTCATAACAGGAAAGAGCGCTCGTGATAATGGACTCGTGAATCTATCCATCGCTCTTTCCTTCTACTGCGGCAATTGCCTACAAGAACCTCGTCTGCTTCAACACCTCCATGTCTCCTTTTCCCGACACCACTCAGCAGCCTTTCAGGTTGTCATCGGCGCTACTTCTCTTCTCTCGTCGCCTTTCCGACCGCCCATCTTGCTCCACATACAATGCCTTCTACTGGCAGAGGCGCCGCAGTCCGAGTTCGCAAACCGACTAAAACTAAAGGGAAGGCGCGCCCAACTTCCGTTGACAACACCCCTAGCAGGGGCGTCCAAAAAGCTTCAAACGCCATGGTGAAAACCAAAGCGACCCCTCAGGACGGAACTCATAAGCAAGTAACATTGTCAGCCATTGTCGGTCCAAGCGTCATCGATGTGACCCAGGAACACAATCCCATCACTACTCACCAATTCTCAGAGGTCGTCAAGACGTTTCTGTTCAGTGCCGTTAGTACCATTCTCTGGGTGAGAGATCTTCTGCCGGACAGCTACTTTCGCACAGTGTTCTACGCCTCTATCAACAAATACTGCTCTTACCGTGACTTCACGTATGGCAGGGTTGACCAAGCCGTCGCACAAAGCGACCGCCCACGGTCAAAAGGGTATCACCTTCGGGTACTCAAGAGAGATGCATCTATCCGTGGCGATCAGATCATCAAGTGGCTGGCAAGTGACTTCTTGTACAATTCGAGAGCCAATTCAATTTGACTTCTTATAGGAAGCAGGCGTATTCGAGGCGATTCAGCTCGGCTATCTGAGTCAGCTTCAAATTTCAATCTTTGCCGATGCCAATAGGCCGAGGGAGGTGCTTGAGCTTTATTGTTTCCATTTCCAATACTTACCTTCGAGAGACGGTAGCATTGTTGCTAATATAGAGGTGGAGGACGTCAAGAACAAGAGGGCCGTCTCACTCAAAGATGCGCGCGAAGCTCTCAATACTGTGATCAAGAACATGGTCGGGTTGAATGGCACGATGCCATGCCTTCCTGAGCGTTGCTATATGAGTCCTTATCTTGTCTGGTGAGGAGGTCTAAACGACATCCAAGGACCAACATGTTTTGCTAACGATACCCTACGGTAGGAATGAGCGAAGGCCTTCGGGATATCAACCTCCTGGTTTCCATCCGTATGGAGATGAAAACATTAGTTTCCCTGTCACTGAAGGATGGGCAATAGAGACTAGTATATGTGGCAACATCAAGGCAGGTCCTCAAGCAGTCAACCTCGGCGTTGCGTATATGAAAGAGATCGGGTTCAATGATAGTGGCGAAGCAGTTGTCATGCCAGACTTCAACTACGGAGAAACATTCAATCGGTTGGAAGCCGCTCACCCAGGAGCAGATCTTCATTGACCAACGAGATGTCCTAAGTGACAGTGTTCGAAACTTGCCTACCCTCAGCCATCTTCAGCCACTGGTAGAGGAAATGTACTTTCGACACCAACAGATAAAGAGCCGAGAAGCATCGAGTACCGCGAGACAGGCACCATGCCGCGTCCTGATGGCGGTGCCGGTACACAAGATCAGGAAGACCTTCATCGCTTAAGAGCTTTGGTGAGCTAATTATGCACGTTCAACGTGCTTGACCTTACCATGTTAACAAAACAACAGCAACTTGTCGAGCCACACCAGACGCATGACACTCAACTCGTTCCTCGGCCACCTTCTCCATTGTCACCAGCGGAATTTTCAGCCACTACCCCCCGAGAGATGCACAGGACGATGGGCATCGGACAGCGCCATCGGACAAAGGGTTCACAGGGGCGTACATCGTCCGAAGACAACGAGGCGATTGTACAGTTGAAACTTTTGTTTAATCCCCCTTGGTCGTGAAGGTGGCTGACTCTTGTTCATAGGCCGAAGACGCTGTGGAACGAGGCAACGACAACCCTCAAGGTGAAAAGCGAAAGGATCATCCATTGTCCGATGATGAACGTCAGCCGAAGACCCCCCGACTCTCACGGCCGGAAACAAACCTAGCATTCGACAGCAATGTGCCATACACGCCGGATACCGCGGGACGGACTTTGGAATGATGTTTTGTGTCTTACAAGGCAACAATATGTGGATTTACAATGGAAACAAACCATGGGAGTTCCGTGCTGCTCTTCACGTGTATTTGGAGGGCTTATAAAAAAAACCTAGGGCAAAAGCGCATCTACAGTTTCGTGCTTGCTCTATATCAAGACTGCGTTCTGAGCAGGTCGAGCTCTTTTCTCACTGCTTAAAGTACAGGAGGACTGCAGAGCAGCGTTATCAGTAGTTACACAATTAATTTACCCCTGCGCTCAGCCTTGTGTGGCTTTCAAATTGGCCTTGGGATGCAGTCCGTGTACCACCTACCTCGGAATGAAGTGTTCAGGAACCGCGGATGCACCATGCAAATGCGCATACCACATCCGATTAACGACAAAAAAAGGTGCGGACGAGGTGAATAGAGAGCGAGGTTGCGATGACGACGAACAGCAAAGTGCTAATGAGTGGCGTTCTACAAGTCATGGAAAGACGTGCGGCGCGATTCTTCAAACCTTGGTTCCCCATTTGATCGCCGGATCGCCGACGAAGGCAGACTAACAAAGCACTACCGCGATGGCAATGCACAGGCGGAGGTACACTTGGTCGGAATGTGTGCCGAGGATGGGGACGAGCTTCGCGAGAGTGGGCGCCCGGACCGTAATCGCTGTCCATCGCCATTCAAATTACTTGCAGTTCCCCGGTAAACTCAGCACGGAAGGATGTGATCGATGTGCTTTCGCGAGACATCGACGCGCCGATCTGGTCTATCACCTGCAATATGTGTTATTGCCTGCTGTACATGTCGAATAACGCAAAGTCATGCGGCTACGGCAGGCCGTGCGCATCCTGAATTTTACCACAGTACATATATATGCTGCTTGCTGTCCATGGCCCCCCCGTCTGTGTGACGCGCCGGGGTGATTGCTTCTGGTTCTTCTAGCCTCAACTTTACCTGATGGCGGCCTCGCTCCGTCGCAGGGAAGGTGATACAACAAGGCGCGTTGAACGCCGACAAGCATATCGGACCCAGGCAAGCTCCTTACAACCGTCAATTCTCGACGTAGCGGCCGCTATTGCATGTGGAGAACGGCTTGCGTGCCCAGGGTGCATGCTGGTCTTTCCCGGCAAGCGCCTGTCCGTGAAGACGAGATCCACACGGCCTATGAGCGCCACCAATGGCATGCTGATGCAAGCACACTGGCGCCTGCAACCGTCCCCTGGATCCGCTCCAGGTTAGTTGGCTGTAGTCGTCTGGGCGCAGCCGACGAGCGAACGAGCAGCCGAAAGAGATACCCTGGAGGTTAGACCAAACAATCATCCTGGGCCTCCTGATGGCTTCAGCGGCGCTTGTCCACTTCCCTTCCCAAGCAGCCCGGTCGTGTGTTCCTTGTGTCAGGTCTCTCAACCCCCTCGAATCGCGATTATCTGCCCACACGCTCGATTTCAGGTACCGCAGCCGAAGTGAGCCGTGAGCACAGAGTAGCAGCCCGTGCTTGAACCACATTTTGACCCTCGCTCGAGGTCGCTCTCGCCCGCACACTGCAGCGCGCCTTTCGCAGACGTTCCGTTTCCAGAAAACTTGCTCTCATATGGTTCCGGCAGCGACCGAACCGGTGGCAGCGCATTTGGGGCTTGCCGCCGCGTTCTACCAACTCAACTAGAGCCCCATGCTGTTCTTTACATAGAAGATCCAAGACGCCAGAAAGGTACCACGACTCATTTACTCCTTTCCAACCCCCCACTAAGTTACCTAGCTTTCGATCAAGCCACCAATTCTGCACCGCGACAACGCAATATCAACACATCATGGGTCGGCGTCGAGGACCCAAGTTCTCCTTCCCTATTCCAGGACGCAAGTCGAGCTCAAAGGCGAACCAGAGCTACGATGACCTCACCAAGACATCCTCTTTCCCCTCGATCTCATCTGTACCCTCTGCTTCTGAACGTCCCCTACGCTACGACGAGTCCTCGAGCATATCCAGCAAGGCCCAACGCTTGCTTGGAACAGCACCACCGCCGTTTCGCACAATGTCGGGCCAGTCTTCCGTGCCTCCCAGTCCCGGGTACATGAGCATCACGGTTTCCGATACTGGTTCCGACTTTGACGACAAAGCGTCTTCGATTGCTATGGATAACGGCGGTTTCAAGCTTCCCATGAGACCAAATTTGTCCAACCGAGCATCATCCAATATCCTACCACCCAACATACCATACAATGGAGATGAGACCAGAGGGTCGAATTGTAGCTCTGTCAGCAGGAACCTGCATCCAGCCACGTCGAACTCGACCTTGCGCTCACATTACGATGCCAAAAGCTCACCACTGTCAATCTCTCAGCAAACGTCGGATTCCGCGGTCCGGGACATGGCCCTTCGAAAGGGCAAACCGCAGATAGGCCCTCACGTCCCGAGTCCACTAGCTCATGAATTCGCGGAAGACGACAGAAGAGACCAGCGGAAGAGCAAGCCACCACGGCTTGATCTATCGAAACTCTTTCCTAAACCAAAAGGTCACGGAGGACAGGAATTTGGAGGGGCCCTTCTTTCTCCGAACAAGCTGGTAAACTCTCCCACAGCAATGTCGGCCGTCTCCGATTATTTTCCTCGCCCCATGACTCGCGAGCCCACTCCAACACTGAAAGGACATGCAAAGTTAACTAAACCCGCATTGCGGCAACAGGCATCTCCTGCACAACCAGTGAAACCGACGTCTCCTGTCCGGTTGCACCAGCGCGACACGTACGACAGTGCCAAGATTAATGTCCGACGCCCTCCCCGAGGCATACAACATTGGTTCGAAGGCCTGAGCGAGGATAGCGACGAATTCGACGAGGAGGATCGCACGCCCATGCATGCACCAACACCGATCAAGCCTTCTAGACACTACCCGGCAGTGAGGAAGAGCTCGCACAGCCAACTTCTACAGGAGGCTGCAACGTCAAGACAGCAATCGTCACGTGCATCTCAGTATCTAGCGGATCCGAGGAAGCTTCAACATAGTCACGTTCACACTTCTGCGACACATCGTCTGACTTCGCCGAGCTCGTATTCTGTCCAAAGTCAGTCATCACTGGGCACCACGAGAACGAAAGAGTCGGCATTCTCGAAGAGCAACTTGCAAGATTCAAGCATTCTATCATTTTCCTCCTCAGAAGATGAAGGAGAGAACAATCGCTCCGGCAGACGCAAAGTCTCCGTCCGGGACAGCATCGATATGACTGATGATCACGGAGACATCATCATCGGGCAAGCTCAAGCCTTTGAAATGCGACCGCAACCACATTCACGAAGACCTTCAGTGGGCAAGTTGAGCTTGATGTCGACATCAACGAACGCTGCCACGATCGAAGTGATGTACACGCCTGAACCTCCCTATACCCCCGTAACACGAAATTCCACAAGCAGTAGGCGGGTGAGTCACTCGAAGCAGCCGTCAGTCATTCACGAAGTCGAGGATAGGCGACCAAAAACAGCGCGTCTTCGTTCTCAGTCACCCTCGTCCACGAGTGTACGGACTTCGAAAAGTGAACCCAGATCTCAAGAAGAGATGCGCAAGTTCATGGCTGTCACTCCAGAGGAAGAAGCTCTCTTGGAGGCACTGCGTAAGAAACGGGCTGCCATGGCACAACAAAACTGGGCGAAAGGCTATGAAACAGCTATTAAGCAGGAAGAGGTCCGCCAACGTACACCACCGGAGAAATCGATTAAGAAGAGTCACAGGACATCAGGTTTCCTCTCGGCTGAGACTCCTTCGGCTAGCCCTGTGCGTATCGTTGAGACGAAGAAAAAGGCCAGCAAGAACTCTCTTGCGCCAGAACCGTTGTCGCTGCTTGTACCTCCCCGAGGACGTACAGTCACCACTCGGGACTCAGCCATTGGATCCAGCATTCTGCGTGACAGCTCATCCTGCGATCCCAACTCTGAGCGCGAGGCATCTACATGCAGCCACCATACCACCAGGCCTCTTTTATCGCCACCGGAATTCTCTCCACTCGATCTCTTCCCATCACCCACCCCCACTGCAAGCGTGGCGTCGCCTACGACCACGGATCATCCCTCTCCTCTCCCCTCACCCGTTACACCACGCCTACGTCATGGTGAGGATGACGTGGATGTAAAGGTTGCGAGCAGCGAACCATCCTGGAATGGCGATAGCGAAGAAGTCACAGTGCTTGAGACCGGTGTCATTGACCCGCCCGCTGGCAGCATCAAGCCTGACGAAACGCAGACTAGCCATCAACGCCGTCGAACGGCATCTAGTGGGACCGCAGTCCCTTTGTCTCTCCCTACAAAATACCAGTCGACCGAGTCTCACGACCTTACACCCGTCACCGAGACCTCGTCCCGCCCCACGAGCGCCGTTGAGCCTTTAGAACCCTTACCAAAACCGCCGAAGAAGAGCGTGCTACGCAATCCCTCACTTTCTATAACCACAACCGGTCTGCCGAAAAGCCGACACAGCAGCATTGTATCAACTCGCACCTCCTCCCCCAATCGCTCCGTTCACGAACGTCGGTCTAGTAGACAAGTGAGCCGAGCAGGAAGCTTAGCGAGCATGAATAGCATGGGTAGCATCAAGAGAGACAGTGTCGCTGTTGGCACAGCGAGCACGCGATGTAGCGTCAGTGAGGATGTATTAGCTGCTTGGGGAAGCCTTGGTGGTTTGCGGGACTACGACACAGCGCGTTGGTAGACACCCTCTACCCACACACATCTCGACTGATCAAACATCTCCTATCATAATTACTGGTGGACTTTCCAGCGTCTTCTATCACGACATTTCCTTACTCCATCTGTTCTGACGGTTTGATACCCCTCCTGCGGCGGCTGGTTATCCCGCCCCTGTAGCTCATCAACTTGTATATATTATAATATCTCGATCACTGGCAAGGCGCGACGATTTTCATAGGTATCATGGGCGGACTGGGTATTGCATGGTATTGGATATTATTATGAGCGAGCGTCTAAGAGACGTTCAAGGGAAGGAATGAAGTAGAGCGTGGGGCTATGTAGATTGGTACGTAGCTACGTGCACGTGCTATTAATGCTACTCGACTGTGCACTGAACGCGCCCAGGAATAGGCACAGTGATGCTTAGTATTCTGCTCTCAATGGTCATCTAGGGTTTTGTTTTATGATCAAGGGATGGATTACACTGGCAAACCTGACGCGAAGAGATGAGTCTATTAGTTAGTCCGGAGACCTGTATTAAATATTCTTCCATATCGTGTGTTGTCTAATCAAAGAAAGGATAGATCGCGTCTGATTGAAGGTGTGGATACTGGCTTATAACAACTAATAAGCAATCCATAGATGGTAACAGCAACAACTAATCTCTACCATGCGCAACTTGAGCCCGACCGCTCTCTTCACCATTCTACGAAACATAGATTCAGTGTCTGCTTCTCTATTCGTTTCATAACTTCTCCTTTTTCAGCTCCATGCATTCGTATCTATGCGATATGACCAGCAAAGACCCGCAGACCTTCTCTAAATATTGGTTGTTCCCGTGACACAGGTTCTCATCTCAAATACATGATCTTTCGAAAATACTAGAGTGATTTGTGGCCCAGATTTTATTCTAATTTTCTTATTTCCTTCACTTTACCTACACTCGGAGATCGGTCCGGATCGTAGCTTCCGAACGGTGCCGGTGCATCCTCCGCCTCTCGTCGGGTGCCCGCGATGCGTCATCGTGCCTTCTCAGCTGTCGTCACGTTTATTTTTGTTGTACGAGTACAAATTGATATAACATGTTGAGATCCCCTCCCGAGGATTCTGAGGTATGCTCTGCGACGCTGCTACTAAGGACATCTTCGCCAAACTGAGCGCGAAGACGTCATTCGTTTAACATGTACCCTTTGATCATCTCCACGATAACAATCCTTTTTATTACACGACCTCTTCTAGCGCAGGAATCATCCTTACCCACCCCGGCCTCTTCGTCTATTCAGACATCATCCTCTATTAGTACAGCATCTGTATCTCTCTCATCAGTAACGGGTCCTCAGACAGTTGTGTACGATTATGGCAGCGTGTTGGAAACGAGTGTAATGGGAGAGACAATCATAGGTGGAGCACCTAACAACGTGACTGGCTCCTCCTCTTCCTTCTCCTCCTCTACTCGATCCTCATCTACGCGTTCTCTTATTGACATTTCGGGTGCCAATCCGACTAATACCTTGAGTGCTACCGCGACTACTATTTCGCGACCACGACCATCGAACACGCGACCATGTAATGGGCATGTCGATCTCTGCGATCGGAAGCTCAGCAATGTCTCTATGGTGGTTGCGCACAACAGTCCATTCGTCGTTCCCCACAATGCAGCCAGCAATCAGATCTATCCCGTACTTAATCAGCTCGAGGATGGGATCCGTGGCTGTAGGTCTTTCTATATTTGAAGTCGTTCTCGTAGCTAATGAAGAGATACAGTACAGTTTGAAACACATTACCCCAATGCCACGGCTGGCCTGCATCTCTGTCATACTTCATGCAATCTGCTCGACGTGGGCACCCTCGAATCCTACCTCACTACAGTCCGAGAATGGCTTGAAGATCACCCGTACGAAGTGATAGCGATTATGATGGGGTAACGACAACCGCGTTCCTCCAATCACCTATATCGAACCTTTCCAGAACTCCGGCATGCTTCCGTACCTATATACTCCACCTAAAAACAATGCGACCCTAGATGACTGGCCCACTCTAGCTCAAATGATACTGCTCAACAAACGGGTTGTGGTGATGCTGGATTATCTAGCCAACCAGACTAAGGTGCCGTGGCTCCTCGATGAGTTCAGCTATCAATGGCAGACGCCATTTTCGCCCACCGACCCATCCTTCCCCTGCACCGAGCAGCGTCCGCCAGGCCAGACAGAAGATGTCTCCAGAAACAAGATGTACATGGTCAACCATAATTTGAACATTGACGTACAGCTTTTGGGCCAAAGTATTCTGATACCAGCTTATACACTTCTGGAACAAATCAATGCTGTATCCGGAAACGGTAGCCTGGGTCGGAACGTGGACAACTGCACCGCTATGTGGGGTCGCCCTCCCAATTGGCTTCTCGTCGACTATTACAATTTTGGCAACTTCAATGGTTCTGTGTTTCAGGTCGCTGCAACTGCAAACAATGTCTCCTATAACAGGAAGGATTGCTGTGGCTCTCCTATCACCAGTGCCGCATCAATCCCTTGGGAGCACAGATTCTGGATCTCCACCTTTACCACGCTGTTCTGCCTATTCGTGCTGTGGTAGATTTCATACCACACATGAAGTTCACGATGAGGTTCTTTCGGCTTTTTTTGGTGCGTCAGGAACTCACTCAGGTTTAGCTATTGAGCGTTCAAGCGGTAGCACGCTCTCTTGTGAGTTTAGGCAGGGAATCGCAGGATGCACAAGGTGTCTAGGTGCAAACAACGTCCTCGAGAAGCCCAAGGTGTCAATAGGCATGGATGGGGTCTTGAAGGTCTTTCTGAGGTGTGTTGCCAGCTTAAATTTCCCTAGGTGCATAGCATATTGTAATTCATTGATTGTGACCCCCCAATGGGTGTCTCAGTTTGAGACAGCACCGTTTCGTTTCCATCATACCTAGTGACGACTTCTATACTGTTCCAATAACGAATTATTGGTCTTTCCAGCCTGTTCATGCAGCACTACACCGTGTTTGTAATATCCTCGCTACTCTTATGGCACCTCGTGCCAGATTCTATCCCCCTCCCGCGGTGGCTCCAAAAAGTCTGCCGGCGTATCCTTTCCGGCTGGTAACTGATGCTCCTCCGCCCATTTTCTCACCGCTTCAAAGTTCCTGCACGTGTGCACTGTATGAAAGTCTACGAAAGGCCCCGCCGGCTTGCCCGCCGGCTGATACCACACTTGTCCCAGAACGCCGACGTCGACTGTACACATGAGCTGCTGGCGAAGAATATCGAGACAGTGCGCTGCACACATATGAGCTGCTGCCAAATGCATAGCAGAGAGACGAAGGGAGTACGTACTGACGTGGTATTTAAGGATTTCAGCATCGTTGGAGAAGGGTCCGAGACCTTGGGCTTGGTAGTATGCAAAATTCCAGGACAGAGATTTGCGGAGGAGATTCTGTCATATATCAATATGTGTAGAGTCAGGAAAGGATGTGAGTGTCTCACGAGGCAGTGTAGATGGTGTAGCCCCTCGACATGCGCTGGGTAGCCGCCACCGTATTTATCTTTGATCTTGACTTGATCGGGCGCAAGACCGGATTGCGCTGCAATTCCTGCTGGGATCCTTGCCGCCGAATCTGTGTTTAGATCGTTAAAAGATTGAACGTGTGTGAGTAAAGGGAAGGAGGAGGTTACAATCTGCGCCCAGGGACTTCCACGCTGCGTCTACTTCGGGCCCCGCATCTTGACGGAAAACATTCGACTTGAGAAGAGAACCGTTGAAGCGTACTTGAGTGTACTGTATGCCGACGTCGTCTATGATGGGTGCTGAGACGGATTAGTACGAGCTTGGAGAAGGATGGAAATACTCACAGTACTGCGACGAATGGCGTATACTGAATGCATCCGCATCGAGACGTGTCGCGCTACTAATCCAAGCCCCTACCAGAGCTGAAACTAGAGTCGTCAATGAGATTGAGATTGCAAAAGCTCGCCATGAGGGACCGCGATGATCAAGTGGATGGGTGTCTGAAGGAAGGAGTTGCTCTGCATCTGCGTCTTCGGACGCAAGAGGATCGAAGACCGATTTACGTTTCGAATTCCAACTCCCCATGGTGAGTGTAGAAGATGGAAACTTACGCACAACAGAGACGGTCATCGAAACATGTCAACGCTGAGAATTTGATGCCGAAGCTAATCATTGCGCAAACGCCGATACGACGTCGCCGACGCTCGCCAGCGAAACTACTGCCATGCCAAGATACGGGATGGAAATCTCCGTTCAGCTACACAACATCGCCGTTTACTTCTTTTGTCCTTCTCGCTAATTGACCACTGTGACGTGCTGGTGGCGCATAGGGCTGAGATCTAGCCCCAGAACGGCACATCTGCGCACTGCATGATGTGCTCGTATTCGGAGGATTAGGAAATACTAAGCATAAGTTGAGGAGGTGTCCAAGTTTAAGATTGACGGCGCAGTGGATGCTAGGGATGTAATCCTTGGCTTTGTGAGGGTGCAAGTAAGGAATCGTGGGATCAACGTGAGTGCTTTCCATATTCCGTCGATAGTGCGTGGACCAGAGCTACAGCAATAGTGCGGAACCATGTTTGTTCGCTCTCATAATGACATTGAGAGATCGCGGGTTGGGTGGCAGCGAACCACGGCACAAAAAGCAACGCCATTCCGCCGAGCTGAGTTGACGTGCCTACAACCACTGCTCACGCCAGACCTTCATGGCTCAAGCCGCGACCAACACATTCACCTATAGCACATGACCCTGTACGCCCATCGCCAGACCGGCCTCCCAAGTTCCAATAGCAATACTTGGTTTTACTTTCCCTTCCTTCAGCTCCACGTTCGGATCAGGCCGAGATGCTCGTGATAGTCCTTGGCTGTCTGCTCGCTGGCACTGCAGTCTCAGATAGTCGGCAATAGCTCCCTGTTTCTAGGGTCTGGGCAATACTAACTAAACGGCGGCTTGGAGAGGCTGAAGTAGCATCATGTTCTTGGCCGTTATACTGGACAGAGTTTCTGTGTGCTGCTCATGGTATAAGAGCTTGAAAAGAACCCCAGTAACATGAGGCCCACACGGAGTCAAACCCCTCTCCCAAAACTACCATCGGATACCCCAACATACAGCTCATCTAACTTACCAACTAATCTTTAATCATATCCCCAAATATAACCCACGATGAAGCTCGCCGTCACTTTCCTCGCTTTCGCGGCAGCCGTCATCGCTGCTCCTGTCCCCCAGTCATCGTACGATGACTACGGTACGTCCTTTCTTCCTTTGCCCCTGCGCCTTGCTTCCTTTCTGTCTCCCGTCTCCCCTTTCCCCTTTCCCTCCCCTACCCATATGACTAAAGCCACTAGGCACATACGACAACGTCACTCCTGCCGCCCCTGCCGCCGGCTACGGCGACTACAACAACGTGCCGGTCGAGAACCCTCCTGCTCCCGCTGCTGGATACGGAAATTACGGCAAGTATGGCAGTTATGGAACGTATAAAAGGGACGGTGCAGAGGTGGCAGAGGTGGTGAAGGTCTAAAGAGGTGTTTTGAGAGAAAGGGTTGAAGTGGGAAAGATGAGGGAAGGTGTCGTCGGCGGTGGGGGTGTGCAGACGGTGTGATAACCTCGGGGAAGGACATGCAGGTTGATTGCTGCGAGGATTTGCCCGTCTATGGATTTGATGTGGAATGTACTCTTGGGGTACTGGTTTTATACTTGGGAAGAGTGGGATGGACGTACCTGACTAGTTTCATCTGTACTTATGATGAAAAGCTCCAGTTCTGCTTTGCCTTACTCTGCTCTGCTTATTCATTAGTCACACCAGAGTCGTATAATCTCTGCCCTTGCTCTTCTCTTCACAGCGCTTGCATCGAGACAGACCAATTGCGGTCCAAATCAGTGCATGATCAAGTCTTCCATAGAACCAATCAGTGTAGGGAATCAAATGAGTTATTGCATCCTACACTATCACATCGCAAGCCTACCCCCTGCCCTGAAACTGCTCCGCAACCATATCCCCAACGTCCTCCTCTGCCTCGCCTGTCCCGCCGTCTCCCCAGCCAATATGCCTGTCGCCAACCCACCTCCCGCGCCCTCCTCTCCCTTTCCGCATCCAACCTCGCCCTCAACCCCTCAAACCCCCTCTTCTTCTCCTCGCCCACCATCCACCCGGGGACTCGCCAGGTACTCGCATAAGGCAAAACGTCCCTTCTGTATGCTGTGCCGATCGTCCATCCAACCGCTGCACCCAGCAAAGACCCCGGGAGCTGCGAGAGCGCGAGCTGCAGCGGTGGGAGGTACGTCGTAGCTTTGGACGTGAAGGTTATGGATTTGGCCCAAATGCTCGTCGCAGTCTGCGCGGCGTTCGGTGCGGATGACGACGTGGGTGAGGCCGACGAATACGGCGCGATCTTGTAGCGATATGTATAGGGTATGGCGGCGTAATAGTTCGCCAGGAGGGCGAAAATGATGGGCACGGGGCCTGCGGGGAGGTAGTTCACCCGGCCGAAGGATAGCGGGCGGAGTATGAACGTTAGAATGAGCGGAGGGAGGAGCGTCGTGTACGGCAGGGTCGCGAGGAGGAAAGACTATGGATTTGTCATTTAGCTTGGGAGAACGATGAAGGACGGTTTCGATGGCCGAAGAAGGGATACGTACGGCGAATTTCCGGCTGCCCCACAGTCTTTCGATGACTCGGAGGTTGTACAGACTAATCACTGCGAACAGTACTTCTGTGGAGTTCGTGAAGCATATCTGTATCGCTCGTCAGTCATCCGCAATTGTGCGAACTCCACGTCCTTGCCCCTCTTCTACTCTTTGTAAAGGCAAAGCAGGCCCGAGCGACGTACCTGCCACGTCAAGAACCTCCAGAATTGCCCGTATTTCCATATGTGCGGCACGACTTGGATATGTATATAGTATCGCGTGTCGGTCAAGCTCGCGGCGAGCGCCCCGATGACGGTCGCAAAGACAAGGAATTGCGACACGGGCGCATTCGTGAAGCCAGATGTAATCATGGTGAACGTAAAGCCACTCTCATGACTTGGTTGAAAAAAGTATCGGAAGGTTGAAGCGAAAGAGGCCTGTTGACGTGGGGTGATATAGCAATGTCGGAGGCCTCGGAGGTGCCACAATAGTAGGAAAGGTGGCGGGTTATCACGTGCTGGTCCTTACCCTTTTCCCAAACTATGGCTGAAAAAACACTTCGAGCAAGACTTTGAATACTTTCACTTGCATTTCAATTGATTTTCTATACTACTCGTACAACAATTTCAAATAGCTAGCATACGCATGAATATGCACATGTAGCAGGACCTGTGTAGTCTCTGTTGTCCTCCCAATGGTATATTCCATGCACCCCTCCTCGCGGAGTATACGAAATCTCCAGAACACCGTTTTCAAGACCGGCCCAGCCAAATCGAACGCCCCGCCGTACAGAATCAAAGAACGCATAATAATGATGAAATTCCCAAAAGTCAACCCCTGTCTACCGTTGACGCCTACTTAAGGAACGCGTCCTTTCCAGGAAATCATCCTCATCCTCGGCAGGATTGAACAGAAGATTCGCCTCCGTATATGGCGCCGCTTTATTGTCTTTAAGAGCCCAACGAGTATTTGCAGTCGCCAAGGACGGATAGGAGCCTGGTACACCTGCGTGGTTTTGCGAGCCCCACGGGTGTAGCGTGTTCCACCACGGGACGCTATTCCCCACGCCTAGCTCGGTGGTTAGATCATCTGAGATGACAGAGGGAGGAGCCATTGAATCCCACTCAGACTCTGTTTCAGGCTCTGTGTATAGCTGCGACGCTTCCGACGATGAATCTGGCTTGAGCTGTTCAGCAGAGTATGAGGTTGGCGCCACGCGGCTGCTACGACGCGCTGGGGCGACTGGGGCGTCTGACCCTCGCGAAGACTTTTTGAGGCTTTTGCTAGCAAGCGGGCTGTTTGCATTGCTTGAAGGTCGAGAACTTCGCAGAGAGGTATCCAAAGTCAAACCATTTTGATACATGGCTCGAAGACCCTCCATTGTCCCGGTAGGCGTGTGTGGTGCACTGCCAGAGTGAATCGAGGTGTATGGATCGACGGCCAAGGCAGGAGACAAAGATGTTGCCCGCACAGATTTTATTCGTTTTGGTGTGCGGTTCGGGCCTGGAAAAGCTGGGACCGGCGGTTGATAGGCTTCTGGTATCTGAGGTACTTGTGGCGTCGGCTCGAGCTCCTTCTTTTTCTTCTGTCTCATGGACGCATCTGACACCCGTTTTTGGAGGTCACGAGTTGATCGTTGGGTCTCTTTTTTCATTGAGATGAATTTCTCGGCACGCTTCGAGACGACGACAGATGGCAGTGACTCTTTACTTGCTTTGACGCGTGGCGAAGCAGGCTGGCTGTAGTAGTCGGAATCGAAGTGGCTCGTTGAGGGTCGAGACTCGTCGACCGAGTACACTCTGGAAGGGAAACGGTCGTTCGCGCTTCCATCGGTATCTGTGCTGTACCGCGGCACGATCTGCGTATTGGCTGCCTGTGCTCTCATCTGCTCGTTCTCTTGGGCTAGGGTAGCTTTCTCCTGCTCCAGTCGATCGATGATCTCAGCAGCTTCCTGCAATCCGGCTGTTGTCTTCTCCATGGCTACCACAGACTCCTCTTGAATTTTCAGGATCTCGCCATTCTGCTCTCGAAGTTCGACGACCTCGTCCTCCATGATTTGCATGTCAAGCGTCAACCGGCTGTTCATCTCGCGCAGGTCATGGTTCTGGTCTTCCAATGGCTCCAGCTCCTCCACACGCTTCTGATATACCTCGACCTGGTCTTTTAGCTCGTTGTTCTGCTTCCTGAGGAGTTCAAGCTTCAAGCTTAGATCGAACATGTTCTTCTTGAAAGAGTCGGTTTCTTTGTCTAGCTCGCGCTGTGTGCGCATGCGCGGCAGGGCTCCTTCGCTCGGTCGCCTGGATCGCCGCGCCGGTGTCATCTTTGTGGGATCCTCTTCTTCCTCCTTCGCATGGTCTAGCCATGGATCGGATGGTGCCTTACTAAGGGTCTGTGATATCGCAAGTCCAGCTTCGGTTGTCGGCTGGATGGAGGCGGTGCGCTTGGCCCTCGTCGCATCCAGCGCTTTACGAAGAGATTCGGATTTTGGCTCTGTTGCAAAGGAATCGGAGCGAGTAATGGGAGGAGGGGTCGAGCTGGGCACGAAAGGTAGGCTTGCGCGCGTGACGCGACGTGAATTCGGTGTGCTCATATTGCCCAAAGGGATGTCTTGGGGCGGTGCTTGGGTATTGTACGCAGCCAATATGAGACTGGCTTATATGTCTGTCTTGCAAGAGGGTGATATGGGTCGAACAATGGATCTGTCTTGAAATAGTAAGACCCAACGTCTGCTGCGTTGATCGGCGTGGTCGGTGTGCTCGAGAAGAGCGCGATACGCAGGTAAAGGTATATGCGCCTGCTTGCGAGGCGGAGAGAAAGGTCAAGTAGATGGCAAGTCAACGGATCGACGCGTGAGCGCGCGAAGACGTGCGTCGTGGATGGCAAGTGACGGGTCTCTCAAGGGCGGTCCGCCGTGGGTTCGATGTCTCTGTTGAGGTCGCGTGCGAAGTGAGGTGGGAAGTCACTGGACAAAGGGTCGTCCTTCGGTTCCATATCGCGCCGTACGCCGCATGCGCATTGAGAGTGAGGGCGAGGGTGAAGGAGAAGGATGGGCAGCACTGCACTCTTCTGTTCAAAGGCCAAACAGGTCGTCATTCCAGGTCGCTGCAGTGATGGCGACAGCGGCAGCAGCGGCCAACAGTTCCTCGCCAAAGAAGACAACAGTACAATCCCACCTCTTCTCCAAGACGAGATGGTCGCAGCACGCAGGCAGAGTGGAGGGCAAGTATCGCAGCTGCATGCGAAAATCCTGGGGGCGCGCAGGCACACTCAGGCCGCACGCTGACCACGGTGCATCTTTTTGGGCGCTGCATGCAGCTAGCGGGGACGCGAAGAGCATCCGCGAACCCGCGGGACCGGTTCCTCAGGGCCCGCTGCCCTTTTGGTGGAAGCGGCAGACGCTATTGGACCCGGCGGCGTGAATGCCCGGGGTTTGTGCAGCACACCCCTGGCCGCATGTGCTCATCACCTCTTGTCACGCTTGACCTCGGGGCTTCGTGAGGATGGGGAGAGACGACGGCAGCCCCTGAGTGCGCGTCGACTCTCGATTGTATATCTTGTCATCTGAGAAAGCTGGCATTGGGGCGCGGGGAGGAGGAGACGTTGGGCTACGTGCCGTTTGCACTTGGTGCCTGCGGCCCGACACGCCGTTTCATTCGCGCCGCTCCCTTCGAGGTTAGCTAGGGTCGATCGTCGACCTAGTAGTTCACTGTTCCGCCTAGAAGAGGGTCCTTATAAACTCAAATGTCTCCTTATTAGAGCCCAACCGTATTCGAGGCGTTCGGGTCGCCAGCCCAACGAAAGTTTTTCGTCATGCTATGAAGGCGGAAGTATCGCTGGCATCAGTCCGAGCATATACGTGTAATTCGGTGCCGGGCTTGAAGCCTAGAATATCTTGATCTCGCCAGTGTACCACAGATACTTGCTTTACCAGAGCTGATCTTGTGGTAATACTGCCCATTCGCTAGACAGATGAGAAGCATGTGATGTACACGTGGACCGTAGGCAGGTTGACATCAATCTAGCCTCACGGCCCCAGAACCTTCGATAAGAACCCCTACGTTCCACCAGCCGACTTCACGCAAAGGAGGGAAACACAAGGCGGGGTCGAGTCCAGTACCACCTAGCACAAAGGTACATAGCCATCGTTACCTTTACATCACCTTTCCCCATGACCGACACGGCGTATCGTACTTGACGTAACGACCCACTTCAAGCGTTGAAACCTTCCCCAGCCGCAAGGGACAGGAGCGGTGTAGATAGTATTACAAGTATTAAATCTGTAACCGCGGACTCGATTGCACCGCATACCCAGACGCCGGGTCTCGACGTACCACAACAGTTCCCGGGTTTCAAATGCTACGCGTAGAACGAAACTTCACTGGAGCCATCAGTCTCCAGTACACAGTCGTGCTAATCCATGCTGACCCCCACGCCCGCTTCCTCGAGCCTGTTCTCCCAATCAACTCTCAACTGCTCCATTGCCTCCCAGCACTGCTCGCCTTCCCGCAGAAACCGAGCCTTATCTTCCTCAGTCAGAGCCTTCGCGTACGGGCTCCTCCCGTACTTCCTAGACTTCTCTCCGATTCTCCCGCCCCAACCCCAGCCCTCGATCTCTGTCCTTTCTACCCGCTCATTGCCCCACACGTCGCACGCACTACCCCACTTGCCTACTCCCTCCCTCTCTTCCATGGCGTCCAACGAGCTCTGCTCAGCCAATGCCAGCCAGACTGCGGCCGTAGCGCCCTTATCGACGGAAACGACGTGCCACTGACTGCCGAGCCAGCGACTGATGTAACACACCAGCCTCCAAGCATAGTCTAGAATCCACACGAGTGGCATGATGGGTGTGTGCGTGATGCCGGGGTGCGACAGGTATATGCGGGGCTTGGTCGTCTTCTCGGAAGGATGCTCATACTCGAGATATCTGTTGACGTAGCGTTCGGTAGACGGGATGATCGACGTGATGGACATGAGATCCGTCATTCGCTTCGAGGATTCGTATGCCTGATCTCCTGCCATGCACTGTATATCCTGCATGTCAAACGAATGCTCGTACGCCTCGAGACTGCTTGTCCAGATCAGTCTGCCTAGTGTGTGTTCCGCCTCGGCGTGCTTCGCAAGCAGTGGCGCGATGTAATGGCCCAAGAGGTAATGCCCGAAGAAGTTGGCGCAGAAGACCTCGCCCAACGGCGGCTCTTTGGCTTCCTCGCCTCCCTCAGCAGGCGGAAGCTGCGGCCTCGTAGTCCATCCCACACCGGCGAGCTTGAACTTGGGCCACGTCGTACTCGTCTTCCAGCGCCTGAGGATGGTCGCAAAGGCCAAGGGCCAATTTATGCCTGTCCAGCCGCCGATGCCCGCATTGCATATGACGACATCTAGCTTCGGCGTCGTCTTGCGCAGCTTCTTGCTCAGCTTCTGCACCGACACCAAGCTGAGCAGATCAAGTCTCTCTTGCCTGAGGAACACGCGTCGCTGCAGCACCTGCGAGATGCCCGGCAACGTCTTCTCTGCCCTGCGACATACTTTGCGCAGATGCTGTTCCAGCACCTCGATTGTCGCGTCGCCCTTGCGCTGGTCGCGCGTTGTGATTATGAGGACGAGGGACTCGGTTTGGGGGCGCGTGTGGAGAAATTCGTCGATGAGGCGGGTGCCGATTCCGAGACCGAGGCCGCTGTAGATTTGTCAATTAGGTTTTGCTACTCAAGGTGAAGGGTTCTTACCTGTTTGCGCCTGTGACAAGGACATAGAAGCCATTGTCTGGTTGGTAGGCGTCTGACATTTTGTCCAAAAGGTTTGGGAGGGTGCACGTCGGTCCCGAGGTCCACTTCCCGAACATGGAAGGAATCCTTAGTCGCTTGTCGCGCGCACGACTACCATCACTTAACTTTCATTTCGGCCCGTAGCATCTGTTTAATGACTTTAGCAGCCACTTCGGGACCACTAACTTTAAGTTTCAGTCTATACGGACTAGACGGATGAAAATTGTCAAATCTTCTTATCCTATCATACATGGACGATCGGTCACTTGCTCGAGTATGAAAACCACGACGCAGATCCAGATACGCCAGATCTATGAGCAGAAACGATGTCCTTGGTTCAGTAGCGTCGACATCGTCATCGACACTGCTTGTATATCGCGGTAGGCGCGACGAGACTTGAACCTCACGAAGGTCGCTCTCGTCTCAACTCAACCTTACGTGCTACCACACCCTTTTTTCTTTAATATAGTTGCAAGCTTATGTTTCTGCACCGCGAATCTCAAAGTCCTCTGTGCACCCGAAGAGATTTCTGCCATGTGGACCAGCGAGCCCACGCAGCTTACACCCTCCATCCCTCATTGCACACACAAAGACAATTGCCTGTTCCCTGCACATGAGCCAACCGCCCGGCCCTCAGATCGCCCGATTCACCGTGAAACATGACATCTCGCACTATGTTGCCAGGTTCTCTCGGGGGATTGATACCGAAAGCCCGTATTCTCAACATCAGCAGCAACCGGCCGACGCTTCCAGGTACTCGGCCCTGCGCGTAACAAATCTCTCTCTCTAAAACCTACCAGTCTCCGGCCGATCAATGCAGGAGAATGAGGGGTATACTACTGCGTGACATTCACTAGGGGATCGCCGAGGCATTAGTAGTTGATGCAGGTCCAAATCTCGCCACTCTTGCATCTCAACACCATTCAGAGGTAGCCGTAGAGTTTCGGGAACCTAGGCGCATGCTTTGTGTGGATTGATCTACGCAAGGAAGCGCCTGGAGGGTTTGACGTCGAGAAGGGCCGATATTGGGCTTCGGATGTCGTTCAAGAAGTCTGCTCCGGTAAACGTACCTCGTTGTTCCCAAACTTTAAGGATCAGGGATTTGCATGTCAACTGAAGATGTGTGAAGCCGTGGGACTAGGCGGCACATGGCAATAAGTGCAGGCCGCTGAACCTTCGGTATGTTTCATGAGGCGTGCCGGAGTCATCTCCGCCTTTCTTGATGCGCGAGGTCTTGTGATCAAGTTTGTGCTCGGAATTTTCATGAAGTAATCACGAAAGATCGCGTTTTCGGTCGAACTCTCGTCATTGACCTACTGAATGAACTGTCAGCACATGGTCAAGTGGATCATGTTTCCAATTTAAACTTTGATCTCGTTTCTTCGAAAAACTCGTTTGAAAACTCTCTGGGTGCAGAGCAAATAGAAACACTCGATAGTGACAGCATAGAAACATAGACCCTGTTGTTATACTGTAGTAAGCAAAGATTCAAGTCCGATGTGAAGTTGAGGATGGACAAGCAACTGCCTCTCAGGACGTCCAACAATCGGGCCGATGATTGGTGACAGCCCGGGCCGACCCGTAACCCTTAAAGGATGGATCCAACGCCATCCAGACAGACGACTTCTTCCTGCCCAGCTGCGGCCAAAATGGTGTCCGCTAATGCAAGCCCACCATTTTGCGTATTCGTCAACCGACATTACGGCCGGGTAAAGACCAAGCTAGGGTATGTTAGCGCCAATTCTACCGAGGTGGCGATGCATGCGAGATGAAAAGTACCGGCGTAATCGAGCAGTAGCATCAAGCAGGTGGTTGCACGAATGCACAAAAGGGATTTGAGGCCGGTTTGGACAACACGCCTCTTCAAACATAAGTGGATCGTTAGATCTGCGTCGCTCGCTTAGACCCTGGTAGCAGTTAGGGTCAATTGATCCTTGCAAGTGAAGCTGGGAGATATCGGACTCTGGGTTATCCTGGGCATCGTCTTGACATGGCACTGCGGTAGGCGCGATTGAAAGACCCAAGAGAGGACGTACCCGTATCGGAAACCCAATAGAAGTCGAGCGCCGCTCTTTCTGCAATGACCAGGTACAACCTAAGCCTTGTCACTGTTTCAAAAGCGACTGGATAAAATAGAAGAGCGAGACAGATGTCTTGGACCTTGGCTCGGGAAGGGCTGAGTAATGGATTCGTAAGTCTCCTTGACTACGCAGCCAGTATTTGACGCACCGAACGTATGCGCTATAATTGCATCCTAGCTTTGTAGAGTTTGGTAGTGCCTAGAAGACAGGGTACTAGACAAAGCGCTCTCAGAGCTGACGTTGTGCGGATAAAAGGAGTCTTCTTCTTGGTATGGTGTGGCTCGATAACAAGACTAGTCCCCGGATCTTTCGGCGATCAATACACCCGCTGAAAACTCTCTCTTGTCTTGCGTATGCTTGCAGGTGGGGCTCTCATCTGGCGTCCGAGCATATGCTTCCAGCAGGGAACATGTTGCAGGAACGTTGGATAGGTCTTCATGGAATCAAGGAAACTTGTTGTACTGGACGCACGGATGTTTGAACTTCCTCGCCTGCATATCTAGATGTTGTTTCTAAAACGCTTCCCGAAGTGAGCGGTGTGATCTGCCTGCAGATAGTTTAACCTCCGCTCGGCGGGTTGCAAGGAGTGGACGTCAACGGTCAGCTGGTGCTGGTGGTGACATGCAGTGGTCGAAAGTGGGTCAGAGAGGAGTCTCAGGATTCCGGCAATTTTCACCTGCCGAACCACCAGACAGGAACGACTCACAACGCTCCCTGGAAGCTAACGACCCCGCGTGACCGGCCATATCTTCATACAGACCAAAGCTCCGTAGTGCTGTATCGCTTGTGCACTTTGTTCCAAGTCTCGCCAATGTCCATCCACCAGCAAATGGAAACGAATCCTACAACGTGGTCAAGCTGCGACTACGACTTTTTGCGTTAGATGAGTGGGGTCGGTAGCCGTCGGAACTTCGACACCCATGCATGTAGAAGTTCCAGAAAATTTCCAAAGCTTAAAGCATTCTGGTGGGCATGGTAGCGATACCATGAGTCGCTGGCGTAGGATTCAGATCTCCGCTCGTGGATTTTAGGCCTTGAACGGTGAAGAAGCTGCATGCAAGACGGAGCCACGCATTGGCTTGAGCCTCGAAGGGGGCCAAAGTCTGACGTGAATGGTCTCCACTTTGTGGCCGTGCAGTTGCTAATTGAAGGAACACTGCATCGCTATCGGCGCAGTACATTTCCACATGTGATCATACGCGACAAGCACAGTCATGAGAGCAAGAGGCCGAGCGGAGCGACATTGTCGCTAGATCCTGTGCCCTGCCGTCCGACATGGCTTGATACCAAACACCAACGATGCGGTGAGCCGGGATATAGGGCGTCCCGGGCCAGGCTTCAGGGGCATCTCCTATTGGCCGTGTGCCTGGAAATTCCGCGTGCATGGAAAATTTCGTGGCCGTCAGCGACTCTGGTTGGCGAGCAGGTGCGAATATAGGAATTTGCATGATTGCGTGACCCTTAAGCGCGGCCTGATATTACCCATCTCCAAGCCTGTGTAACGTGATCCGTCGCCTATGCGGCCGCTCTCAAATGCGTTAGACGGCGAAATCATTCTCTGGGGATGATATCATGCCGCTGAGATTTTCCACTAGTCTGCAGCTCGATACTGCCTGGCTATGCACAAAGCGGAGGACGACATTCCGTTGGGAGTCATGGTGGAAGGTGAGTTCCCACGAACGCAGCAGAGAACCGTAACAGTCTGCGGCAAGGTACCCATAGGTTTGCGCTCCGATTGGGACATTCTGGACCGCGACTGTTGTACATAGAGTTCGTGTCCGGAGTTGAGGCCGTAGCGTGGAAACCGATCGCTGTAGAACGCGACGTGTATCCGGTGACGTGCGGTCGTGGTGTCACGATGCTACGAGGATGGACCCGTCCTCGCAGACGTACGACGTCAATTTCTTGGTTGCTATCTCGGCTCGATCGCGTGGCATCCGGCGTGACCGCCTTTCTGTGATGGTGGTCGTCGTGCGTTGGGAGAGGCCGAAAGATGAGGTTGTACCCAATGCTGCAGGAACCATGCAGACGCAGATGCATTGACCAGTGACAAGACAGCGCCGCACGTTAGCGATGATGATGGCGTCAACGGCAACGCACGTCGGCTACGAAGATGGGGGCATGCATGATGCAGAACGCAAAAAGTAAGTCCGAAACGACGACGAAACATTGTGGTACATTTGACTATGTGAACCAGGAAAAGAAACCTTTTGCCAGAGGGGTATTGTGCTCATTCCTGCCGTGCCATATCCAGTGCGCCTTGCTGAAAATACAATCGTGGGTATAGAAAGACAATTCGAAGAGATGTTCAAGTCATCGAACTCTGCCCGCAGAGCCCTTACAATCGCCTTCAATGGGTCAGACACCGTGACATAGGGGAATGGCATTGAGAGAGGGAGGGGGGAGACTAATAGAGAGAGAAAACGAACCACAATTCTCGTCGAGTCTATACTCTCTATGGCTTTGTCAGAGACTTTGTTACGAATAGTATAGATGGCAACCTACACGGCAACAACATTGGGCTGGCATCTCTTTTGCGTCTCTTGATATTTGGTACACCAAGCGCGAACGGTATAGCGAAGATGGGAGCACTTGTAGTGTACTTGCGTATAGTCACACATGCCGGAGAGGAACGTTGTGTGGAGGATGATGAGTAGCGTTCGTCTTAGTAGTGAAGAAGGCAGGAGGATACGGTGACTAGGTCTGACTTGTGCTAGAAGGTGTTGTCTTTGGAACGGTCGGATTGATGAACATAGATGTGCGTGGGCTCATAATATAGCTCCGCCGTCACGGCAGAAAAGCTAACATTTCGGAGCGAAACGCTGTCGCAATGCTAGTTGGACCGTATTATTAGACCCCTATAAAGGTAGTCCTGTCACGACGCAGACAGTTACTTAGCCATGATGATTGCGGAGGCGGCAGTCCGACTGGTCAAGCCTGGAAACCGGGTAGAATCCTTCTGCTTTTGGCGTCGTGCTGGGTGCTGGAATGACAAGATCGAATAGTACAAGGAGTTCTCCACTAAGGTGCTTGCGTGTAAGATAAGAGGGTGAAGTAACGGTCAGGGCAGGGTTCCAGTGGTCGCGGAGAGCGGTGCGAAGGAAGCGGATGGTGCAAGATGCTCGCCTCGGTACTAGCTCCCCAACAAGCCTATAGCACACGCCTCACAAGGCGGGCGGATCTGCGGCCATGGTTGCACGTTGGATGCAAGAGAACGCGCGTGGGATGGGCCGCCGTTATGATGAGGCTCATGACCGGGGTTCCTGGGCCTTGACTCGCTCAGTGGGAACGCTTCTTAAGATGGTTGCTAATCCCACCCATTACGATCAAAGGTCATGCTCGAATCACATCAGCGCCAGCTTTTCTGAAACATGAGGGCGACTATCTGCTTATCCCGAACAAGATCCCGTCCCGCGGCCGGCTCGGGAGGCCACAACAGCATCTGCAAATCAGCACGTTACGCCACATGAGTCCACAAATGGCATATGCCGAGTGGGACGGGCTCGGATGCGCAACATGACATGCTTCTCCGTGCATTGTTGGTCGGTTCAGAAGGTGAATGGTGCATGCATAGCCGTTTCTGCGGCTCCGAGGCACCTCTCCTACAGCTCCGGCATACTCTACTTACAGACTTGTCCGCTTGCGTTCGCTTAATGTCGGGATATATATAATCGACTGCGCTTCATCGGGAATCTCATATGGGCCTCGTGGGCAGGTGGATTCAATAGCAAGACGGCATGTGCATGCGCAGGGCAAGATGCAGGACCGCCCAAGCTCCATTGCTTTTGATTAAGCTCAACTGCAATTGCCTAGCCCTACGGTAGCCTATCGTGGTAGTCGACACTCGCGTAGAGACGGTTAGCACGAGCGCCACAGGCCTATTGAAAGCATACTTAACACTTGGTGCACCTTAGCAGTGTCATGCACAAGCATCCGTATGCCCTCTGTCAACAATGCGCCCTGATGAGCTGACCCGATAAAAAGGTTAAGTGAGGTGAGTGTGCTCAGAGACGGAAAAGCGCGAACATTTCCAATTCGTCACAGAGAACAGCCGGGGATGGTGTGGTTGCTTGGAACCATGACCGCTTACGGGGCAACCTTCTCAACGGGCAATCGGTTCTCCTTAGATGTCGCAACAACAATGGTGTGGTTCAAAGGAGGGTGGTGGCTACTTCCAGGGCTCCCCTTGCCTAACCCCTTAGGCCTCTTGCATCTACCCGTTCTCTACCATCGATTTCGACACGCGTCTCTTCGGGGAACTCGTAAAGCGGACCGAAACTTCAGCCTAAGAAAGAGATATCATAAGATGGCAAGGATACCTACCCGAAAAGGTCATTAGATTGTTCTTCATGGCACTGGATGGGATTACCCTAGCCCCGCACTAGGAAGCGGTCATCAGGGTTGTGAAGACTTGACCACGGCTATATTAGAGAAATTATTACCTGGACGCGAACAGGATGGCAGGTCAGCTGCGACCGAGCACACCATAGCCAGCTCGCATAGAACGTTGGCTCTCTCGGCACCGTACAAATGCTGCCTATCCCTCGTAGCGGGGAACAATGTAACTTCCTGATCACGTCATATAAAGGTATTGAAAGGGCTTTTCTTTCAGTGAGAGGGGAATCTCGGGATACCATTGTGCTTTCGGGATACTAGGAAGGGAAACAAGTGGCAGGGCGAAGACGCAAGAAGCCATTTGAGGGTATAGCAAACGTTGATTATGCGGTATATCAGAAGTCCTCATTCGTCTCGTCAGTATCTAGCCAACCGCGACACATCTCGACGGCTCGTCCCCATTTCTTGAACATTTTCGCACTCTCTTCTTTGGAAATGTTAGGCTCAAAGATCATACGATCTTTCTGGTTAATTTCTTTCAGCTCCGAAAACTCTTTCCAGATATCGACGGCAAAGCCCGCAGCAATGGCGGCTCCCAGGGAGGTAGTTTCTCGCATAGCCGGGCGATCAACGGGGATGCCGATAATATTTGCCTGCGTCTGTGGTTGACAGGGTAAGTGATAGGTCTGATGCCAAGACATTATTGTCACTCACCTGCATACATAGATTGGAGTTGCTCATACCCCCGTCAACGGACAGCTCGGCGAGTTTGTGACCACTGTCAAGCTCCATGGCATCAAGGATAGCTTTGGTCTGGAAACAGGTCGCTTCTAGCGTGGCACGGGCAATATGGCCACGCTCAGTATGTTGGGTGATGCCGAAGATGGTCCCTTTCGCGTCATCAATCCAGTATGGAGCGAATAAACCACTGAAGGCGGTTACAAAGACACATCCGCCATTGTCTTCTACGCTTGCTGCTAGGTCACTGATCTTATGCGAGTGGGTTATGAAACCCAGATTGCTCATCAAGAACTTCACACCACTTCCTGCAACTGCTATACTACCTTCAAGCGCATACACTGGTTTGCGATCACGTCCGAAATCGTATGCAATAGTCGCTAACAGCCCATGCTTCGATATGACAGGCTTCTCACCAACGTTGTAAAGTAGGAAGCAGCCTGTGCCGTATGTATTCTTGGCAGAGCCTGGATTGAAACCCTGCTGGCCAACGAGGGCTGCAGACTGGTCACCCAAACAACCTGCGATTCGGATGCCCTTCAAAGGGCCCCCAGCTATTGATCCAAACGAATCTGGACAAGAAGACGGGACAATCTTGGGCAATTTGAGCTTATTGCGGTCGATCTTGAAGAAATCCAGGAGCTTATCGTCGTATTGTACTGAGTGAAGATTCATAAACATGGTCCTCGAAGCGTTGGTGGCGTCTGTGACATGCACTCCTTTCTCTTTTCCGTTCAGGTGATATAATATCCAAGTATCGATAGTTCCGAAGGACAATCGGCCTTCGTCGTAAGCTTTGCGAACCTCCTCAACGTGATCTAGAAGCCAGACCAGTTTAACGGACGATGGATAAGTCGAAAGAGGAAGGCCGCACATGTTCTTCAAATCATCTGCGCCGTCGCGACCCTTGAGCTCTCGTACCAAACCCGTGGTTCTGGTATCCGGCCATGCAATGGCATTATGCAAGGGCTCGCCCGTATTGCTGTCCCAGACCAATGTGGTTTCGCGCTGGTTCGTGATTCCGATCGCTTTGATGTCCGAGATATCATGGCCCTTGTGAATAAAAGCCTGGGTGGCCTGTTCTATGCATAGCTCGACTGAGTCTATAATCTCTTTAGGATCATGCTCATGCCACCTGAATTGCCACCCGTGAGCATACACGCCACAGCTTTAGAATGCTTTACGGCACTCACCCAGAATGGGGGTAATGTTGCGTGAACTCGATCTGATGCTGCGCGACCGGCTGCCCCGTGCCGTCGAAAATGATGAATCGCGTGCTCGTCGTGCCTTGGTCTATGGAGCCGATGTAAAACTGCTTCAGCTTCTGCTCGTCGAGTTGTGTCTCTTGCGAGCTGTTGATGGTCGTCCCTTCGAAGTAGTCAGCCTTCGGCACCGGCTGCGGGTCCGCGCCAGTCGCCGAGGTCTTTTCTATCGCCATAGCTGTAATCCTCCTCCTAGCTGAAATAATCCGCGCGGAAGATCTCTTAGTCCAAGTGGAGCAAAACTTCCGGATGATGGAAAAGTTTGTGCGCAGTGATGTTGGAGGGCGTCGCACGTTGCGTAGTGCTGGTGACGTGTGTTTGGAGAGCTGGCGACGGGGTGGTAGGAACGCAAACAGAGCTGCGGCCTATGGAAAAGTCCAGAGGCAACGGTGGGGCGGGCGGCAGAAACTGGATGAAATCATAACTGGAAGACAGGGATAGCAAACCCACGATCGAAAGATTTGCGGGTGGAGGTTGGTCGCACCTATGCGGGTTGCAGGGTGACGCTTAAAGAAGCTCTAGCATGTGGAAAAGCGGGGGAGAGGTACCACCGAATTCGCAACGGACGCCCAGGCGTGCTCATGTGCGAGATGCTAATTTTCGTGTCAAGAGCCTCCGGTGCACGCTAAATAGGAGTGCAGACCCATCTTTCCATCTTGCTATGGCAAAGTCCCGGCGCAGTTCGACCCAGTTCCACCATCCTCGGCATCGATCGAACCGATCCCCGGCCACTGTCGGCCCACATGTCCACTGACATACATGTACGCGCAAGAATGAACATCACTCAGGCTCCATCTAGTCGACACTTGTTTGCAATTCGTCAAACTATACGCTGACCGTTGTAAACCAAATCCAATTCACATAAACACGATAAACACGCAACAAACCAACAGGCCGCTTTCGGATGGAACATACAAGAATGTAAAAAGAAATTATGCGGTGCTCAAAATGATTCGTGGAGTCGTGGACTCCGTTCAACCGAGCCTTCGATATCTCCTTCGCCAAACCATAGCCGCACGGCTTTAGTCGCTTTCTTCAGAGTCATCTCCCTTTTTCTGATCACTACCATTCCCTTCTTCTAGTTCTTGCTGGGCGCGGATGCCTTCCTCTTGCTTGGCAAGATTCTCTTGCGCATCGGACCCGAGTGCCTTCATCCGATCGACCGCACCTGGAATCTTCTTGACTTGGTCCGCAACCTCTCCACGCCCAATCAGACTGACGACGATACTGGCACCCACAATGAATGTCAAGACAAAGCGGTACACGGCGTACCACGAGGGTGTCCAGCCCCGATAAGTAGCGCGAGTATCGACGTAATACAGCAAGGTAAAGGCCATGAACTGGGTAATTAGTGCATATTCCACAGGCATCAATACGGTTGGCCACGCTATCGCCGGTGCTACAACTCCAATTGAATAGCGGTTATAGCCATGGTGACCACCGTACCCAGCAAACTCCAGGCCCCAATGGATTGCGCCGAGGAAGGACAGGATCTGAATACTTTAGCTGCGTGTAAAAGGTAAGTCGTGTCTTTACTTACCACAGCACCATATCCAACCTGTAATGGCTCAAGTATGTGGAGAAGAGCGGTCGCGGTCTGGGATGATATGACATACCCGTAGCCAGCTACCGCATGATTTATCTCGTATGCACAGGCGACGGTAGAAAGAGATGTTGCAAGGTATGGCAACACACCAGCGAGTCCGATGTAGTATGCTTGTCGCGGGACCTCGTCGAGGCTAAACGTTTCCTTGATGGTACTCTGGGCATGTTACTATACGTTGGTTAGTCTGAGGTTGTTGACTTACAAAATCGTGTCTAATGCCTGCGCCCATGTCCACCTCCTGATGTGGAGGTTCTCCACCAACTTCTCCAACAAAGGGGTGGATACTAGAGGTAGCTGACACTGTCTCCGGTGTAGGCTTGATCTTTTCTTTGGCATATCGGCTCTCGGCTTGTTTTCTGTCCTCAGACAATGCGCGGCGGAGCACGGCTGCTTGGATGGGCTTCAACTTTGCCAATTGGTTTATTTGTGGACGCTTCGAGGCTACAGAGCTGAACTGCGTTGCCCATTTCGCTACTAGGGGTGCGACGCGGAAGCTCGAAGCTGTGCGAACTGCTGGTGTTGGGATCGCTCTCAGCGCAAGACGCGACGCGCCCGTTCGCAACATGGCGACGAGGAAAATAGATGCTATGTAATAAAGAGTGAAACAACACAGGAAAGGCAAAACTACGAAAGCTACGAGAGCTGGAGGGCTGAAGAAGAAGTCAGGAGAGCTTGGTTCACAAAGTCTGGTTGACAAGCAGCAAGCTACCAAGCTCCGTGGACTCAGCTGAGCCCACCACGCTAAAAGCTCGCTTAATCATGCGACGCTCAGGCCACCACACAATAACTGAGCCGACCAGCTTTCTCACTCACCCCACCAACAACCACCCAACACCTTGATAACTACTCAAATATAGCTCAATATGCCTCCTAAAGTCCACGAAGATGAGTATTACCAAGCTTATTGCCGCGCGCCCGGCGTTCCGACCGCCTTCCCATTCATGGAGGTAAGTGATAATGATGGGGTTGGCAATAGGTTGCCATGGGCTTCTCAACCCTTTACTGATAACATATAGGATGGAGACAGGCCCTATCTTGGTGACTACAAGTGCCGCGCTCAAGGCGAAGATGGACAGCATTGTGGTGTAAGTAATGTCTTGAGAAGGTGTTGTCAACCCAATCTGAACCCCTACAGAAAACCCTTACACCAGATAATATGAAGGTCCACTACAAGAAATGGCACGATATCAAGCTAGGAGATGGAGGTAAAGGTGGCAACCCTAGTATTGCCAGAATCAAGGAGTCACTGGGTAGGTGTTGTCAACCCGTTGCCAACCCGTTGCTAACCCCATGTCAGCATTCTACAAGACCAACATGAAAGCATTAGCTGAAAAAGACCCAAGTATCCTGGTTACCCCTCCTCCAGCGCCCCAGGCTCTTCTGATTGCATCGGCAACCCTGTCTCAACGGGATCCCAACCCCTCCCAGCCATCACCAACTCCAACAAGCCCAACTAAGAAGCGTACACTCCGGTCTACCCGCGGTGGTCGTGGTGGTGGCCGTGGAAGCAAGCGTGGTGGTGGCCGTGGAGGTATTGAGAAGGGTACTAGGAAGGTCAAGGGGTCCACAAGGGGTTCACGTGGTACTGTCAACGTGGACGCTCAAGATCTTACTTTCGCATTTGATAGCACGCTACCGCGCCATGAACGCCCTAAGGTCCCCTCGCATGCAAAGGCCAACAAAAAGAATGGTGTCAAGAAAGGAGATGTAAGTGGACGGGTTGCCAACGGGCTGTCAACATGTTTTCAACCCCTTCTAACAATAAAATAGCCTGATTACGACACTCTTCACATTATCCTCAAGAACAACGGCATGGTATTCCCTGCAAGAACTGTCACGATCTAGCTCAGGGGGGAGAGAACCCTGGCCAATATGATGGTATGTTCGCCTTGTCAACCCGACTCCAACCCCTTCTCAACCCAATCTCACTGTTTTAGGGTGCTACTTCAGCAAAGCGTGCGAAAACACCTTTTACCATGATTGGGGCTATCCTAATCCTGGAGATGACGACTACTCAACCTCAGCGCATGAGGCCTCTGAGCATGCTGGAGATAGCGAGGAGGATGCTATCTAGGGGTTGTGATGGTGTTGTCAAGGCGTTCTCAACGCGTTCAGTTGCATATACCCAGCAAATTTGGCTATGGATTCATGGAGATCACGAAGTAATTGAGCAGGGTTGATATCTCGAAGACGATAGGTAGGGGTTGACATGGGGTTCTCGAGACGTTGATATGGTCTACCCAATACTCTGGCTGTGTGAGCTATTAGAGTATATACCTAGTTACCAGATAGCTGAATACCATACCAAGGGGTTCTCAAGGCACTCAATATATTTAAATCTCCTCTTATTATCCCTATCAATTATATATACAAACTTTTTACTATTCAAACACCTATTTAGCTTCCAACAATATATACATTTGGTATATTACAAAGGCATAATAATAAAGCCTTCCCTAGGGGTTGGGAGGGGCGGAACCCCTCCGCATTGCCTCGATTTCCAACTCAAGCTTTTCATTCATCAACTCCTTTTGTTTTATAGCTGCCGCCCGTTCACGTAATTCAAGCTCCGCTCGTCTAGCCTCAAGGTCCATATTATGATGAATAGCTTGACGTTGAAGGCTTGGTTCTAGTGAAGGTGTCCGAAAGGGATAGATATAGGTTGGGAAGCGGTTGTCAAGGGCTGCGAAGACTCACTTGCTGGTGATGATGATGATAAACCCCTTGCTAGCCGGTCACCAACATCACTTCTACGCTTTGAGGATGCCCTAGGCTTCACAAAACCAGTCGAGGACCCGCGTGCCATAGATCTCTCTCCTCGTCACTAGCAGAATCATCTACTTGCTCAATGCTAGTCCTTCGCTTCCGTTTACGATCTAAACGTGTTAGCATAGGGATGTGAAGGGGTTAGAACTATGTATATATACTTTCTCTACGCATTTTTATATTCTCCTAGCTGAAGGGGCAGTCTTTGAATACCCATGGCGTAGACCCATTATGTTGCGTGCCAATTGTTGATCAATATCACGATCATCAAGTTTCATAGCCCTTAAGGCGTTAGTATTGCCTTCTTTAGGGTTGATAACACCTACATAAGGATTGCAGGGAGTAAATTTAGCTGTTTACCATATGAGTATGACTTTTTACCTGTCTGCTCAACATGGTTGGAGGTGTTCTCAAGGCGATACCAATCATCCTGGGCCATCTTAGAGATATAGCGACAGAGGCCATATGCAAACGTAGTAGTATGTTTATGTTTAGCCCAGTTTTGTACTACGATCTGTTCATCACCTTAGTAAGGTGTTAGTATAGTATCTATAACCTCTTATTTTTAACTTACGTTCAAGCTCAGATAGGATTTTACTATATTGATCCCAACTACGTGCGTGTAAAATTGACCACATCTTTCTATTATACCTGGGTCTGGGTATTCCATCCGGTTCTCAACGCGTTCTATACCCATTTTGAAGTGGTGTGAGCAAAACTTTACTGTATGAGCAATATGATAGCGCCATGGCCGACTAAATGGGTCAATATGGCGTAAGTACCGCCCAAACCCTGTATAATGGCTTTAGAACATGTTATAAAGGGTTGTGAGGGGGTTGTGATTGCCTTGAGGAGGGTACTAACCTCAAATTGAGCGCCATCCATATCTGCAGTGACACCTATAAATCCTGTCTGGTGAATATGACGCCACTGTACTGGCTGACCAGAGAGTTTCTCAACCCATTTAAAGAGGATCTGAAAGGCTTGAGAATATGATCGGCGTCTCTTTGTATTCATATAAATACGGGCAAGAGTAAATACTATATATTTAGCTATTATCAACATCTTGAGAAGGGGTTTCCATACACTTCCCATGCTGTTCATTAAAGTAAGCTATTATAAGTTCCTGCCAGGGTTCACGATTGCGTTGGAATGATACGTCAATCTGAAAGCTAGCTAAGCTTATAAGTGTAATGGCCTGCTCTTTTCTCATTGTAAGGATAAGAGTGCCTAATTGGGAATGATGTATCTCGCGGATATATGCCTGAAGGGGATGAGAAGGTGTATGCAGGGGGTTGAGAAGGGTATTCGAACCGTGTCAATATTCTTATGGCGCATATCCATTTCAAATTGGACGCCAGCTAGATCCTGACCTGATGGGAACATATTGAGCTTTTCCTTATAAATAATAGCTCGTAGGCGATCAAGGTTATTAAGCGTTGCATGGATTTGACCAAATGAATTTACGCCGTATTTTTGGCATAGTGAGTCCATGAATGGACCACGTAGGAATGAAGCTAGTTGAGGTTACCTTATAAACCCCTTTGAGGTTGGGTTAGGAAGAACATACCACAGGTTAGGCTAGGATCCTTAACCCGGCGGATAAGCTCTATAAGTTCAGTTGCGAGGACGCTAGGTAGCTTTGTAGGTGGTGGTGGTGGGTGGGTATGTATACCATGTGAGGTAAATAGAAAGAAGGGATTCTCAACTAGATTTGTAGGGATTAAGATATTAAACTCAACTTCACATGGTTGCTTTTCCAGCTTCCCATGTCCCTGTGGATGATCAACGTCTTATGAAGGCGTTAGTATTCCCTATTTAATAACTTTATAACCTAGTTACATACCACAGTTAGCTAGCTTTGTAGTAGTTGGAAGTATAACTGCACATGTATCTTGGGGGCCTTGGGTTACTTCTAAACCCGTTGCGAAGAGGTACTGGAGGTGTTCGATAGAGTATTGGTAGGAAATCTTCCGAAAGTAATGTTTATCTGGTGTATGTGGACCTGATATGCCTGACAGCCAATATAGTAGGAAGGGAACCAGAGGAATCCTAAGGGTATTAGAAGGGGTTATGAATAGGTCTAGTTAGTAACTAGTTAGTATTGAACTACTTACCATAGTACGGCTTCGTCTAATAACAGGGCCACATGTTGAACCCTGCGATGGGCAGAAAACACCACCCTGAAAGCGATGCATAATAGCTGTATACCAACTAAATACGTTAATAAGGCCTTCAGAATACCTTGAGGAGGCCTACCTAGTAGACCTTCTTTTTGCGTGGGTCTAATTCCCCTCGATATGCATCTAATCGAGCATTCCGCATATGTTCCCAAGTCTCTTCATTTACATGCGTATGCGAAAATGTTGCTAAGGCGTTGTCAAGGTATTGGCATCGCTTAATCCCTGTGCAGATAGACCGGATCCGTGAAGCACTTGAGTTAAAGAAGGGAGAGACCGTGCGTTTCATGGGACCTTTCAACCGTCTGCAATACTGCATCTAAGGTCATGAGAAGGCATTAGTATGGGGTTGGGGAGGGGATCATACTGAGTCTCCTTCTGCCCTTGCCTGCTCAAGCGTAGCTCTTTCCCTGCCAATATGGACGACAAATGTATGCCCATCTACACTTGTTTGGGGGTAATCAGGTAATAAGCCAACATGTGTAATTGTCTTTGTCATCAGTGGTGGAGTCCCCGAGGTAAGAACGCTTAGCGTAAAATTATCATCCTATGGGGTTGAGAACGGGTTCAGAACACCTTGCCATCATGTTGGTACATACACATTCACGATCTTCTTCCTCGTTTTCCGCTGTTGGTAAAGCCTCTGTAGTAGAGCTTACGTCCTCATCTCTCTCTTCATTCTCACTACTATCAGAGAAATGGCTTTGGGACAGTTCGATTGCTAATATGGTTAGTAGGTATTCTCAACCCCTTCATAACCCATCCAGAACTTACATTGCTGCCATTCCTCAATACTTCCAGACACTACTCCTTCATCCATTTCCATGAGATACTGAAGGGGGTTTGTAAGGTGTTAGTGACTAGTTCCTGTCCCCTAGCGTTATGCAACTATATTTTCTTGGGGTAAGTGGGGTGTAGGAAGGAGGAAGCTGGGGCGACCAAGGCTAGGATGTACCCCACCAAGAAGTTTGTCAGCACACCAAGAGTTACTAGCGTAAATTTTTTTCTTGGTCGCCTGAGCTTTTAGCGTGGTCGGCTCAACTACATGCACACCAAGCTCCCCGCTTGCCGTAGCGAAACGAGCTCCAGCAGCTTGGAGACGTGAGTATGACGTCAACGTCACGTGCAGTCTCAAAACGTGAGTGGACCATAGTAACCGGCCTCGGGGGCGTTCCACCTTTGAAAAGTTGTGTTTGAGCTGATACCCGAAGGATATTTGGGTGGCATGAAGCTGAACCATGTCATAGCATGACTGGACGGATGGAGAGTGGACGTCTCCTCTCCTCTGGCGTAGAGCGGCTGTGGGAGATTGGGGCTTGTTATAGGAGCTGTATGGGCCCCGCGAAAAGTCGAGATGCAAGCCCTGGAACCAGGCGACCACCATGTTTGTAGAGCAAAACGGCAAAGTGCAGCGTCACGATGGCACGATTGTAGTGCGTGGATGATGGTGTCGCGAACGCAGCGATGGCTGACGTCTTGCATCATCTCCACAGACGATATTGCACCCACGCTGGCAAACCGCCCTGCCGAGCCGCAACACTCGTCGTAGGAAACCGCAGCCTGAAGCTGCTGGGCGCAAGTAAACAGTTCGACTGTGTAGACGCAGCGGCGTTAGGGCGGTCAAGGGCGCGGGGCTCGCTTGCATCACCGCTTGCGGCAGGCGGGGCTCTCTTGTGTCATCGCTGGCGGGCGGCGAGACAGAGAAATTTCGAGCACCAGCATGGAATTCTGCTCCGTGGGCGGCCCGCTGGTGAAGGCGGCCTGCAATCGCTCGCTGCGGCGTAGCCACAAGCTATTTGCCCCAGCCGCAGGCCCAGGCAGCCTTTGTGTGGGCCGTAGAGGCAGCTCGAAGCGCGTAGAAGCTCCTGGTTGGCCGGTGAGCCTGATCGAAACTTCCAGAAGAGCATCTGAAAAACTGCCTCCCACCGCTACAAAAAGCCCTCCGCCGCACACCCAGCACTTCTCCCTCACACTCATCACACACCTTGAAGCAACTCTCGCGCGCTACAGTCGAGTAGACTTTCGCGAACTCTCAACCATCTCTTTTCTTCTTGTGATACCCCGCTGCTTCTTTTCATAACACACACACACCATGGCACCCGCTGTAGGTATCGATCTCGGAACCACGTACTCGTGCGTGGGTATCTTCCGTAAGTGGTCTCGACCTTTTCCCATGAACAGCATTGGCTGACATCTAGTCTAGGTGATGATCGCATCGAAATTATTGCCAACGACCAGGGTAACAGGACGACACCGTCGTTCGTTGCCTTCACCGACACCGAGCGTCTCATCGGAGATTCCGCAAAGAACCAGGTCGCTATGAACCCGGCCAACACTGTCTTCGATGCCAAGCGTCTCATTGGCCGCAAGTTCGCCGACGCAGAGGTGCAGGCCGACATGAAGCACTTCCCCTTCAAGGTCATCGAGAAGGCTGGCAAGCCCGTCATCGAGGTTGAGTTCAAGGGTGAGAAGAAGAACTTCACGCCCGAGGAAATCTCATCCATGGTCCTCACCAAGATGCGTGAGACCGCCGAGTCATATCTCGGAGGCACCGTCAACAACGCTGTCGTCACGGTCCCTGCCTACTTCAACGATTCTCAGCGTCAGGCTACCAAGGATGCTGGTCTCATTGCCGGTCTCAACGTCCTCCGTATCATCAACGAGCCGACCGCCGCTGCCATCGCCTACGGTCTTGACAAGAAGACCACTGGGGAGCGCAACGTGCTGATCTTCGATCTGGGTGGTGGTACTTTCGATGTGTCCCTCTTGACCATCGAGGAGGGTATCTTCGAGGTGAAGTCCACTGCTGGTGACACTCATTTGGGTGGTGAGGACTTCGACAACCGTCTGGTGGTATGTATTGTCCCAATTCTCCCTAACCAACATTGCATCGCATGCTAACATCATCTTAAGAACCACTTCGTAAATGAGTTCAAACGCAAGCACAAGAAGGTACGAAATTCCCTGCAATTTTGCTTTGGTATTATATCTCCTAGGGTAACTCACGTACTAATACTTCATAGGATTTGACCTCCAACGCCCGTGCTCTCCGCCGTCTCCGAACCGCCTGCGAGCGTGCCAAGCGCACTCTCTCTTCTTCCGCACAGACTTCTATCGAGATCGACTCGCTGTTCGAGGGTATCGACTTCTACACCTCGATCACCCGTGCTCGTTTCGAGGAGCTATGCCAGGACCTTTTCCGCTCTACTATGGAGCCCGTCGAGCGCGTTCTCCGTGACGCCAAGGTCGACAAGTCTTCTGTCCACGAAATTGTCTTGGTCGGTGGTTCTACCCGTATTCCCAAGATCCAAAAGATGGTCTCCGACTTCTTCAACGGCAAGGAGCCTAACAAATCCATCAACCCTGATGAGGCTGTTGCATACGGTGCAGCCGTCCAGGCTGCTATCTTGTCTGGTGACACTTCTTCCAAGTCCACCAACGAGATCCTTCTCTTGGACGTCACCCCTCTGTCCGTCGGTATTGAGACTGCTGGTGGCGTCATGACCCCGCTCATCAAGCGCAATACCACTATCCCTACCAAGAAGTCTGAGGTCTTCTCGACCTTCAGCGATAACCAGCCCGGTGTGCTCATCCAGGTTTACGAGGGTGAGCGTGCCCGTACAAAGGACAACAACCTTCTCGGCAAGTTCGAGCTTACTGGTATCCCGCCGGCACCGCGCGGTGTCCCTCAAATCGAGGTCACATTCGACATGGACGCTAACGGTATCATGAACGTCTCCGCTCTCGAGAAGGGTACCGGTAAGACCAACAAGATTGTCATTACCAACGACAAGGGCCGTCTCTCCAAGGATGAGATTGAGCGCATGCTTGCGGAGGCTGAGAAGTACAAGGCTGAGGACGAGGCCGAAGCTGCTCGTATCTCTGCCAAGAACGCACTTGAGTCTTACGCCTACTCACTCCGCAACACTCTCTCGGACTCCAAGGTCGATGAGAAGCTTGATGCTGGCGACAAGGAGAAGCTCAAGTCCGAGATCGACAAGGTTGTCCAGTGGCTGGATGACAGCCAGCAGGCCACCAAGGAGGAGTACGAATCGCAGCAGAAGGAGCTTGAGGCTGTCGCCAACCCCATCATGATGAAGTTCTACGGTGCTGGTGGCGAGGGCGGCATGCCCGGTGGCATGCCAGGAGGTGCTGGTGGTTTCCCAGGCGGTGCTCCCGGCGGCGCTGGCCACAGCGACGACGGCCCCACCGTCGAGGAGGTCGACTAAGCGCTTCGCTCAGGCTCTCTCCTTGCATTTCTTCTTTCCGCATAGATGGTCGTTTTCTGGGCGGTATTCATCGGAGTTATCAGGCTTAGTAAGCCGTTTCTTGGGTTTCTTTTCAATGCATCGGATGAGTCACGATCATGATTGGGGAAGGAAAAGTTTTCAGATAGGCGGATGACATGTACGTATCCTAATGCTGGGATTCTAGTCCACCTGGGCTCAAATGAGATGATATATGTTCAAATTCGTGTAACATCATTGTGTCTTGACGTTGATGATATTGACAAGTAGAGATGGTATTATATGAACCGTATTGCTAGCCATCTAAGTCAAGCAATCGCTCGTTTCCTCATAGTATCATACAGCTCCTGGAAAGCCTACGAAACACATATAGGTGTATTATCCAAGATATGGTATATGGCGCCTCTTCCCTAGTACCCTACCATACCGTAGACCATATCCAACCATATCAATCCTTCCAGTCCGTTTTTCGACTATGTGCACCGGCCATGGCTTGTTCACTACCATCCACTAGTAGATAACTTGTTTTCTTCGTCAACCTATGATATCATCCTCTTACGCCCCCTCGACCCTCCGCACCTCATCCTCGGCGAACCGGAATGGCCTCTCAATCCGCTCCCCCTCACCCCTTCTCCTCCACACATGCTCACTATTTGGCTCCTTCTTCAGCTTCGCCTCCTTCTCCCTATACCTCTCCCGTATCGCATTCGCGCGGCCTTCAGTCGATGCGCCAGACAGCGACATGCAGAAGCGCCAGTCGGCCCAGTGCTCGCTGCACGAGCGCAGCTGGCCGTAGCGGTAGATGTCGTTGAAGTGGCCGCCGAAGGAGGAGCAGTAGAAGGCGGCGTCGAAGGCAGCGCGGCATGACATAGTGACAGGGAGGGGAGGCATCGTCGGAGGTAGATGTAGAGGGGGGATGTTGGGAGGTGGGCGTAGGGGAAGATGGTGTGGGGGCAAGGTGCGGAAAGGCTTCGTGGAAAGATGCGTTGTCATCATTGTTTGCGTTTGGAGGTGGAGAGGGCGCGGGCTCGGAGCGTGTGGGTATTGAGGTTGGTACGGGCTGTTGGGGTTCAGCTTTGCTGTCTGAGGATGTCCACAGCCAGCCCATATTGAACGTCCGTTGTATTTATCCCCGATGTTTTTTCGTTTGGTTGCAAAGGCACAAGTCTTGTTGCGAATATCCGTCTCAATGCGTGGATCGTGTATCGTGTCCGCCTGGCGGCGTAGATTGGGGAAACCGCGATGAATGAGGGTGTCTGGGAGCTGCTACCGGTTGTGCGACGGGGTAGGCAACGTATGGAATCGGTCGAATCGCGCGTGCGCTGTGTTCAAGTATACGAGTGAGACTGTAAAGTGTGCAGTGTGCCCTGGACTTTCTCCACGGGATGCCAAAGCTGCCAAAACTTTAGACGAATCGCCGCGCGCCCAGCTAGCTGGTACACGGGCCACCTGTCAAACACCCATGAGCAGCCATTTGTTTTTCCAGGCTAGCCCCCCCATACGTCATGCATTGGCCTGCATCTGACTTGCGGGCGATCAATCCTACTGCATTCATCGCTGCCTGCACCGCGCATCACTTTTGCCCTCACCGTGTCGTTGCTATTCTCGTACGACTTTATTCACTTGAATTGGTTACGCCCTAGCCCCTGGTAACCACACTGGTCGGCCTAATTTCAAGCACAGCGCTGCGGCACAACCCCTCCCTGTGTCCCTCTCATTCTCCGTGCGCTGTCTTCATAGCAAACGATACCCACGACCGTGCTGCTATGCTTGAATGCACCAGCTCCCTATGACTTCACGAAATCGCACGACCTAACGAACCTTTCTCGATCCCCGCGATACCCTCCACCCCTCTCGAACCCGCCCCGACCAGGGTAACGGTCGCCCACCGTCACCATGCTTGAGGGGCTTGTTGCGAACCTGCTCAATCGGTTCTTGGGCATGTACGTCCAGAACTTTGACCCAAAGCAGCTCAATGTTGGCATCTGGTCCGGCGACGTCAAGCTTCGCAATCTCGAACTCCGTCGCGAAGCTCTCGATCAACTCCACCTCCCCCTCAACGTAGTCGAGGGTCACCTGGGGTCCCCTCACACTTTCAATACCTTGGTCCAACCTGCGAGGGAAGCCGTTGAAGGTCAACATCGAAGATGTCTACCTGCTAGCAGCCCCCAAGGAGGATGCTGACTACGACGCTGAAGAAGAGGAGCGAAGAGCGCACGCTGTCAAGATGGAGAAGCTGGACAGCGCCGAACTGCTGAAGGAGCGCAACACAGAGGGTATGAGCGCTGAAGAACAACAGAAGAACCAAAGCTTCACGGCGAGCTTGGTCACAGCTATCGTGGACAACGTTCAGGTCACAGTCAAGAACATCCACATTCGATACGAAGACTCAATAGCCGACCCAGGTCATCCCTTCGCCCTCGGTCTCACCCTCGCCGACTTCAGTGCTATTAGCACCGATGGAAACTGGAAGCCGACTTTCATCCAGGGTAACACAAGCTCGACACATAAGCTTGCAACGCTTAGCTCACTGGCTATATATTGGGACACTGATGCTAAATTGATTGGAACTGGGAAAGGCAACCAGAGCAAGGATGAGCAGGACATCGATCACGACGAATTCATTGAGAAAGTCCGCGGCATGATTGTGAGAGGCGAAAATCCGGACTTGGGTGATCATCAGTTTATCCTCAAGCCCATTAGCGGCCGCATGGGACTTGAGATAGACAAGACCGGCAAGTCAGACAGACCCAAGATGAAGGCGCGGCTATTGTTCGATGAGCTCGGTTTTATTATCGACGAAGATCAGTACCGTGACGCACTCATGCTTGTGGACTTGTTCCACTACTTCATCCGGCACCAGGAGTACAAGAAATTTCAACCCAAGTCGTCACCGAAGGAGGATCCTGCAGGTTGGCTGCGATTTGCAGGCCAAGCTGTATTGGACAAAATCCATGAAAGAAACCGGCAATGGAGCTGGGGCTACTTCAAAGAGCGGCGAGACGATCGCCTACGGTACATTGAGCTTTTCAAGAAGAAGAAGAGGGAAGAGAAGCTCACTGCTGAGGAGAACGAAGATCTCGATAAGCTCGAGCGGAAATTGAAGTACGAAGACTTGCGCTTCTGGCGCTCTCTAGCCCGCAATCAGCTGCGCAAGGAAAACATTGGTGTGAAGAAACCCCCTCCCAAGCAAGGCTGGGGCTCATGGATCTGGGGCTCCAAACAGGAAGAGAACAAGGACGACAACACCCAGATGACCGATGAGCAACGCAAAGAGCTGTACGATGCTATCGATTGGGACGAAAAGAACGCGATAGCGGAGTCCGTGGATATGCCTAGAGAATATGTCAAGATGGAAGTTAATATGAGCCTTCGAACGGGTAGTTTTACGCTGAAGCGGGATCCTCACGGTCAAGCAAATGAAATTTTGCGCCTCCTCTTTGACTCTTTCAGCACACAATTCCTCCAAAGGGTCGACTCAATGTTCGTCAAGGTTGCGCTCGAAGGCATGCGTCTATATGATGGTACCACTGAGGGAAGTCTTTTCCCTCAGCTTATTACTATCAAAGATGCACCGCCTGTTCCAGACGATCAGCGAATTGAAGAGCTCAATGATGACGAGACATCCAAAGATGGCGATGATGAGGAAGAGGAGGAAGAAAAGGAAGATCCTTTCTTCCAACTAGCCTTCGAAAAGAACCCCCTTGATGGAAGCGCGGACACAGCATTGACGATGAAATTAAAGGGAATGGAATTCGTCTACAACCCGAGATTTGTCGTTGAAGTCGCAAAGTTTTTCAAGCCTCCAGAGCGACACATGGAATCCATTGGTGCTCTTATGGAAACTGCTGGAGCTACTGTCGAAGGGATTCGCCAACAGACACGCGCAGGTCTAGAATTTGCTCTCACGGAGCACAAAACGATCAACGCCCAGCTGGACCTACAGGCACCTCTCATCATCATCCCTGACTCTGTTACAAAGAAGTCTAGCAACTGCCTCATCCTGGATGCTGGTCACATAAGCGTCACGAGTGAGTTGGTAGACAAGGATACGTTGCATGACATTCAGTCAAAACAGAAGCAACAGTACACCGAAGAAGATTTCAAACGTCTGGAAGCTTTGATGTACGACAAATTTCTCCTTAAGCTTCATTCAACGCAAGTCCTCATTGGTCCGTCCATCGATGAAACTCGCGCGCAACTCGAAGAGAATGCCACATCGAAAAACTTGCACATCGTCGACAGAATAAACATGGATTTCAAGATCGAGATATGTATCGTTCCTAAAGCTACCGACTTGACGAAGTTCCGCATAGGCGGAAATCTTCCAGTCTTGCATGCATCGATCTCTGATTCCAAGTACAAAAACTTGATGAAGCTCATTGAGGTCGCGGTACCTAAATTTGACAATGACCAACCAACCAAGCCGGTCATCGAGGGCGCGAAGGGTCCATCGAATCTCAAGCCTAACAGTGAAATTAAATCGAGTGATGATCCTCTCGGTCGGCCTAGATCTAAATCGTTTCAATTTGCAGCGCAAGAGCATGAGCTCGTCATGGAAGAAGATGGCGATAGTGTCACGGACGAAAAATTTGAAGAAGCCCCTGAAGCGAAATCAAAGACCGACATCAACATTCATCAACGGAACTTCGAATTCAATTTTACTGTCGACAAACTTCAAGGATCACTATATAGATCAGATCCAGAAGGCAAGAAAACTGACCAATTGCTGGTCGAGCTTGTAGCCGAGCACTTCGACCTGAGCTTCTACCAAGAACCCTTCGAAATGGTGGCTGAGGTCAGCTTGAAGACATTGGCAGTGGAAGATCACGTCGAACAGGATCCGTTGCCTGAGTTTCGTAATATCATCTCCTCGGAAGATGTCTCAGCCAAGGAGCAGAAGGACCTGTTCTCGTTGAAGTTCGTGAAAGTCAACAAAGAATCGCCGGAGTTTCAGACAAGATATGAGGGTATCGCTATGAATCTTGATGTTGCTGTATCTACCATCAACCTTATCGTCACGAGAAGGACTTTGCTAACGCTCTTGGATTTCGTTCTGATTACTTTCACAAACCCTGGTCAGCCGCAGAATCAGCAGGCACAGATCACTGATAAATCAGACGAGCAGCAGCAAACTACGCAGGCGCCACAAGCAGACCAAGACAAGATCCGCATTCGAGCGGAATTGAAGCGAATAGCCGTGATACTCAACAATGATGGCATACGACTTGCTACGCTAAGTTTGAACTCCGGAGATGTTGGCATATTCCTTCATGGCAAGACCATGCGTATTGGTGGACGACTAGGTAACCTATCTTTGATCGACGACGTCAATCAAGGTGTCTCTGAAGAGTCGCCATTGCGTCAATTAGTGACGATTGAAGGCAAGAACTTAGCCGACTTTAGCTACGAGACTTTTGATAGCGAGCTGGAGAGTTATCCAGGATACGACATGTCTGTCGCTCTGAAGACAGGATCCATCAAGATCAACTTCCTTACGGAACCGTTCCGCAAGATTATGGAATTTGCCGTCAAATTCGGAAAAATGCAGGCAATCTTCAATGCGGCGCGTCAGGCTGCAGCGAATCAAGCGACCCAGATTCAACAGCGGGCTACTAAGTTTCATTATGACATTACGATCAGCACACCGATCGTCGTATTCCCCCGAATGGTTGTTTCGGACAAGCCAGTGCGGGATACCTTGACGGCCAATTTGGGGGAGATATATGCCAAGAACAAGTTCGACCCTCTCGACGATTCTGAAGACTCGGATGTAGCTAATAAGATTACGGCTGGCATTCGAAATATCAAGCTGACATCGAAGCTTCACTATGAAGATGATCAGTCCGAAGAATTGGAACTCATCGATAAGGTTGACCTGGACTTTAATGTCACAATGGTAGAGCACAAGCGTGGACATCAACGACCTGATCTCGAGATTGACGGCTCCATGTCGAACATAAATCTGAGGCTTACGCCGGAGCAAATGAAATTTGCAATGGAGCTCTCACGATCAATTCCGACTGCCTTTGCCATGGAGACAGAAGACTTGGAACATGACATTCATCAGGAACTTCCAGATTCGACAACTGAACCAGCAAGACGACTCACTGACAAGGAGTCGCCTTCACAAGAAACGCCGCAAGATCTCGTAGCAAGTCAAGGTCCTGAACTGCAGACAGACGACAACAAATGGACAAAACTTGATTTTGTATTCAAAGTTGGTGCAATCGGCCTAGAACTCATCAAGTCGCAAGAGGGTGAGCCGGTGGGCGATATCGAAGCTGCTACTTTGTCCAAATTCTCACTCAATGAAACTAACGTCAAACTTCGTATGATTAGTGACGGCGCCATGGAGGCAGAACTAGTAGTTCAATCGTTCACGATTCGCGATAGTCGAACCCAAGGCACTAACAAATTTCGAAAGATCATGTCTCTGATCAACAATGATGTCAAGCAACAGTTCATGGCAAGCGTGTCAATTTCTGGCGGCCAAGAGAAGAATCTCATTGCTCTCCTTACCATCGACAGTCCCAGGATCATCTTAGCCTTGGATTACCTCTTTGCGCTACAAGCCTTTATAAATGCTGGACTGGCTACAGATGAACCTCTCGCAATAGAAGATGAGACTGAAGCCGAAGATGTGGACAGCGACTCTGAGCTCATGTCTCCGGACGGCTCACGTTCTCCGATGAAGCCCACAGCCGGATCCGACCAAGCTGAGAATGGCATGAATATCTCATTCCGCATTAATCTCGTGGATGCACAGGTCGTTCTCATTGCCAATCCTGCTATCTCGAGCTCTGAAGCCATCGTCCTTGGCACTAAACAAGTTTTGGTATCCAAACAGCAAGCTATCACCTTACAAGTGCATAAAGTAGGCATGTTTCTTTGCCGAATGGATAAATTTGAGACGAGTAGGATGCGCATTCTCGATGACTTCAGCATTCAAACTGCTCTAGACATGCGAAACCAGGGCACAAAGTCATCACTGATGAGTATCCACGTCGATATCGAGCCTCTTGTGCTCCGTTTGTCTCTCCGAGATATCTTGCTCGCAATGCAGATTGTCAACCGCGCCTCGGCTATGTCAGACGGTAACATTGACAAAAAGATTGCCGACGAGAGCCCCAAGAAAATCAAGCAGGGTACATCATCGAAGAAAGCCAAGTCGACACTAGGCAAAGCGACTTCGTCTAAGCCACCAGCTAGATCTCTAGCTACAACGAGGAGATCGAGTCAGCATGGTGCCCCGCCACAGCCCCCCAGGCCTGGCTCTGCTGTTCTTAAGCGCGAGGAGATGAATGTCAGCATTGAAGGCATACGTGTTGTCCTTATCGGCGATGTACATGAAATGCCAATGCTCGATTGGCGGGTGAAGAAGTTTGGAGTTGACGTCCGAGATTGGTCAGGTGCTCTGACCGCAGACACTTCCATTGATACGCTCATCAATGTTTACAACTTCTCAAAGTCCGCATGGGAGCCACTGATTGAGCCATGGCAGCTTGGCTTTCACATGTCCAAGGATCAGAATCCGGATAGACTTGGAGTGGAGTTGTACTCACGTAAAGCTATGGAACTCACCGTGACGGCTGCCACAATTGCGTTAGCCTCGAAGTCATTTGACTTCCTCACCACAGAAGAAGACATACTTTCAAAGCCTCGTGGCAATGATGCCCCTTACCGCATTCGTAATTACACAGGCTTCAATCTAGATGTTTGGGCAGAAGGAAAGGACACGAGTGAAGGCTATGCGACCAAGCTCGAAGATGGCAACGAACAGCCATGGCGCTTTGAAGACGCTTCAGTGCTTCGTGAATCATTGTCTACTGACGAAGCTACTGGAGTGTTGGGCATCAGATTAGAGGGCAGCGGTTTCGATCCCATACAACGCATACCAGTACATCGGGAGGGCGAATTCCTCTACAATCTCAAGCCGAAGCAGGACCGAGTGCAGCACCGCATATTAGTCGAAGTCAAGCTTGGTGCCGACAACATCAAGAACATTACATTCAGGTCCCCGCTTCTGGTGGAAAACAACACTCAGATACCTATTGAGCTTGGCATCTACAGCCCAGAAGAGGGCCATCTTTTGAAAATTGAGAAGGTGGCACCCGGTGATGCAAGGCCTGCACCTGTCGGCGCGGCTTTCATGCACTCAATCGTAGTTCGTCCCGACCAAGGCTTTGGCTATGCCTGGTCAAATGAGCGCTTGTACTGGAAGGAGTTACTCAAGCGACCTACAAGAACGATCACTTGCCGAGGGGAGCAGGATGATCAATCACCTCCTTTCTACTTCCAGCTACATGCGGCATTTGACAGGAAAGACCCACTGACTAGCGTGTACCCTTACATGCGCCTGCGCTTAGCTGCGCCAGTTGAAGTGCAGAACTTGCTGCCATTCGACTTCAAGTATCGGATATACGACAGTAATACCAAGAAGGATTGGACCAACTTCCTTAGAAAGGGCGGCGTGAGCCCAGTTCACGTCGTCGAGTTATCTCATTTGCTGCTCATTAGCGTTGATTTGCAAGATACCCCATTCAAGGCGAGCAAGTTTGGCATTATCAATTCAACAGATCGAGAGAGCTTTAGGAGAGAGAAGTCCTTGGAGTTGAAGGATAATAATGACCTGACTCTCCATCTCAACATGCATTTCTAGTAAGCCACGAAATCCATCCCACTGACTCACAGCTAACATATCTAGCAACTACCCTGACGGGGGTGGGTCCTTCAAAGTCACGATCTATAGCCCCTACATCATTCTGAACCGCACTGGTCTGGAACTGGATGTACGCGCGAAACAATTCATGGGCCAAGCCCGAGCAGCTGCTGGGCAGGGTATCTTTGCCGATGCGGAGAATGATTCAGGCAAACCGTTGCCCCTGATGTTCTCTTTCCCTACGCAAGACAAGAAGAATCGTGCGCTGCTCAAGGTCGGAGACGCAAACTGGAGTAAGCCGCAAAGTTTGGACGCGATTGGAAGTAACTATGCTGTTGCACTTCCGTCGACGAAAGCCCGATCCGACATGCACCTTGGAGTCAGCGTTGGTGAGGGAGAAGGGAAGTTTAACTTGACAAAGATTGTAACCGTCGCCCCTCGCTTCATCATCAAGAACAAGATGAAAGAGGAGGTGAATATCCGGGAACCAGGCTCGTCCGAATGGATGTCTATCAAAGATGGAGAACTCCTACCTCTACGATGGTTGCGCCAGGGTGGGGCCCCCCAACTCTCACTATGCTACCCTGGTGTCAACAATCAGTGGTCATCTCCGTTCAACATCTCCAACGTCGGAAATGTTCACGTAAAGCTGTCCAAGGCTGGTCAACGCCAGAAGCTTGTTCGTGTTGACATACTCATGGAAGGAGCTACAATCTTTATCCACGTTAGCGTCGAGACCAAGCACTGGCCATTCTCATTCAAGAACATGAGCGATCAAGAGTTCTTATATTGGCAAGCTAACCCTAATTTGGATGAAGATGAGGATGATCGAGGTACTGGTTTCCGCCCAATCCGATACCGCCTTCCTCCTCGGAGTATCATGCCATATGCCTGGGATTTTCCAGCTGCGAAGAATAAGGAGATTGTTCTCAGCGCGAATGGAAGAGAGCGAAACATCAAGCTCGCAGAGATTGGTAATTTGATCCCTTTGAAGCTTCCACCAGCCCAGGGTCAACGACAAAAAATCATCGATTTGAACGTCGTTGCATCTGGACCCACGCAAACGCTTGAGCTCTCCAATTACAAACCATCGAAGAGTTTGTACAAGCAAAAGTCTGGCACTAACTCTTCGTCCACCGTTGGAGGATTTGAAGTGAAGGACATGGATACAGATGTCACATTCAAAGCGCAGCTACGTCTTGCTGGTATTGGCATATCGCTTGTCAACCGACACTTAAAGGAACTCGTGTATCTGACCTTGCGTGATATCGAGCTCAAGTACTCGGATTCGCCTCTTTACCAGATGGTTAATTTGCATGTCAAATGGATCCAGATTGATAACCAACTGTACGGTGGGATATTTCCCTTGATTCTCTATCCCAGTGTCGTTCCGAAGACTGGAAAAGAGATGGAAGCACATCCCATCTTCCAGACTAGCATCACTCGCGTCAAGGATGACTCATATGGTGTTCTTTACATCAAATACTTCACGATCCTTCTTCAGCAGATGACATTGGAGATTGACGAGGATTTCATCTTTGCGATGCTGGACTTTGCAAAAATACCCGGTGCATCCTGGTCGGAAGAGAAAGAGGGCAGGCTGTGGGATGAATCGCTTGATATTCCGGAACCCAAACAGGAGCAATCTGGACAAGATGTCTATTTCGAACTTCTACATCTTCAACCTATGCAGATTGATCTCTCCTTCGTTCGAACAGAGCGTATCAACGCTGAAGATACCATGACTTCGTCGAATCCGTTCATGTTCGCTGTCAATGTCCTTACCATGTCTATTGGTAACGTGAACGACGCGCCCGTGCGTTACAATGCGCTGATGCTCGAGAACGTACGCGTTTCGACGGATGCATTGATTGCCAACATCAAGAACCACTACGTGCAAGAATCGCTTCGCCAGGTGCACGTCGTCATTGGCTCTGCTGACTTCCTCGGAAACCCCGTTGGACTCTTCACCAATGTCAGCTCTGGTGTTGCCGACATTTTTTACGAGCCCTACCAAGGTTTGGTCAAGTCTGATCGCCCAGAAGAACTTGGTATTGGTATCGCAAAAGGCGCATCGAGTTTCGTCAAGAAGTCCGTCTTCGGCTTCTCGGACAGCATGGCGAAGTTCACCGGAAGCATGTCGAAAGGTCTATCTGCTGCGACACTAGATAAGGAATTCCAAGACCAGCGTCGCATGTCGCGCTCCCGCAATCGACCGAAGCACGCATTATACGGCATTACGGCCGGCGGCAACGCCTTCGCCAGCAGCCTTGCGAGCGGTCTAGGTGGCCTAGCTCGCCACCCTATCCAAGGTGCAGAGAAAGAAGGAGCTCTTGGCTTTGTCAAAGGCGTCGGGAAAGGCCTCCTCGGCGTCCCAACCAAGGCTGCCATCGGCGCCTTCGACCTTGCCTCCAACATGGCTGAGGGCGTGCGCAACACCACCACCGTCTTCGATCAAGAAGGTCTCGACCGCGTCCGCCTCACGCGTTTCATTGGACAAGATGGCATCGTCCGCTCCTATTCACAACGCGAAGCGCTTGGACAGTTCTGGCTCAAGACGCTTGACAACGGCAAGTACTTCAATGAGGACTACATCGCGCACCTCGAAATACAAGGCAAAGACATGCTGGTTATGCTCACGTATAACGGCATTTTGATGGTGCGGACAAAGGCGCTCAAGACGGAGTGGGATGTCCCGCTGAAGGACATACAGACTATTAGTAAGGAGAGGACGGGAATGAGTATCACGCTGAAGGGTGGGACGAATGGGCCGTATGTTCCAGTTGCGGATGAGGGAAGTAGGAACTGGTTTTATAGGCAGGTTGCTGTGGCGGCCAATGCTTATAATGATCGGTGGAACGCCAAGGGCTGAGTTTGTGGGAACATAGAGCTTCAGGACATGGCATGATTAGGATACGCATGGTATATGGACGTGGCATAGCGATGGGTTCGGGTATTGATTGTGCTTTTGTTTTTCTTCCTCTTCTTTTCCTTCCCTCTTCGGGTTGATAAATTGTATTACTCCTCTCTCATGATGAAAACATTTAATGAAAGTTTTCGGGCTTCATTTCTTTATAGCGCGTTGTGGATAGTGTGGTATAGATATGAAGCAACACATGCATATCGTCACGTACATCATGTTCGAATTGCTCTGGTTCGAACCGGTTCGAGCGTGTGTATCAAATAACAGTGCGCCGAAGCATGCGCATTGGTATTCTTGTGTGCGTGATTTGTAGGCAGGGAAGTGGTTAGATAAACAGTATGCTAGGCTGTGTGTGTGTATGTATGCTGAAGGGTGATGGGAGGAGAAGGCGTAATCACAGACAGGACCATAACAATGAAACATCATCTACTAGGTGGATACTTGATTGATTCTAATGTCCTTTTATTACTATATTGAATTTCTATACTATTTTCTAATTATGCCACCCTTCTCTACACGGTAGGAACAGGATTGTAATAATTGAACCTGCCCTTCGGATCAAGCACCTTTTTCAACGCCTTCAGCCTCGTCACCCTTGCACTATCGTACCCATACATCTGCTCAAAGCCCTCCGTCCCCACCGCATAGTTCACATAGGTATGCTTCTTTGCCCCCTTGGGCAGCCCCGCAAATAGTGCCTGGCGAATCTGCTCACCGTACGCCATCGCATCCGCCGTATCCTTCGGCGCCGTCCCGTTCCACCAGATCGTGGGGTTGGCCACAATCGGGTACTGTCTCTCCTCAAGACTCAGAGACGTCGATGATGCGTCGACGGCCTTGACGCCTTGCATGCCGTAGTTTTCCAGCAGGAAAACGGACTGAGCGAAGCGCGGGTCGGCAGTCAGTTTGGTGTAGACGTTGAATGCGGCGCGGGCGGAGGTCGTGTTCCAGATGGGAAGGGATGTGCCGCTGCCCATGGCGTTGAGATTCTTGCGGCAGGCGACGCTGTCGAGGTTATTTTGGGTCACCGTGTAGAGGGCGACGTAGTCAACGTTGGTGGCGGTGTTGGTGACTAAGGGGCCGACGGATTGGAAGTAGGCAGCGTATGGGGCGGCTTCGGATTCTGGGCCTTCGTAGGAAACGGTGTAGACAATCAACGGCTGGCAAGATGTCAATTGGATATAGTTGAAAGAGATGAGAGAATGCTCACGTTGTTGGGATCGATATCAGCGACACGAGCAGATACGCCTGCGATAACCAAGTTGGCGGGACGTGTTGCATTTCCATCCACTCTGTTGACGACGGTCAGAAGATCCTCCAGCTTGTCGCTGCTGTAGATGAACGAGTACACGGTCCAATTCTTTTGAATGTCGTAGACCTTCAGTTGCATGCTGGTCACGATACCGAAGTTGTGGCCCGCACCTTTCAGTGCCCAGAACAGATCTGGGTTGACGGTGCTGGATGCAGTGACGACGGTTCCGTTTGCAAGAACCACACGAGCCGAGACGAGCCCGTCGACAGCATACCCATGCCGAGCTTGTAGCATGCTGTGGCCGCCAGCTAACAATGGACCGGCTATCGAAACACACTCGCATAGCCCAGTGACTAGTGTGATGAAGTCAGCAACCTGTACCAAGTTCAAACATACTTGCGTGCTTGCGTGGTGTATGCATAAAGGCGTAGTGGGGATTACCTGCTTGCTTGTTCTGAGCAAATAGTGCCCTGGTCGCCTCCCACTGAAGAACACCCCCGCCGACGGTTGCTGTCTTCCCGCCCTTATCAACAGTTGTGCTGTTCAGCTTGCGCAGGTTGATCTGGATACCGAATGGCAAATTGTTAAGAGTTTTGGTCCAGCCATGGGTACCAGCGACAGCAAGAAACGGTATTCCGAATTGAGCAGCAATCTGCACTGTTTTCTGCACGTCTGCCTCTGTAGCCACCTCGACCACAACATTGTAGTTGGGGTGGATGCGTGGAGAAGTACCGCGTATCTGCAGCTCATCCCACTCGTCATCAGCAGGCAGGACAATGCACGCGTTCTTGGAAAGCAACGGCTGCAACGAGGTAGCTGCAGCCTTGAGATCGTCAGCACGAGCAACGAGTGGCTGATCAACCGAGTCGAGAGCGTATGCAAGAGCACCCCCAAACGGCAGCCAAGCTGCGAAGACAAGGGCGAGGCGCATGCTGCGGATTGACCGGTGACACAAAGCAGGTCTCTGAACGTGAACCAGCTCTATAACGTGCAGCAACCAGAAAGTAAAAGAAAGGACCGAGAGTCTTGGGGGTTAAGAGAAAACGGGAAGGCACAGGACTGTCTCAGTAGGACAGGACAAGAAGGGCCTGGCGGAGATTTATTCCCAGCACAGCGGAACGCAATCATGCTACGTTATTCCACTCGGTTCGCATCCGAAGGAGCGAGAACCGCATGTTGACTCGTGGTGTTGGGTGTTTGTAAGGGGGGTAGGAGGCTAGACGCGCCTCGTGGATGCGTATTGACGCGAAGAGGAGGGCGGGCGTAGACGAGCAAGCCTCTTGATTGAAAAGCTTAGTCCTTAATAAGGAAGACTAGCGAAGGGCAATTCCGGAGTCTGTATGTGGCGCGGATTATTGTGGGAAAGCTGGTACTTGTGCATGAATGGCAAGGATCAACAATTGCTCGTTTAGTCGTTCCAGCTTCGAGACTTGATGGCCAGAAGCAACTTGTTACCTGCACATGCCGTGGCAGCCGAGGTGATTGGGTGGAATATCTTGTGAGTCGTCACACAAAAAGTAACACACAAGGCTGAACAAGCAGAGAGCTGATCAACGAACCTGAATACGGAGTCATCTGCACGATTCAATGTCGAAAGCGATGCAGCTTCGTAGCAACATAAAGCACTCACTTTCTCTTCGTCTTTCAAGAACCAGATACATGATCTACGAACTGCTTGTTTTCCCGCATAGGGTCGTCCCTTTGACGGGGCGAGCCGTGCATCAATGCGTAGCCACTTGCCCTAATAGGGCTAGCCCACGGACTTCCTTTCGCTTGAGTGGTACCCATAGAGGTCAGCTTTCGCCTTGAACTTCTCGGAAACCGAAGAAGCGAGCCGGTAGTGCGCAGAGGGAAAGATTGTGTGAAATAACGGCGTCGATAGTGCGACCATACCTGACAAAGACCTTGCCTAGGGTTGCAGAGGTGTGAAAGGCTATATCGAAAATCTCCGAGTAAGCACACGTGGAAGCCTCTACGTACGCACGCTGTGGTGATACGATGAAAGTGACATTGACGAAGTCTATGCAGCTGAACAATAGATCCCGGGTCTGTGCACCATCTTTTGTCAACATCCTTCCCGGCTCCATCTCTATCGATCGCTTAACAGGCCACCAACCGGCAGGTGCCTCATTAGGCGATTGTTAAGCCTTGTCTTATTATACTTTGCGGGATCTCAACGAGTTCCTTCTGCTGCGTGGGAGCTAAATGCCAATACACGAACTATCCCGGAAGGTCTTTAATCATGTCACCAGTACTCAGTTCCAATGTCGGTGAAACTGCCCAAAGGGGCTATGTCGGCCGCCCGGTATATTCGAAGGCCTGCAGTGCAGGTATATGAGTTCTAAGGAGCTGGCTGTTTCATTGATTCAAGTACTGCTTAGTAGCCGCTTGCAGCAGCATCGCCACAGTGGTCTTTGTAAACGCGAAACCGGGCCCAGACACTCGCCTGCTTAGCACTACGGAACTACTCCATTCGCTCAATACTTGACGAATTGGATGGCTAATGCTTATACCTCGGGGTACATGTGCGTTTTTTTTACAGCACTGGGTCCGAGAGAATCGTGCAGCTCAACGGCCTCGTCCCGTTGCAGTCCCGTTGCAGATGCGAAGCCTTTCCCAGCTCGTCCCTGCCCTGAGAACCCATGTCCTCGTTGTCCACGATGAGACGTCAAGTCTACAGTCGAGGCGACTAAAATGGGTACCCCCATGTTGTGATCCTGTGGGGCTCAGCACATTGCATACGGAGGCCGCAGGGTGTCCTCTATGAATATATGGATCAGCGGTTCTCTACACTGATCCACTTCTTATTAGAGATCGCTTTCGCCCCGCCTCCATTGCGATTCTTTTTGCTTTTGCGGCTCATCATGTCGACGCAGCAACCTACGGGTCAGTTGACCCAAGGGCCCCTGCAATCCACTGTTGAAGTAGTAGCCTTCATCGCAATATGCGGCATGGTAAGCACGAACTCCGGACTAGACTCTCAGAAACGCCAACCATCATGTTGGTGGATCTTTAGCCTCCCTCCACACTTGACTGACTTAAGCTAAGGCATGGTTCAACGCCGCTGAACTCATTCTCACCGTACTGCTAAAATTTCAACGATGGACGGGACGATACTTCTGGGCGCTCATCGTCGCCACGTCAGGCGTCTTAATCTTCCAAATCTTCGTCTTTCTGCAAACATGGGCTCCTGAGATAAACATCTACGCTGGTTCGGTCATCATCAACTTGGGTTGGAGTGCGATGGTGACAGGCCAGTCACTCGTTCTATGGAGTCGCCTACACCTCGTCAGCCGCAGCCACTGGAAACTCAAGGCCATCCTTTACATGATCATCTTCGATGCAGTCTTCCTTCATATTCCGCAAATCGGTTTCTCTCTCGCTGTACGTCTGAATTCTCATACCATTACGAACATGTTGCACTGACTTCGTTGTGTCTAGGCCTGCGATGGGAAAACAAACTCGATAGACCCTACCTATAAGCCTTTTGAAGTAATGGAAAAGATATCGATCTCCATGTTCACTGTGCAAGAACTCATCATCTCCTCGGTAAGCTTCTGCCCTATGCGCATCCACCTATCCTCTTTCCACCACCGCCTGCGTCCCCCCATCTCCTCCTACTCTCCCTCAGCACAAACTAATCCGCCTCCCAGGTCTACCTCTACGAAACCGTCCGCATCCTGCGCGCTTCGGAGCTCGTCCAGAAAAAGTCCAAACGCCGCTCCATCCAGCTCCTCTTCCTCGCCAACCTCGCCATCATCTCCATCGACGTGACGACCATCGCGCTCGAGTTCTCGGCCCTGTGGGGCGTCTGGTGCACCTTCAAAGGCTTCGGCTACTCGGTCAAGCTCAAGATCGAGTTCGCCATCCTGAACCAGCTGCGCGACAGCGTGAAGCAGAACAACGGGTCCGCGAGTGGGAGCCGCGGCTACGCGCGCTACGGATATGGCGACGGCAAGGGCAGCGGCGTCGAGGAGGGCGGCGGCGGGGGAATTGGCCTGGGCGGCCTGCGCAAGGGGAAGGCTGGGTTCAAGGGCGATCGGAAGACGTGGGCGGAAATTGGGGAGGAGGAGAGGATCACCAAGACGACGGATATCGTGATTAGGAATGAGGAGGGGGTTGCGGTGTCGAGGGCGGGGAAGGTCCCCAAGAGTTCGACGTCGGATGCGTCGTCTGAGATCGAGTTTGCTACCCCGACGCATCACCATGTTTAGCGGGGGCTGGTGTTATGGGCGGACGTGTACATCATGAAAAGGAAGGATGGACTGGGAGTACGGAGATACTGTGGACTGGTATGGATGGCGTTTCGGGCTGCATGATTGGGGTTGTATAGATGAGTGGGCAAATGATTTGCATCGTTGGCGGCTCAGTCTTGTTGGATGTATATAACTGCTGTCAGGCCTCTTCTCACGATAGGGGTTCATAGGGCGGCCTGCGTGTTGCATTGCCAGGCGCTTCAATACGAACAAACGTATCAAGATCAGTACCTAATACCTAAGAATGGTTGATACCTTGTTTGTATTTTTTGCTCGACGCACAATATAGTCCAGATCAGCGCGATGATTGTAGTCGCTTTGCAAGACTAGTAAGCTCACGTGTAAGAGAAGACACATGGGTTTTTGATCTTACATTCCCACGATAACTGACGTGCACACTATGTATATACACTCATTAGGTATAAAGAAAACGCCCTTTCACTCGATGCAAGGGTGAAACCATTAATGAGAGAGACATAAACAGTAAGCTCTTTAGCTGGTGGGGCCTTCTTTCGCAGAAATTCAGCTTGTCAACATGTCTCTTGTATCTGGACAAGAATGTAGGTACAATGCAGTCAAATTGATTTTTTCTATATCAAATGCCCCCTCTAAACTTCTACCACTTACAATATGCACACGATTGCCCATCTAATATCTCGCGGTATGTTTCGCCCTGCGCCTCTTAATCAACGCCACCGTGACCGAAACAAGAACCGTAGCAAGCATCAGCATGATCACTACCAAAAGTCCAATCGTCGCGTCTCTCCTGAGGGCATGAGAGGTCCTCTTCAATATCTGACCATCGTCCAGACTGAAGTGCTGCGCACTGATAATCTGCCTATCAATGCCACGCTCTTCAAGCTCCACCGGTGCAGCAATCGAATGCTTAGCATGTAATTTTTTTAGAAGTTTCGAATTCGGATTGAGCGTCTGCTCATCTTCAAGCATGATGCGCGCATTATGCGGATCAAGTTTGATATCGCGGTCTCGCTTGGCAAGGTGTCTCGGGCCCGTCGTGCTACGCTTCTCAGAGGTTGTGTCGGAGACGCGGGGCCCACGGCCGACGTCAGCAAGGAGACGGAGCGCGGCGTGGGTAGCGATGGCTTGAGTGGGGACTGATAAAGTAGGTGCAGGACGTGATGGTATGCCGAAGATGCCGGAAGGGCCACCGAAGGTGATCTTTGAGGGGAGGGCGCTGGCGATAGATACGGGTGGGCCTCCAGCGAAGGCAGTGCGAGAAGTGCCTACAGCAACCGCAACGGATGAGACTGGGAAACCACCGGCGAAGGCAGTCGGCACAGTAGGGTGACTAGAAGGCCCACCCGTAGCGGTTAAAGTACTGCTGGTTACACTCGTGGGACGAAATGCATCCGAGGGAACACCATTGGGACGACTAAATGCGAACTTGCTGGCCGGGCTTTGGAAGGGCCAGCCACCCGGAGGCCTACGCACAGTCGAAGTGGGAGGGATCAAAGTTCCTGAAAGCGCAGTATCTGGTTTCGCAGTTGTTTGGCTGGCGGATGAAATGTGAGCAGTAAAGAGAGTCGTGGTGAATGGTGGGCCAGAAACTGGGGTCAGAGTGGTAACGACAGGGCTACTTGACGGAGACGAGGCGATGGGACTGACAAACGTCTTGTTAAGCACGGCGCAGTTTGTGCAAGCAGTGGTGGTTTGAACGACAGTAGTGAACCCGGACGATGGTACGTACGCGCTAGAGGATTCTGCGGATACGCTGGAGAAGCTCGCAGAAGGAGCACTAAAAGGTCCCGTTGGTGTAGTAGCACTCGATTGAGGCGGTACAGTCCAAGTCGTCGTGATAGTCGTCGAATCACCAGCCAGCGTGATAGTAGTCGGGACCACGGTGGTAGTACTAGATGACTGGGTGGACGAACCTACAAACGAGACCGCTGGCATTATAGATGAAGGCGGTGGTGGAGCGGGTAGCAAATCTAGCGGATGCGGTAAAGGTACAGCCTCAAACCACTTAAGCAGGTCACCTGCGCGGATATAGTCGTCTAGTTCGAGCGCGACATCGTCTGGAACGGCCTTGATCACGCAACGAAGTGCGTCTCCCTCGAGACACTCATGCGTAATGACATGGAGGATACCAGGGGGGCTATGGCAATCTGTACATGCCTGAGCTTGGGGATTGTAAGGCAACATCGGTGGCGGCGCTGGCGGACCCGGTGGAGGTGGTGGCGGCGGTAGCTTTGGTCCGCTCTGTTGCTGACCCACTATGCAACAACATGTCAGTGATATGCTGGTGGGCTCTTAATAGTGAAAACGACGTACTGTTAAGAGATTGGACTGAGTGAAGTCTTTAATGTGAACCGAATGGAGTTTTCGAGATGGACTTCTACGAGATGCAGTATTTAGTCTTAAATACTCCATCTTCTCCCCGAGTGGCATCCTGTTGAGAGCCGCTACACACCCACTGAACCTATCTCTCGAGAGGGGAAAGGAAAGTTTGTGTTGGGCTGGTACAGCCTGTTGTATTTGGTACGTGTTAGTCGGTAGCTATGTGGATTTTCGCCCACCAATTCTTCCAAGACATCACTCCACCGTCAATATCACTAATCGGAGCCTCAATGACAGCTTGAAGGATTTAGACCGCGACCAAATATCGGCCAAAGTCATGTAATTCAAAAGTATCATCACGGACTAGGTTCACTCCTCGATTCGTCTTGATAACAATGGAAAACCCTTCACAAGCGCCTGCGTATAGTTCGAGGAAACCTTTCGCCGCGGGGTATATTTCCAGCGTGAAGCGGTTTTCGAGCAATCAAGACAGTGGACATTATTGAGCCTCGTGAAGGAAACCGGAATTTTACTATTTGATACTTCGTGATTTTTATACAAGGTACGGCAACGGGCAGTCTCTTCGACCAGGTAGACAGCCAAGGTGCCTATTGGCGCTTCATTCAACAAACACGCTACTAAGGCGTAGCAGCTCGAGAGAACAAGCGTGCCGTCCCTACATGCTCACATGTGACCAACGCAGAAGCGGGCCTGTGTGGAATCCTGTTAACGGTGTCAAGGTTGTGTCAAATCACGGACCATGATTACGAGTAAAATCGTGGGTCTTGGCGCGACCCGCACCGTACCATAGTCTCGAAGTATTGAAAGACTGGGACGTGAACCCAACATATAATTAATTCGAAATTACCGAAAAAAATCCAATTTGATTCGTCAATTCGGGAGTACATCATAGGGCCGTGTGGCTCGCATGTCGTGATCTTCTCTTTAGTTTCATCAATAGGTAGAAGAGAGTCGTGAATGGAATGAATCAATGTTGCAGTCTGAAAGGAGATAACCACCCCGAGTGTTTTCGCTGAACGCTGCAGTGCCGTCGCTATGCTCGCCTCGTATGAAAGTCGAAGGAGATATGAATTCGGATCCTGTCATGGCCTTATGACAAAGTGGATATAAACCGAAAGAAATGTTCGCTCTAATAACTAACAAACTCAGGTGCAAGAAATCTGAAAAATCGAACGCTCGTGAAGTCGTAAGTATCGTATCGTAATGCAATTCGTGAACATCGTGGTATCGCTGAGCCTGAGCTCTTCAAAGTCTTTTTGTTATCGTGATGGTATCGTCGACGCTGTGCAGAAAGTTCAGATGTAGGTGCTGTTACGCGATAGGGCGGGTTGTCGTCTAGCATCGGTATCCTGCCTCACGCAGACAGTATGTGCACCGCTCATATGCACGGACAGTGCTGCGGCCGCAGATGCAGTTGGAGATGGAGGATGCGGAGGATTTGCTGGACCTTCGACCAGCAGGTTCGGCATCCAGACCACAGTCCGAGTTGCGGGGACTCGTCCCGCCGCTTGAGCTTGAGCTATCAAACTCAGAAGAGACGGTGCCCCTGCGTCCGGTTCCAATGGCGACAGGAAGACCTTGGACGACGCCGCCTTGGCCAGGACGCTGACCCGGATACATGCCGTCATTGACAGAAAAGTTGCGGCAGATCATGTAGGCTCGGGTGGCGGCGGCATTCTTAGCCAGCTCATCCGTCTCGTACTCGACGTCGGTAGAATATTCCCTGTTGTTTACTCGTACAGTGCATCCGTAGCCTAGCCGGGTGCGGTACGTCTGGAAGTGTGGGTCTGGCCAGTGGCGGCGCTGGCAGAGGCCTAAGGCAGAAATCAGCAGTGGGCTTATGGCAATGTACAAGACTGCGGGAATTTCGATGCTCATGCACACATGGTTTCTTTTCTTTTTTTTTTTTTTTTCCTTTGCACCGGCAAGACGGTAAACGGTGAGCGGGAAGGGGTTAGATGCAGAGAGCGTCCCCACGAACTCGCCATTGAGACATGGACAACTCATGTTGGGCACACATCTGCACGGCACCCACGATAGTGGTACGAAGAACACGAGTTTCAAAGGAACGTGTAAGCACCATACCTGTAAGGTACATTATGTAGAACATGGTTCTTGGGTGTGTTGACGTGTGAATCGAACAGCAATTGGTGCAGAAGAGCGCTTCAATGCAGATTCGTAGATCTCAAAAGAAATTGGGAGACAGTAGAGTGCTGAACTGGCACACGCTCGTTGGTGGCGACGATATCAGGCCGAGAGAGGAATTCGTGGCTCCTGCGGTACGACAACAGATGCGTTCGGGGGCTTGACAACTACCAATGTAAGAAGTGACAGCTGTCTAGTGAGGACCAGCGGCTATTGAGAACGAGCGGGAGCAAGGGAGAGTAAGTGGCCTGCAGAAGGGGGATGGGGAAGGGTGGGAACCATAAGTGCAGCAAGTGTGGGATGAAGTGTAATTTATTGCAGTAGCCGAGTGCATCGGGCATCTCAGGATATGCAACCGCTGTACGTTCGCCTACCAGTAGGATCCGGAGGCAATTGGACATCCAGAAATGAATAATCTGCGGGCTTTGTTGCGGCTCTGTGGGAACGACCCATATTGATGTGTTGGCGTGCATTTTCGCCAGTAAAGACTGGGGTTCCAGAATTTTAGCTAGGAAGACCTTAAACTGTGAAAGGCACAGCTTCACCGGTCTTTGCAGAGTGCACATCATCAGGACTCGCCACCCTGCTGCAGCAGTAGCGTGATGAACGGCTGGTGATCGGAAGTATTGTCAAGGGCCCACTTGTCAAGGCTGTATCTCGACGTTTCGATCGGCACCTGGTCAGACCTGATGCGGAAGCATAACAGACTACGTACCAGGACACTCCGTCCTCGGCACAGCAAAGCAAGACAGGAAGGCAATATCAATGCGCGCACGCCTCGTACTCGTCGAGCATAGAGGCGAGCCGCTAATGCATTGTTGCAAGTGAGGAGAAATGCGAAGCAGCGCAACGTCAGATGCTGCAAGCCCTGCCAGCGTTCCGTGGCCCCGAATGCCATTGCATGCTTGGCGCGAGACTGGTATTTGGCCACACTTTCAGAGAGGAATAGGAAGGCCGGGGCGCGAACTGGATCAGAGGCCAGGAGCCGGCTTCTTCTTTTCCCACGGCGTAAAAGCTGGCAAAAACCGGGGCACTAAGCTTCTGACACCATCAGACACAGCGCGGGAGTCGCGGCGGAGGACCGCGATAACTGGAGGGGCGTTTGAACACGCTATCGTGACTGCGTGCAAATGCGAGTAGTGGCTTGGGGCAGGACGAGCGCAGCACTGGCACGAGCTTGGGTCTTCCTGGAAAGCAAGACAGGGCCCTGGGCAAGCGGCCGAGATTGATTGCTGGAATCGAGGGTCTCGCAGAGGCGACGGGGTTTGGTGTTACCATGCATCTTTGACGCATAATGAGTTGGCAAACGCTTGCTGCTCTGGATTGTCAGGCTATCTGCGCCGAAAACCCAAAGGGGTCAGGACCAACGGCTGTTAGCTGTAATTTGATGCAAGTGAGCAACACTCGCCGCTGCGGAGATGTCCTGGCGGGCCTCGAGCGCCTATGGCTCTGGTCGCCGCCATGCAGGCCAGCATCGTCGCCATTCCGTATGCTTGGCGCGACCGGGGCCGGCACAGGCGTTCCTGAAGACGCGATGCCGGGACTGCGAGAGGGCACAGCGTCAGGATCGCAGGCTGGCAGCGGGGTAAGGCGGGCGGTTCACGCAGATTATCCGCGCTGGCGATGCGCGGGCCGTCAGCAATATCTGGGGATATTGTCGGGCAGCGTCGCGAGTCGCGAAACACGAGCACTTGCAGACAGAGCATTGATGGAGAGGCCCGCGATCGCCGGGCGAAAAGGCATGCGGCGGCGGCGGGTGGGCGGTCGACGACGACGACGACGACCCTGCCTCGGAGTGCACAGTGCGGATGCAAGCAGCAGACGGCAGGCGGCAGACAGGTGGATGTCGAAGCACGATAGGCGGCGAGACGCTCGGTAGGTGCTTGGGTACACGGTCGACCAGGTCCACCGCGTCTGGCGTCGGTCCTAAGGCTTAGAACGGACGGGCCATGGTAGTATAGTAGCTCTGGTACCTGCTACGCGCGCGAGCAGAGTGAATACAGAGGTGAATAGAAAGGGCAAACTGCGCGTCGCCGAGGCGGGGCGATTGGCAGCAGATGTCCAGGGGCTCGTTGTCTGGCCGCCGTCGAGTACCGGCGTGTCACGGGCGGGGGGGAGAGAGAGAGTGAGGAAGATCTGGCGGGAGAGAGACACCAGCCACGGCGGCCTGCGCAATCTGCGACGCTCGGTCTGGTCTGATGAGAAAGGCGGTGAGCAAGCGCGGGCGTGGCAGCACTTGCTTCCAACGGCCCCTCTTGACATGCATAAGTGCTCGAGAGAGAGAGAGAGAGGCCGTGAGGGTCCATGCAACGGCGAAAGAGCGCACAACGCCCTCTTCTGGCGACGCGGTGGTTGTGAGGGCGATTGGGGCGTTCACACCCAGTGTCGTCGAGCTTCCTTCGAATCGGCCTGCTTCCGGGCAACTGACCCACCGGTTCATTCGCGCTGCCTGGCCTCTCCAACCACGAGCTCCTCCAGCCTTGTGAGACGTGCTGCGGCAGCGCCAGGGTGAGGTGGGCCGGAGCGCTCCCGTCTGAAGGGTTCATTTGGTGCCGTGTCTGTGTAACACTACCCACGTAACCTCGAGCGGCACCACCAATGCACCAATGCTACCGCCGCCCATTCACCGTGAGCGAATTACCATGATTGGGATCGAGATGGGGGGACGGGCGCCATCCGTCATCGATGCTGCATGTACGAGGACGGCCTGTCTTCGAGTCTCGCCGTCGTCCCTCTTGGCGCCTACGACGGCGCTCGGGTGTTGGTCAGCGACGAGACTTGCAACACCATAGCGGGGGGGCTTGCTATATGGCAGACTGTGCTGTGCAACTGCGGCGTCTTGTTCGTCCAGCGTAGGAGAGAGGGGGGGGAACCGGCGACGTTGGAGGGGGGGATTGGATTCCTCTGGCTCTCCTCACCCTACTCCGAAGCTCAACCTCCACAAATATGCCTCCTGCCTGTGTCTTAGACCGACTGCTCGCCCTGAATCAAGTATCAAATGGTTGAATCTCCGTGCGCTACATACCCATCAGCCTCTCCACAACTAGCCTTCCCCGCCAAATCCTCCTGCACGCCAGCATGCCGCCCATCGTCCGCCTGACCCTGTTCAAAATCCCCGATGCTGCCGTTGTCCAGCAAGCCGTCAACAAGTACTCGACGCTGAGTCAAGAAGCCGTCAAGGTGCGTTCCTGACTCATTTCCCCAATCGAGCTGCACGTACATACATGTCTTAGCGTACACGGAGCCGAGCATGCAGGACAGGAATCTCATCACGCTCGACGTCGAACACAGACAGATCCTGAACGAGACTAGCTCGTGGGTGATTGGGACGACAAGAGCCGTCACTGACAGAGACAAAGGACGGGAACCAGTACATTCAGATCAGTGCCGGACACGTCACCCATCAGGATTCCCGCAGTAGGGGCTATACCTTTGTCGCCAGGACCGTCTTTCTCTCCAAAGAGGACATGGAATACTACGATAACGAAGACGCGGCCCACCGAGAGATCAAAGCGTTGCTCAAGGGGAAAGTAGAGGACGGTCCTCCACTCGTAATCTACATGGATGGATGATTGCATTGACAGGTGGGGATGCGTGGGGGTGGGCACTCGATACATGGCTGGCAAATATAGAAACACACAGATGTTATTTTCGCTCAAAGCAAAAAACCTAGTCAATGTTGTCGCCGCATTCCCGTGCCTCTTTCCGACCCCTAACACAATTGTGGATCGCTAGGGAGAGCCAAGCTTCACTTGGATCGTTTACAAGCTCGTCTTGCTCTCAAAGTACTTCCGGCATTCATGTACCGCCTTGATAGGAATGACGAAGATGGGGTGTACCTCTCCGACCTTATCCTTCTCTGCCCACACCGTTGATCCATCGTACGTTCCTTGCACCTTCCAATAATAGGGTGCATCCAGATCTCCACCGCTTAGCCCTTCTTGTTCTTTTTCTTCGTAGACATACATGTGTTGTGCCGCGCTCAAGCCAGCCAAGTTATAGCAGCTGTGGTATGCGTCCGCTCTCTTACCCGGCTTGTCGATCAACCCGCCCTTGGCATATTGAGCTGCAGAGAGAATATACCGTGCGAGAGCATCCCGATTCCAGACATTCGTTGTTGTTGCAGCTTCAACAAGGGACCAGCAGCCGCCGACCCAGTGTGAATAGCAACCGTCCACTAGTTTGTTGGTACGTCCGTTGTACCCACCCTCGGGGGCGCATTGCCGCGCAGATAGCCAGTGCACAAGTCTAGACATATCTAAATGCTTCGTTAGTGTGTGCTTTGGTGGGCCCATGATCGACAGGGCGCCCAGTCCACAGAAGGCGTAGGCGCCGTGGGCTTCATTCCCAGGCGCTGCAGAGATGCCACCGTCGAATGACTGGCATTTGGATATCCAATCGCCGAGATTATCCAAAAAGCTGGTTAGACCGTGCGCCCGGGCGGGTGCATCCTGCGGAAGTTCGAGCGGGATTCGTAGTAAACTCATGATGACAAGAGCACAGAAAGCACCTCGTATGTCCTCTTCTCCACCCGCTGTCATGTTGAAGCCTCCGTCTGTCTGCTTCAACTGGCCAAGAAAGTGCCAAAGGCTTTTACGATTGATCGAATCGTATGCATCTTTGCCTCCGACCATGAGGATGGATAGTACAGCAGCGTAAGTCGCGGCAAGATGCGGAAGGTGGCCGAAATTGCCGCCGTAGCCGCCGTCAGGATATTGCACCAAGGAAAAGGTGTGTATGACTCTGATCGAGGTCAGACGATCGTAAGATAGAGGAAAACTGCGTGAGATTGACAAACAGGTCAGACCTACCTTTCACGAAATTCGGATATGTCGTAGTTCAGAGCACTTAGTCCCTGCAAGCTCCAATATACAAGCCACGGTCGAGAAGCATCCATCATGGCGAAGGGCGCCGGATAATCTCCCAAAGCCTTCTTGAGGAATGCAACGTGTTTTGGTTTCTGAAGATGGGGAATGCCAAATATGTTCAGTGGGAAATCGTTAGGGTTGCCCTCCAGGTACGGCAGGACGATTCGTAGCGTCTCATCTTGGACATGTGATGTGTCGGTCTCCAGGCCATCTACAATCGGTATCTTGACGCTCTCGAGATACGCGATGTGCGCCTGCTCTTCTTTGGTCAAGGGTGCCATGTCTTCGTAGTCCTGGTCTGAGTCGGACAGCTCTTCGACCCGGTCTGTACTGTCCAATATTTCTTCTAGTCGGGATGATGGAGAAGGTGACTGAGAAAATTGAGGGCGTGAGGAGGACATTTTGTTCGCTCTAAGTCTACCTTTGAGCGGTACCCGAAAGGGCATCTGTGAGCGAGTGTAGAACAATGGGTTGCTTAGGATATTCCGCTACTATTGTTCGTGACGCCCCATTCCCGGAAAATGCTGCCTCATTATCTGTGTGCCAGCCACGCGTGCCCTTTCGCGTCAGTGAAGGTAGAGAAACATAAAGATAGTCTGTCTATGGCGGATGGGTGACTGTGCAGTGCAGGGCTAAAGAGAGATGCGTTGGTTCTAATTCGGAAGTGGCGCGGCTTGGCAGGCGCGGCTTGTTTGCATTTCGTTTCTTCGCCTACACGCAACATCCACCATCTTTGGCTGGGTGCGCTGTTTGGCTTCACTACTGTACATGCTACTGACTATAATCGCTACTCCGACGACCGCACACCTGGCATCTCATCTAGCTCCTCGCCCAACTTTTTCCCTGCAATAACCAATGGCTTGCAATCCACTAGCACAAACAACATTCTCGCATATTTCGTTTTGTCCCGGTTGATCCACTGGTGCATGGTTCCGCGCTGAATCGCGACGTCTCCGACCTTCATCGTGCGCTGCTCCCCGCTGTCAAGCAGCAGATCGACCTGGCCCTCTAATACAACGCCGTAGTCGAGGCTCACGGTACGATGCATGGTGCATTCCATGTCCGGGGGAATATCTACATGGCGGAGCACATATCCGTTCGAAATGGTCAGGCCTGGAGGGTTCTTCAGGTAGTTGCTGTATATGTCGAGGTCTTCATCCTTCTCCATGCTGACGGGTGTGCCTTTCGTTGTGTAGTCAAGCCCGAATGCGATGCCATCGGGCAGCGTCACCATCTGTATCTCCTCGCCGAATCTGCCCTCAAACACGGCCTTGCCGTCCTCATTGTGCGTCGTGATGAACCGTTGGGGTTGCGGGAGCTTCTCGGATTGCTTTGCAGACATGGTCGGAGTCGGAGCTTTTACTCGGTTGGCTTGCTATCGGGAATGATGCTGCAGCCCTTTTCTTGCAGCAGGAAGGTCGCGAATATGTTGGGTATATGTCGTTCTCCTCTGCAATCATGTCCCGATGCACTGCAGCTTTTATAACCGCCATAGCTTGACCCGACGCAGTGCAACATCCAACATCCCACTCATCCCGAATGTGGAGCCGAAGTCCGAAACCCGACTTCACACTCTATCACCTTCACCTTCAAACCATGACCAAGTCACGTGTTCAATTGTTGATCATAGAAACGGCCGCGGACGTCTGTTCTGCGCCTTCAATAATTTGTGGGATCGTGGATGCTTTGAAAGCGCGGGGTCCAGTCAAGCGTTCGGAGTTATCCGCCGGAATGCCCTCACACGGGAACCATGTCGATCTTACCCCTCCACAAAAGCAACTGGCATGGGCAACTAAGCACGCGAGCAAATACTTGATAAGAAGGAATCAGCAAACAAATATAATCACACAAGTACTCTGTACTTGACAGGAATCAGCTTCAATCCGATTCTTCCTAATTCATTTTTCCCGTTCCCGTGTGATTGTGCTGCGCGCCACTGCGAGGAAACATCCTCGCGCCGAGAGACTAACATCAACTGTGCGAAATAAGACTGCCGTCAACAGCGGATAACTCTAGCAATCTTCAAATAAAGAGCTCGGGAGTACAGAGACTAGTAACGATAAGCCTGACCATGGCACAAGTACATGAAGAAATCGAGCTTTCCAGCAACCATGCCCAAACGGGCTCATCGTCCGGGGCCCATCGTGAGACGACGTGGCACAATGGAGCGGACATAGAAATTGAACAGGCCGGATTGCCGCCCATTGACACAGGTCGAGGAGCATGGCTCGTCTTAGCTGGCTGCACCGTCATTCAGCTACCCGTCTGGGGTACATAAGCTTGACCATAATGAAGTAATGACACACCAAGCTCACATGGTACAGGCTTCTCGTCCGCTTTCGGTGTATTCCAAGAGTATTATCAAAGCCATGGCGATAAACTCGAAGGCGATTCGTCGAACGTTGCAGTTATTGGAACCACTCTTACAGTAAGGCTTCCCCTCCCGTGACCCCTCTGTTGTGTAGCAGACCAGAAAGCCGTCAGTAGTGACATTATATCAGGGTGTGATGTACCTCATGTCGCCATTCAGCTTCGCCATCCTAACACGCTGGCCACGCCTCCGCCGTTGGTGTGGTCCGATCGGCCTTGTCCTAGCTGCTGTGGGCTTCCTATCGTCTAGCTTTGCGAAGACGGTGTGGCAGCTTGTAGTAACGCAGGGTGTTATCAGCGCTTTAGGGTGTGGCTTGCTCTTCACGCCTACAACACTCTATCTGGACGAGTGGTTCGTAAAGAGGAAGGGGCTAGCTTATGGTATCATGTGGGCTGGTAAGTCCATGACGGGAGTCGGTCTCCCCTTTGCCATGGGCGCCAGTCTCCGTAGATTTGGGCCTGCGATAACCCTACAAGCATGGTCCATCGCCACAGTAAGACATCCCTAAATTCTGGGAGACATACCACGCGCTAATATGGCCCACAGGTTCTCCTATCCGCGCCCCTCCTTTACACCGTCCGACCCCGTATTCCACTCTCCCGCACCACCACCACACGCCGCATCTCCACCAACTTCCTCCAACTCCCCGCGTTCTGGATGCTCCAGATCGGAAACATCCTCCAGTCCCTCGGTTACTTCCTGCCCTACGCCTACATCTCCTCGTACGCCGTGCGTTCTCTCCATCTCTCTCCCACAATGGGCACGCTCGTGCTAGCCCTCATAAATGCAACGTCTATCCCCGGTGGCATTGTCATGGGCTCGCTAGGAGACCACGTCGGCGTCAAGTCTACCATTCTCTTGTCTACGCTTGGTTCTGCGCTCGCCGTGTTTCTGTTCTGGGGGACGAGCTCACACATCGCCTTGCTCTCTATCTTTGCATTGACTTATGGATTCTTCGCGGGAGGATTTAGTTCTACGTGGAGCGGCGTACTGACCGAGCTGAAGAAGCAGTCTCCTGCGATAGACACGGGGTTTATCTTCGGGTTGTTGGCCGGCGGGAGGGGGATCGGGAATGTGATCAGTGGGCCCTTGAGTGTCGCGCTGCTTACACATGAGGGATGGCTAGGGAGTGGGAAGAGCTGGGGGTTCGATGGGGAGTACGGGTATTATTCTGTTTACGGGGGCGACGGCTGTGTTGGGGGTTGGGGGGCGCTGGGTAGGCTGTGGGTGAGGCAGGTCTAGTGGTAGGTTAGTTGCAGATAGTTAGCGTGCTAGACCGGAGTGAAGGGTAGGACTTGTGACGGATGGTATGGTGGGGTGTGGTTGATTCAGTGTGCCTGTAATCAGAAACACCGCTTTGGGGAGACTTCTTAGCCATGGACAGGAATTCGAAGTCGCTGGGCTAATGTCCTTGTCAAATCTTGACAATCACTCCTCCTTGAATACATGTCTTAGAACCGTCCGCTTCCATGTCTCCCTAATGTCTTTGGAAGCCAAGCTACGAAAGCATCCTTTAGTTTGAAGAGCATTTAGACATTATTTTACGGCTTGACTTTCTTTATTACTGATCTTTACATGTATTAGCTGAGGAGCTGCTGCTACTTGGCCGATTACTTTATTTTAGACTACCTACACCTTCTTCTGGAAATTGAAAAACAATAACTCTAGGAATGATCACCATGTTTTTCGAATGTAGACTGAAAGGTAATGCTATGCGATATAGAGTATCCTGTAATGCACCACGCCTATTCAACTTGATGTTTTCTACTTGTTTACAATTCGGACCCTCTACTACTTTCCCCAGAAACTTCTGCTCTACCCGTCATGTTCCCATGAATGATTGACACACTCTCCCTTCACCTTTAAAGGCTGAGGATTCCGTGGGTCCTATAGAAATGAAAGTTTTCCAAGGCACTTGGTACTGCTGTATCTTGCCTTTGCTTCATACTACCTTGTTCGCATGCCTTACCCTTAGGCAGCAACATCCATAACCATCTCCGCCCCAGCCGCGCTGTCAACTCTCACCGGCTTTTCAGAATCACCATGCCCATTCTCCAAATCATCTTGAAACATCCCGCGCAAGCGGCAAATTTGGAAAGCGAGGTTGAGCAACCTGCAAACTCTCTTTCGGATAACCTCCTCCGTTTGAGTAACATTCCGGGAAGCGGCGCGTGCGGTATCGGGTTTGTGCCCAGTGTTATAGAGTGCGAAACGGTCAGGAGAATGGCGCTCGGAAGCCTGGGGCGAGAAGTTCTGGGAGCTTGTGAACGACGTCGTACTCACCGTGTCAATGTGCGTGGAACAGCTGCGATCAGGTGTGCTCGAGTCATGGGTGACGATATTCCTCTTCGTGCTCGCATTTTTGATGCTGTGTTGCTGTCCGTACTGGTTCCCCGCGCATATATTTTCCTTGATGAGCTTCTTAACGTGATCATAACCCCGTAGCGAAAGCTCGTAATCATGCCTGAAACCCCACCGGGCTTCCTCAGGTGCAGAAAGTTGACGTTGCAACGCATTTAATTCTTCAATGAGCCAAGAATTCTGAGTCTCAAGTGTAGTGATGTTCGTTTTGGCGACGTGGAAAGAGAATTCTTGGTCATTATTGATGAGCGCTACAAGAGCTCTGAGTTGTTCATTGTCAAGCTCCATTTGCACAAGCTGTGACTGAAGATCTCTGATGTGCTCTCTAGCCGTGCCGAGCGTGGTCTCGAGGTCCCTCACGTGGTTCTGCAACGGTGTGTTGCAGGCCATGACCTTGTACATCTGGACGGTGATGGCGCCTAGCGCTATTGTGGGGATCATGATACCGAGTATGATCTTGCACATGGACCCGGCAAACCACCACATGGGTAATGCGATCCCAAAGACAAAGACGACCATGTGGATCCAGTCTGCGCTTGGTCAATTGCTAATCGAGGTCATGCAGCCGCAAGTGTGCTACCTATCAGAAGATCCTCGATATTCGTGTCTGGGTACTCCGTCTGTTCCATATGAAACGGTGGGGGCGTGGAGCTCTATCGATCATAGACTTTGAGGAGGGGGGCGAAAGGGGTAGCATTGTGGTAGCGCTTGTGGTCAAGCTGTGTTCAAGTTGAGCACGTCGGTAAGGTACTGTTGAGGAAGTCATGATGGGCGACCCAGAGTTGAGCGCCGCTCCTTTTGGGGCCCATTCAATATGGGAAGAAAGCACGACCCTCACCTCTCACCCCGCCCTTTTGTTTGCTCACCGCATCATATCAACCTCTCTTACCCATCAATATTGAGCAGCTTCCCAGCAGCCCAGCACTTCGTGCCACACGCGCCCGCTTGGACTTCAGGCAGCAACTGTCTCCTCAACCACTGCTACATCACCTCTATGCCTCCCTTGAGCATCAGTCACTTATCTTAGAGGGCCGGCGGTATGTATATCTCTCACGATGTTCGCGAGCGACAATGCCGTAACGTCGGTCTCCACTGTGTCTTGAACACAAGGCCGTTTCTGGCAATCACAACATCATTATCTTCTTTCCGCCACTTCCGCTTGCAGCTCGCCATCACCCCTCAGAACCCCGTCTCTTCTTGATTTATATGCGAAGGCCTGAGAGCACTCAGACCGTTTTACCGCCGCCTGCTAACCAAACCATCAGCTCACCTGCAGCATCAAGCTTACGAGTAACTAGAGCATCGACGCGGTCATCGATCGAGAATGAGGAAACTTCTACGCCATCTGTCAATCTTCTGTCAATTCAATATGCTTAGATGTTGTTCCACCGGCCTGGCTATGCCCCGTGGCGAAACCAGCATCAAGGTTCTGCGAGGCGAATTTGGCGTTCGAGTCGGACAGTGAGCAACGTCGGCAAGGCCGGTGCAACGAAGCCACAATAATCCTCCGATTATGGTTCTGTTTAATCTCCACACGACTGGACACGACTACACCTCTCCGCAATCGATACGGGCGCACCTGGACGCACCCCAGAGATGCATGCAAGCCATCGCAAGCACGTACAAGGCAAGGGATCTACGATCACTGGATGATGACGAGGAATGCTTACTGCCTTCTGCAAAGCACCATGGCAAGACTGAGATCAGGGTCCTGTTTCCTGTCACGGTTTGTGTGGAGCTGCAGCATGCAAGGCCAGCCATGGGCGGATTGGACAAGCGGCCATCTGGACGAAAACCCGGACGCAAGGCGGCGCTCAGTGTGACCATGTGCTCGGCGGTGCCACGACAGAGCTTGCTGATGCGCATGCAGCGTCCAAAAACGGCCAAAGGGAGAACCGAAGATCATCATGCCATGGTAAAGGCACCGGAATGCACGAGGAGACGCCGACGAGAGTATGCAGCGTGGACGGAAGCAAGGCGCGCGCAAGCTCGAGGCTGGCACGCGTTTGAGACGCTATTTTGAAAGGCGTTCCTCGCGGAGTCGGTGAGTGAGAACTGTGAGGTGCCGTCAAGGAGTGGCTTCTGGTGGCAGTGAGCCCCGCTTGCCCTGGTCCGTGTCACAACTGGCACTGTTCTCACTCATCCTGCTTTGCGTGCGAAGGGCTCGCACCATATCGGAGGGCTCACATCATGGGTACGCTGGTTCTACACTGGATCACATCACAGGCGCACAATGAGGACGGGCGGCTCTTGACGTTTCTTCAAGCGCTGCACGCTCGGAAGACGACGACGACGACGACGCACCCCCCTCACGGTGGGATTGCCGATGCAGGCTAAGGCGTGTCGACTATCGATAGTGCCGAGGACAGTGTTGATAGGTGGGCAGCCATTGCGACACAGGTGCGTGCGACGGCGTCTGAATGGCCTGCCCAGCGCGGCGTCAGCACGGCATTGAGGGCAGCCAGCCAGCGCGGAGAGGGCAGTCTGGAGGCCTGGTGGAGCACTAGGCGGGCGAACGCTGTTCCGTTGGAGGATTTGCTCGCTAGCAGCGATCATGGCGCGCACACTCGCGCCTCGAGCGCGTTGGAGAAGATGGCCGAGTCTAGGGACCCTCGGCGACAAAAGGAAACTCGCGACGGACTATGGCAGTCTATTGATGAAGCTGCTGGCGCCCGCATCGAGCCCACTCGTCTCTGCGCGGCGGGAGGGAAGGGCGATCAGAGTCTTGCAGCGCGGCCACTTACAGGCGGGGGGTGCAATTGGCCGCACCGCGCTGCTGCATCTGGCGTGCATAGTTAGTCCCGTGGCCGTCACCGCCCTTTCGCAGTTGCGAGCCTTGATCCATCGCACGGGCCCCGCCCGCCTCTTCGATTCTCCGCTTCGATTCCTCTCACATCACACCGCTCTGCTCAGCACAGAGCTCCGTTCAGCTGAGCGCCCTCCGAACTCCTCCTCTCCATTACAAACATGGAGTCCAACCTCGACAACCTCGATCTGTATGCCTTCGACCAGCCGTTCGATCCGAACCGCCAGTCGTTCAGCTACAACCTCTCCCACCAGACGTGGCCGCTACCGCCCGCCCAGATGCAGCAACAGCAGGATGGAAGCCAGCAGCAGCAGCAACAGCAGCAGCAGCAACAACAACAGAACCAGCAGCACCAGCAGCAGCGCCGCGTAAACACCGTGGCCGCAACCACCGCCCAGGCCATCAATGGGCTGCCGGCTAGCACAAATGCAATCGCGCCGCTTCAGACGACAGGCCTCGCCTTTCCGTCTGCAATGGCCACGAACCCCATGCTGGCAGACTGGATCAACCTGAGTGCGAGCACCGGTTTCGCCCAGCAGGCTTTCGGCACAGACATGTCCATGGGAGCAGACTTCGGTGCCACCTTCGGCGGCCCGCTGCAGACTTCGCCCGTCGACTTCGCGATAAACACGTCTCAGGCAATGATGACCTCCATGTCGATGAACGCCCCCACCGCTTTCAACATGATGGCGACGACGACGTCGATGGACCTGACTCAGCAAATGGCTGCGCCGTTTGGCATGGCAGACTTTCAGCAAGAATTCTCAAACATATCAAACGCTCAGGACTTCACCGCCCCGAGCGCTGCCTCGGCCAGTGTAGGCACTGGCTCACCGACTGAGCAGTGGCTGGAGGTCAGGTCACTATCTAGCAGTGACAACGGGTGGAGTGCCGTCGACATTGGCCATCGTAACTCATATGATTTCTCCAACGATCCACAAGGTCTGATCTTCAATCCGGCTCAGTCCCTCCACATCCGCACCAACTCAGACTCCTCACAACAATCCGACGCCCCCCGGTCAGCACACTCGCTCAGCAGCTGGGAAGAGGTGCAATTTCCGATGAACTCGCCTCAGTCCGAAGCCGAGAATCAGCTAGACCTCGCACACTCGCACAGTCACTCGTCCAACTGCCACCACGGTCTACCAGCGAGCGACCACGACTACTCTAACTTCATCTCACCAAATCAATCTGTGAGCCCGCCCATGCCTCGTGCTGAGCCCGTCGAGATCAAGCAGTCAACTTCAAGCTCCTCATCTCCAACTTCATCAGGCGTCAGCTCGCCGCCCACCCGTCGGAGAAAGTCACCAGTAGGAGCCACGCCCATCGGTTCCAAGCCGACCAAAGTCATCGCGAAGAAGACTCCACCAGCTCACTCTACCAAGAAGGATGCACAAGGCGAGAAGCGTGTAGGCAGGCGGCGCGGTCCTCTGAGGCCTGAACAACGCCAGCAAGCACACGAGATTCGAAAACTGCGTGCTTGCTTGAGATGCAAGTTCCTCAAGAAGACTTGTGACAAGGGTGATCCGTGCGGTGGCTGCCAGCCGTCCCATGCTCGCTTGTGGCAGGTTCCGTGTACACGTATTGACATCAAGGATATCGCCTACTTCATGAAGGACTGGAAGGCAGACTACGAACGCCATGTTAGCCTCGGATTCTCCATTGGCAACATCAAGGGATTTTCGCCTCATGAGCGCCCCATCTACATCACCCACGGCTATGGCCACTACCTGCCCATAATGGCTCGCGAGGTTTACGTCCGGGATGAGAAGTGCTTCGGCGTGGATTGGTTTGAGAGCTTGAACGGTCTCCATTTCGAGATCAACACCGCTAAGCTTTCTGCTGGCATGGAGGGCGTGTCACGGAGCATGCTCTCCGACTATCTTGACCGTCACATTGATGGTGGCTTCGAACCGTTCATCGACGAGTACTTCGAGGGCACGTTCTTCGTCACTGAGCTCCTCAAGACTGCCTATCGCTTCTACTGCAGGGAAAAGCTCCCTGTCATTCGCAAAGCATTGAAGCTCGTTGTCGCCTACAACCTGACACTTCACGTCACCATGGTCGAGGGCCTTGGTGAGGAAGAGCTCAACATCGGCAAGGTCGAGGACAATCAATCCAAGTTCCATGGGAAGACTGTGGCTCCTGTTATGATCAACTTCCAGGTGAAGTGTGCGCTTGCCGACATGTGGCGCGAACTTCAGAAGGACGTTCTTGAAGAGCTCTCCTCGTTGTACTCTTCTGTGTACAGCGGTGACAAGCTAAAGAACTGGCCTACGATCTTTATGCTTGCCGGCATCATCCTCGCCGTGTGGGAGTTGATTCAATTCGACTGCAACTACAGGGTACCGGACCAACCCGCCGTCCAGAAGTTTTGCAACGACATGGAGTCGACACCTGTTGGTGTCATCGTTGGTCTATTTTCGGCCATCTCACAGAAGCTCCCTGCATTCACGGAGTGGGATACCCGAAAGCACCACCACCTGTTGAACTCCAATCCGGCGGTGTGCGATGCGATGACGGAGGTCCGTGCACATGTGACCAAATATGGTAAGTCTGAAGCATCCTCCGTTACGGCTGGCCTGTGACTAACCTGGCTCGCAGAAACCTATTTGCGGTCAAGAAGCGATTGCAAGTTCGACCGAAACGACTTCGATTCGCTGTCCAACAAATTCCTCTCCAAGCTCGTCATTCGAGCGAACTAAGGGAGTCAGGCTGACCGCCCTGCACTTCTATCCTCTTCATTCCGAATTCTCAGGGCTGCTCATCATCACCTCACCTCTATTTACCTAGAATCATCACCTGCCGCCAACATCACCCAGCCTACCTACTCATGGTCTCACGATTTCACCGATTACGTGTCTGAAGTCTGTTCATCAGACTACGATCGCTCTTAACGGCTGACGAACCCCCAAAAGCATGATGACGACTTCATATGTTCGATGCTTACAAATTTTATTGTTTGATTCCCCGGCGTCCTGGACGCTAAGTTCATGACCTCTCTCTGGTCCCCAGTTATCCAACTACCTACACTCTTTTCGGCGGCACCGGAATTTTCCTTATGACAGTACAGATTTTGCGAGCGGTTTGCTATTGATACGGACTGATGATGGTCTACACGACTGGAAGTGGCCACGAATATCATTGATATTATTTTCCTTTCTCTTGGCTTTTCGGAGACAGCCAACTCCCAAAAGCGCTTACTCTTGTAGAGGGCTTTAGATGGTCGTTGCATCACCGGACTCGCTGTCGTGGTGTGCGACGCTTCATACCTCTTTTATACCTTTTCGTTTTGACCTTTCTCATGATTGTGTTTTACTGGCATAGCGAGCAACCTGCTGTTTACAATTTTATTTATATGGCTTGAGATGGATCACCGTGTGCGGTGGAGTATATTTTAGCGTCGGCCTTTGATTCTCAGCATCTTTCCGGTGGCATTCTACTATCATTCTTGGACGGAGGCCTGTGTGGGTCTGCGGGTTAATGATTTGGATTGCATGCATGGATGGTTGCATTGGAGGATTGAATATGGGGCCGAAAGTGGTTTTTTTTCCTCGATTAAAACTTTGTATCTATCTATCAGGCATCGGTGTGGAATTGGAATGGAATGGATATGGCTTCATCATTCACAGTTTCAGCTAAGGCGTTCCCTTCCTTGCTTGGCGTGCGTGAGGCTAATCGAGCTGAGCGCACTCCTGCAACACCTGTATGCATGCATCTCCGCGGTAATCTCGGACGGCTGCTTGCATACTCTTCGCTGTACAATACATTTGCCTATCTTACTCTGATCTGACACTACATAACTGCCGATCACGATGATGACTGCCTCGTACATCTGAGGTACAGTAGTCTCCAAGCACGTTAACTAGCATACCCCAACTATGCAAACCCAGCACTGGAGTTTGCGCCCTCATACTCCAGCCCGCCTCCAGCCCATCTCACCTTCCTATCCCCTCCTATATGCGAAGGAATTATACATACATGATACGGTTTCGCCCCCTCCCTCGGTCGCGGCCGCCATTGTGTTGTGTTGCGTCGTCTGTTGCTCACCGCTTGTTTCTGCCGGGACCCGAGGCCCGGAGGCGCCCGAATGCGGGTACCGTAGCGAGGCAGCGAGGCGAAGAGCCCTTGGGGAGGGAGGGCAAGTCGAGACTGTGACTAGACTGGTGGGGCGATCGGCAGGATAGTGGTACGTGCTAAGTGGAGATGTAGAGAGGGAGGAGAGTGAGGGGCTGCGTGGTCGTGATACCATCGTTTTGCCATGTAGTGTGTAGTGTTGCAGAACGGTCGTGGATATTTTGGCTGGGTGGGGGGGGTCGGTGTGATCCAGACGGAGAGCTTACTCGATGCGCCAAACGAGACGAACGATATGTATCGCTTGGCTGATGGCAGGATTGGTGCGAGTGAGGTGTGTTTTGGGGTGTATTTTTGGACGGCTGGGTGCGTTGCGTCATGTTGGGGTTGCAGGGGTGCTGGATGGTGAGCGTTTCGCTCGACGTGCAGCAGGATGGAAGCGCGCTTTTTTGCGCCGCTCTTGAGCGGATGCGGGCATGGTACCCGTGTGGTCAACGGACGCGCATGGGGGATGTTGTGCGTTGTGTGCAACGGGTAGCGGTGTTGGTGCTGATTGGAGCGTGAAGAGCGTGAAGAGCGTAAGAGAACGAGCCTTAGGACGCACATGCATACCTAGCTTTGACAAAAGAAAACACAGTTCAGTTTCGCGTTGCTAACATGAAATTTCCAACAGGCACTTAGCTGATCAATGTGTTCACAGTGAATATCGTTATGATTTTTTTGCGTCTACGTCTACCAAAGTCGCACAAACATATACCTCTTGGCCATGATCCCCTCTAATATCCCTGCCTCTTCTTCGGCACATATGCTTCTTCTAAGAATTTTGTGTCCTCCTCACTTAGCACGAATTTGCTGTTCTTCACCGCCTCATCGATCCTTGCCTTGCTGCTCAAACCAATGATCGGCTGCACGCCCTTCTTGATTGTCCACGCCGTCGCGATACACGCCATGCTAACGTTGTTCTTCTTCGCGACCTGCTCCACTCGCCCGATGATCTCTTTGTCCGTTGCGTCTTCGCGACTATGTACAAGGTTCTCGAGGAATTTATCGGTGGTCGAGCGCTTGGAGGAGCGATCAGACCAGGGGCGTGTAAGGGCGCCGCGGGCAATGGGGGACCAGGGAATCAGACCCACGCCGGTATCTTGACAGTAAGGGATCTGCCGGCCCGTAATGTTAGCTACGCGAGAAAGCGAGAGGACTTGGGTAGGTAAAAGAAGGGTAACGTACCATCTCATTCTCTTCCTCACGGTAGATTAAGTTGTAGTAGTTCTGCATGGAGATGAACTTGTGCCAGCCGTTCCTATCGGCGATGTTCTGCAGCGTCTGGAACTCCCACGCGGCCATCTGCTCTCACTGTCAGTCACGTCCCGTTGGTCCCGTCTCGTCTCCTGTTGACTCTATGACCATTTCCAGAAATGCACACTCACCGAACTCGCGCCAATATACCTCACCCACCCCTTCTCCACAACGTCGTTCAATGCCTTCATAATCTCCTCCCTCGGCGTCCCCCGATCCAACCGATGAATCTGCAACACATCGATATACGTGCCCAACCTCTCCACGCTCTTCTCCACCGCATCAAAAATATGCTTCCTGCTCAACCCAACTTGATTCACATACTCGCCGTCGTTGGTTGAGGTTGCCGCGATACCGAGCGAGGGGTCATCCTCGTTCACGCCAAAATAGCATTTGGACAAGAGAACGACTTTTGAGCGCGGGATGTTGTATTTCTTGAGGGCTTTGGCGATGATGCGTTCCGACGCGCCGTGAGAGTATATGTCGGCCTATACGAGCGTTGGCATTAGCGAGGTGTATGTGTGAGAAGAGGGAGATACGTGCAGTGTCCCAGGTGTTGATTCCGACTTTGTACGCGTGCTCGAGCAATGGGAGACTGTCTTCCTCGTTCAAGACCCATTCTTGCCACTTCGGGTCGCCGTAGCTCATCGCTCCCACGATCACTTTTGACACCTTCAAGCCAGACTTGCCCAGGCTGCGGCTCGATTAGCAGCATCCAGCTGTCTGCAGGATAGGAACATACTTCACGTATTCCATCTTCTCAGACATGATGGTGGTATGTTTTAGCAGTTCTCTATTTTGCGATTGAAGTTCTTCCCTGCGGTTCCGACTTGAGAAGTCTGTGATTGTTTTGTAGTTTGCGAGCGGGGTAGCTTTCTTTTCAAGTCTACTTGCAGCAAACGGATTTTGGTCGGAACTCCGGACCTTCTCATAAACAATGGACCTTGAATACGTACGCAGCTGAGTCAATTCGGGCTTCTGTCACATCTATAGTTCGGCCGACCACTTCGGTACTCCTCTGGGATGGAGCTACGGCGGGGATAGACTTATATCCGTGACGTGCGAGGGGCGTCAATGGGTGGGGTACATTCACGGAGTGACTCCGAGACCTCTCTCATGCCCCGAAGTTCCTCGGATGAGCGGAAACGATGTTGTTAAGTACAGCACGAGTGTTGCTGTGGTGCAAATAAGCTGGTCCAGTTGTAGCGAGTCAATCTATTGCAACAGCACGCATTTATAGCAAAATTTATCGAGAGTGAATCTCAGCCCGCTCATTCAATTGAAGGCCCTGTCGGCCGTGAACCTATAAAAATATCATAACCCGGTCGGCCCTATCCTGGTGCCGGTCATGCCATGAACGCCATCCCATGAATATCGCCGAAGAAGAAGAATCCTCTACTGACCGCCACGCAGTCGGAGCACCAAGTGCAGGGTGGATTCCTTCTGAATGTTGTAATCAGAGAGTGTGCGGCCGTCTTCCAATTGCTTTCCAGCGAAGATGAGACGTTGCTGATCCGGGGGAATACCTTCCTTATCCTGAATCTTCGATTTGACGTTGTCGATCGTGTCTGACGATTCGACTTCCAATGTGATTGTCTTGCCTGTGAGAGTCTTGACAAAGATTTGCATACCACCACGGAGACGCAAGACGAGATGGAGGGTTGACTCCTTCTGGATGTTGTAGTCTGATAGTGTGCGGCCATCCTCGAGCTGCTTGCCCGCGAAGATCAAGCGTTGCTGGTCCGGAGGAATACCCTCCTTGTCCTGGATCTTTGACTTCACGTTGTCAATGGTGTCGGATGATTCAACTTCGAGCGTGATTGTCTTGCCAGTCAGAGTCTTCACGAAGATCTGCATACCACCACGGAGACGCAAGACGAGATGGAGGGTTGACTCCTTCTGGATGTTGTAGTCTGATAGTGTGCGGCCATCCTCGAGCTGCTTGCCCGCGAAGATCAAGCGTTGCTGGTCCGGAGGAATACCCTCCTTATCCTGGATCTTCGACTTGACGTTGTCAATGGTATCGGAGGATTCGACCTCAAGGGTGATGGTCTTGCCGGTGACTGCGAGGAGAGTCAGTGAGCGCTGCATGGTACGGGAGGCGGGGTTGCGACTTACGAGTCTTGACAAAGATCTGCATACCACCGCGAAGACGGAGGACAAGGTGCAGCGTTGACTCCTTCTGGATGTTGTAGTCGGAAAGGGTCCGACCGTCCTCGAGCTGCTTGCCCGCGAAGATCAAGCGCTGCTGGTCAGGCGGGATGCCCTCCTTGTCTTGGATCTTGGACTTGACATTGTCGATTGTATCGGAAGACTCCACCTCCAAGGTGATAGTCTTACCGGTGACTGCATTGCTGTCAGCGAGTGCGCAGGATAGGTGGCGACGCTGCTACTTACGGGTCTTTACGAAGATCTGCATCTTAGGTGTACTCGTGGAAGCTCGGAGAGTGTATTGGGTGTTTAATGGCTGTCGGCTGTCGCGGATGACAGTGTGTCGCAGGTATAAGTGGTGTGAATGTGTGGAGGGTAGAAGGGGAGAGCGAAAGAGTGCGGGTGGCGGGTTTATATGGTGCAGGCGCAGGCGGCAAGCTGAGGCTGTGACGGCCAAAGGTGGTGAGTAATGACACAAGCGGCCCGTGCACCAATGGAATCAAGGCAAGAGAACGTTCGAGCGTCTTCGCCGGGCCAGGCAGCTGCGCTCTTTTACCCAGGGCCGCTGCGTTTGCTTCCTATTTCACTTGGCCAAGCTCCATCTAGGTGCTCGAAGCCTCTGTTGCGCCCTTCCTGCTGCGAAACCCCATCGTCGACGCTGTCAAGCTGCTCCGTTTGCCGCCTGGAACGCAGCTTCCCGGCCCCTCCGTTATCGCGCGCCGCGGCCATGTGACCCCTCTTATCGACCGGGGAGGCTTCACCCACCCGCATCCGTCGCTCACCAACACTACTGAATCGCAATGCGCGTCGCATACTTGCTATGAACTGCCGACTGTGCAGCAGCAACGCGGAAAGCCGCGATCTCACCATATTATGAAATAAGCTCGCAATTCCAGGTCGCCCACCCGATAGATGACCCTGACATACACCACGGGCATATATCGGCGACCTCTGCATTGCTCATCCTGGGGACAGTGGCAACAGTCATCACACTTTTCGCTCAGGCCCTTAGCGTGCGCGGTGGCACTGCTGGTCGCAAATGGACATGCAACTCACTCCATGTCCCTCTTACGCAAACGGTGTTTCGGACTTCATGTGAGGCGCGCACTTATTTGCGCAATGATGTCACGCTTCGCAATGGACTCTGCAGCATGAAGCACGGCGTTGATTGACACAGCTAGGACTTCACCCTGTGCACGCGCACCTTCCTAATCGCATAGATGTTTGCCGACCGTCGCGATGCCGAACCTCTCTTCGCCCACCCTCACGGCTACCATCTGCACACTCGAGCACCGCGCCTGGGCGGCCCTTTGCCAGTCTGGCTCTGCGCTACTGCCCCTCCTTTCGTCGAATCCCGTCATGATCTTTCCTGGTGATAGGATTCTCACTGCGACTTCATCGCCTACAGTCCATGAGATTCTCCAAGACCCGAGCTTTCAAGCGTGGACGAGGTACACGTTGAGCCATGACGAGGTTATCTCACTGGGAGAGAGAAGCGCTTTGGTATATTACCGTGTGGAAGCTATCAGGGAAGAATCACCTTTCCGAGCCATATGCTCCAGCGCGTGGGTGTTAGAGGACGGCCAATGGAAGATGGCAAGCCACCAACAGACGCTCATTTGAGCCGTTGAATAAACAATTGAAGCGACAACAACCTTCTATGAGAGCTGCACGACTCATCGTGACATGATTACACTTCAGGGGATATTTGATGATTAACCGAATGGGAGGACCATACTGAGAGGTGCCGTGATACCTAGCGGACTTCTTAAGGGGAATAAGCGAGACATTCCTATGTATTGGTCTTTGCGTTTCAAGGAATGCACGGCACACGGAACAATACACTATCTCTAAGATCGATTCCCAAATTTGATTCGTATCGAGTATATGGGTATCTCTATCCCACTTCATTTCTCGCGCAAAGTCCAAACCATTGAACCATGCCAAGCGCTCCCCATCATGTCTAACACACCCAAATCCTAATCCGCAAACCATGTAACTGACCTAGTCCCGCCCAAAAGCTTTTGATCAAACCCATTAGAGTAGAGTGAAAGGCAAACTCCGTTAAAAAAAAAATTGACTCCCTACATCTACGCGGAAGCGCTCTAAGATGCTGCAGAGCCGAATGCAAGGTATACAAAAAGTGCAAGAGAATTAAAAGGCGTAGAGGATGTCGTGACGGTGCTGCCGCAATCAATGCGAAGGGTCAAAGAGAACCGTTTACATAATAATGGAAGGCGTATCAATGTTCGCCTTGATCGACTTGTGGGGTAGGACAGAGCCGCCGTTGACGTAGATCTCGTCACCAACGGAGACGTCGTCACCGAGAACAGTCACGTTCTCCAAACGAGCCCACTTTCCGACGCTGCTGTTCCAGCCGACAATGGTGGACTTGATCCAAGCGTGATCCTTGACGCGGCTGTTCTTCAGGATAACACATCGCTGTAGGCGGACACCGTCGCCAACGACGACGTTGGGTCCGATGGTAACGTTAGGTCCGATACGGCAGTTCTTGCCAATCTTGGCTGAAGGGTCGATCAGGACGTTACCACCGTGAACATAGGGCTCACTGGCAGGAGTGAGCAACTTTGAGCCCAGTCGGGTCAGCGAGGAGAGGTACAGGCAGGTGCCTGACAAGAAGTCCTTCGGCTGACCGACGTCCATCCAGAAGCCTTCCAAATCGAACGAGTGTAGCTGGCCATCCTTGACAAGGGCAGGGAAAGTCTCCTGCTCGATGGAGGTGGGTCGTAGCTCAATACGCTTGAGCACTGAGGGGTTGAGAATGTAGATACCGGCATTGATGCGGTTGCCCACGAACTCGACGGGCTTCTCCACGAAGCGGTCTATCCGGGAGGCGTGGTTGGGCTTGTGCACGACGACACCGTACTTGGACGGCTCCTCCACCTTGGTCACCACAATGGTACCTTCCTCGCCGTGCTGCTTGTGGAACTCGGCGAGCTGCTTGAAGGGGTATTCGCACGTCACGTCGGCGTTGAGGACGAAGAAGGGTGATTCGTCCTTGCCCAAAATGCGCTCGGCGAGCTTGAGGGGACCGGCAGTGCCCAGGGGCTCTGTCTCGACGGAGAACTCGATCTTGACGTTGTATTCCTTCTCGTACTGCTATGCGGTTAGCCATGCTGGTCGGGACGAGACCGAGAGGTATACGCACGGTCTTCAAAGCCTCAGCCATGATCTCAGGCCTGTAGTTGACGGCAAGAACGATGTCCGTGACGCCGGCGTCGGCCAAGGCCTCGATCTGATGCTGAATCATGGGCTTGTTCGCGAACTCAACGAGCGGCTTGGGGTAGGTGAGGGTCTGCACGGCGCTGTTAGGATTGGTACGATACGGAGCGGTGAGCGGGGCGAGCATACCAGAGGCCTTAGGCGGGTGCCAAACCCTCCGACAAGAATAATGGCTGCATTTTCATCAGTCCCAAGTGGCGTAGAAGCAATCGGGGGAGCGTACCCTTCATGGCTGTGGTGGTGGTGTGCGAATTGGTGTGGGGAAAAAAAAATGTGGGAGGGGTGAAGACAGCGAGCGAGTCTTCGGCAGGAGCAAGCGAGTGGGTGTGGGTTGGAGATGGCCTCAAGAGAAGGCACGGTATAGGGTATGGCGAGGGGATTCAGGAAGAGTCAACGAGCCTTGCGGTGAGGACAGCTGGATTTAAGGGTTTGGTGGGTGCACCACGGTGCTCCCGCCGGAGCTCCCTAGCTTCTTGGGCCAAGCGCCCCAATATTCCCCTTTCCACGGGCACGCCTCGCCAGTCAGGGCATGCTATCCCCTTGTCCTCGCCCGCAACTGACCCCTAGCCTCCATAGCCCCTTGCAACTGTAATTCACTGTGGCTCGAAGCTCAAGACCAGCATTCTAATTTTGCTGCTTCTCGCCGCTGGTTGGCGTGACATGGTATTTCTGCGCCTGCGGGCAGCTCCCGATTCGCTCTGCTCGCCGTCACGCGCAGCCATTCGTGATTTTGCAGGTACATGCGACTCCCACCGTGCCTCTTTTCAGCCGCGCTCCCTGGGACCCGACTTCACCGCCCTGCGAGCATGCGCCCACGTGGGATGCGGGAGGAAGAAGGCCGGCTTCGAGAACAAAGTTTGCCTGTCACGCCTGTCGCAGTGTGGAAAGGGGGCTCGTCACTTGACTTGGAGCATGGCCCCTTTGGCTGGGCTACGCGAGCTCCTGGACCACCCGCAGGCCCATATCCCGCAAATGCCCGCATCTTCAATTTGCATTCTGCCATCAGCCCGGCACACATGATCTTCTGTGGGGAGACTCGACGGAAACCAGCGTTTCAAGGTGCCATTGTGCCGCCTTCCGACGTCCTGCTGCAACCTTCTCGCTATCGAGGCCGAAGGTCACGCAAAGTGGGCTTAGACGCGCGTCGGACCTGCGTGGCACTCACGCAACCTACAAACGTTTACCACGTTTAGCATATAGCCGTATAGGCTAGACAGCTATTCGCATCGACCTACTAAGCTCTCGCGAAGCTCTAGACCACCGCATACACCGCAATTTACACACCAAGGTCAGCCTCCTGCGAGCCACATCGTCTGCTACCTCTTTACATCAACGTTGAGGCATTGCCGCATTTTATTGTAATTCCTACGCCATGTTGTCGTCGTTGATCTTGACAGCGACAGAAGATGGCGTAGTACAACACGAATACTCGACTGCGATTTTTCATGTCGCGTTGGAGCCAAACACCCTACTCTGTGTAGGGTTTTACCTATATCGGAAACAACGTTGCCACCATCGAATACTGGACGCTAACGCCTTCTGCATAGCTTCACCATGCGCTGAAACTCAGGGTCTTGCTCAGCCTTACGTTGCATGATATGTTCGCAGATCCCTGCTGGTCGTAGACCAAAATATGTTCATATATCGCTTCAACACCTGGATATGTCGCATCATGTCATCAGGAAAATGCATTTGATGCGTCATCCATGCACGATTGATTTAGGTTGCAGGAGCGGAGCGGAGTAGCAATTAGACGTGCTATTCTTGATGTCCAATATATTGAGATGACAGCTTGAACGATTACTAGCCCCGTTTGTACACATACTACGACCGCTCAACGTCCTGCCTCGGGCTCTTCTTCGCTAATGTTACCGTCTTCCACATATCTGCCCATCGACCACCAGCTTTCTTCGACGTTTCTTCAGGACTCTTTGGATCCTTCTCACGGGACTTCAGCCTTGGCTCGAAGTAACCCTCAACGTCGACTCCGCCGGAGCTCTTCGGCGTCTTCCTCTCATGACCCTGGAACCGATACTCCCTAGTATGCTCCCAGCTGCCGTGGTCGTATTTCCAAAGGTCGAATCCAAGAACCTTTCCATGATGGACGTCTTCAAAGAGGATTCTCCGTAGGGTATTAAACGCTGACTGCACCTTCTTCTCCTCTTCCACCTTGTTCATTACCGTCCAATGCGGCTGCCAACCTTTGCTTTTGTTGTCTTGCTGACTCAACCACTTGTACCATTTCTCCCGCAGCTCCTCGCGCAGGTGTTGTGACTGCTCATCCCCAGACCCAAGTAACACGGCGACTCCCTTCCGCAGGCGAAACGGCTTCCCTGTCGAAATATGGTATGGTTTTGTTCGTTCGGTGACGCGAGTAAGTTCTGCATCTATCGTGTCGATTTGCGAGTGTGGCAGGGCGTGAAAAAGCGTTATGTGCGCTGGTGTTCGGTTGAGGTGTTTTGGAAAGTACTCTTCCCGCATTTGGTCCAGGGGTATAGAAATTGAAGGTGTGAGGTTCAGAGTGAGTATGTAGACTTGCTGCTCGTCTTGGCCGGTGTTTGGCTTGTGGGAAGGTTGTGGGGATCCTCTGCGTGATGACATGGCGCTGTCGATAATGCCGGCGGCGACATCTCGTGCCGGCGAATCCGGTCTCTTCTGTGGCCACATATTTGCCCTTTCGCCAACTGATGCTGTAGGTTTTGAACCCGTTTTGGATAGCTGGCTGTGTGTTCGCGGTCTTGCTGTCACTATTGTTCTGACAAGAAGTTGTACTCTGGCATGAACTCCACTAGATGATATGTTGAGCTGTCGTGTGCCTACCCTATCCACATATATGCGACTAGTGCAAAAATGCGAGTCCTTTCTCAACAGCTGCGCAGCGGCTCTGCTCATTCTTTAGTGAACTGACAGGTGCAAACGCAGAAATCGGTAAAGTTTCCAAAGGGTCTGTTTAGTGTCGACTACGTCACAGGAACCATGTTTAGCGCGCCACCGCTTGTGGAACCAACCCAACGGCCCTTCAATATTTGGTGTGCATACTATTGGATACCACAAGGACGCTCCCCGGTTCATCGACGTTGAGAGCCAACATTTTGCACCTGAGATCTACGGGTTCCACGACAGCTCGATTAGAAACTAGCACGGTTCCTTAGGCTTATAGAACAGCGTTGATTGGAGCGTGTGCGGATGTGGCTGCTTGTTGGTAATGCCTTTCGATGACTACAACTCAACGGAATCTACTGAAGACCTCCGAAGCCGCCGCGCTGTTTTGCTCTATCCGGAATACATCGCTGTGTCGAATTGGACTTTGGAAGCGTAATGGATTCAACTCTGACGCACGTTTCGAGTTAAGTACTCTTGTACAACATTGGCGTCATCAACGTACATTGTAGAAAACCTCGAATATCCACTACATCAATTCAATTCAATTCGTGCCTTGTTTCCCCCGCCAGCTCTTGTGGTCCCGTTGCATGCGGCGCTATTCCGGATGGACCTGTATATGTCGAGAGAGGCGTAGGCGCATCCTGGTACACATCATGATCATGCTTCGCAGTCGGAGCATACCCTCCAGCATAATTATACTCTTGCGCATGCCCATCACCTAGCGGCTCGTGCGCAACCGCCACGTTCTTCTTCCGCCTCCTCAGCAAAAACCACACTCCAGCCACAGCTGCAGCAAGTCCAACCGCCGCTCCGATACCGATCCCTGCCGCTGCCCCCGTTGACAACTTAGCATCCTTCTCGGCCTCCGCAGAGTTGGTCGGGGTGTTTGTTGTGGATGCGGTTGTCTCCGCAGGCGAGGAAGATGGTGTCGAGGTAGGCGCTGAAGTACTGGCGAGCAAGGAGGTGGAATTTACCGTCCACCACGTACCAGACGTGGTAGCCGATGCCTTAGACGGATCTTTCACATCGCCATTCTTCGGATCGACGAAGAAATGCTCGCCTTGGGTATCGCAACACGACGAGTCAGAGCCGCCATTGCAGCAGAAGACGTTGTCGCCACAGTCGCGCAGGGAGAGACCCGCGGCATTCGATTCTGCGTTTGTTTCCGTCAGCAAGTTACCTTCTTCGTCCGGTCCGATATTGCAGCGGACCAACATTAAGAAGTCGGGCAATTCTTACTGGGACACAGCGTCGAACAACCGTCCCAATTCTTATTCGCGCAGTACTGCCGTGCGATACCCCCATCACTGTTCACGCATAAAAGGTTACTCCCACACTTATCGCCTTCCAGGCAGCAGTTATTCGTGCCATTCCCGCAGGAAACCAGTTCGGGGCCGGTGTAGAACTTCGAGTCTAGCGCTGCGATGCCTACACCATATGAATAAAATATCTAGAGCCGATGAGAGCAGGAGTGCACACCATCATGCGAATAGCAATCGGCGCTTGCTGTGGCGATGAAGAGCACGGGAAAGAAGAGTATGGGCGGGCGGCGCATAGCGTTGTTTGGGCATACGGTGTGCGTGAGGGCAAGTGAGAGTAAGAGAGCAGCAAGAGGCAATGAACAGCACGGCGGGGCAGGTGGTTTGAAGTAGAGAATAAGCTTTGACGAGGCTTTGCGTCTGGCTGATGATGCTGTTTTCGGCCCCCCGCGCCCTGGGCGGTGCATTGAACCCTGTCTGTTTTACCGTCTTCCAAATCTAGCTCCTGATAGAGTCATTAACACAGGTTCCTCAGTCAGAATCTACACAGGAACGCAAAGTATGATTAGGCTGTCCTTGGGCACAACCGCGTTAGCAACGTTATCTCGCAGTTGTATCGGGACTTTAAACGGTCACTGGGTCTTTGGATTAGGAATCTTGAAATGTCGATCGGGTTTAGATGTCGGTTGCACCGGCAAGTCAAGCTCAATTAGTGATGATTCCGTAGATGTTACTGGTCAGACCATTTTGAGGGCGTCGCTTTGGACCAGATTTGTACAAATTAGACGTTGGCTTCCAGCCAAAGCCTCCAATTGTGCAAGTTCTCGGTCGCAGCCGCCTTTGGGGCGCCTAGAAACTTGACAGAGCTCCATCAGCATCAGCAATTACTAACCCGCTTAGCCTCATATCGTAGGTGCTGCGAGGTTCAACCCAAAACGACACTGGAGTCGCTGTGTCAATGCAATGTGAACAATCGAAAGGGTATCATTCCGTCACACGCACACATTAAAAATAGTATCTCAAGAACCCAAGACCACACCTTACAGATGACAACGGATGGCCTAGTGCCCTGGAGGCACCTTGGGTGCCTGGTCCGCGCCACCATCCAATTCGTACCTCGTCGCATTTGGTTGGACACCACTGTCCAGTTCCTGCGTCTCCATCTGCGATCCTCCCAGTTCAGTGGGCGGTATCCCATTGTGCGCATAGTAATCGTGTGGCGCACCATTCTTCTCATGAGTGAACGCGCCGCTGGTGTCTCCATGGACCTCGCTAGCTGCTCCATAGGTTGAAGCCTTCTGCTTCCTCCGACGGAGCAGATACCAGACCAGTGCGCCGACGAGGGCGACACCAGCGGCAGCACCGATACCTATGCCTGCGCCTGCACCAGCTGATATCTTGGATGATGATTCATGGGTTTCGGTTGGTGTAGGAGTGCCCGAGGATGGCGATGTCGACGTCGCAGACGATGAATCAGGTGTTTGCGTCGCAGATGTTGAAGACGGCGTCGAAGATATTGTGCTGCTTGCGAGTATCGACGAAGTATCTACAGCGAACCACCTGGGCGATTTCGTCTTGGCTGCTTCGGTCGTCTGTGTGACAGACCCATTATCGGGGTCGACATAAAAAGCTCGTTCGTCTTCGCAGCATGCCTCTTCTGTGCTGGCGGCACAACAATAAATGTTGTTACCACAGTCTCGGAGGCTCACGCCTGCAGCATCGGCACCTTTACTACAATAAGTCTCATTCTCACATCTCGATAGTGCAAAGATTTTGGCGTACCAGAACATATATCCGAACAGTCATTGAAGGACGGGTTCGCGCAATACTGCCGCGAAACGCCGCCTCCCCCATCAACGCACAACAGGTTCGTGCCGCACTTCTGACCCTCAAGACAGCAATTGGCCGTCCCATTCCCACACGATACCAGCTCTGGGCCGGTATAATACTTCGAATCGCGCGCCTTGATGCCGTCGTGCGAGTAGCAATCAGCGTTAGCAGTCGCCGCCAGGGCTGCGATAAGAAAGAGTGGCAAGATCGCCATAGTGATTTCTTCCAGCGCGTTGGATCGCACTCCCCCCGATGAAGCTGCGAACGATCGTCAAGATAATCGGTACAATGCTGTCCGTAGGAAGGAATTCGAAGGAACGACGGGTCGGGCGTAAAACAGGGATGACAGGCGTTAATGAATGCAAAGGGATCGGCAGTGCGGACGAAGTTGCAGGGTGGAGGCCGGACTTTGGGGGCCAAGTCGAGGATCCGACACGTTCCACTACCTCGGAGAATTTGTCACAAATTGTCGGTGCGACATGCCATATGAAAAGTTACACCTCACATAATTGTACAGTGTAGGGTTTTAGTCCATATAACCGCTTCACGCTTTTTGTTAAGTACTGGATTGAAAATAGTCGTTCTCCCTGGGAAGATGCCTTGAACATGGTAGTCTGGGCTGGAACCCCAGCATCAACGTTCATGAGACAGCCGGATATCCGTGGGCGCGGGAAACCTTGAATGGTGCCGCACATCGGTCACAGGAGGCGCCGTGTGAGGAGTGCTTCTTGGGAAATGTTCATACGCTGTAGACGCCTCTCAAGGTATAGGAGTTCCCATTTACCTTGAAATCGTTAGCATAAGAGGATATATATTGCACTCAAGCTGCTTCGTTTGAAGGTCCTTGGGAGCGTAGATCTGCCGGAAGTTTGATGGCAGATGGCGAGCTTTCGCGTGTCTATAGGCGTTTCAAGCGTGTCGAACGTTTGAACGAGCCCCTCTTCACTACGGAGAGGCGTTGCTGATTCATCCCAGACCTTTTAGATTTGACCGTCATGTCGGGAATCAAGGGAAACAGTGCAAAGAACGGGGAAGACATGTTAACACTCGTCAATCTGCTAAACGGGTGTCACGTGGAAATGCTAGGTCGGAATGGGAATGGTTAGTCAGGCATCATCTTAACAGTAGATAATACAAGGTCAATGCCCTTGTTGTCATGCACTTAGACCTGACCTCTGGTGCTGTAGGACGCATATGTGATGTGAGTGCTGCTGTTCGACATGATGTTCAACCGATATCCCACAATCCTGCTCAATCAGCATGTCTAAACCACAGTCTTCACAATGCATTGACTCAGACAGTCGCTCGAAGAAGTCGAGTGAGCGAGCTAGCTCATGTTTGACTTTTTGTAATAGTTTATTTTTCGCTAGATGAATCCGTTCATAAATTAAGATCCAACGACTCTTGCTCTGTTTTCGTGGCTCGTCATACGGGGAAAGGTCGTAGTTTTGCGAAACATATTTCTGGAGAGTTCATCAATATCAGTCTGCAAAACCGTGAAACCACCTTTATCCGAAAAGATCTATACACCGTCAATTTTAATAAAGGATTTGATGACGGCTGTTTGTTGCTCCGCTTTTGAGCCCCATCATTAATTTTGCCAATCCGATGTGAAGAAGTCCTCAAGCTTATGTCTTCTGATTATATGGAAAAGCAACAGATCTTAGACTTCGAAACTCGCTCCAGAGTCTTGCAGGGAATGTTAGCTAAGCTTCATCAGCATACACATGTTTCGTTTCATCTATGATTGTATTGCATACGCTAGGGTGGCAAGCCCACATTGGATTCTTTGCGCACAATACACTATGTTGTTGACTATTCGGGATTCGTATTGCATCGCACCATTAATGCCTCCTAGAGCTGCTCAGGATACGTCCTCATGTACGATAGTCAGTAACTAATACCCCCATTTCACAACAGGCATCAGATTTTCCTTCACGGTTTCTTCCAGGGAAACCCATCCATCCTGATTTCCCCATTTCTTCAACAATGATAGTGGCTGTGTCGTGTCTGTCGACAAGCTCAACTCAGTCAGGTTGGGTAGATCGTCAATGAACTTCCTTTGAGGCAATAGCTTGCGCATGATGGTAAGCATATCGTTCCAGTCACAGAACTGAGCCCATGGCTGTATTCGCGCATTCTGAACATCCGGGTCGAGAATGGCGGCGACGTGGAGCAACGCAACGTCTTTCACGTTGACGGCCAATGCTGCAGTGAAGATTTCAGTTAGTATCTCGCATGAAATGTAAAAATACGCGCGCACGAAACAACGAAATATGGAGACTCACTCGCAGGCATAGTTTCCAAGAACTCCGTCTTGCCCTCGGCCAAAAGCTTAATGTAAGCTGCTTTGACCTCAACGTGAGTTCTGTCCAATGGCTCGCCCAAAATGGCTGGCGGGCATATGGCATTGACCGCAAAGCGCGGCTTCTTCTGCTCAGAAAACTCCCAGACAGCTTTTTCCGCTGCTACTTTGCTAGCCATATACACGAGGGGTCCACGCTCGGGCTCGTACGGCGGGGGCGCCCATGCAAGCTGCAAAGCCAAGTCATTCCAAGTATGTCGCTCGACCCGTGTGCTATTCCCGGGTACGGGCATCGTGGCAGTAACGATGGAACTCGTGTAAACGAATTCTAGAATTGAAGATTCTCTCAATGCTGCTTCCATCAAGGAAGTAGTTGCAGTCACAGCCTGCGGTATAACGTTGTTCGGGTCGGGGTCGAAATCTGTAGCTGCTGCTACGTGTGCGATCGCGGCTACTCCCTTGACGGCCTCTGAAAAGGCATTTTCTGCAGTGAAATCAGGGACAAGGATGAGCTCGAACGCAGCCTGATCTGCGTAGACTTTGAAAACGTCGGAAACGAGCCAAGATGCTTTATTCAAGTCACGGACTGTGCCACGAACACCTGTACAAAGTTAGTTCTGTATGGAATAATTTGAATTAAAGCTTTAGTTTATTGCATCTGAACTCACGATAACCGCGTTCCAAGAACTGCTTGGCTACGTGCGAAGCGACGAAGCCTGTGGCGCCTGTAATCAAAATCAAGGAACCTTTCGGTATCGTTGTTTTTATGGCAGCCATGACTTCGGAAGATAATTGGAATATCGTTAAAACGGAAGAATACGTCTAAGTGGTTCTGAAGAGTAGATGCTCGCACACGATCTCTTCGCTGTCCAAGTGCTGTCCGACTGACAGGACCACTGGACTGGGCTTGACTAAATACTCACCAGGGAAAGATGAGAACGGATACAACAAAAGGACAATCCGTCATTCTTAGAAATCCAATTCGTATCTGACAAATTCAGATGAGACTTTTGAGGATCCATAGATATCTGATGCACCCGAATGTCCGAATTTGGAAGGAGCAAGTCTTGGCGGCTAAGAGAGCCATAGAGTATGCAACCTACATTCTAGTAAAGGCTCTGAACCAAAAGGTATTCCAGGATATGTTAAAAATAGTAGATAAAGCAAGAATCAGCCCTTGTCAAAAATGCCACAGAAGATTGTTTATAAGGTAGTAAAAGGTTTTTATCCTATCTACTAGTAAGCTGTGGTAACGATGCCTACGCTTTGGCATCTGATTTCGGTTTGATGTACACCTGGATACAAGGGGGATGACACTAAAGCTCCACAGTTCCTTTACTCAAACTAGCACAAGGTTTATGACCTAGACGCAACGCCTCTTCCTTATCCACAACAATGCAGAAAAGACTCTCCAAATATCCATTCAAGCCAAGGGTCTGAGGCCCACCATCAAGGTTTATCATGCGAATCGCTCCTTGCACATGTCGTTGAAACATATCCATATCATCTAGCCAGATCTACATCGAACATTCGTCAGCAACCACTCACTCCCGCGATCTCAAGTCTCATCTCATCTCACCTCATCACAGGCCAATGTAAAGACCTTTGCAAAAGCAGAATCTCTGTCTAAGTTCTCGCTATTGATAGCATCAATCACGGCTCGGACGCATGATATCTTATACCCTGCAGCAAGCTCTCTGTAGTGCTGTCGATGGTAGTTTTTGTCGTCCAAATCCCGGCATGCAGGGAGGATGATTCCCTGCATGAAACCGGCGTCTACGAGTGCAAAGCGTACCCACTCTTGGATCATGCGTTCAGTGCCATTTTCAATGCTCTTCAGTGATTTGCATTCGCTATTCAGAGAAGGTACGACGATTCGCACGTCTATTAAGATGATTAGAATGATAAAGTTAGAACAAATCTAGGAGTGAAGATTGAGCGAATGCTTAGACAAGATGGCAGATGGGACAGCCGATAGTGAGTACAAGAATCTGCCAGAGCAACGAAGAAACTCACAGTGATCCAACAAAAACCACTCAATACGCTTGACCTTTATTGACAGACTATCGAAAGGATCGCGTCGATCTCCAGCCAACAAACTCCTCGGATCAGGTACGAACCCTTGTTCGACCCCGAATATACTACCCGTGGGTAAGCGGTCAAGTTCGGCAGCTCCCTGGCCATCAACCGGAGCTAGGGCTGTGTTGCGAGCTTTGTACTCCGCAGTGCGTGCTATTCTTGTCTTTTTATGAGCTTGCCTGGCTGCATGGGAATGAGCTCTGCGCCGCGAATCCATCGAGACGGGCTCCGCTGGTTGAGAAGAAAAAATGAATTCTAGATTTCTTTTCGGCGTTTTTGACATACTGAAGGATTTTGGTACAGAAAATGGTCATTGGTACCTTTGACACAAGACTTTCTTCTCGACTGAGGTTGTAAAGGTATTTTTGGATATGGACTGTCTACAAAAGTAAGTGCGTGGATCGCTACATTACATTAGTAACAGTGCTGACATATGTTAGGGCTTCGCCAAGAAGTGCTCCTTCTTATCTGAGAAAAAAAGCGGGAAGTAATTGTTGCATCGTGAAGCAGTGAGGAAGGAATCAAGTGGTTGGGCATCTGGAAGGCGTTGTACTGAAGGTTTCCGTAACTGCCGTGAAGCCCCTGACAAAAGATGTAGACGCCGAGGAAGAGGATGTCCTGTAGTAGCGTGAGAATCGATCGTGTGTCTATTTGAGCTTGAAGATCTGTTGTGAAAACATTGACATATTTGTGTGCTCCAATACTGAACAATTATTTCTAGTCAATCAGGATATTGATCATTCCACTCATTGTTGCCTCCCTTAAAGAATTTTCCCATGTTCATTCTGACACTCAACCGTATATGTTCACTGCCCCACTTCTTAGCTCCTCCTTTCTCCAAGTCACCTTTCATCCGCCATCGCGAGAACAAACTAGGCTGCGTAGTCAAGCATGTTAACTTCGGCTCCTCCTCTTGTATCCCATCGCACAATTCCCGCAGCACGATATCGAACTGCGAAGTAGGACTTCGGGTTGAGTGCTCATGAAGAATGCGACGTGCTCCACGCTGAGATACTGCGTATGCGAGGCTGCATTCTGGGGCATAAGCGTGGTGGTACAGTCGTGTATGCTCAGTGTAATTCTCTCTCTGGGGATCAGCTCCGCCGTTGATACTAATAACGTCATGAAGAGCGACGGAAGGATCCGGAGTGAGTACCAATCGGCCCTTAGGATGCATAGAAGTCTCCGGAGTAGGGATCTTCATGTTACAGTGACCGAGCCAGAGGATGTCCCAATTATCACCGTATGCTGAACCCGAAGGAAGGATTGTGGCGGGGCGGTCTTCATAGGGAATTTCAATCATCTCATTGTGAGATGATGGGTCGGGGAAGGATGCATCGGCGTATATAGGTCTGATTGTAAATCGTTAGTAGAGCTGTAGGATGAGGGAAACGAGGCGTACTCGGGTCTGTCTTTTACTGCAAGTGGTTGAGTTAGTGTTCGCGCCGACAGAGCAAATGTATGCATCTGTTCTTTCAGTTGTATATCCCAATCAAGATCACTTTCTAGGATGAGGGCGGACGAGATATCCTGTTCGACTGTGGCGCGGATGGCGTTCAAGTTCGCTCTCGAATTGCCTCGCGCCGATTTTCGCGATTCTGGTTCCTCATTTGAGGGAGGTATTGTACTCTCATCCTACCTCTACATGAGCATGTGATCGTGCATTGTGCCCATTTGCCATGAATCTTACCTCACGATCCGATAAGTCACCAACCCATTCCAGCTGCAGCTTACTGAACACGGAGGCCAATACCATTGCATCTTTTTGTTCACTGCGACGTGAAGGATCGAGAACAAATATCCTGCCAAACTACAAGGATTAGCTATGCTGTGCAAGAGCACTTCGGGAAAAGCACTTTTACTACACACTTCCACCTGCGACTTACTCCGAGCGTACCATTCTCAACAGCAACAGCAAGATCCTTAATCTTTAGCCCATCTGGTACGATCTCTTGGTCCTTCCCAGCCTCCCCACTCTCTGATTCAGGTTGCGCGGTCGTATTCAACGCTAGACCAGCAGGCACAAAGTCAGCGTAAGTTAAAAGAAAAGTGGAGTAGGTGCTGTATATGTCTCGGCTGAAATAGAAGTCTTTTTCTCATGACGAAGAAGCATTTCACTTGTCTCCGAGCGTTACGTACGCCTCAGGCGCCCGAGCGCATTATATCCGCCCCCAACGTCATAACGAGATCCGAAGACTGTATGAGGGAGCCCATTTCGAAACCCGATATACGCCGTGAAGAAACCAAATACTACGGCTATGGGGACAACTATAAGCTGACGTCTAGGAAGAAGCAACATGGTGATGAACATGGATGGGGCTCTGATGCGGGGTGAGCATGACAGCATCATCGGAGGTCGGGACCGCGCATGCGCTGGCGGCGAACCATGGTTCGTCCCTTGCTCAGAAATGCGACAAGCATTGGCGAGATAGCGCTTGATGAACAGGAGATAAAGCCATATGCATGCTAATGCTTCTAGAATACTACCACAGAAGCCTTCCTGTAATGCGCTAGTCGGGACAGCATCGAATTGCCGGTTCGTTCTGGAAGCACCCCTGGTAGTACGGTAGAGATTTGATGCGACGAACTTCCCGATCGTCTCTCATCCTAGTCAAATCTCACACCGGCGCCTTAGGCAGCATCTCACTTGCTCGTTAATTGCCCCATGCTCAAAGATGCGTTTAGTCTCTCTTTGAACCCTGATTGATTCGCGCGACAGATCACCGTGATACTAGCCCTTCGCTCGTGTTCGTTCGGATCCGAATTGCACGCGGTCGCGCTTCAGACGCTTCCATTTTTGGTTGTTAAGTAATTTTTCTCCGTTTTAAATGACAAGTCACCAGTCAGGGTAAATCGAAAATGAATTTCGATTCATTACGAAGATCTCACCTAGAAACATGATCAGTATTTACCAGACGTATGGAGTATCATTGAATTCTTAGAGCGGGACTGTCGTGTGTCGGAAGGTCTACGGCTGTGAGGGGGTGTAGAAGCAATGGCTCAGACTTCAAATCCTTGGTGACCTCATGAGGCTTCGATGACATCGACAACAGCCTTCTCGGCACAGGAACTGTATTCCTGTTATCGAACTCCTTCCAACCTCCAAAACAGAAATAATGAGCATGTCTCGATTGCAACATCTGTTCCCGGAAGACTGTCATAATATTGCCCTTGGTAGCCCTGCCCGTGAATGCGTTCGCGGCAGTCATTGCGATGGTCTCTCCAAGAGTTCACAAGCGACTTGTAAATTTCCAGGTAGCGACTATCATATAACCGTAGGCAAATAATGAAGCAAAAAGGCTAAAAGGAGCCACTTGCTTGCGACGGATGTTGATGCGACAAACGGAGAAGAAGGTGATGGAAACGAGAGGATGACATGGCGACTTGCGAAATCAGACTCCGGCCTGAAAGCTCTTGATCACGTGTCCGCTGATTGCTCGGCGTCCTTCCAAGCTTTCTTTTCGTTCGTTGTGATGCATCGTAGACGGAAGGTACGACACTGCATGCTCCGCCAAGCCGCGTTGGGTTTCACGACAACGTTGATTGAGGTTGGCATTGCCTTTTCCAACACGAAGATCGACTCGGCAGGAAACGGAGAGCACGATTACGGTGGCCTTTATGAACGATCTCCTGCTGCCACCTGAGCATTCCAAGGCCATATCGGACATCGTTTGTTGCTGCTCGCTTCCGCCCCTGTCACCGCCGGCATGCACCGAACAGAGTCCGCCGTTTTCATCCAACACCAAGCCCGCAAAATTGCATGTGGAGGTCGAGAGTCGACGAGACTGCGCCTTCTGGGCTGTAACTCGGGAGAGCGGAAGAGCGTCAAAGAACAACGCCGTGAGACTCAGCAGGCGGGGTGATGGACGCCAAGGTGGTACAGGGCCGCGATACCCATGTCGGACACAGGATCTTACTAGGACAGTACTTGGTTGCTTTTGCAGCGGCATTCGGCGAGCGTGGGCTTCTCTGACGCTCTACACGCGGAGAGGAGCGTGGTGAAGAAGCCAATTCGGCCCCTTCGATGGGACGTGAGCTCCCAGAGCTCATAGAGGCAGCGATAAGAGCGTCATGCAGGTACAAGGCACGTCTCCTGCTGCTTCAGACGAATAGGCTGGGCAGGAGCGACGCAACAATCCAAGTTTGGCGTCCATAGATAGCAGTGTGAGAACATGCACCCGGGCATGCAGCTCCACCGCCTGTCAGCCGCCGAGTGACACCACCTCTGACCACATCCGGTCGTCCCATCTCTTTTCCCATTCTCATAAACATTGATCATCGTTGAATATAACCTCTATCGTTACTTAAATAAACGACAGCGACGCGCTCAGGCCACACGAGGAGGAAAAGCATAGACCTACGCGCTATCCTCAGGATGACGGTTGCAGCAGGTAAGCAGTCTCCCCCGCGTTCCGCTCGAGCACCTTCAAAAACATCATTGAACGATGCGATGCACATTCGATTTACGGCGGCCGTGAGGAGAAGCGCAGCACTCAAGAGGCCTTTGCGTCCTTCTTATATCTCCACACGGCCCGCTGCCGTCGCTCAACCAGATCCCCACTGTAAATCCCCAGGCCAAGGCATCCGTCCAGGGGTGCACCCATAGCTAACTGCACACCTCACCTGATTTTAGACCCAATCGACCGCATCGTTGCCGGAAATCGCGTGTTTGCGCAGAAAACCTCCGAGGCAAATCCGAATGCCTTCGTCGACCTTACCAAAGGCCAGTGGCCTGAGATCCTGTGGGTAGGGTGCGCTGACAGCCGTGTCCCCGAGACGACCGTCTGCGACTGCAGGCCCGGCGACATCTTCGTGCACCGCAATATCGCCAACTGCGTCCATCCGGACGACGTGAGCGCGGCCTCGGTTGTCGAATACGCCGTCGTGCATTTGCAAGTGAAGAAGATCGTCGTGTGCGGGCATACAAAGTGCGGAGGGGCGAACGCAGCCCTCAGCGACGCCGATCTGGGGACCACCCTCAACACATGGCTGCACCCCGTGCGAGAGTACGTCTGACGCTGCAGTCCGCACGAACGCATGTTCTAGCGTTGAAGGACAGCTACGCTAACCCTCCGCCAGGCTCCGGCGCAAGAATAGAGCCGAGCTAGAAAAGCTGCCCAACGATGATGCCCGAGCCCTACGCGTCGCAGAACTCAACGTCCACCAAGCCATCGACGTGCTTAAACAACATCCCGCTGTGAAGAAGGCCGCCTCCGAGCGCGGCCTCACGCTGCACGGTATGATCTACGACATTGGCGCAGGACAGCTACGTGTGCTGGAGGAAGCTGTTGGAAAGAAGGGTAACGGCTTATGGAGCCCGAGCTAAGGTGACAAGAAGATAGAATCAGAGGCGTTTGGATATGTGATGATTTAGCGTAGGTGTTGCTAGGTGTTAGCGTGGTGTTGTTGGCTGATGGTTTCATTTGGTACATCTGGGTAACGGCGACACGAGTCGATATTACGAACTACAGAACGCATAGAATGACCTTGAGTCACAGCAATTCGATCGCTGCGCTCTGTAATCGTGGTGTCCTGATTACTGTTTTTGATGGCTTCTAGAAGTGACGTATGCAGGGTCTTGTGGTCTCCCAGGCTCGTCGGCACGGAGTTACCGGGTATGCGGCGCTCACCATTTTTCTATTGCCATCACGTACGGCGCACTCGGACGACTCTCGGCCATTGCCTTCATGGCACAAGTGACTCAGAAGTGGCATATAAAGCAGGAGGATGTTTGTAGTGCCGTCTTATCTCTCAGCAACATCAGCACATACAAAGATTTCCGATCACATTCTCATACTATTGCATCTAGCCATCGCGACATCGCCTTCAGATAGCGACCACAATAACATTACGAACTACAACGCTTGAGATTTTCTACCCAAGACTACTCCGCTACCGTCTACCTGTAGCCAAAGAATCATTTGACCTTTGACCTACGGAAACGTCTGTCTAGACTGTTCGGCACATCAATCACAATGCTATCTCCCGTCCAGCGCCTCCGACATGAGGAAATTATTACCCTCACAATAGCATCTGCAAGCAACGAAACACGGAAGTACTTCCTTGGTAGCACGTCAACCACTATCGAACACACGAGGCTCAGAACGCCCCTACTCGAGCCTCTTCCACTTACAGCTAATTTACCTCGACCGCCAGTGTTCACATAAATTTCAACAACGATGTTACTCGTGAAAACAATTAAATTGAGAACAATGCAGCCCGAGAGCTATGGGACTCGATGCTTCAGGCTAGATAGCAGGCAGACAGGATCCGAAGAAGGCATCGGTCGTATTCTGGAACGGAATCCATGAGGCGCAAACGATAGAGACAATCTGGAGTAACGGTTATCAGGGGATTGGGAACCCTGAGTAGAAGAGCGAAGCGTACAACAAGGATTGCAAAATGCATGACCATTCTTGCAATATGAGCTGTCGGCAATTATTTGGCGTTAAATGGAGCACATGCTAAAGGCATTCTTGAACGGCGATGATGCCCACATACTTTGGATCCGGTCGTACTTTTTCACTCAAGTTAGCACACATCTCATGATTATGATTCGGATACTCGATTTCTACTGTATGTAAGCGATAATCGATAGTCATTTAAAGTAGACCCGAAAGATCTTAATACATATTTCGAAAGTATAACTTCTAGAGTGCTTGAACATGGTATTGATTCACCACACTATTTGACTACGACTGTACTCATTGGTAGCTCAGTGATCATCTAGCTATATTAGGTCGCCCTGCTTGCTGGCCCCCACACCAATCACGTTGTGATACCTTCTCTTCTCGTCAGCATTTAGTATTCAGCTCCGAACAAGGCTCCCACGTGTCATTTGCGCACTAGATTTCTCTCGTTCTTCGCTCCACCGAACCCTATTCTTACGGTCTCTCTCTCATAGCTGAGCCTAAAGCCCCAATACCTGTCCTCGTGGCTGGAGGCCGAATAAGCTAGGCACCAAAGTAGTGTTGTATTGTTGCGAGCATGTACTAATCCGAGGCCAACTATGTACATCGCGCCGATGTGCACAGCTCAGCTGCGCCTCACAAACGCCCAACTACGCCGTAGCTCATACACAGGGGTGGGAAATGCGAACACTAGTTGTCGACCTACGAAACACGAGGCTATCGCCATGTTCATGCTTTTTGGCGCCGCGAAGCAAGCTGATGCCAGCATCGAAGGCTTTTAGCGATGGCCATGTGATGCGTGAACCTGGTAAAAACGGAGATGAGAGTCGCCAGGTAACGCAGAGCATCAGCATGAGGCACAGCACCTTACGGCAGGGGTGGTCGATTGCCTTGAAGAGGGTTGTGCTATTATCTACGATCGGGCTGGGCATTTGCCTGGTATAATAATATACTTTTGGCGTCTGAGCTCTTCATTTCTTTTTCCTTCATAGGCCTCGTGTTACAACTCGAGATCCGCCCTTGAGTCCCTTTTCAAAGCCAAATCCTATTCCGGCAACCGCTTGAAGCCAATCTTAAGAGTGTTATTATAGTGTTTTAATAAAAGCAAAGTTTGCACACACCTGGTCTCTCGAGGTACCCGGGAATACACCATACGAACGACGAATTGTAACCAAATAGTGTTCTGGGACTGTAGATCGCAGCCATGTCGCTCACGGCTCCATATTCGAATGCAATGCGTATTGGGACAAGGCTTCAATACGTACACACAGGAGATTCGGTTAGAAAACGCAGTCCGAATAAAATCGGAATCGAAAGAGATTACCAAGTGAGTAAGACTGGCGTTCTAAAGGTCGATTTGCACTATCAGAGCATCTTCTGACTTCGTCATGACACTTTACTAATTCGTGTCCTCTTACCTCTAGGCAAGTCAACGGCGATCTCAACATTCCTTCAGCTGCTATTGGGAGCATACCTCCAACTCCGCAGGTCACACCAGATACCTCTGTCGTTATTAGAGCACCTCTCAGCGATACTTCCGCTGTATCCACCAATGAAGATCCATCGTCAAAGATCCCCAGAGCAGCAACGCCATCTCCATCTCCCACACCAGGTGTTCAGAATGGAGCAATGGAAGTGATCACTGCCCCTAGCGGAGAACCCCCATTCCAGATACCAGCCGGCCCCGCGCCGATAACTAGCCAAAGCGTAACGTACTCGACGCGCGCAATCGAAAATGTCAGCGACATCATGGACGCGCTCAGTACGTGCACAATCTCCATTTATTTTGAATGTTCCTTCACTAACATAGCTTAGACATAAGTACTAGCCTTAGTATAAAGTATGGAACAATTCATGGGAACGGCAACGCGTCTTTTGTCAATGAAAACAAAGTCCTCGACAGCGAATTAAACTACGTAGTCAGTGTGATCGTAAATAATGACGCCCAGTCCCCCACCGAGGAGATGGACTTCCAAGACATCCCTGGTCTACCGTTAGATCGCTTCACCGAAGTGTACGGTGACAGTTTCATCTCTGGCTTCACAGAGGGGGGCGAGTTCAACGCAGTCATCTCCATCAAGTTGAATGACAAAAGCAAATTCCGCTCCGTCAAGCAGGCTGTCGACGTGCAACTTGCCGTCGGGCCTCCTACGCTGGAAATTGGCGCCAGTGAGGCCGTGGCGAAGGAGCACAGTGAAGCATTAAGGAACACGGAGATATCAATATCGGTCAATTGGGTTGGAGGCGGCGAGATCAAGAAACCTACGGTGCCATGGACGATCCAGAGCGTTGTGGCTGTTGCCAATGCATTCCCTTCGATGGTGGCGCGCTCCAGTGCTCGGACGCAAGCTATTCTGACAAGATATACGTCGCTGCGGTCGTTCCAATCGTGGAAATGGAATCGATTATTAGAAGAGAGGCGGAAATGGGAAAGCGATCCGAGGAACCAGAAAGGCGGGGAGAATAATAAGAGCGGGAAAGAGATGTACGAGGAGCCTGTTATTGTGCTAAACTACGTTCCCTGTACACTGCTCACGGCGGAGCTATTTGACGCGCTGATGAACTACAAGAAGCTCTGGAAGCGGATCGGCGAGAGTGAGTCGAATTGATGGCCGGAGACTGGCATGATGTGCTAACTTGCTGCAGTGCTACAGAATCCATCTCAATACAAGATGCGAAAGGGCCCAAAGAAGATTTTACCCAAAGCAGCGTAAGTCATGAGGGATTCCTTCTCTGTGTTGGATCAATTCGATCCGCATTGTGTCTTCAAACTTTGATATTGTACGAGGTGATAGCGTGCATATGCTAATGGCAATGACAGGGTCAGCAGCACCGCTCCGGTGAACAAGAATCTTTCACCTCTTCTCACCAAAGATGCCGCAAAACAGTCTCTCCTCGTCAGTCCAATCTCTGCAGATAACTCTCCCTGCCAGACCAAGACTACAGACGCACTCGGAATCGAGCGCGCGTTCACATTTGCAGTCGACGAAGGTGGTGAGTAGCTCCAGGATACGTTGTAGACACGCGCTTATCATCGCTTACATTAGCATTCGGCTGGAATCTCCTGGAAACCAATGCTCGTCAGGACCCCATTCCACCTGAACCTGTGGCTCTGAACGAAGCTCGACTGCTATGCCGCGAGGCAATGACTTTGATCACAGAGGAGGCTTCCCGGCTCGTTGACCACCCGCATCTGGCATACGCTCAATACGACGCGAAGACGAAATCCACGCGTATGAAGCGCCCCAACTACGCGTATCCAGAAGTCCTCAAAGAGCGACTACCCATCCCAATCCACAACAGCGTCGTCTCGGATCTATCAACCGACGGAGCGTATCTGAAGACCGCAGCCTTCGTACGCGAGGACAACATGTGGTTCGAGTCAGACATGGTGGGCGACATCAAAGCAAAAGGCGACGACTTCCACCAGAAGTATGGGATGGGCGCCAAATATGAGGATTTCAGCACCCTAGAGCTCACCGAGCCTCGAGGGGCCAAAGGTGCGAACCCGCTCCGCCGCATCGCGCTCCACCGCTACAGTCTCTCATCGTTCAAAAGCTGGATCTCCACCACGGGGCTCAAGCAGGCCGAGAATGCCATCGGAGCCATCGGCCTTGCTCGCATCCACGACAACCCTAGCGAGGCGGAGCATGACGGCTGCAACCACCATCTCGGCCACCTCCATGGCGGTAACGACGATGTCTTGGACTTCAAGGCCCTCGACCTCGGCAGCGTCGACATTACGAAGATTGAGGTCGCATATGTCCCGGGCTCAGGGTATATCGCCGGATTGACGTTCTTCGACCAGATTGACGGGCAGCAGACGGAGAGACTGCGGTGGAAGCAGTGGGAAGGCAAAGAACCTCAGGGCTTGGTGCATGTGGTCAACGAGCCGCCGAATCGTGGCGATGGGACCGTGTGGGAGTTTGTTGGCCTCGCTGGGTCCTGGATCGACACGCTCGGGAAGGGCCACGTCCTGGCTCGGGTATCTGGCATCTGGAGGAAGGCTGGCGAAGCGTGATGCTCGGTCAGCCGTTGTGACGATAGGATGGTGGTGGTGGTGGTGGCGGTTTGTTGGTGTATATTAATCGATAATTCTGTGTGTCTTTTCCCCAAACAGTACGCGATATCAGACACAGCCCGCGATAATGTACAGTAGGCGAGGCAAACGGGTGCATGCGCGTCACGAGATCGCCGAACAATGCGGCCGATCGCAGTGGCAACCCGCTGCTCTTGAAACCTGCTGCCTCTCCATTCCTGTGCACCCCACCCATAGCCGCGTATATATCTGCCCCTCGCAGCCTCTTCCCAGCGACGGTTTTATTGCCCACCCGCGATTGGCGACGGACCGGCGACACCCGCGGACAGCGACCCACCGAACGGCCAACAACCCAACCAGCAACCCCTCTCCGTTGCTCGGCTGCCCCGCAATCGGCCCTCCCTCATACAGTATCACTCGCAGCGCCTTAGCCGCACACACAACCGTGATTCGGCGCGGACACCGGCCCGTGCTGTATCTTGCTGTGCCTCGCAGTGTCTAGACGGTTCCGAGCTTAGACAGGCAGCGTGGTGGTGCGTTTCCCCTCGTCCAGCGTTTCCGCTTCCAGCAAACCGCTACCCAGCACGGCGACAAGAAGGTGAGACGCACCGAGCTAAGGCGGCGCCCGAACGCGGCCTTCCTTTAAAGTTTGAGCCCGTGGCGGCACCGCAGAGAAAGAGACATGTCCATAAAGTGAGTTTCCATTCTCCTTGTCACCCGAGAGCGGGAGAGCCTGGCCCTCCCTGCGCCTTCTGACCCCGCGAGCGTATCGCCTACGCAAAAGGATTGGAGCTTGCGCGCAGCTGGGACCGCCGATCATCGTTCGATGGCAGTTGGCCTCGTGAGAGCCAATATGCGGAAGAACAAGTTGTCTAATCGGAAGAATAGTTGGGTCATGCTCCAGGAGGGCAGCGGGTACACGCCACTGCCGGGAGAGACGACGCTGTACCAGTCGCCACCACGCACCACCCTCTCGCTGCAGACCAGCGGTCGGAATCACCCGAGCCAGGCCTACTCGCAGCAATGCAAGTCGGGCGTAATATACCTCACAAATAGAAGGGTATGTCCTCGTCTCCGCTCGGTTGGATAACGTGCCCGCCGCTGACTGTGGTCGCCTAGATGATATATCTCCCCGTGTCTCCTACCCCGGATTTCCAATCCTTCGCCGTGCCCATCCTCAATGTCTCAGATTCTCGTGTTACGGCCCCCTGGTTCGGAGCAAACAAATGGGAGGCCATGATACAGCCCGTCTATGGCGGAGGCATACCACCCGAGCACTCAGAGCTAGAACTCGTCATGGAGTTCAAAGAAGGCGGGGCGTTCGATTTTGCGACCATCTTTGATCGCCTGAGGGAGCGGCTCCGCCAGGCTGTAGACGTAGCGAGGGATGCTGGTGATGGGGTGGATGTCGGCGATGGACGAGGCGGCGGAGCGCTATCAGGCGTAAACATGAATTCGGTGCATCTGGAAGATCTCCCGGCCTACGAGGACACACGGCAGCATACGCGGATATCAGATAATCTACCCAGTCCGCCGCTAGGCAGGGGCAGCATCGGGACGAATTCGACAGCGAACAGGTCCAGTCCTCCTTTATCAAGCCCGCGCCAGGAGACATTCCAGCCGCCATCAGATCCGCCGCCAGGGTACGAAGAAGTGCAGCAGCGCAGTGTAGCGGATGAATTAGAGAGGAGACTGCGCAGTCCGAGGGGGTCACTCTCGAAGGAATGAATTCGTCTCTCGGCTTTTCTCTTTAGTATCGAGAAGCATGGCGTTACGGAACGAGTATCTCTTCGACGAGGTTCTTGACTATGTGCTCGTAGGTGTGTTGGATTCCGAAATAAGCGGAGAAAGGTTTAGATGTTATGCCTTATTTGAAGAGACACGGGAATAGTATGGTTGTGCTCGAGCCCGAGGTATGACTACGGCTGCCGAAGGCATACACACTTACGTGTTCACGAACGGAGGCTATGTACGATTGATGAATTTTGAGTCAATTTCTTAGCTCTGACTTTTACCTCTTCTTTCTTCATCAAGCGTAGTTGCACTAACCTTCAAACTAGAGTGACGAAGAGTGCTTGAATCGTAGAAATATTGTTTTAGAAGCTGTAGTATTTACAGTAGTCCTTGCCGTATGCCACACCACGTGCCATCTCTATAGCATACGAGGAACCTGCATTCTAGTGAGGGGGGAAGAAGCGTTCGGGATCGCTCATGGCTGTTATCATCGCTTAGGATTGTACAAAACTCGCTCACCTCCGCCGAGGCAGATGTTTCCACTACTGCAAATAGTTGACTTGCGGCTTCAGCTCAACGACTCGTATATTAAAGTGAGAGCCCTCTTCACATACCACCTATCTAGTAGCAGTTAGGTGGCTCGGTAACAGTAACCTAAGAGCTGGCTGCACCGCGCCTTCTATCAGCGAGCTTTTGACTAACCTCGGAAGAACTTCTTTGCGCTTTTCCATCATGCACACGCCAAATTTACCAGAGAGCTGCTACACAATCTTGTGGAACGTCTTCAATGAGCCGAATGACTGTGCTGCGCAGCCTCTTAGCAAGAGGTTGCGCAAGTTCCATATGTGCTGTATCCCGCAAGACGATTAGGAAGGGCTTTGCGATACGGTCGGACTGTAACTCCCTCGGTGGTAAGACTGGTGAGAGGCTAACTTGAAGATGGGCTATCTTGCTTGTGGTACGTGTTTTTGTCCGCTTCGTAATTTTGTTTCTTGTAACTCGCTGATATTGCGTTACACAACGCGCCGTTTAGTGAAGGTTGATCCCGGCATCTTTATACTTGGATATACTATGCTTATATCAGCTTCATGCACCAGTGAAGACATTGCAGCTCAAGACAGCGGTAGAAGCAATGTTCCTGCAGTAGCCTCCCCAAAGCGTGCGTCATCGTGCCGCTCAAAGACACAGGGGTACCGGCTCCCCTGCGGCCAACCAAACAGATCCGCCCGCCCGTTATGTAAGGTACCGCAGCTTCCCATGGTACCCAGGTGCGCTTCCTCCGTATGGTGCCACGAGCCGTCATAACTTTGGTGGTAGCGGACCATTGGAATCAATGGGGGTTGGGACGGTGCGTGGACTGCGTTGAGCGGGTGCTGTTGAGGCGTCTCAACAACCCGGTCAATATTGGCGGGTGGCGCCAGTGTAATGAGCATGCAATGCAGCTGCATGTAAACGCGCGTGTCAACCAGGGACTGCGGATGCAGTGCACTTGCCGAAAGTGCGTGTCTAAACTCCAAGTATTATGTGAACGTAGTCATCGTGTAACTTGGAAGCATTCGTTTCTTGGATATCTACACTTTATTTGACTACATATTCCGCGGTCTTGGATACCATTTGGTACTCGCTCAATGCTGTGCGGAAGATGACGTGTGGTTGATAGCTGTCAATAAATACCCCTGACGATGCTCCAGTCCGCGCATCTAGCCTTCCGCCTAACATCTGGCTTTATCAAGAACATGCAGCGCCATTGCGAACTATCAAAAAGATACCATACAATGAGCAAGCACTAAGTACTCAGCAAATCAATGAATGATCCCTGAGGCAAAGTTAGTCAGGGCCATTGGAGGATATGATTGGAACAAGCTTACCACCAGCAGATGTGCAAGCGGCTGCAATGGCGGATGGAGTAGTGGTTGTCTGGATGGTATACGCGTAATGAATTGTTTTTGTTGTTGTGCCCTGTAGATTGACACTTTGGTCAGCAAACCGTTTCGATCCAGAGCTGGCAGAACATGGTAAAAGTTTGAACGTATCCCAAACTTGACTTACAACTGTAGCAATGACATATCGTATTATGGTTTGAGTGGGTGTCGATGCCGTAATTGTGATCATGGAAGCAGTCGCCTTTCCTGAAAATACCGTTACAGGAGGAGGTGTGAGAGTAGCAAGACTAGTAGAGAAGCCTAACGCAAAGTATCAGAACATATTTCCTCAAAATAGGACTCGTTCAACTCACTGGTGATCGTAGCAGTAATCGTAGATCCGGTCGAGGTCGCTGTGGAGGTGGGCCATTTCTCCGTATTTGCTTCGGTGACAATGAGTGGTTGTGGATCGGGTGCCCGCTCAACCAGAGCAAGATTAGCAGCTCTTTCTTGCAAGAAACGCTCCCTACTCTCTGCATCGCGACGGAAGTTGAGGCCTATTGAGTCGATGATTGAGGCTGCTGGCCCGACTGTCGGAACAATTACGGCGCGGCGGTCGAACGTGGCTGGTCGTGTGGGCAGCTTGCAACTAGCAGTCTTTGTTGCTGTGAACTTTGTGATGTCGAAAGTATAGACCTGGTGGCAAGTCAATATTAGCGAATAGTACACGTAGCATCAGGACAACGTACTGGGACCTTGAGTGTCAGCAACGCGTGGGTTGAGTATGAAGTCACGGTCCTAGGAGTGACCGTAGTGGTAGGAGTCTAATGCTTACGTTAGTAAGAAGAGATTCAGATCTACTGAATACTAACAGCTGTGGCAGACGGGACTGTCAGTGTGCTTGGTTTCAAATAGCTTGTATCAGTTGTTGTTGAAACGACGGTGCTATCTGTACATCTAAGTATGAAAAAAAGCTACGAGAGATCATCCAAACTTACTAACAATAGGGTTGATAATACGCGTAGCTGTAAGTGTAGGAGTTACCTTGAGAACACAATCAGATGACCACAATCAAAGATGGAAATAAATATCTCACTGTAGAAGTGATCTGGGGCCCAACAGAGAGAACGAAATCTCGTTGCGCAGCTAGCGGAATCCCGTCGCCGTTGTTGCTGATCACAATGATTGACCAATTTCCAGATACAAGCTGATTCTTCCTTAGCGGGCAAGTCGAGAGCATGTCCACATCATCAGGAGTCAAACTCGTTTCCGTGCACAGGTTCTGGTTACCTGTGGGATCAACAATAACGTTGTATGCGACATCAGGGTTGCAGTCTGCGAATATTTAGAACCAAGGCCGCCATGGTGAAGGGGCTGTCGGTGTATACCTTCGAATTGTTCGACGAAAGTGAAATAATCATTAGAAAGTGAGTTCTGAAAGTAATAACCATTACTTTGAAAGTCCATGCCATATGAATGGCATTCTGCTACGCCGGGCTCTACATCCCGACGGCCTTTGAGAGTTGCGAGGCCAAAAGCCGTCGCAAATCTAGATAGACGAGGCATAGTATATGTGATGAGTGAGCACAATTTGAACGAGGGATAAGAAAGATGACTTAGTTCACAGTTGAGGAAGAATCCAGGCTAATTTTAGAGCGAACATGAAAGACTTATGAAGCTCAATGGAACCCAGTGTTACATTCCCAACACCTGGCAGGTGCATCCACGGAAGGTGTCTGTGCCTAGATAATACGAGGCTCCACAACCGGAACAGACAGCCATTGTTCCATTTGTGGACCCAATGCAGTGAGAGCTGTTTACGATAGCTGAAATCCTGAATGACATGTTTGCAGCAGGCTATTGCTTGCCAAGTGCATACACGAATGGTTGGAGTGGGGCGAGCCACCTCGACGCTCAAGAACTCGTGAAACAAGTCTGACTCTTCTCAGCTTTCGGCACACATCGTCAAGAGCGGAATGAAGGCCTAGTTGTCGCTCATTTTGACGATTTCAGTTGACGCTCGAGCAAATTACCAGGATGGTCGCGTAGGGGCGATTGTTTAGGTGTCAAAGAGGTTGGTGCATGCGGCTCCGGCGCAAGGTAATCTTACAATGACCTGCATATTACAGGCTCATATCTGCAGGTGTACGCGCATCAAACGAAGCTGTAAAAGTCCCGATGGTTGGCAGCCAGGCATTCCGATCTCACTATTCGTTCGTTCGGGATCGCAATGCTAGCTCTCCTATGTTTTGACGCCAGGATGATATCTAAAGGTAGTGAGTATGCCATTGCACAGCACACTTGAATATCAGTCCAGCTGTTTACGAGTTCACGATGGGATTGCCGAAGCCGAAGCTGCTCCAAGGCTATGTTGCCGGGGAGGCGTGTTCAATAACTCCAGAGCAGCGCTAGCATCGATACGCCTAGTACGTTCTTCATTCCCACGAAGCGGAAGCATCAGTGTGAATCATGTTCCACACATTTTCGGGTCGAGTCGAGGATCAGTTGAGGGCTACTGCAGGCTCCACCCGTGGCGCCGGGAAACACTAGTGGGGAGCCAGAGTTCGGAGAACTTTAAACGCCACGGAACGCCGCTAAACCCCAACGTTTTCTCGATGGTAACTTGGTTCGGATATTGAATTGAGTGTCATCGCTTGATGAAATGATGCTGAGAAAGCCCCAAGATGCGAGGTTGTGCTGGAGATGGTATACGCAAAGCCTCGTCACCTTCATATGAACCCAAGGTGGGCTTAGGAGAAGAATATCGGAAAGCACAGATAGTTGCGCGGTATGTGACAAGCGACATCCGTGTAAGACCACGTCAGACGCACATGTATCGAGACTAGCAATCCGAGCAACGTGCCGGTGAAAAACGAGGTCGGCGATGGGCTAACACCCGGTCTTACTTGTCCGAATTGGGTAGTACGCTATTCCATATTGGGCGCCTCGCTTACGTCCTTCCCACGATTGGCTCGCTCATTCATCGCCGATGTCATCGGAAGCGGGATGAGAGCATGCTAAACACAGCAAAACGCTCCTACATTGGTAAATTACGATGACGCTGGTCCCATATGCTCCCTCACTTGACAGAGAACTCATCGATACTTCCATTTAGCGACGTTTCGAATCTTCTTACGTATCCGAACGTCAAGAAACCCAGCGACCTCCCTACTCCATTGTACAACTCATATGGTGTGTACATTGTGGTCAAACACTATATGAAAACAAATAGACAACGAAAATCACTATCAAAAAGCTTGGATTTTCTATCATCTACCATTTCATCAGCAGGCAAGATGGTGGTACAGCACGTAGTCGAGTTTATGCAAGTAGAGGAATAGCATTTGAATGAGCAGCTCGTGGAACATTCTAAATGCCGGCCAGACTGTAAGGCTGCAACGTTTATAGTGTAACATACGTATAAGCCGATCAAATGCGCATGTGCATGATCGCGCAGGGTCCGCTCGTTCCGACGCGGCTCTACTACTGCAGGTAGTCGATAGTCTCAAAGCTTCAGCTGAACACATCACAAAAAGCATCCGTATCAACCTTGCTCGATCGACAAAACCCAATATTTGGGGACCCGAATCCTACTGCGGCCCTAGGAACGCGACTCCATTCTTATTCGTCAACGCCTCGTACCTGGCATTCGGCCGCAGACCACCGCACTCGTTACACACAGCCCTAGCATGCTGGCCAGCCACAAACTTCGGAGTGAGAGGCCCTACGCTCGACATGACGCTGGTTCTTGTTGGAAGTTGGTCACAAGAACTGATCAAGGATAGTCGTGGCATCTGGCCTTCGACGGTGGGTGTCCAGGAATAGCATTGCCGTACGGAGTAGACTCGCCTCAATCAGAATCAATATTTAGTATCGCCTGCCGCTCTTCAATTGTTCCTAGTCACGATCATCTTTTTCTCTAGCGTTTCTTCCATCAGTCATTCTGCTCTTCAAAATGCGTGTCGCAACAATTGCTAACACCTGCCTGTTGGCATACGCTTCAACATCTCTCGCAGAGACAATACCACCTGATCACATCTTGTGGGGCGAAGGAGGGCGTCCTACCGCTATTGACAAACGCCAGGCAGCGACGTCGACTCGTGTGGCAGATTCAGCTTGTACGAATAGTCCTTTGACAAGGACTTGTTGGTCGAATGGCTACAGTGCTGCCACAGACTTTGACGCTAAATGGCCTTCAACGGGCAAAGTTGTCTCATACAATCTCGAGCTTACTGCTAGCACGTGTAATCCAGATGGTTCTGATTCAAGACCGTGTGTGAAGATCAACGGCCAGTTTCCTGGACCGACGATAACAGCCAGTCAGTACCACACCCGGAACTTTTAGGAACATGCTGTTTTCGCGAAAGGTGCTGACACATGTTAGACTGGGGTGACACCGTCTCAGTTACCCTAAAAAATTCTGTTCCTGGAAACGGTACCGGAATCCATTGGCATGGCATCCGGCAGTTAGGCACCTGTCCTCAAGACGGCGTGGGAGGAATCACCGAGTGTCCGCTTGCTCCAGGAGACACTAAGACCTACACCTGGAAAGCAACGCAATTCGGTACTACTTGGTACCATTCGCACTTCAGTGCACAGTACGGTGACGGTGCTTTTGGTGCACTGGTCATTAACGGCCCAGCTTCATCAAACTACGATTACGATCTCGGGCCTTATATCGTCACCGACTGGTATTACAAGACGTCCTGGCAACAAGGCCTTCTCGCACATGCTAATTTACAGGCTGGACAAGGACCGCCCGTTGCCAACACTGTGCTCATCAATGGAACAAACATCGGCCCTGATGGTAAGACAGGTAGTCGCTCTAAAGTTCAGAATCTCCAGAAGAATAAGAAATATCGGCTGAGGCTTATCAACACATCGGCCGACAACACTATTCGCGTTTCCCTTGATAACCATCAATTCACGGTAAGACACTTCTATCACGAAGAAGTTATTGATTACTTACAGTATTCAAGGTCATTACTAGCGATCTCGTTCCCGTCAAGCCCTGGGTCACTAACTCGATCCTCATCAGCGTCGGGCAGCGCTACGACGTGATTTTCACCACAAACCAAGCAGCCGGTACATACTGGTTCCGCGCGAGTGCAGTTGCTGCCTGTGCCAGCGGGAACAGTAATCCGGATGCTCTCGCCATCTTCTCGTATAAAGACGCTCCAGATCAGAATGCCATGCCGACCTCGAGTGCAGGATCTCTCCCGCAGGACTGCAACGAGCCCGACAACTCGAACCTAGTACCCTGGGTGAAGAACACCGTCGACCAGACAGCCTTCATGAACCAAGTGAAGAACCTCAACGTCGACATATCCACTACAGTGACCACCAACGGCCAGAACATCGTCGTCTGGAGCATCAATCTCACAGCCATCAACGTAGAATGGCAAGACCCCACGCTCGAATATGTGGCGACCAAGAACACCAGCTACCCATCAGCTTACAACCTGATCGAGCTTCCAACGGAAGGAATCGTACGTTCATCTTTCCTTACCCTCCGTCTCGAGACTCACCGTTCGACATGGCTAACACCCCCACAGTGGACATACTGGATCATCCAAGAACCAGCCAACACGCGAGTCCCCATCCCACACCCCATCCACCTCCACGGGCACGACTTCTACGTCCTCGGCCGCGGCCAAGGCGTCTTCGACACGTCCTCCTCCCCCTCCACCCTCACATGGCAGAACCCCACGCGCCGCGACGTCGCTCTGCTTCCTGGCGGCGGCTGGCTCGCCATCGCTTTCCCCACAGACAACCCTGGGGCGTGGCTGATGCACTGCCATATCGCGTGGCACGTGTCCGAAGGGCTGGCCGTGCAGTTCCTCGAGGCGAAGGACCAGGCGCCGCTGGGTGACGCGGCGTGGAATAATGGGTGTAGCAAGTGGACGGCTTATCAGAAGACGATGCCGTATCCGAAGGAGGATTCGGGGCTGAAGTTTGTCAAGGGTTAGATGTGATGACGACGACGACGACGATGATGATGATGGTAGCATATTGCATGGGGCTATGCATGGGGCTATGCCTCGGGCGTTTCTTGTCGATGTTATCGTTCACTATATCATGTTCTTTTGTCTTCATGTTGATAATATCCGATTGAGTTGTGCGTGTCTCTTCGTCCTACCGGCGTGTTGTGGGTCAAGTCGGCTGTCCCAGTCGAGTTGCTGCAACTCCAATAGGACCGGTGATTGATGAACCGACTCTCATGACTAAAAATTGAAGCACAAGCACAATGTGGTAGCTTAGTATGCTCGATCGGTACCATCGTGTCGGGGATTAACATATGGCTCTGGTGGAAGGGTGTTTCAAGAACGCTGTTTGGAGAGTGCTGTCTTTATATGCTGTACCTGTATGCTCCAAAATGAGCACATATCTGTACATTCTCACGAGGAGTATGTTTGAGCGCCAGAACGAGCATGATATGAGCGAGTTGCATGTTTGGTGACGCTTAAGCGAGGGCTGGGAAGTTTAAGATATTTCTGTCGTGCGTAGGAATTTTGCACATATATTGAATAGCAGCAGTGTCTTTAGCCGCTGATGTGAAGCTTCAATCCTAGAGAAACAGCTGAATAAAAGTCATGTATACTAGTCAAACAGACATATGCTAATGCTATGGGGTATAGAGCCACCATGCCAAGATGTGTACCGATCTAAAATGCCTTGGAAAACAATGTACCCAAACGCCTCGCTTAACAATATTCGGACCTCAGTTCTCACTCTTTCCTGCCTCCTTATCGTCCTTTGCATCATCGTCCTTCGCCTTCTGATTCTTCTTCTTACGGTCCTTCCGCAGCGCCTCAGCAACCTTCTCGTCCTGGTGCTCGTCCTGTACCTCATCCCACTCGACATCGTACTCATTTGCGACAGCCTTGATCTCCTTGCGCAGCGCGTTACCTTCTTCAATCAATGTCTCCCACTGACGCAGGTCGAAGCCGCGCTGGGTGTAGAGTTTCTGCTGTCGACGTGAGATGGTGAAGTTCATGGCGGAGCGGTAGGAGACTTCGCGATTGTGGTAGAGAAACCAGACGTAACCGCCAATGAGCGTGCTGAGACCGACGAGGTACTATTTTCAATCAGTTAGATACGCAGAAAGAAAGATATGTGGCGTAGCATACCGTCACTGGCTCCATGACGTCCCAGCCAAGGTCAGTCTCGAATGTGAGGCGATAGACGAGATACCACCATCCGCAGAGAATACCGAAGCCGCCCATAGCCACGCGCTGGGCCGCTTTGTGCGCAAGGTGATCACACTCCTTCTTCACCTCCGCCATACCTGCGATGTTCTTTGATATCTTTCTTAGCCTCATCCGTAGGTAATAGGTTCGATCGTTGAAGCTAGGGACACCGACACGAATGTCGTTCGGTGCACCTTCAATCTCGACCGCAAACTCTTGTCCTCGCGCGGCGTCGCGGATGAAGTCCCCTATCTCAGTACTGCTAGACCAACGCACAAACTTGCGCTCTCCTTTCCGAGAAGCTGGTGCTTCATGTCCAAGCCCCGAGTATGATTCTACTCCACCCTGGCCATGCCCGCCTCGCAATTGGGCTGCCTCATCTGGTGTCTTCCTATCCGCCGCAGCCAATTTTCCAGTCTTTTCTGTTTTGCCATCGAATCTGAACTCATCAACCTTCTCAAAATCTTGTTCCCCTTCTTGCTCTTCTAGCGTCTCGCTAGCTTTACTCTCGGGCGTCTTCTCAGCCTTTGAGGGTTCTATGCTGTCTTGCATGGAGTCTTCAGCACGGAAGTACACATTTGGTATACGCTCGTGGCCATTTTCATCCTTCAGTGAAGGAAGCTCGGCTTGTACAAGGCGTTCGAGGTAAGAGAGAGGCTGCTGTGGATGTACGAGGAGAGCGAGCGGCTCAACGTCTTTGCGGTCGCTGTTCATGTCTTTAGTCGTCAATGGTAGGATGAGCTTAAGCATGCGTGAAGGTGTTGTTAAGAGCTTTCCTGTTCTCAATTGTCAGCAATTGCAACACTAGAATGCGAGCAGGGGTACGCTACCCTTCGTCATGGCGCCGGCGTTCCTCTGACGCGCCACTGGCGGCGTGTCACTGCCATCCCGATTCCAAGGCGCTCGTATCTGCCTTTCCTTGACCTCGTTCTTCAGCTTCCGATCGTAGTCTTCCTGCTCTTCCTTGGTGACATTCTGGTCGAGGTCTCTCGCTGGCCGCGCATTTGGGCTGGAGTAGTTGTACTGATTCTTCTCCTCAAGTCTCGAGCGAGCTGTGAGAGTAAATCTTCGATATTGTACACCTATAAGGCTTGCAACGTTAGGGTAGTGGAGTATTGAGCCTGGTCTGGCGATGATGGGTGTTGGAAGGGGTCGCGAGAGACGCGTCAGGTTAGAGAAGGAATGTATCCGTGGCTTCATGATGACCTTGTGCAACATCGATTGCAAAGTGTGTTGGAAAGAGGGAACAGAGCAGCAGGTGACTGTAAGCTCTCGTAAATTACATGATGAACGCGACGCGGCAGCAACAAGGTTTTGGTTCTCACAACGTCATAGGTGGCTGAGGTGGAAGCCACAGCTGTGGCGTTCGCAACATTTTATTTCTAGCGAACGTGGTGTAACGGACAATCGTCAATCATCAACCATCAACATTTTGGGCGTACAACAAATTCATACAAGGTAAATATGCACAGATAAACGGAGGTACCACTGGCCCACACTTGGTCAATCCTGTTCGAGCTTCCATCCTGCTTAAGGCCGGTCACACCGGCACTCAGCATCCGCTAGTCTTGATCGTGCTTGTCGCGCAGACCTTGCCGTCAGGGGCGGAAGCAGTCTTCGATGGTTCACCTAGATTTTGTGAGCCACCGTATAAGATAATAACCGGGCGTTTTCAAGCCGCCCGAAAAAACTTACCTGACGTAACGCCCTTGTAAAGCCAGCAGATCTTGCTAGTTCCATCAAGCAAGCAAGAGTTCTTGATCGTTGTGGTGTCTGGTCGCAACATCAGCACTTTCCTCTAAATGCAGCTCATCGAACAATTTTTACCTCCAAGGTTGCCGTTGACACCTGCAACTACGCTCGCACCGCTCACGTGGATGTTATCGAATGTGCTCTTCCTGGCGTACTGCGTTCCACAGTTTCCGCACGAGCGGTAAACCTTTCCGACGTCCTGGGCCCAGAAGTTCTTTACTGCAACTGTCCCTGCACCGTTATGCTGGAGCACTTTGTCATCGGCCTTGCGGGCTCCTCCACCGTTGACATAGGAAGTGCCGGAAGATTGCTTGAAAGTCGCAGCGTCCTCTGAAGGATTCAAGGTCAGATGATATTCAGAGTCAAGGTAGGGCCTTCACGAACCGCATACGTCGGTCCACCATACGTTGTTGAGAGTGCAGGTGCCGAGACAGTGTACACCCTCTCCGTTGTTAGGACCAATGATCACGTTGGAAAGGGTGGCTCCATCCTTGAGGACGAAAACTGCGTCAGCATCACCGCCTTCGGCTTGGTCGTTGCAGGTGGACGCTGGTGAAGAGTTAGCGCCGAGAATGAGAGGGACGAAACAGGGGAGAACGTACGGCTACGATCCCATTGCTTCATGCCGCCATCGAGGACCTCCCCGGCAGCGAGCGTGCGAGCAGCAGCCAAATTCGTCGTACCGCTTGATGCCGGGAAAGCAGTCTGCAAGTTCGTGTTGGTCGTAGCTGCGGCAGCGAGGCCGACCAGAGACGTGAGGAGCACAGCCTGTGAGTACATGGTGACGATCTTGTAAGCTACTTGCAAAGGCGACAATTTGTTTCAACAAGTAAACAAAAAACCTGTGAGCACGGCGAAGAAGTCAACCTAGCCTCTCTGACTACCTTTATACTTTCTTTCAAGGTCAACCTCGTACAAAAAGCCACAGCTGGTTTGTGCAATGGCTCTACACTTCCGTCCGCCTCCATCAAGCATTATTCCACCTGTATCTCTAGCGCTGCAGCTCCAAAATGTGGGCTATCCCCCAAGCCATCCAGGTACAAGAGCTGCTCCATACTTGATGTGAAACTGGCTTCAATCTAAAGCCAGGACGTAGTACCCCGCTACCAATGACACACGGCTTCCATACCGAACGTACATCTGGAATCTGGGGAAGCGAATACCAGACTGCGCGCTATTGGATGGAAAATTGGGAATCGTGACCATGTGTTGCAGAGGAGCAAGGGTCGTCTACAGCGGTGGGAGGTATAATAGGTAGTGATATACAGGGATGCGATGGACATCTGGACGGACTTGCCTATCCAAGCTCTTGGCAACGGAGAATCTTGAATGCTTCGTGAAGGCTTGATTGATGCTTGAGTAATTCGTAGATGATGAGGAGAGGGATAGCTGGTTGGTGGAAAGTTCTTCGTTGCGAGGCTAGATCGTCTGCCCCGAGGGATGGTGACTCTGGATTCGCATAAGATGAACAGAATGGTAAGAAATAGCAAGAAGATTGACAGCACTCCGTCATAGTCGATTCTATTCTTCATCGGAGAATTTACGCAATGACATTTCTTCCTCTTCTGTACGACGTTGGACCGCATCTCGCTAAAGTGGGCGAGTTGCCACGCGTGCGCGCCCATTTAAACCGCCAATCAAAGCCACGAACAACCAGGTATACTATGTACGCTATAGCAGATACAAAGGCGAAGATTCCATGCAAACAGAAGATGCAGACGTGAAGAAGTTCTTTTAGATATCTTACCGCAAGGAAAGTACCTGTCACGTTGGTTTTCCCGAATAAAATACACTTGCAACTTCGCAAATTGGTTTGGATGTCAAAGCAGGATGGACTCGATGCAAGAGTTTGGACAGAAGACGAGAAGGGCAAAGCACATCTTCTGCAATCACTGCTGTGGAATCCTTTTAGCACTTCAGGTAACTCTCACTGGACCGTCTGAGGGGACATGGGGCAAGTTGTTTGATGTTGGGGTAGATAGTAGGTGGGTGGGTACTCGCATCGCGACTTTGGCAGCGATGCAGCTAAATTTAGCCTCACGTGCCATCCCGCAACACACGCGAGCGGCATCTTTTTGGTGCGACGGCAGCGTGATCGTTTTCTGCCATTGAATCCGATCCAACGCGCTCTGCGCCCTGCGGTGGACGCGCTGAGCTGTCCCATGCCGTGCCCTGTCGCCCGCCCGCCCGTCCAGACGGCGTCGTCGGATGCGGCACAATGCGGCCAGGCCGGACGACATGTCGCGAGGACGCCCTTGTCTGCGGCTGCAGCCTTGCATGCCCTGCATGGAAGCAGAGCATGGAGCAGAGCATGGAGCAGAGCATGGAGCAGAGATGCTTGCAGCTGGCATATCCTCTGCTGTCGTCCCTAGCATGTGCCGTCTCATCGTTCGTTCCCCTTCCGTGCTCCGTTTTAGCCATGGCCTCCGTGTGGGTACCGCGCCGGCTCTTTCGCGCAAAAGCCTGACGCGATCGCATTTGCAATAGCACGCCCCCTGCGACAGTGCGCGCCGGCGACGACGATGACTGTCGATAGCCCATGGCTTTTTCGATAGCGGAGATGAGAGATAACAGCAGAAGAAAGAGGCGAAGGCCTTCTCCCTTGCGGGTACTGCCCGGCGCGCATGTCGGCAGCCTCCGCCTGCCTGTTCGAGCGCCACCAGGACGGCGCCGCTGCTGTGATAGCCGATAGCCCTCCCGTCAAGACGGACCAAGGCGCCATGCTGGCCATGTTGCGGCGCCCTGTAGACGCCCTCTCCGCACTGCTTTAGGCGTGTCGACGCCCCCGCACTGCATGAGTGTGCTGAGCGCCGCGCGCTGTCCATCAGCACCCTGCTGTGGCCATGGATCCGAGCGACTACGCGTTGCCGTTGGTCCCCCGGCTAGCCTAGCTCCTTTCACGGAGTCTGAACAACAACCGGCTAGGATTGGTTCCCTTCACACGGCGAGACCAATTTTCTCGAAGATGCCAAGCCACCCCGAGCAAACCCTTATCTCCTGGTGCGGGATGCCACAGATTCGCCTTTGACGACCATCGACCAATTTAAAATATGATCCCCTCCCTCGTCAGCAGCGTAGATCATCGATCAACTTCAGCTTTGCAACTCCACCCAAACCTCTTCCCCGGCGTCGAGTGCTGCACATCTCGTTCAAGATGGGTTGGGTTCACAATACCAACCAGGCCATCGCCAAATCGCCTGTTGGTCGCTGGTTTCGTCTCGATGGCTCTGAACATGTAAGTCCCGTTTCATGTGCAATGCTCGCAGATACATGCTGACCGTTCCACAGCCCAAAACACGAAAGGGGAGCTATTTCTTCACTGAGGTCCGGGCTGGTATGGCCACCTTCTTTGCCATGGCATACATCATTGCCGTCAACGGTAAAATATCCCGCCCCTTGACGTGTACCATTTCTAAACGGTCACAGCTTCCATCACTTCAAATTCAGGAGGCACATGTGTCTGCCCTCCCGATCACATGGACGATCTCTGCGACACGTACGAACCGTATCTGCTCTGTGTTCAGGAAATCAACCGAGATCTGGTTACTGCGACTGCCGCCATCTCAGCTTTGACCTCTTTCTGTATGGGTCTCTTTGCTAACATGCCGCTCGGCCTGGCCCCCGGAATGGGTCTTAACGCCTACTTCACCTACACGGTCGTTGGGTACCACGGATCAGGTGCGTCACATTTCACGCCACGCCCCGTTTCGCTGTTTCTAGCCTGGATGTTACGGTAGCTGCAGCTTTCCTGGTGGCTTGTTGGGGGTGGTACAAGTTTCTTTTTGGGAAATCATACTAATTACTTTTCCAGGCATGGTACCATATGAGGTTGCACTTACTGCCGTTTTCATGGAGGGCTTCATATTCGTTGCCTTGACCCTTCTGGGGATCCGACAGTGGCTCGCAAGGTGAGCACGCAGTCTCATTTATCGTGGTTGGCGGGTTTCTAGAGCGCAAACTCTCGGCCTCCCGTACCGAGATCGGGGCCGCTATGCGCCACTCGCAAAAGAACTGTTACTGACTTGCCTTGTTAGGGCGATTCCGGCATCCATCAAGCTCGCGACTGGTGTGGGTATTGGCTTGTACCTGACCATCATTGGTCTCAGCTATTCCGCTGGTATTGGTATTCTTACGGGCGCGAAGGCGACACCCCTTGAGCTCGCTGGCTGCGTCAACACTCCGGACCAATTCGATGCTGACGGCATTGCTTGCCTCGCTTCCTACAAGATGCGAAACCCGGCAATGTGGATCGGAATCTTCTGCGGTGGTTTCTTGACCGTCATGTTGATGATGTATCGTGTCAAGGGCGCAATCATTGCAGGCATCTTGCTTGTCTCCATCATCTCCTGGCCACGCTCGACTTCCGTCACCTACTTCCCCCACACCCCACTCGGAGACTCTGCTTTTGATTTCTTCAAGCAAGTTGTCACATTCCGACCCATCAAGCATATCCTGGCGGCTCAGAAATGGGACGTTTCCGGGCATGGTGGGCAGTTTGCACTGGCATTCATCTCCTTCCTCTACGTTGACATCCTGGACTGCACGGGTACTCTGTATTCCATGGCACGCTTCGCTGGCTTGATCGACGAGCGCACTCAGGACTTCGAGGGCAGCTCCATTGCCTACACGGTCGACGCTCTCGGTATTTCGATCGGCAGTCTTTTCGGTTCGCCCCCCGTCACTGCGTTCATCGAAAGCGGTGCGGGTATCAGTGAAGGTGGCAAAACAGGAATAACCGCCATGGTCACTGGGCTCTGCTTCTTCATCGCCGTCTTCTTCGCACCGATATTCGCATCTATACCTCCGTGGGCCACCGGATGTACGCTTGTCATTGTTGGATGCCTCATGGCCTCAGCTGCCAAGGACATCAACTGGCGGTACATGGGTGATGCCATCCCCGCATTCCTCACCATCACCATCATGCCATTCACCTACTCCATCGCCTACGGCATGATTGCGGGCATCTGCTCGTACATCATCATCAACACGCTTGTGTTCATCATCGAGAAGGCGTCTGGCGGCCGCCTTGTGCCCGAGTACAAGGACGAGAAGGATGCTTGGACCTACAAGATCCCCGGTGGAATCCTGCCGCCTTGGGTGAACCGGATTCGTCGCGGAAAGAAGGATTTCTGGAGAAGTGACGACGAGACGGACGGGGTGCCTACAGGTGAGGTTACCGAGCGCAAGAGCGAGACCAGCGAAACGCCGGCGGATCATGAGAAGGGCCCGAAAGTGGCGTAAAAAAAAATTTAGAGCAATGACTTTGGTTAGAGGCAATTCAAGGGAGCAAGTTAGACGACGATTGTGTACTTTAACGCTGTACGACCATTTGGTCTGATCATTTGGGCGGGTTCGGCTGGCTGGACAGGACAGCCAGAATGAAAAGGAACGAGAGATACCCTCACTTGAAATCGGAATACATTTGGTAATTGTGAATATCGAGTTGCTCCAACAGCCATACCTTCCGCATGACGCGGGGACAGAGTCACTGGTCGAGATATCCAACGCATGCGAATGACCGGACCCCGTACAGTGACTCCAATCACATCCGCACACAGCACACAAACGAAAGCGCGCGGCGTGATATGTGTAGCTTCGGACAGCGAAAAAGCAAGCCCAGGCATTCGTTTTCGAGGTCGATCGGGGCTCGGAGGTGCGGCGAATCGGAGGCGGCGTCGCTCAGTGGCCGGCTGTGGGCTGACCTGGGGGCATCCTGGCGCTCCTCGGCTGACCCCTCCACTTGGCTCATCATCGAGGCACATGCAGGGCCAGAACTAACGAAACAATGTCGTGGCGACGCTGCCCGCTCCCGCGACTCCGCGACTCCCGTTGACTGTCGGCCCAACTCTTTTTTCACCTCTGCGCTGCCTCCCGCCCACCGTGTGCGACAGCTGGGACTTTTCCGCGCGGGCCGTCCAAGAGCTAGCAAGATTGCAAAGCAGCGCGGACACGGCCGGCATCGGCTTACAGAGGGCGTCAAGAAAAGGTGCTTTCGAATATCTAAGCATTGGCAATCCAAGGGACCGCCGACCCTCCCACGCCGGTAGCGCAATTGATCGCACACGAGCTCGGGATACATTAGAAGAGGGCAAGAAGTAGGCCTTCTTGTGGAAAACAAAGGGCAGAACAGACTCATCGTCTCGAGCATGCCCGCCGTGCTCGACGAACTCCCCGCCCTCAGCGGCACCATGAACGGCCACGCAAATGGCAAAGCCGGCGCAAATGGCAACGGCAACCTCGTAGACCACACGCCCGCACACCCAGCCTTCGACTCCATACCAGACGTCATCCAAGCATTCGGTAAACGCTCTCACCTCGTTGCAACTCTCCCCAAGCTAATCCTCCGTGTGCGCTTCATCAGCAAACGACGAGTTCGTCATCGTGCTCGACTCCCCCTCGCGCGAAAACGAAGGCGACCTCATCATCGCAGCGTCTGCCCTGACGCCCGCCAAAGCCTCCTTCATGATCCGCTACTCGTCGGGCTACATCTGCGCGCCGCTCCCCGTGTCGCGCGCCGCCGCCCTGCACCTCCCGCAGATGGTGACGGACAACGCGGACCCCAACCAGACGGCCTACGCCGTCTCCATCGACGCCGCCCACCCGTCCGTCTCCACGGGCATCTCCGCCGCCGACCGCGCCCTGACGTGCAACATGCTGGCCGACCCCGCCGCGAAGGCGAGCCATTTCCGCAGACCGGGCCACATCCTGCCCTTGCAGGCGAGGGAGGGCGGCGTGCGCGTGCGGAGAGGCCACACCGAGGCCGCCGTGGATCTGTGTCGCCTGGCGGGGAAGCCGCCCGTGGGCGTCATATGCGAGCTCATCACCGACGGCGAGGCGGTCGAGGGCAAGGCGGAGCTCGTCGGCGGCGGCATGATGAGAAGAGACGAGTGCCTGGCGTTTGGGAAGCAGTTTGGCATCAAGGTCTGCACCATCGAGGACCTGGTCACCTACATCGAGGAGAACGAGGGGAAGCTGGGCGTCGAGGGGGCCGACTATTGAAGGCGGGGGGGTTAAGTAAAATGCCCATCGCGCGGAATCAGTTCGCATCCCTCCCAACGTTCTGCCTCGTGATAGGGCAAACGAACATCTATCGACATTTTCTAGAGGGTAAGATGTTCAAGAGGTAAAAACAAAAAAAGGGTGGACCCATACTCTGCAAGGTTAGGCTAGGCCAAGGTCGCCATATTAGATCTCCTTCCCCCATCACATACACACACCACTGTCACTCCGAAGTCATCCTTTTTGGCTGCATTTTCTTCCCAGCATGTCCGCTCACCTGTATGTACCTTGCAAGCCCCCCCATGTCGTTGCTCAAGCACCTTTTGTATATAAATGCATCGCAACCACACTGTCTACCACACAATCTAAATATTTTCGCTCAACACGAGGATATGATCATTTGTTTCATGTTTCAGAAGGCTTTGGCTTGGTCGAAATTGTACGGGTAGATTCCAGTGCGGCGAGAGTCTTGGCCTTCGAAGGGCTAGACTCCACTTCAAAAGCATTATATCGACCAAGTCAAAACTTGTCCACGAAGCGTGCCGCAATGTCAATGAAACTGAAATACTCCCAACAGCTTATTCGCCGCAAACATCACCGGATCAAAAGACTACATGGAAGATTGTGAACATATTCAGACTAATCATCTACATGCCCGAAAAGCTAGTCCATCATAAGCATGCTGCTCCAACGGGGCACCACCTCCAAAACGCACCATCCATGCCCTGCGTCTAACCGAGTACCTAAAGATGTGGGTACTTATTCCGCCAGGACCTATACTAGCTACCGCCATTATGCTCTTGTTTGCGAGAGCCAACATCAGAGAGAAGGCTACTGGGAGGCATAAAGTTGGCAGAAAGCCCGCATCCATCCCATCGCCGAGCCATATCCGCTCATAGCATCGTCATTGTAGACTTGATGAGTCTATAGTACATGAACTGTAAAGAAAGTGAAGTACCAGACTCAGATGTCGAGACAAGTGAGTCGTCGTACCGCCAACATCCAGTAAAGAAGCAGACGGCGAGGTGGAAAGAAAAGAGGACTAGTCGTTAGCCGTAGCAGGGCGATCTCACAACCGCCGAGATCACAAGCGACGATAGCCTCATAGAGAAAAGACCGCAGTACGCAGTTGCCATAGAATAACTTTTGAGTCATGATCGTCCGCCGTGCATGAGAGAAACCGAAACCGTTAACCGTGCGCCATTCGCCGAAGAGTCATCGAACCGTCATCATTAGCGTGCCGAGGAAGTGGTTCTCAGGACGAGAGTCCTACTCAGCGCCAGCTAGAAAGAATTTAAGCTTTGTCTTCTTTGCCCTCCTCCTTAGGAGTATCTTTCTCGCCCTCACCCTCTTTGTTCTTGACATATTCGTCATACACATTCATGGCCTCGTCCACCTTCGCGCGAAGCGCAGATTCGTCGGAGGTACTGGGAACGTTAGTATGCTGATATCATTGGGGCTTAGGAAAGGGAAAGTGGGAATACTCACAGGTTGATCAGCTCAGAGTTGTCCATCTCAAGAAGCATACCGGTGATCTTGCCGGCCAAGTCGGGTTGCATTTCATGGATCTTGGGGTAGAGCGCCTCGCCGAGCATCTGCTTCTGCTGGCCGGCAGGAGCGGCGTTCAGAGCGGCGAGGTCAACACCAGGAGCGCCACCGCGACCGCCTTGAGGGAATCCGGGCACTGGCGGCTGTCCTGGTCGACCTTGGGCGCCACGGCCGGCACCGCCTTGCTGAGGGAATGCGGTGCCACCACGGATGCCGGGAACACCAGCCATCTGACCAGGCATGCCGGGAATAGGAACAGGGCCTCGGCCACCAGCTCCACGACCTCCACCCATTGCGGCCTGCTGGGCAGCCTGGGCGAGTTGAATGTATTGTGGGTTCATGTATGGACCAGGGAAGCCACCAGGTGCCATGCCAGGCGGCATGTACATGGGCGGCATTTGTGCAGCATTCGGAGCCCCACGTCCACCCTGCTGGCCGGGGATCGCACCCGGGAAGGGAGCGCCGCGACCGCCTTGCTGTCCAGGGATCGCGCCCGGGAAGGGCATCTGTCCGCGGCCAGGAGGGTACATCATTGGCTGTTGGCCAGGAGCAATGAACATTTGAGGCATGCCGCCAAATTGCTGCTGCTGTTGCTGCTGCATGCGGAGCTGGTTACGGGCTTGAATGGTGGCTTCGAGCTGGTTCTTGCGAACATCCTTACGTTGAGCCAATGCGACGTACAGAGGCTTGCCACCGATCATCTTCTGGTTCATGTCGGTGACAGCCTTGGTGGCCTCATCCGGGTTGCTGAAGCAGACAAAACCGAAGCCCTTGCTCTTGCCGAGGATCTTCTTCTCGCCCTTGATGGTGACCTTCTCATTCTCCTTCTTAGATTCCTCGTCACCAGAGGCTTCCTTGTTCTCTTCCTCGCCCTCCTCGCCCTCCTTCTTCTCCTCGGCGGGAGTCTCAGAGGCATCGGCAGGAAGAGTGTCGCGCATGACTTTAGCAGAAGTAATGGTACCGAACGGAGCAAACATGTCGCGGAGCTTATCATCGTCAACATCATCGTCGAGATTCTTGATGTACAGGTTGACGCCCTGGTACTTAGACTGCTTCTCAAGACGAGCAGCCTCGTACTGCTTGCGCAGTTCCTCCTCGCGCTCGTGCTTCTTCTGGGCGCGTCCCACGTACAACTTCTGACCGTGGAATTCAGTGTCATTGAGGGCATCGACGGCAGTGGAGGCAGCATCGTGCTTGACGAAGTTGACAAAGCCAAAGCCACGGCTCTTGCCCTGATCGTCACGCGCAAGAGATGCGGATGTGATGTCGCCATGCTTCTCGAACAACTCGCGGAACTGCTCATCGCTAACGTCAAGATCGACATTCTTGACGTAGATGTTGGTGAAGTTGGCCTTCATCTCCTCGAACTTGCTCATGCGCTCTTTCTTGGGGATGTGATGGCCGACGAAGACCTTCTTCTCGTTGAGCAACATGCCATTGACATGCTTGATAGCGTTATTCGCAGCCTCAGCAGTCTCGTAGTGGACGAAACCGTAGCCCTTGGAGTTGCCCATCTCGTCCTGTGCGACCTTGCAGCTCAGAATGTTGCCGAAGGCCGCGAAGGTATCGTGCAAGGCCTTGTTGTCGATGGCGTGGTCCAAGTTCTTGATGAAGACGTTGCCCTGACCAGTCTTGCGCAGAGCGGGGTCGCGCTGCGACCACATGATGCGGCACGGCTTGCCCTTGATCACGGTGTAGTTCAGCTCCTCAAGCGCCTTTTCGCCGTCCTCCGAGCTGTTGTAGTTAACATAGGCGTATCCGAGCGACCGACGGGTGACGGCATCACGGCAGACACGGATAGACGCGACCTGGCCGATGGACGAGAACAGCTCGAACAGCATGGCCTCGGTGACAGCGGGGTCGAGCTCGCCAACGTAGAGCGAGGCCGAGTTGGGGTGGGCAGTGGTCGCGGAGGCGGGGGTCGCGGCGTCACCCTGGGCAGGCCCGACATTGGTATTGACGGTGGTGCCGTTGGCAGCGTCCTGGGCGCCGTCCTGGACGGGTGAGGTCGAGTTGGCGACTTCAGCAGACATATTGGCTATCTGGTGCGAGTATCAGTGGGTGGTTCAAAATTTTGTGGGCAGGCGCAGGGTGCGGCGTACGGCGCGCTCGCTAGCAAAAAAAAAGTTTGGCGCGCTCACCTCTAGAAGCTAAAACAGGGTGTGACGAAAATGCTGCGAAGGTAGCAGTGGGCTTGCAGTACTGCGACTCACGGGGACGAGCAGGCAGGTGCGCTGGGGTTCCTCTACGTGCGAACAGGAGGTTGAAGGAGAGAGGCGGTGGAGACAAGCGACCGACTGACGAGGGGTTGGCGGACGTCGTCAAGACTGGTTTTTTTGGGTTCTTTTCTGGATTTTTTTGTGGCTTTTCTGTTATGAGATGCTCCGCAGGGGAACAACGGGGGCGAAGAGCTGTCGAGTGCGGGTGTGGTTGAGCGTTTGTGACTGCGAGAGAGCGGCAGGCGTTGCCTTTATGAAAAGGTGGTGCGCGCTTTTTGCCAAGGCGCTAGTCCCGGACGAGGTCAGTGCCATGGGCGCTGGTGAATGAAAGATTCTTTCTGCAAAGAGAGCGGAGGCAACAGAGAGTGAGCGGTGCTGCAGGGGCGCCAGACGGTGAATGTGAGAGATACGTCGGCAGTCGCAATTGCATGCTGCAGAAGCAGCACATGCCACCCTGCCCCGCGCCTGCATCTACACATCTACACGCTGCAAAGCTGTTGAACAGCCTATGGAATCTGCACATGCTCACCAAAGCACCAGGGCACCAGACAGCTTCGGAATCTCTCCTTCGTATGCTAGGTCTGACAATGTTATCTATCAGCGATGCTCTCTGTGATAAGGCTCACGGAGCTCCAAATCCACGTCACGCACAAGGTGGGCAATTCATCTCCGCCACTCTCCGCCAACATAGCAGCCGTGCGCGCGTCTGTCATTTCCCTATCTAGCTAAACACACAACATAACAACACTCGCACAAAGGAGATTAAAAATGGGTATCTGTGCTCAAACGCAAAGACGCAGACCATGCAAACCGTGCAAATGCTGCCAGAAAGAGCAAACAATCCTAATGTGCACCTCATGAAAGTCATTCCTTTAAGCAATCCTCCCATCCACCTTGTTGAGCAAGGAAGGATTCAACCCTCATTTTGCAGTCTGCCAGGCCTCCTCCAAGAGCCTCGTTCCATTGGCTTTCGACCAATCCCACCTTTTCTTTCAGATCGTCCGTTAGTCTGCGCTCTTCGTCCTCTTTAATGGCCTTCATCTCGCGGTCTACGCTCTCTAGGTCTTCACCTTCCATAATCCTCTGCGTCTCTAGTAGTCTCGAACCGGCGCTCATGACGCCAGTCTTGACCTCGTGTAGGAGGCAAAGCAAATTCGTCTGTGATTCGATGAACTGGTAAGCGGATCGCCCAGCGTGCGCTAGCAATGTGTACAGGTACTGCAGCGGGAAGTCGTAATACGACGGATTCTCCTCATACTCTTGGGATGGAATCAAGACGTCGAATCCGCTCAACCGCTGCGGTATCTTCTGCACTATCGCAAGTAGTCCTGGTGCGATATCCCAAAACGCCGAAAGTTGCGCCTCTACGCCTCGAGTAACGTTCTGCTCTATCACGTTCATGAATTCCTCATATCTCTTCAAGATCTCCTTCTCCCAGGTAACTTTGCGATCTTGAGCATCGCGCCGGAAGAAGGCCGTTGCCTCTTTAACTTTCTGCTCATTTCCGGTTTGGGCATACGGCAGAATGATGATGTCTTTGTAGAGGTCATTTCGCTCATCCTCAAGCTCAAACATCTCCTTGTGCAACTGCTCGCGCGCTTCGAATAACCATTTCAATAACGTGAGCATTTCTAACAATTCCGGCTGTTCATCACCCTCCTCTTGTGTCTGATTAGGGTTGAGCTCTATCGCCGCGTTTGCTAATCGACCTTTCAGGTGCTCAAGTGACGCTGAAGCTTTCGTGATTCGTTCACAGAACATCGCGTGTAATGGATTAGCAACCTCAGTCTGGAAAGTGTCGAATGTGTTCTGCACAAGGTCCTGAGCTCGCTGGTGCTCTCGAGCCTCAAAGTCTTTATCAGCATTCGCAGCGTCTGCGTAGGTCATCACCCCGTTTCGGATGTTTTCTTGGATGTTATAGCGGAGCTGTGCTCTACGATCAGTAAGAGTTGCACTCTCCTGCTCTTTACGAGCGTTGACCTTCGATCGAAAAGCATCCTTTGTCGTCTTCACTTCCTCCAAGTCAGACAGGGTTCGCAGGTTATTGCGAATAGAGGTAAGATCAGGGTGGCTGTTATTGACGGCAGGGTGGTGTCGCGGATATGGTGGAGGTAAAGTCACTAGTCTGGACACATCCAATTTACGTGGATCGGGGGTCGGCGGGGCAGAGCTCGGATAGTATCTATACGCAAACACGTTAGCGCACGAGTTCGACATTTTTAGTCTCAGGCAACGTCGTAAGGGTAAGAAAGCGGATGGCCCGATGCAGAGAGTTGGATAGTTTGGTATGAAAATAATGATCATACTTACCCAATGGCTTGTTTTCCTGTAGTCTCCTCGTGAAAGCCAACCTTTTCGGGTGGGTATTCGTTTGGCCCATACAGTGGCCGACTGCTGGACTCTCCGCGATGGGCAGGCGAGGACTCGTCTTCTCCGACCCATTGTAGACTCTCGCGTGCCTCCTTCGGTAGACCCATATATTTCGATTCACGCTTGCTTCTTTCTAAACGACGACCGCCGACGCCAGACGAGGCTCCATCGTTACTAGCTTCCCACCAACGGCTGGCTGATCTTCCTCGAGAATCCTCTTCATCTGGGACGGTGCTCATGGCCATGCTTGGTATCGGTGATAACACTGGTTTATAGTTCCAAGATGCGTCACGGGCCCTTTGACTGGTCGCACTCGACGGTGAAGCTGGCTCGGTGTGAGGTGTAAAGTTCGCTACAGACGAAGCTGGACTGGCTGCTGTAGTAGGTATGGAAATGGGGAGTCTGGTATCTGGTGATTCGCCACTAGTCGATGCCTGTGACCTTCTACTGCTGGGGACGACTGATGCACTCTGAGCACTTGGCGTGGTTGACCTTCGACCGGAATTGTTGTACGATCGCCAAAGATCTCTAGTCAGGTCTACGATATCTCCTGCCATGGTGTCAAAAGCTGCAGAGTACCGATCTCGTCGAAGCCGCGATTCGCTGACTATATATTCTGCAAAGAGCTCAAGTCGATCCTGATCCGACTGGGCTGCCATCTCTTTTTCGATAAAATGACGATGTCGTTCGATAGCTGCTTCCGCGAAATGATCGCCTCCTGCGGGCCTTGGTGTTAGGGACAAAGATGCGTCTACCTTAGTGCTCGAATGTTGAGATACACTTGATGTTGATCGGTTACGGGCCCCTGAACTGTCAGCCAGGCCTGACTCAACGTCGTCACCGTAATGACGCATAGGTGGAGTAGGAAGAGCTTTGGATGGAATTGACGTGGGTGGTTTCTGGAAGTGAGGATTATCAGAACTTTCCGTACCTGGGGAGAAAGGAGGCGTGGGCGCAGGCCCAGTCAGCACGCTGAGGCGAGGCGTCGAACTCGATGATGCAGGCTCCCCTAGCGAATGCGAACTTTTCGGTGAACGGAGGCCGCCACCACTGCGCGGAGTGTTCTTTGTCACTGCACCTCGACGGCTTAAGCCACCTTCAGGGCTCCCTAAAACTAGATCAGCCGGCTTCGCGGCGGCTTCCATGTCTTGTGCCCAAGGGTTATTGTTGGGCTCAGCTCGCTCCCGCGCCGCACGACTTTCGCTTCGGCGTTCGCGGATGCCTCGTGCAACTTGATCGCCCCTCGGGTCGCGGTAGAGGGTACTGCTTGAGTTCGAAGTCGATTCTGTAGGTCCAGATGCAACAGAGCCAGCCTCGTTTTCGATAAGCTGCGCTGGCCGTTCTGGCGTCTGGAGAGCGCGGGGGCTCGTATCTATCTGCAGTCCCTGAACAGCGGGCGACCGTGACCGCTGCCTCAAAGGTTCGTCTTGCCAGCCTACTGGAGTTGGTGGGATAGGGGTCAGCGTACTCTGACCAGGCCTTCGCGTAGGAGGTGCCGGAAGATGAACAGTCTGTCGATCGACATTCGAGTCAAGCCCACGTCCTAAACTTTGAGATCGTGAGCCGTTGGGTGGAGGGCCAGGAGGTGGGGGTGGTAGTGGTGCCCCATGTCCCCAGGCACCTTGGGGAAGCGTCGGTGTCTCATCTATAGGAGTTCTCGACTCGGAAGCCAGGACGCCAGTCGAAGCAGCTCGTCGAGCACCGGGCGCTCTGATAGGAGACTGTGTATCTGGGCTCCATCGATGCTCTGGGAATGCGTTGGAAAGTATCCTGAGCCGAGTTAGTGTGCGATGGATAGTAGAATTCAGTCACTTACTGATGCGAAGCACGAGGCGGAGGCACTCCCGGGGACGCAGGAGGTCGCTGCAGAGCTTCACTCGTACTTATACGCAGGGATTCGATGTTGCTCGGACCAGGGCTGCCTGAATTCCTATGCCGGAAAGATGAGAGACTGAACTTCGAGGACAATTTATCGCGGGAAGCCGATCGTTTGGAACCACTCGCAGGTGGAGGAGGGGGGAATTGTGAGAGCGACACTACACTTGTCGCGCTCTGGGGTACCACTATCGATCCAGGTCTACTGTGGTAGAAGCCTGAGGTGGGTCGAGACGACGGTGAAGGGGTGTAGTCGGACGGGGGTGGGGGTGGAGGTGGATGGTTGGCAGCGAATGCAGCACCGGACATGTGCGGGGACGAAGTGGGATTCTGCGGTCGGCTTGGGTTCTGGCCTGGAGAATATGGCGGAGGTGGAGAGGGCATGGACGCTTCCATGCCCGTCACGTCCTGAGGGCGACTCGTCGCGACGGGCGTCTGCGTGGCCGGGTGCGGGAGATACTGCCCACCCACGGTTCCGCTCCGTGCCCATTGCTGGGGGTTGTAGCCTGGGTTCCTCATGGCCATTGGGGAGGCAGGCACAGGAGAAGGCGCATAGGTCGAGGTCGAGGGCGAGGGCGCGTAGGGCGAGAAAGACACGCTCAACGGCGTCGCGCTCAGAGGCGTGTGGCCATGGGCGAACTGTCCCTGTGGGGGCACGAGGGCAGTGGTAATTATCGGCGGTTGCACAGCAATGCGTCTGAGCGGAGACGAGGTCGGCGTCTGCGTCTGTGTCTGGCGTACATGCGGTGACGGCGGAGCGGGCGGCGGAGGGGGGAGGGCAGAGCGTGCATCTTGTGCGAATGACATGGCGTGTTGCGTCCAGAGACGGTGCAGGCTATTCTGGCTTCAGTATGGAGCAGTAGGGCTTGACGCCGAAGCCTCAGCGGCTCTGGCAGACGAATCGAGGGCCGGGATTGCGGCGTGCTCGGGGCGGGTGCAGGGTGTCTTGTCACGCTGCTGGGGATGCAGTGGGACGCAGTGGGCCCACCAAAGGATCGTCTGGGGCCGGGGCGTGCAGCAGTTCCCAGAGCATGCTGGATCGAGACAAGACGAGACCAGACAAGACACGATGCTGCCGTCGCAATTCGCTCTGGCCGCCCAGCACGATGTTGAGCGTTGGCGGCGAAGCGTGTGCACCAGCGTGAGCGGGCCTAGCTGCTTTGGCAACAAGCCTGAGGGGAGAGCCTCGACGCTCCGCGAATAACGGGCACGGCGCGGGCGTGATGAGCAGGGACGGGCTGCAGCATCCCTGCGCCCTTCTGTAGGCTCGGCGGCTAGGAAGACAAGGGCCACTGTCTGCACAGCGGACTCTGCCTCCTCACGTCGCACAGCATGCCCAGTACGAGCAATATGGGAACCCTCAGCCGTCTGTCAAAACTCCGACGCGCCTCATCTACCACCAGACGCGTGACTTGCCCTCTTATCCGTAGCCTACGAGCATCATGCCGTCCCCCGAAATGGGTCCATTGATGCGTCCGTCGACGAGTGGGGAAGGAGACTATCTCACGACGATCCGCCCACCCCGACATAAAAATAGCGACCGCCACATTCCCACACCACGCGAATGAGCTTGTTGCACACAAGCTGCACGAACGCTCCCTAAGCGAAGAAAACCCAACTCCGCCGGCACCCACCACTTCCGAGGCCTACCGTTGTCCTGCGTCCTTTGTCCTTTGGCGACAGATATCATCACACGTCTGACTAGGAGGAGGGGGGGGGGCAACGGCAAGACAAAGGGCTCGATGTGTGTGTGCGTGTGTGCGTGTGTGCGTGTGTGTGTGTGAGAGAGAGAGAGAGAGAGAGAGAGAGATGACTAGACATTGACACGTTCAATATCGGTCAAGATGCACGCAATATGGCTCCGCCGCAGCCGTGCATTATCCGGTCTGATCCCGAGCCATGTCCTGGAATATATATTCTAGGGGCCATATCTGCATGTCGGTAATCGGGCGAAGGATTCGGCAAACCCAGGAATTTGTAACGTTGCGGCCGTTCATGTAGCCCCCGTCATGCATTACTTTTAGACCGTGTGCTTCATGGAACTCCCTCGTTGAACGCAGGCTACGATTATTATAGCTTTGGTCAATGGTTCTCTCCAAAGGCTGACGGCCAACGCTACAGGGCGCCAGCCAAGCGTGTATTCTTAGGGTGGCCAAGATCTAGGCACGTACCATGATCCAAGTCACGTCAGGACACATCATGGACGGGAGACTTTGTGCACGAACCGACATTCACGGCTACCAGCTTCAATTAGCTCTGCGTGCAGAGCAGCAGTGCCCTCCATGTGCTTGTTTCACATTGATTTTCATTTTCACTTCCCATGCTGGCAACATATTCTGTGAGAACAATCGCTCGTCCTTCCATGCTCTACTGCACTCATGTCTGGTGCTTCTTGTGTACGTCAATCACCTTCTGCACTTCCTGTTCGCTGCCAAGAAAGATACCACTTCGATCGTGAATGTGCTCCGGTACGACCTCCATCATGCGCACCATCTTACTGTTAACGGCGAGACCACCAGCTACACCACGTTAGCACCCGCCTCCGAGACCAGTCATCCAAACTCACCATTTTCAAACACCATAGCCATTGGCGCGCACTCGTACAGAATCCTCAGCTTTCCCTTTGGACTCTTTTTATCTGCCGGATACGCGAAGATGCCTCCATACAATAGCGTCCGGTACGCATCCGCTACCATGGATCCGATATACCTCGCACTATACGGCTTGCCTCCCTCACCCGGAAACTTCAGACTGTTGACATATTCCTTGACCGGCTCCTCCCAGTACAACGAATTTCCCTCGTTGACCGAGTAGATGGCGCGCTTCTTGGGAATCCGCATGTTCGGGTGCGTCAGAATAAACTCGCCAAAGTTGTTATCGAGCGTAAACCCATTGACGTTGCCGCCCTTCATCGTGATGACTAGCTGTGCCGAGGCGCCATACATGGTGAAACCTGAAGCCACCATTTCGGTGCCGGGTTTGAGCATCTCCTCTTTTGTACCCTTGGAGCCTTCCTCGAGCTTGTAGATGGAGAAGATGGTGCCGACGGAAACGCCTGCGTCGAGGTTGGAGGAACCGTCAATGGGGTCGCATGCGACGGCGTACCGCGCTTGCGGGTACTCGTCGAAAGTGATACATTCCTCCTCTTCTTCAGAGACGAGGAGGCGTACACGGCCGCAGGAGCGCATCGCCGAGATGAAGAGGTCATTGCCGATTACGTCGAGCTTCTTCTGATCGTCGCCCGTCGTGTTGGAAGAGCCTGCGAGGCCTGTGAGCTGCAAGCTTGTCAGCAGTGAGCTCCTGATCTTGGGAGCCAGTGAACCCACGTTGATCAGTGTTGACCGTCGAATATAGTAGGAGATGCTCTTGAATGCAAACTGCAGGGCATGGCACAGTAACCTGCGCAGTCAGCGACCAAACGCTTACTCGATCCGCAAGCCTGGAGTACGTACGTGAAGTCACCTGTGGCCTCCTTGTGCTTCGTCTGTTCTTCGGTGAGGAAGCGTGTCAGGGTGATGATATCAGTATTGATGGCCTCGCCCACAGCCCCGCCATTGCTGTTGCTGGTGTCGTGGCTGCTCATTGTGTCTGCAAACGCGTGCCGCGCAAAGTCAAACTCGTGGAACCCCTGTGAAGGTGTCGACGAAGAGCTACGAGCAAAGAAGAATAGTCAAGGAAGGAAGGAAAGAAAGATGGCAATCACAGCAGTAACAGAGAACAGCCACGCAACGGCCTAAAACTAAAATCTGGGCCCAGGTGGGTAGTATCGGGCGCGCGGAGGCACGATCGGTATTTGTTTGTGCAGGTCAACGGTTGGACGCCGCCAGCCCTCGGCTCAAGAATTGACGGTCACGAGCAGTCCCCGGGGCGTCAAGATGGGTCGCATGGGCGAGCTGGAGTCGTGCTGCACGGGCTGCGGAGCGGAGCCGCAGTGCGCGTTCTTATTGCTGGTGTGGGAGCTGCCGGCATGCCTTTGTTGTGCTCGTGAAGATGGTCCCGCACAATGACGATGGAGGGGCTCGACACAAAGCGGGGCGCGTTTTCCTGGAGCAAGGGGGCCACACGCGGGTGCTCCGAGACTTTCCGACCCGCGGACTTGACCTTCTACCCGCCGTGTCAACCCAGCCCTCGACCACGGCGCAATATCTTCCGTGACCTCGCCTCAAGATTGCAAAAGACGTTTAGGCGTCGTTCGCGGCAAGCGACGGCCCTGTCCACTCTACTGCACATGCAACCACAACACCATGGAATGCTCAGCCAGGTCCCAGCGTCGCTGCGAGCGAGCATCTACCACATCCCACGTCGACAACACCAACAACGCGTCGGAAAGCACCATGTCGGGCCGGAAGAAATAGTCCAGGTAGATGCAAAAGGTTTATCCGGCCGTGCCTTTGCGTCCCGAGCACAGTGCATGCTAGGGCTGGACTGAGCATCTCTCGGCACACCTTGGGCCGAGCAAGCACACGACACCATGCACAGCAATCAAATGGACAAAGTCTCCATGCTTGTACACAAATGCAGACCCAACTTTTATACTACACCCACCCAATATACATACACGCTCCTAACCATGCAAATGTACACAAGAAAGCCCCTGCTGCTGCGGTACACGACGCGGCACCCATCAATCATTATCCAGCGCATCCGCCAAAATACTGCGGGGAACAAGGCGATGCAAACCCGACTGTAGAAAAGGAGAGAAATAGTACATCAAGAGCCTTTAAGAGCCTTCCACCCGCGGCCGTCGCTCATCCTACATCAAGTCACCTACTCGCCCTTCAACTTGTCTTGCTTTACCGTGAAAGCCTGCTCGAGCAGATCCTTCTCCTCCTTCTTGTGAGAAGCCTTCAGACCAGTTGCCACAGACGCGCTGGGATTTCGTCCAGCATACATGACGTGTCTCCGGTTGTGGTGCTCAGTCTGGTTGAGCAGCGTCTCGATTCTGGGCTGAGTGAAGCTCCAGGCGCCAGCATTTAGCGGCTCCTCTTGGCACCAGATGATGTTCTGCACGTTAGGGTACGAGTCCAGATTTTCCTTGAGCTGTTGCCACGGGAAGGGGTTGAGCTGCTCGATACGGGTGATGGCCACATCCTTGAGACCACGTGCCTCACGCTCCTTAACAAGGGCAGCATAGACTTGGCCTGTGCAGAGAATGACGCGGTTGATCTCATCGTTTGAGCCAATCTCACCAGTCTCATGGGCAGGGTCACGAATGATCCATTCGAAGTGAGACTCGTCGGTGAATTCGTCGATCGATGACCGTGCGAGCGGGTGACGCAGGAGGGATTTGGAGAAGAACAGGATAAGGGGTTTGCGGAACTGGCGGTTCATTTGTCTTCGCAGGATGTGGAACATATTTGACGGCTTGGTCAAATATGCGATCTGCATGTTGCAGTCCTGGTGCTGGCGATCGAGCTTGTCTGGGGATGGGAAGATGCGTGGGTCCTCGTTGACAAGTTGGAGATAACGCTCCATGCGTCCAGAAGAGTGCTCTGGACCCTGGCCATCATAGCCGTGGGGCAAGCTCAGAACGAGACCGGACCGCTGCAGCCACTTCACTTCGCCAGACGCAATGAACTGATCGATGATAACCTGTGCGGTATTGGCGAAGTCACCAAATTGAGCTTCCCATACGACAAGCGCGTTGGGGGACGACAACGAGTAGCCATATTCAAAACCAAGACTAGTAATCATTAGTATTTGTAGACTTTGCTCTCGCAGTACAAACTTACACTCCATATTCACTCAACGACGAATTCGAGATAGTGAATGTGGCCTGGTCGTCGCTCAGATGTTGAAGGGGCGTGTAAGTCTTTTCCGTTGCCTGGTCGTGAAGTACAGCGTGGCGTTGGGAGAAGGTACCACGCTCAACATCTTGACCAGAAACACGCACATGATGGCCTTCCATGCACAGAGTACCAAAGGCCAAGGCTTCAGCAGTGGCCATATCAATGTTCTTGCCGTCAGTAACGGTCTTCGTACGGCCAGCCAGAATACGTTTCAAGTTGCGGTGAACACTAAAGTCTCCGGGGGCATTGCCGATGACTTCGGCAACATGTTTTAGCTGAGACTCCTCGACGGCGGTAGGAAGATGCGGTAAGACTTCGGTCGCGAGCTCTTTTGGTGATTTGAATCCGTTCCAGGCAGATGTGAGCCATTCTTTAGAGTTCGGCTGGTAGTCTTTACTACGGTTGAAGCTCTCTTCGAGCATGCCCCAGACCCAGGCCTTGTGCTCATCGATGTCCTCCTTAGTGAAGGTCTTCTCGTCGAGCAGCTTCTTAGTATAGATATCTAGGGTCGGAGGCTGCTCGGAGATCTTCTTATACATGAGCGGCTGTGTGAAAAATGGTTGGTCAGTCTCGTTGTGGCCCTGCTTTCTGTAGCAAACCATGTCAATGACAACATCCTTCTTGAATTCAGCGCGGAAATCGGCGGCAAGCTGGCAGACAAAGTTGAACGCTTCGACATCGTCGCCATTTACGTGGAACACTGGGGCATCAATAGCCTTGGCAATGTCAGAGCAGTAAGGGGTCGATCGGGAGAAGCGAGGATCGGTAGTGAAACCAATTTGGTTGTTGACGATCAAATGGATGGTCCCTCCGGTGTGATAGCTGGGCAATGAGTGGAAACCCATCGTCTCATATACTATACCTTGACCGGCAAAGGCCGCGTCGCCGTGCAGGAGCACACCCATGGCTGTTCGGGCCTCCTTCTCGTCGTTGTTGTAGTGCAGGATGGCGCGGGTCTTGCCTAGCACGACTGGATCTTCGGCTTCCAAATGGGACGGATTGGCGACCAAAGAAAGCTGTACGCGCTTGCCAGAGGGAGTAGGGCGCTCGAAGTTCATACCCAAGTGATACTTGACGTCACCAGAACCTTCGTCGCTCGGCTCTGCAGTCCCAGCAAACTCGCTGAAGATCGACTCGTTGGGCTTCCTGACAACGTTGCTGAGCACATTAAGACGCCCACGATGCGGCATGCCAATCACAATGTCCTTCACTCCATAGTCCACACTACGGTCAATGAGGGCCTTCATTCCAGGAATCAAGCTTTCACCACCCTCAAGACCGAAGCGCTTGTCATTCGGGTACTTTGTTGCCAGGAAAGCCTCGAAGTTTGTACCCCAAATAAGGCGGTCTAGAATGCGGCGTTTCTCGTCAACCGAGTACTTGTATGGCTGGGGGATCTCGATGCGTTCACGGAGCCAGTCGCACTGCTCTCTATCTGGAATGTGAATGTATTCTACGCCATATGATCCACAATACAGGCGCTCGCAGGCATCAATGATGTCCCTCAACTTCATCTTCTTACGAGTCTCCGACTTGAAGCGGGGCAAGATACCCGGGCCAAGCTCAAACTCTTGGTCCAAATCTTTCTCGGAGAAGTTGTAGTGCGATAGCTCCAGCTCGCGCGGCCTGCTGTATCCGAACGCGTGCGCCTCGGAGCGGATGCCTAGCGGGTCGATTCTCGCCTTGTGGTGACCTCGAGCCTGGTACGCGCGGACGAGCAACTGCACCTTCAAGTGGTTCATGACATCGGAGCCTTCACCTACAGTCATGCCCAGGCCAGGTCTCAGCTCGGGGCCCAGGCCGCCGTGAGGCGTGGGCATTATGGTCGGTGGCGGCTGGAAAGCTTGCGAGGTGGGCATGTCGCCAGACTCCATGTTGCGGAAGTAGACCTGCCACGAGTAGTGGACACTCGAGGGGTCGCGTTTCCACTGCATGTACATCTCGTCGACATAGTTGGCGGTGTTGCCCTGGAGGAACGAGTCGTTGGGGTCCTGCAGCAAGCTCTGTTAGCCGTGTGCTCGAAAAGTCTGCCGCGGGTACTTCTGGCACGCACAACGCCCTTGTTGGTATCCTCGACCGATACGGCATATCTCCGTCTTTGCTGGCGTTGGACAGCGAGCGCAAGCGGCCTGCGACTTGCGGTAATGGCTACCCTAGACGGCGATGCGGAAGCTGTCGAGAAGCTTGCTCGCGCGGCGCAGCTCTGAAGCTGGCGGGTGCACCGCAGCGATGTGCGCAACATTGTGAATTAGGAGGAAGTATATGGCGGCAGAGCAATGGAAAACATCCAAACGGCGGATGAGGGAGGACTGGACAGTCTTAGGTTCGGCCGTGCAGAAAGGCCAGGAGGACACCAAACCATGCGCTCACATCCGGATGGTTCGGGACTAGCGGCTGTGGCTAGTCGGCTGTCGAATGCTGACTCGCCGGCGGAAATGCCTCACAATTCACTTTCTGCGATGGTTCCGGATAACGTTTAAGAGGTCTTGGGTCTTCATTCGCCCAGATTGACTGACTGACTGACTCGTCGCCAGCACTGCGCCCTTCCTGCAAGAAGTGTACTCTCATGAAGAGCAGAGACATGTGAGCATGCGGGCATTCATCACGGGTGCTGCCAGCGATTACTCGACTCGAGCGCCTTAGTCGCCTCGCGGGCGTTGCAAAGCGATGCGCCACAGGCCACGGATACGAGGGTGACGTTGTTGCAAAACACGTTCACGGATGGATCCGCGGCCGCACCACGATGAAGAGCACGCTTGGCCTCGGCTAGCCTACATATGCTTACCAGCGGAGCGTTCCGCACTGCTACCTCGACGAGCTCCAACACTATGAGCCTGAAGTGGTGCCTTGCCTGTGCAGACAGTTGATGCTTTGCTGCAGCAACCTTTGAGAAGAGGATCTGGGCCTGGTTGAGTACGGCGAGGTGCTATACTCACTCACTAGCTTCAGCCTGTCTCACAGCTGGCTCCACTGGCATTTGAGAAAAAATCATTCATCCAAGAGTCATCCCGATGCTCAGCCTCACAGACGTCCGCCATTCACATCGCATAGCTAATCTTTGTCTCGTCATCCTTCCCAAACAACTCATAATCCAGCCCTGAACTCTCGTGTGATCGCGCGTGGGAGCGGGTTGCGCTACTCAAATTAGGACTAGGCGTAGGCGCGTGCGCTCGTTCATCGACGTTGGTCGCGTCCCTCCAGGCTGCCCACCTGCACTCTTCCAGAATGTCGGAAGCCGCCGCTCAGTACAAGAAGCAAGATGGCAGGCTTATCGTCTCCCCAGACGGGCGGACTGTATCGTGGAAGGCAAACAGCGGAAACCTAGCCGTGGACGTGGACATTGCGGCCATTACAAGTACGTTTTGCCAGGCAGGCATCGATGGAGAGTGCTATGCTAATGTATACCTTCCAGATCTCCAACAGACTCCAGTGACATCCGCGAAAGCCTCCATCAAAATTGTCACTCAAAAGCCTGATCAGACGGATAGCTATACCTTCACCTTCACCTCTGCGGCCGCTCGCGATGACCAACAAACCATAACGGGCGTTCTGCGGAAATGCATAGAAGAATCTAAGTCACAAACGGCTCTTCCACTCGCTGCGCCCGCCACACCCGCTCAACCCGCTACGACGCCGACACCTGCACCCGACGATGGCGGTGCCTCCGCTGCCATGACGATTGCGCAAACGTTGGTAGGAGCGTTGAAGCCAAAGGAAGACACGTACGATGACGCGAAACTTCTAGGAGATATTGAGCTACAACGGTCGCTTTTGAGCTCGAGCCCCGCGCTGCGCCAGCGCTTCGATCAGGCCCTTCGTGATAAGCCAGATACAATATCTATCATTCAATTCTCCAATCAATTCTGGGCTACGAGAGTGCACTTGCTAAGATCACATACTGCCGAGAAGTCTCAAGGTGCGGGCACATATAATGTGCTATCAGTAGTCAAGCCCATAAACGAGGGTGGGCAGTACAAGCTCAATATGAGTAAGGAACAGATTCAACTCATCTTTACCCAGCACCCACTAGTCAAGAAGGTCTACAACGAAAATGTGCCTCCTATGAGTGAAGGAGATTTTTGGTCGCGCTTCTTCCGCAGCCGGCTCGTCAAGAAATTGCGAGGAGAGCGAATCACGGAAAACGATGCTGCGGACCCTAAGTTAGACAAGTTTCTCAACTTGGATGATTCCGCCGACGATGCGCGGCAGTTAGTTGTGTCTTCCATTCCTCATTTTCTCGATGTAGAGGGAAACGAGCAAAACCACAGCCAACGTCTAGGCAACCGACCAGACTTAACAATGCGACCAAACACCAACGAAAAGGTTCCGATTCTTCGTGTACTCAATCGGATGAGCGAGAAGATGATGGCAGACGTGTCCCCTTCAGACGTTGACCGGCACGCGCCCGCAGGTGTGGACGAGGACACATATAAAGAACTTCAGCTCCGCGATCTGCAGCGTGCAGCGGACGACAATCGCATTGTGCTCAAGATTCAAGACCAGAGTCAATTTTTCTCTGCTGGTCAGGGCGTGCACACATCTAGCAGTGCAGCAACTTATGCGAAACGCACTCCCGCTCAGGTGTTGTCTATCATGCGGCAAGAATGCAAAACGTCCACAGGGCAGGGACAAAGTGGAGGACTTGACTTACAGGTAGCCATTGGAGCGGAAGATGAGAGTAGTAGTGATGAAGAGTCGGACACTAAGAAGAGAGCGAAGGTTGGGAGCAGGTCCTCGCGAACAGCAGCCACTTCACAGATCGTCAAGGCGATTAAGCAGCGGCAGCTCCACAATGACGAATACGTGTATTCCCAAACTACTATTTCGAGCGAACATGCACAACAATTAGGTCTTTCCGAGCAAGTATTCGACAACTTAGCTATGACACACAACACCACTGTCGAGTTCCTTCACTACTTTTGGGCAGTGTACTATTCCGGCGACGCGGAGCGCGCTAACGAAGTAGCGAAGCTCATCGAAACATTAGACAAATCGCTCGATAGGATCAAGGCCGTTGCGGATACTGCGGAGAACGAGCGCATAATGCTGGTGCAGGCAAAGACCCAAGAAGCTGAGAAGTACCTTCAACGCACAGGCAGAAAGAGGAAATTCGATCCCAACAGCATCAAGGGCGGCGCCAAAATGGTCAAACGCTTGGTGGAACCCCTCATCCGGGCTATAAACACTGCACGCCAACAGTATCAATCTGTGCTACAAGAACAACTGCGGCAAAGTAAACAATTCAATGCAGCATGATAGCATACAGCGGCTCTCCCTACGGCACCCCAACTTTCTTAGGCAAGGTTTTCTTTGCGATTACTAGTCCTAGTCAAGAGCAGGTATCAGTGGAACGATGGCTCGAGTGGCGTGGAACCCTTTTGCTTGCGGATGACAATATTTCTATTGTGCATTGCGATGGCGTTTGGCAGCTCCGGTCTTGATGGTTCAGTCCATCTTCAGAACATGCTTTAGCTTTGCAAAGTCATATCACACAAGGCTTCTTGAAAGTACCTCAAAATTGTTCTTGAATCGTTTAGGGACACACCTCCACGATTGTGTTGTCTATCGGTGAATTTTCCCACCTTCGATACTCAGAAAGGCCACTTCATACAACCCCGCAAGGTTAAACCATCACTTGGCGACCCCTTGTTACTTCATCGACGTCATTCGTACCTTACCAAAATCCTTCGAGTGGATAGGGTTTGCTTGAATCGGCACCCCACTTAAGGGTATGGTACAAAAACATAATAACTGGACTTTGTACAGTCATTAGTGTACTCCCTATAAACAAGCCCGGAGAGATGATCATAACTAGATTGGACAGAGTAGGATCAGCCAACACATACCTTGTTGAATCAACATAGCCCGATATTGCGGTAGCGTCGCAAACCGGAGAAACGCGTGCAAGGTTCTGTGAATGTTACATTAGGCCTTAGATAGGCGATGATATCATGATACCCGTCGGAACATATCGAAGCTGGAAGCATACAGCCGACCACTCGCCTTGTCGTGGTGCAAGTACATCATCCTGATCAATATTAATGTCACCCCTTCCACCTCAATGGCGATCGTGACAAGTTGACGCTGTTCTATGCTCGCCTCCGTAGCTTCAGCGACTACTAAGATCGGCCCCGGAGTGCGCTTGGTCACATCCGGGCCATGCAATTCTAAAACTTCATTTCACTTATTACTTCTTCCTTTTCTTCACCTGAATCCTTTCAATTTCTTTATTCCCGCACACAGCTTAGACGACACACGCAGCCATGAAGTTTTAACCAGGAGCGAGTCATTGGGCGATGTAGTACTTTCGTATGAGCCTTAGCATGCCATTGAGCACAATTAGTACGACATTGCTTGTATATTACGCTCACAGTCCGCATCTAACATGAAGCAGTCATCGTCGCATTGAAACGCCTTCATTTTGAGGATGTTGGTAAAGTATCCGGAGGTAGCAAGTGCCAGATTTAAAGAAAAACAAAAGAGGAGCAACCGTCGATCCAAAAGAACGCCTTTCCATCCAAACGAGACTAGGGGAAGCATTTTTATGGAGTTTCTCACGAATTGAGAGAGGAGACAACTAGAATCGTTCCGAGGAAGCGGGGGACTTGTAGGGGTGCTAGAGCCACGTCATCTACTAGCCGATTGTCTGTACAGAATATCGTTCGATCCACATCTACAGGGCAAGACATCCTCCGGAGATCGTGTGTTCTTCGGGTTTCGCTATTTTTGAGCACACGGAATCAGGGTCTACGGAGGACCTGGCGTTGCGCATCACTGGAGGACTGTGCCCCAGTACTGGCCCCCATTGGGAGCTCCTCCCGCACCTGACCAGCAATTAGTGCCAGGTTTTCACGGATAGGTTATCAGCCAGCTACCTACCTCCTTGTCCTGGACGGCTACCGCGCCCACCGCTTTGGCCAACATTTGTAGGCAGTCCGGCGGTAGGATTCCGATTGTCTCGGAAGCGAAAGCTATGCCACAGAAACCAGTCTGCCACCCAATTATCTAGTATCACTGTGGTTCTCCATTGGCCTTCCTGATAGTATGGCAGAGTTTCGCGGCCAGCACAATTGACAATGGCCATTCTCTCCTGGTGCCTATAAGTCTCTTGAAGATCATCCCATCTGTACGGCGGCTGGGCTCCGTTTCGCTTCGACAAATTGGTCAGCGCGCCATAATTGTGGCTCAGCCTGTCTCGTGCAGTTATAGCTTCATGCTACGGTAATCAAAATGTAAACAATACTGGTCCATATAGGTTCACTGAACTTACGTATAGTAAACTGTAGATCCGCTCGCCTTCTACCCCGCACAAGCCAAGTCTCTCCATCAGCGCCGCTTTGGAATTGCTCTTTGCAAAAGGGCTAGTCATGTTCGTTGTGAGAAGTCCTGTAAGATTGATTGACAAAGATAAGGGCAATGGCGCAAGGTTGGTTGACGACTACATCAACACAGAGAGCTGTTGTCTAGCCTCCTTATATAGGCTACTGAACACTACTCAGGGCTGAAGCACCATCTACATCCCCTGTTACCTAACCAATGCACCAAAAAAGAGTTACCAATCGCACATTGGACAGCTCTTCGGCGCAGATACCCACGGCAAGCTACGGACGGGAAGGAAGACATGAGACACACCATTTTTCACCCGAGAACACTCTCACACCATATTCGGCCCGGAAATAGCTATCTTGCATCAAATTACACCTCAGGAGGCTCAAATTGGGCTAGTAAAATATCTCCGCGCCGAGAGATGTGACTCCTTTGGCGCCGATCACCGATGTCGTGTAAGGATGGATCATGCTTGCTCTCGCATTCGGCACTCGCGGTTAAGGCGGACGGACCTTGTTTCTTCTATTTGTTATCGCGGCGCCTTCTAGGTCCTCAGTGGCTGAAGGCTGCATTTTGTCTGGTCACTTGATCATACGCCAGGTTCTCTGGCACCAATAGACAAGTAAAGATCCGTCTTATCTTCCCAAAAGCACCTGCAGCATAGAAAGGACCCGGCAACCTGTGTGACGGACCTCAGCGCCGCCACTATGTTCTCATTTCTGGAAATCATCATCACTGCAGCACGCTATAGCAATGTCGGTACGGAATATCCATGTCTCATTGGCACGGAAGGATCAACATTGATATAGCCAGACCGTCGGATCCTCAGTGGGTTCCTGGGCTTTGGCGTTTCGTTCGACGTGAGACGTAAATTCCACTGACGTAGATCAGAGCGATTACAAGAGCCGCACTGCTGAAAGAGAGGTATAGAGACCTATTAGATTGATCGCCTGAGGGTCGGTCTCTCATTGACCACCAGACGCCAGAGCTTAGTGTGTACAGATGCGGCAGCACCGGGCTTGATGTCATATATTTGTACTAAGACTCGGATCAATTGCAGCACAACGTATGACAAACCGTGGTCAGCCCCATCATTTTACGAATGGAAGCCAAGATAGTACAAATGGGTACGAAAAGACGCCTAAGCGATGAGGGTGTGGAGCAGCCAGGGTTGGGGGCAATCCTACTGAGAGAAAGGCCAACCCTAACACTGAGAAAACAGAGGGAAGAGGGGAAACACCATCATCAGCAGATGCACAGAGCAGAATCCGGTACCCACTCACAGCTTCTGGGATGCTGCGAAGAACATCTTACAGCGCCCAGAAAAGGACAACGGTAGCCCGAGAGGCGGTGCTCTGAAAATGCTTTTAAGAACCCGAGACAGAATGGCAATCGGCCGCGAGGAATTTCGTGTTCGCCAGGCCACAGCCCAACCAAGAGGGACAATCGAGGATCTGAGGCAACCCCGCTGGTGAATGGGACTAGCCCTTGCATAGTGTTACTCTGCAACTTCGCCCTTGCTCCTGTCTGTGAATATTTTGGATAGAAACCTCGGCACTACCAATCTCATCAAGGGATCACGAAAACTATAGCCTCTATCAGTCTTGACGACATGCCATACTGTACATTGCCTGTACAATGCCTGTACAATGCCTGTACAATGCCTGTATATTGCAATTTGCCAGGTACGGTACAGCCTTAGCCCCACAAGAGGAGCGAATTGCGTCGCTAGCAGGACAAATCCAACTCTGCATAGGCTCGGCTCGAGTGGGCGCTACAAGTGATTAGCAAAGGGAAGCAGTATGCGGCAATACCCTGTGTATTCAGAAGATTAGGCCGGCTTCGATTTCCAATGGACGTCCTCAAGAGCCCCCACAATCTACGCTACCTTAACTTTAGTGTCTATAGATCATTGCTTCAGAATTTTCAATAGGATGCTAACAGCTTCCGTGCCAGCCGAGGACGCGTTCGCTATTACAGCTAAAAACTATCGCACAAGCTCTCTCCTGATGATTATGTGTCGCACAAGAACCATGTCTCTCACCAACCAATATACCGGTGTTTTGGGTATCTGCCATTGCCTTCTATTGATCTGCAGCTTAGCAAACAGAACTAATAACACGCAGGAGCAATTGATCTGGGTAACAAAAAGCGAACGGCAGCAAAGATTCCACACATTTAATGTCCGGTGTTTCGTTGCTTTTCACTAAAGCGATTGCTTCGGACCCACCCGCACCCCCACCGAATTGAACATCGCTGGGGCGCCCTACCAACACCAAGCTCGATGCAATGTGCGAGATTTCATCTGGACATTTCGATCGGTATGCCACACGCGAGGATGCCTCTCAGCATCACATATATGCTGCAATTGCTGAAACCGGGGCACAAGACTTGTCTAGTACTGTGCGACCATCAATATCGACAGGCGGTGAGAATGGGCTTTGGGCGTTCCTTCTTGCATAACTCTGTTGAGGGGTCGTTTCCATGGAGCGCCGGATAGGAAAGCGGAAGCAACGCTATTGGTGCACTTACTTCACGCACTTCTCCCTTCGACAACGCCTGATTATTCACCTCCTATCATGCTCTACGCGTCATCTTCCCCTTGATTACGGCATAGCCTGCGGTGCTGGCACTGGAAAACGATGGCACCACCAAAACCTCAGGCTCCTCAGTTACATGATCGCACCAATGGCAACGGTCAACGCATTTCCCACGCCTACGGTCAGATGCGAAGATACCCAACCGATCCTGCAGACCCCACTTTAGCAGATCAGATCGCCACCCACCCTCGTCATGGCGTTGTGTCGTGCCAGGATCCCTTCACCTATTACAGGGCGTTCTTCGATACGGAGTCGCCGTCTACTGTGTGCTCGAATGCCATAGATCAGCATGACGATGGTGACACACCAAGTGAAGTTCGACCCCTAGCCTGACTAACATCGAGGACAGGGGAACAGCTGCAGACTAGACCACGGGCCATCCCATACCAACTAGCGGTCCGCTTTGCAAATCGTTCAAACGGAGCGCCTCTCGCTACGATTATCGAGCAAGGGTCCGTTTCTACACTCCACTCCCACGGTTCCCTACTCGGTGTCGACCAATTTTCTTCCATTCGTCCCGTCGAAAATGTGTCTCCTGGGTGTGCTTCACATAGGCCTTCGCGAAGTCTTAATGATCAGACACTCCATCAGATACAAGAAAAAGAAGGACGGCATGAGCATACATCCCTTCTTGAAATGCCATTTGAAAGACAGTATGAAAACGGTCGGGATTGCAAGTGGGAATCAAACCACGCTATAGGCACGCCGGCTGATTTAGTCTCTCTCCCGAAGAACAGCAGTCAGAGACCCCCCAGCTTCCGGACATCCCGCTTGGCGTTGAAAACAGAGGCTTGAAAAGATTCTTTCGAGACGTTCTGAGCAACGTCCGTCGCGGCACGCGTGGCAGGTCTCGTTCGTCTTCGAGCACAAAGCCACCTAGGCCACAAAGTCCAAAAAAATGGCGTGATGCAAGCAATATCAGCCCATCACCAAGAAGCATTGACCAAAGAGTAGAGCGAAGTGATCTACAGGCGCATGATATCTCTGTTTCGGCCTCAACAATGCTCTTGCGCTCCACCTCATCATCATCACTTTATGTTCCTGAACCTTCAGCTATGAACCGCTCTAACCTTAGTACGAAAATGGTGCTTTCAGCTGGACTTCGTGCGCCCATTTTGCATCTCTCGCCTTTGACGTTCGAGTCAAATACGGAGCTGCCGTCTGCGCCTCAATCGCTTTCCTTGCCTGATCTATCCCGTCTTCGAGACGGCAGTGATACAATCTCTTCCAAAGGTCCCGTGCCGTTAGAACCACGCGATGCGGCTCTAGACCACGTTCATCACGCAGCCACAACGTTTCTTCGTCGTAGCAGGGACGAGCTCTCTGCGCGGTATATGCCTGATGGCGCTGTTGTGCAGCGCAACGACGACCCATCGCTTCGTGATTATGCGCGAGATTCAAGCCGCAACGCTAGCTTCTGTAGCACCATGTCTACATCGTACTCTGGCACGGTTCTTGGAATCGATCTTGACCTCCAACATGAATTCCCGCATGTAACACGGCGCTCTGTGACGCCAGTTTGGTTTAGTCGGAAGGAAGATATGGACACGAATCAAGAGCAATCAAAACGCGAGCTGCAACTCAAGGAAGCCAAGTCAACGTGCCCTCGTTCCATCACTTCTTCAGCACTGACATCTCTCTTGCCTATCGCGGCGGCGGAAGGCATTGTGCAACAGAGTCTCACAACGCCGCAGCTGTCATTCTACTCACCTTCTGGAAACTTGATAATGGCACAGGATAGTTCCTTTGCACCCACCCCCTCGTCAAGCTCGCGTTCACGTTCAGACTCGTACATTTCAGGAACACCAGCTATTTCAACGTCATACTATAATAGTACAAGTCTAGCCTCTGCGCAAGCGGCACTGTCTGCTGCTGTTGACATCCCGCTGGCGCGACCAGCACCTGTTCCCTTGACCTCTCCTCCTCAGACAATCGCACCGCTCCCTGAGCATCTGCGCCATCATCATAACTACTGGCACGTGGAGAAGTCACGAAATGGCTCTGTCAACGAATTAGAGCTTAATCACTCTCGGCGCTTAACTATTAGCTCTAGTTCAAAGGTTCGCGGTTGTGGAGGAGTCATCCGACCTACCAGTTTGAGTCCTTACAGCAGAGCAACGCAATCTCCGCAATCTCGTTCAGTGATCGGTTGCTCCATGTCATGCATGCTATCGGATAAAACAAATAGATCTCGATTCAGATTTCCTCTTTCGCCAGCCGCCCCGAAGAAAGGCAAGACGTTGAAGAAGCGCCCGCCCCGCAGTGATGACGCCCCCGATCATGCAGGTGTAAGCCCTGTAGCGGGACATGCCTTGCGTGTCTGCTTCTGTCAACCATACGATGGAGCTGGAAAGTACTCCGGTGACGGGGAATGTGGTGCCACAACGGGGCAGTGTCAGAGCAAGGCACGCGTACGCGAGACCCAGGACTCGGGAACGCCCAACGCCAGAGTCGTATCCGGAGACGGTCAATATGCTGTTTCTGGGAATAAGGGCCAGGGCAGGGCGAGAAGCGATAGCGCGGTCAGCTTTGGCACCAGGGTCGCGACTGTGGGGGGTTGATCTCATCTCAGTCTAATTCGAATTGAGATTGGGATCGGCCGATCATTGCGAAGCAGGAATGACACCACTTGACGGTCCAATACGCCAGGCGAGGTCCCTAGCTCACACGAAAAAGCATACATGCACGGGAGGCTAGGTTCCGGGCTCGAACGAAAAAGCATACATTCACGCAAGGCTCGTTTCCGGTGCGGTGGTAATCTGGGGCTTAGTGCGGGAAGTTCAATCCTATAGCGCATGGTTCACTGGACTGGTTTTGGTCCTTGGTGAGGAGATAGCATTAATTTTGACAGCGGTCCATTTGGGGAGGTAGGGTATGGTTCTAGGATTAGTATGTGTACCGGAGGAGCAGCTATTGTAAAAGCATGGTTATGGAAAGTAGTGCACCGAATTATCATGATAGAGGGTAGAATTAGACTATGAAATATGTCATATGCAACATTTCCACAATTGATACGCGGTGGCACTTGCTCAACTGCAGTCGCGGTTGACATCGATATATCCCGTGAGAGGGTCTAGGCCAGGTCCTCGAAGCACAAGGCACCCACATGCCGCTCGCTACCGCGATGGATATCTCAAAGTCCGATCTCACGTTCATAGAACTGCATGATGAGCCTGTCGGGAGGATGCGTTGGCGAGATGACGAGCTACCTGATTGGGCAATGCACCGTGCTCTATCGGTCGAGATTACATGTGAGATGCTCTAGAACCGAGTCTATACTACGGCTACATGTACATTTACGCATGGCTGCATCAGTCTACGATTTTGCTTTTTTTCTGCGTTACCTTTAGCGGCTGCCTGCTCAGGATTTAAACGAGCACACCATGCCGAGGATGCGCTAGGCCCGCGCGAGATCCAGACCCAAACCCAGGCAGCCACTCATTGTAGTTGTTGGTATCCAGACTAGAGGAACCCCTACGCCCCGTCACTTGGTGCCCTCCATACATCTTTCCAAAACTGGCGGAACCCATACCTCCTCTCCACCCTCTCATCTCTCACCTTGACCTTCTCACCAACCAACCGATCCATCACACCCCCCTCACCCGCAAGACTCCGTCCAAATCCTTCGACCTTCGTCATGGGCTTGGTGGCGCGCTGTCTTATGGCGTCCGCAAGCTGCGGAGCGACGTCAGCGTAGCAGGCATTGAGTTCGCGCTGCAGGCTGAAGTAGGGTTTTTTTGCTAAATCGGGAGCTTGCAGATTGTAAGAGCGCGTTTTGGAATTAAGATCCGCGATGGCGACAGTGTGGTATGCGAACTCGGTGGCTTCCCAGGCGGGGTCGCGGAAGGGATGCATGGATGAAGCGATGGATGGGAGGTGGGCTGAAAGGGGGACGTTGACGCTTTTGGTAGGGGGTTGGGATTGTTTAGAAGTGGGAAGGGATTGTGATACTTGATTCGATGTGGACTTTTCAGCTACGATCCCTTCGGAGATGCATGTATCTGAAGAGCTTGATGAAGGAACTTTGAGTTCTCCTGAAATAGAAATTTGCGAGATGTGGCCATTGTCATCTACTGTGCTGAGGACTTCTTGCTTCTTCTTTTGCGGGTTAGCGATGAGCTCAGCTTTAGCATAGGCATCTGCTCTTTGCGTCTGTTCTTGTAATGTGCCACCTCGGCTCGCGATCATCCTAGCCGCATGCCTCTTCCATTCGACACGAAGTCTGCTGCGGAACTTTGTTGCTGTAGCCACCAGCTCTTGCTGCTTTTCGATCCATGGCGGCACAATCTCTTGTTTCTGGATCATCTTGTTCAAAAAGTACTCGGTCGTGTCGATGAAAGGGCTCGATGCATTGTAGTCGCGCTCCACCTGTTTGCCGCGGTTGGCAAGGTTTTTGAACTGTCCTCGAGCTATAGCATTTTCAATGCGCTCATTGGCCAAAGCGGCAAGTCCTTGGATGGTACCGGGCACAACGGAGCGGGCATGTGGCGAGAAGCGATCCTTCAGCTCTTGAAAGCGCTTTTGCCGTTCTTGTTCGTCGATGTCAGAGTCTTTAAGACTTGAGTACAAGCCGCTCCTATCCCTTGCATTCGCTAGCCTTAGACCTTGACCAGCATGGCTTGGCCGTCCTGTATCAACAGTGCGCGGTAGTTGCGCTGCCGGTCCAGATACCCTTGCCCCTCTCCCCAGTTTCATAGGTTTGTGGGCGTCATTCAGCATACGTAGACTTGCATCGTGAATAGACTCGGTGCCAGACCACGGGTCTGCAGTTGCGATATCGCGGACATGACGGCTTGCGGTGGAAGGGAGCTCTGCCGTGGCGAAGGCATTACTATGTTCGGCGCGAAAATTGGCGGACGCTATACGCTCTTGGAGCTGTCTCTTGAGATCTTCGCTAAACCCAGCATCTAACAGCGTCTTCTGTGTGCTGCGGCCGCCAGCGTCGGCAGCTTGGTCGCTCATGTCTCGCAGCCGTCGGGTCATGGCGCCCTCATCCGTGACTAGCGTTTCTACCGTTCTTTCTTCCGTGTCTAGATTTCTGCTATTCGCTTCTCCATACTCTTCCCCGTCATCCTTCCGGTAGGTAGATGATTCGGCATATTGTCGTATAGAAGCGGGAGCTGTGCGGAGGGTCGAGATCCTCAGGCGTTCAGCCCGCAGACAGCGAGCACAGATATAGGGTGACAAAGCAGCCGGTACGGGCATGTAGATACAATCGACAGATAATGTGAATGGGATTGATGGGACGTGGTTCGGTCAACAAGGTGCAGGGCGGAGGACGAGGAGGAAAATCTCGTTGTCATCGATGTCGGGATGGTTGAGCGGAGATAATCCTGCGTTATCTCCAGCACGTCAGATGCGAGGCGCGGAGATCGTTCGGAACGATCCGATTACAACGACACATATCCTGCCTTGCAACCTTACACTGCTTTGCTCACGTTACTTTCATCCCTTCAGCTGTGAACCAGACGGTATGAAGCCACTGTACTACCCGTCAGCCCAAGCACACCGCTCATATGTCTCACATGTCCCGACAGCTGCACTGAAGGCAGCCTTCAACGCCCTGTCGCTTGACATGCCCCTCTTTGGGGATATAGACCCTAGCTGCATACTTTGTGTGGCCGTGAAGAGTAAGACAGGAGGACCTCCCAACTTGTGCAGGATCAATGGGACTCTGTATTTGCGTCACAACGCTACCACAAGGAGGCGCTGAGACCTAGAGTTTGGCAGCTGGGCTTCGGCTGACACAAGCTAGACGGCACGAGCCGGATGAAACAGTGAGTTGGCTCGTATTCCCGAGGTGCCATCTGCCAATACCATCTTCGTCGGTCGTTGATCCGCATCCATGGTGTGGCCGGATTCTCGAAGCCATTGCTCAGCAAACGCTCGATTATATAATCTCCTCACGTGAATCCCGAGCGAACTATGATTGGTGCGGAGCTCACAGCTGGATTCGTATACGAGCAATGCGAACGCGTTAATGGAACTTCATTGAAGGCTGGCCATCTTTCTAACCTCATGACCTACAACAACACCTTGTACACGGAGGACCATATGATCGTTACTCGGAAGAGCCTCGCTGTACTGTGTAGATTTTGTCTCGATAGACCATCCACTCGTTATGGAGAAGTTCGAAGCAAGCTCACATCCTGTCGTCGACGAGAGTGTGTCGGGAAAGGTACGTAATGCCCTAGATCAATCAACACCGGAACGACACCTAATTATAAATAGTCGTTGAACAATATTAAAACCTCCAAAGCACCATATATACAAATTGAACGCCTACATACCGCGTCATCTTCTACTTCTAATGCAAATGCACCGCGCACAATATACCACATCTATCCCATCAAGGACAAACTCCACAAACTCATTACCACGGCGATAGACATCAAGAAAGAGAGTCCTCTCAGCTAAGCCGGACGCCAAGCGCGACGGAAGAAGAAGGAGCAGAAGCAGAACGCCACAGAAGCCGCACAAGCCGATAACTTAAAATTTACCAAAGTCAACGCTGCCAATCCCACAGCAATCGGAGATAGCCCCAAAGACGACACTTTCTTCCTCCACGCCCCTTACCTCGCCTTCCACAGGCCCCCTCAGGTCCTCTGCACCGGCCCAAACAAAAAATCAGATCCCGTCGTCCTCATTCACCCCACCTCCTTCTGGAGAAGGTACAAACTTCAATACTCCACCGCCCTCCTCACAAACCACGTCCTCGACCCCCGCGGCGTCGTAACCTGGTCCCACGACTCCGACAAATCCTCCCGCAAGCTTACACCCACCCTACTCAAAGGCTACAAAGTGCGCACTTGGCGGCTTTGGGGCGAGTCTGGAAAGGCCTACGTTCACCAAATCCGCGCTGCGCGTAGAGCTGGCAAGGGGTATGATCCCGACTTTCCCGATATTAATGCGGACGAGAAGCCCGTGAGGCCGGCAGAGGCGGACGGCGTGGTGTGGCTGGAGTGGGAAGCGCCGTTTTCGAGAAATACGAGGCGCTATGCGTGGATGTATAGTGGCGTCCAATTTTACTGGAAGGGCACCAAGAACGTAAAGAAGACTACGTTTTGTGGGCGCTTTGTAAGGTTCAATCATCTCAAGCTTGTTGCGCTGCCGCCTTCAGGCGATAGGAGTAAGATGACGGAGGTATGTCTTGCTAGATATGCGTCTTCTGTATCCAATAAGAAGAATGGGCGGCTAGAGGTTTTCGATGACACTGTTTTGCGCTTGTTCGAGGATCGAATACGATCTAAAAATAGGGTTCATCCTGCTGAGCCTAAGGACACGAGGCTGAAGGCATTAAAGAAGACGGTGCTGTACGCACTGATTCTGGCTACTGCTATGTGCATGATTTCCTCAGAGAAAGGGAAGCGCGAGGCTGTGGGAAAGATTCTGAAGGATGCTGCAGAGAACGGAGGTGAGGGCTAGACATACAAAATAGATGCGATACATCTATGTCTTCTCGTAAATAACACATAGCAGCGTGCAGAATGAAGCCACAAATACCCTCGCGATTAAGATACTACGGGAGCCACGCAAGACGTCAGGGGGAATCTCAAACTCATGCAGAACAAGCGGAAAGGAAGGTCCCATGATTTCAACCCAATTCGAACCTCCCCTGTTTCTCTATCTTACCTCGCCAACCATCGACTGTCATATCGGAACGAAGCAACAAATTCCCAATTCATGAGCCCATTAGACCATCAACGCCACGTAAATGCACATCAACGATGCCCTCATTGCCGGCGCCACTGTGAATGAGGGAAGTGGTTGTCATATACAAATGTGATGCTGAGGTGTGCATCATTGCTGAGGTCTTCCAATGCCTTGCTTAGCCTAGAGTATTTGTTAGTGGTGCAGTCCCTATTTAATATTCCGAGTGCTGCGTTCAACTTACCTTCATCATTTCAATCCTTTGCTTTAGATTCTGCGTCACCTCAGCAGCACGTTTCCAGCTCTCTGCCCCAGTTGCTGCTTGTCCCCTTCCAATGCGGCTGCTTGCCGCGTCTGCAGGGCTGATGCGCCCGCCGCCGCGAGAAGATAATGATGACTTCGCTGAAGCTGCGTCTGTGCGATGGGGACTCAGCTTGCCGCTCAAATTGCTGCCAGGGCGGGATAAGGAACTATCAATGTTCTCCTTACCTTCGCCACCTGGACTTGTTGGGCCATTCGCAAAGCGATCTCTTCTGTTATAGATACCTTGGCCCCCGTACCCCGAGTCACCAAATCGTCCAGCGCCGTTGGTATCGGCGTATATTTGGTCCGACAGGTCTGTTGGAGGTGGAGAAGTTGCACGAACTTGGCGGCTCAGCTCACGTTTTAGCCTGTCAACTTCTCGACGTTGGTTTTGCACGGTTTGCTCAGCAGCCTCGTAGTCTGAACGAGCACGGACAAGTTGCGTTTCCTTCGCTTTGATAGAGAGTACGTCTCTAGTGTGGTCCTCAATTAGTTGAGCATTTTGATTTTGCAATTCGTGAATCTGAGATGTGAGCTTCGTCCTATCGCCGCGTAGGTCTTCATTCTGTCGTCTCAGCCTTTCGACCTCTGCCCGGAGTTCATCCAGCTCCGCACGTTCTACGAGGCTCATACCGACCGGAGCTTGAGCAGTTGGCGTAGCAGCTACGGGCTCTACCTGTGGTTTCCCCAAAGGTCGACCAGCCAGCCCTCGTCCGGCACCAATGCCAAACTTAGGCTGTGTGGGCGGTGGTGCAGTGTCCTCGGGAGGTGGCGAGATAACAGGTCTTCGCGGTGATGCTGTGCCAGCCGCAGGCCCTGCGAGTCCGGCCCCTGGCTTCTTCAATCCACCTAAACGTGAGGGAGCTGCAAGTCCAGATTTGGGTGCTCCGAGCTTCGAAACGCCAGGTCTTGAGGTAGGCTTCGGTGCTAGGGGTGCAGTCGGTTCCTCTGCAGGCGGTGGAGGAGCGGCGGCGGCGGGTGCTGGTTTCTTTACACCAGCAGGTCGCTTCCCTGGCATCGGCTTCTTACCAGCCGGGGCTGCAGCAGGCTTAGGAGGTGGCGCTGCGGCTTTAGGTTTATACTTGGCTTTGACTTCGGCCGCGTCATGGAACTCCTTGATTTTCGCTTTTCGAATATCGTCAAGACCGTCGAGATGAGCGTTCATCATACGGTCACCCATAATCTTCCATAGAGTACCCAGAGCCTCGGCACCAGCAGATCGCTGTACTTCTTGCGATTCAGTCAGCAGTTTCGTTGCCGCTTCAGCTATTGTCTTGACTTCAGCTTGCGAAGGTGCCTCTCTGGTGGTCTTAAGACATCGGACAAGGAACCGCGTAGACTCTAGCTTGACCTGAGGGTTCTTGTGCTTTAGGAACTCTACAATCTCCTCCAGACAGTCTGTCAGACTGGTAGATGCAAATACGGCATCCAAAGCAGCCCCAAGAGCATCGGCAACGGCCTGCTTCTTCTCCTTCAATCGCTCCATGATTGGGTTCATGATCGTAGAGCGGTATTTGGCAAAACTCTTCTTCAAACCCTTGGCTAAAAGCTCCACGCAGCTAGCAGCTGTCATGACAACGGAAATGTTGGCATCCTTCATGCACTTGGCAAACCCACGAATCATATCGTCAAATGGACCCTCTGCAATTCTGGGCACCTCGAGAATCTTGTGTACGTCGTCCAAGGCCTCTTTCCTATCTTTCCACTTGGATGAAGATAGTCGCTCGTTGTAGTCCTTTGGAATCTTGGAATAGACGTCGACGGCCTCGTACTCTGGCTCTAGGTCAATAGCTGCTTCCTCCTCCTCTTCGACCTCGTCCTCTCCACCACCGGGCGCAGCTGCGGCTGCTTCTTTGGCAGCCTGCTGTGAGCGCAGCAGGCGTTCTTGCTTTGGAGGGGGGTCATCTTTTACTTTTTCGAACAGTTTGTCAAGATCTTGTTGCTGTACAGGCTTCAGATCACCCCAGAACAGGGGTTTCATAGCGTCTTTTAGCCATCGGTAGAATTCGACTGTGAGCTCCTGCGCTTTAGCTCGGACGTTCTTATCTGCATGTCCATATACTTTCGGCAATGCCTTGAGGATGGGTTTTGGCTCCACGGTCTTGCAACCGTAGGCGTGATATATTTGCGTGAGGGCGTCTAGCGTCGCCGTGATGACTTTGGGTTGTTTATGCGACAGGATAGGCAGTAACTCTTCGATGACTGGGTCCGGCTTGTCGGTCTCAATGTACAGCATCAGCGCCTCTAGTGCATTCTGCTTTGCAGCAGGCCTCGTCGACGGAAGTCCCTTCTCAGCAATGGTCGCAATAGTGATGCTCCGTGTCCTAGGGCATTTGTTAGCATCCCATCGTGGACTTGATGCCGCGACAATGCGCATACCGTGTGCAGCCGGCTGCGCCTGATATCTGGAGGAAGGAACATAACGCCTTGAGACCTTCCTGTTGCGCAGCGACGTTTGAGTCACCAACGACGCCTTTCCATATGCTAGCATCGTTTATGAACTGGCGCACGACGGGGTCTGATTCGCTGGCGGCGAGGTCGAACTCTTTAGCGGCAGCTTCGTAGCCTTCTTTCCTGACTTTCCAATTCTTGTGCACGAAGCGATCGGGAAGCGGAAGCTTGCTGAAGTCCTCCTCGGCCTCTGCCATGGTGGTGTGCGGGCGCGTTCGAGGTGGGATGTTTCACGGCTGGAGTGCTGTCAGGCGGTCGAGTCAGTTGGTGAAACGGGCGGAACGGGTGAAAGACGCAGCATGCATGTGCTGTGCGTGTTGTACGTGCTGTGCCTGTAGCGTGTTGGGGCAAAACAAGGCCGTTGCCGAGCCCCGTCGAGGCGGCAGGCGCAACGGAGGTGACTTACTGCGTGGTGGTGGGGGGACCGGGAGAAGGGAGCAGCGCGCGCTGTAGACTATATGAACAACGTTGTTGCGCGTGCGATGTCGCCCTGGATGCGACAGGAATAGCAAGCTCGCGGTGCGGAGGCCTGCGGTGGTGCGTGTGCGCGTGTATGCGTGCGTGTGTAGTAGCTTCGTGACGGCAAAAGTTCGTTGTCCCTGCTGTGTTGGGCTGCTCGGTCGCCCAGCAACGGCTCCAGTGCGCATCATCGCCACCAGATAGATCCATGCCTATGCCTCCCTCCTGAGCACCAGCTCCACGCCCCTGTCGCTTCGCCCTGAGCGCATCCGCTGCCCTTCACCCCGCTGTTCCTCTCGCCCACAGCACCGCTTTGCCGCCCGCCGTCCCTGCTTGATCCTGCCCTCACCGCATTCCCCCCTCGCCAAGACTTGGACCACCAGTCCAAACATTTGCGCACAACCCTCTCGTCGCTGGACCCGCCGTTGCAGTCTATGGTCGCCGCTAGCGGCGATCCCGCCTGAGCGTCCCAGTGCGCCATGAGTGCCATTCTGACAGACCGGCAAGCCGAAGAACTGTGAGTGCGCAGACGCACCGAGGCCATGGGCAGGATACTAACACGATATGGGCAGTCACAAGGCCATAGTAGCATATCTAGGCGTCATCAACGCGCCAAAAACAGCCGAAGCTTTCCGGGAAGAGGTGAACATATCGGCCAGTTTCGACGATGCGACGCGGAAAAAGTACGAGGGCCTCCTAGAGAAGAAGTGGACCAGCGTAGTGAGGCTGCAGAAAAAGGTCAATACCCCAGCTTTCTGCCAGTACCATGTGACGCTGAGATGCATAGGTCCTTGAGCTTGAACAGCGGAACCAAAGCCTTCAGAGCGAGCTCGACTCCACCACCCCCACCTCTCTCCTCCGCAAAAATCAAGATCCAACAAGCTGGCTCCCGCGAGCACCAGCGCGACACACCCTCCAGTCCCACCGTTCGCCCATTACCTGTGTTGCTTTCCACCCCATATTCTCCTCTCTCGCTTCTGGATCCGAGGACACCACGATCAAAATATGGGACTGGGAGATGGGCGAGCTTGAACGGACAGTAAAAGGGCATACGAAAGGTGTGCTAGACGTAGATTTCGGCGGTCCAAGAGGAGGAACGCTTCTGGCATCATGCTCCAGCGACCTGACCATCAAGCTGTGGGATCCGTCAGACGAATACAAGAATATTCGCACGCTTCCTGGACACGACCACTCTGTTTCTGCAATTCGTTTCATTCCTAGCGGAGCTGCGGGCTCACCGTCGTCCGGGAACCTGCTCGTTTCAGCTTCACGAGACAAAACATTGAGAATATGGGATGTCACGACCGGATACTGCGTCAAAACAATACGTGGACACGTCGACTGGGTGCGTGACGTTGCCCCAAGTTTCGATGGTCGGTGGCTGGTGTCTGCGGGCACCGATCAGACGGCGCGCCTGTGGGATGCAAATTCTGGTGAAGCGAAATGCACTTTCCTAGGACACGAACATGTCATCGAATGTGTTGCAATAGCGCCGCCGGTATCCTACGCGAATCTGGCCTCACTTGCAGGTGTCAAGAAACCGCCACCATTGAGCAGCTCCGCAGAGTTCATTGCCACTGGCTCACGAGACAAGACCATAAAGATTTGGGATGGGAGAGGCACATTGATAAAAACTCTTGCCGGCCATGACAACTGGGTTCGCGGATTAGTCTTTCATCCAGGAGGCAAATATATGCTGTCTGTAAGCGACGACAAGACAATACGCTGCTGGGATCTCACCCAAGAAGGCCGCTGCGTGAAAACCGTCACTGATGCACATTCACATTTTGTCAGCTGCATACGGTGGGCGCCAAACGTCGTCAAAGACGTACCCGTGAACGGGGACGCAGCAAATGGCGTAGCAGTGAATGGAGTAAATAAGAAAAAGGAGGAGGAAGCCGCTAAAGCTGGAATAAGATGCGTCATAGCGACAGGAAGCGTGGATCTCAACGTTCGCATATTTGCTTCTTGATCTAGGAAGAAACCTTCATCACATACCGTCACTCCTCAAAACAACAGCAAATTCTCATCCGCCGTTGAAGTCCTCTACGGAGCTCTAAACCACGTCGACATAGGTTGCTCTGATTGCAATAGGGACGAATGTGGACGAAGGCTCCGGTCATCACTTCGCCGGCATTTACAGCTTCTCTTCCTCCTTTGGATGATTTTAAATCGATTCATGTATGCATACCCAGTTCGCAGTTTCCAGATGAATTTATTATGCGGAGTCACCGGGTATGATAGGCCGTTATCAGTACGTTTGGTGGATCATATAGGTCTGAGACGTATCCAGTACGTTGTCAACAGAGCGATATCAACAATTCGTAAATAAATCATCACCATGCCAAATGTTCTAGACGTTATGTACAATCCTAGTTGCCACATGGGCAGGCGGGCGCTCTGATTCTCTCACTGTGAGTTAATAGGGGAGGCTGTCCCAACACCCATCCGTTTCTAGGTTTTCTGCTTCATAAAAGGTTCCAATCATGCATTCCACTACTTCGAATATTTACTGTGCACTAGGTACCGCGTGCTAGTAAGCTTGACTAGGATCTCGCGTTACCTTTCTATACCACTAACACCGTGAGCAGATGGATCGATCCCTGCCTATAGTTTGGTCTAGAAATCAAGACGGCAATTGTGGTAGAATAAGCTTCAATTCTAACTCCGGCACGGTCATCCACCTCGAATTTCTCGGGTCACATCTAGGTTGAACAGTGCACTTGTCATCCACGAGCGCAAGTAGGCGTGCTTTAGAATCTGCCACTGAACACGACAAGGGCCTTAAAATGTATAATCTTACGATGTTGTACTCATGGGCAAAAAGTTTTTATCCCGTCGCCTTGCTACCTCTTAGATGCTAGTCTTGAATCGATTATCGATGGAAAGAATGGGTCAAAGAAACCGTATAGTCATCTTGCGATTTCAGGCAGGATCTCTTTGATGGTAGCTTGCAAATCTGCGTCGGAAGCAGAAGTCGGACCAGCACCACGCGATAGCAGCTCAACCGCCGACAGATACGAACGTTCGGCAACTTCCCGCCGAGACATCAAAGGGAGTAGCGGACTATCAACTACTTCGATTGTAGGAGGCGACGGAGGTTTACGGAACGGATTCCTAGCAAAGTCAAGCAGTTTCGTCGCTAGTTTAACGGAGCGCCCGGTTGCTTCAGGAGATGCTCCTGCGGCTCGAGAATGGTTGAACGCTTTGGCAGCATAATCGAGGGCGCTGCGTCCTTGCTTGTCCACGAGGTCGACCTGTGCGCCTAGCGAGAGCGCTAGAGTTACTAGTTGTGGGAGGGCTGCTTTAGCGCCGAACGGGAGCGAGCATTGGGATTGGCTCCCCAAGATATTAACGTGCGAACGCTTGAGGTAATGGTGGCTTCCTCGATGTTATCTCTTAGAGCCCGGTCAAGGTAACGCATCAGTGGAGTTAATCCGGAGCAATCGTAAGCATTGAGCCCGTTCTGTTGGAATGTGAAACTGTGCTGGGCATGTAAAGCAAAAGGGATAACCCATTCTGTAGAAAGGTTATGAAGTGCATTCCCTCCATCGTTGCTCTCGCCTACGAGTGATCTGTAAGCGAGAGAGGCTGATGAGTTGTGCTTGAAAGGTGGGCGAAAATAATGCAAGACTTCTTCGTCGAGCTGTTCATAGTGCGGGTGCAGAGCCATGTAGTCGATGAGAAAGCATCCTGAAGAGTCTCTCATAGCTGCAAGCGAGTGGACGCGGTGCACCCATGCTCCGCTTCTCATCATGCTACGAAGTAGCCAATTGATGTTGAAGCTAGGACAAGCACATAAGTAGGTCAGGAAACTTCGCCCATCGTGATCGATATGTTCGAAGTCAAATGCTCGTTGTTCTAGGCAAACAAGGAGACAGTCGAAACTAGAGAGATGCGGTGCGCCGTCCAAGCAACAAGTACACGCGTTCGGTGGGTGCCGTCTTGGGTACATACACGTGCGTTCCGTGTCTTGGAATCCCGAAGGGTCCAGAAAGAACATGAAATTCTGACCGTCGCTATCGATCTCGTGTATCTGGGCGCTGGGCGAACTTATAACTGCGCGAATGATTTCCGCCGAAGCTCCTGAGGAAGCAATGAAACGCAAGGTATCGCCGTCATATTCTTGATAGCTAAGCTGGCCCAGTTCGTCGGCATTAACGCTATTTTCTCCGAATGTGAGATCGCGAATTCGCCGGTGTATGCAAGTCGATGTCCGAGAACAGCATCGAGCGATTATGTTGGCATTGATCGTGCCAATCTTGAGCTGGCGAGCATCCAAGACCATTTTAGCTTCAGCTGTAGGACTGACTGCATCCGCTTCTTTGGTGGTTTTGGAGGCGGTGTACACAGAACAATCACTATATGTTGCGAGTGTGCTCGTGGAGAATCTTATCCGCAAAACACTCATCATCTCAGATACGAGCGAAGAGCTATAGCTGTCCCTCTTCAAAATCTCTCGAATTCTTGACGTCACGCTCCTGTTTGATATGATTGATTGATCATCGTGACTATTAATAGGGAGGCCAGTAGCTTGGGAATTTGTATTATCACCTGAACCCACAGTAGATGGGATTATAGATCCCTGTGCTTGAGCTGATCCAGGCCTGTTGTCTCCAAGAGACATCTCGGGTTCCATTATAGGCCTTCTCCCATCTGTGATGCTAAATGGACGTCTGGACGCTAAAGATTCCTCGGCTGAGGTGTTCTCCGTAAGAGGCGAGGTGCTAAGTAGGGATGGTGAAAGCTCGATCGACCATCTACCGTAGGACATCCTGTTCGGTCCGTTGGAAAGGTCAAGGTACTTCCGCTTTTTATTTCGATGTTTCCGTGTTAGAGACCTGAAGAACGTGATACGTTTCCGTGCTTGTGAGTTATTGCGTGGACAGTAGCTAAAAGAATCATGCGGATTAGCCAAGATTCTAAATATCTACGAGAATGTAGAGAACAACGATGTATTTATTTAAACTATAACAAAAGCCTTGCAAACTTACTCATGGTATGAATCGGAAAGGACATCAAGAAGTATCTGCTGTGCTCGTCGTACCCTGTAGGACCTTAGAACACCACGAGCTGTGACGACTGTAGTGCACTTACTTCGCGTCGAATTTCCCTTGGTTCAAGACATTGAGGAGCTCCACGATAGATTCAACTCGTAAGCCACATAGACGGAGGACGACAAGTCGCTTCTGCCATGGATCCGACCAGGCTTTTGGTCGACCCCTCCTCCTTCTTGCCGACACATTGTTGGATATGTCTCTTTTCTCTACCCTGTAACGATACGGCATTCTGGAAGCTGAGGAAAAAGTTAGGTCGACGGGTTGCTTTGTATGAGGTAGCATCTATGCTGTCGCTAATATCGATTGCCTGCAACTCAGGCCTGAGGCACGTATGTGGTCTAATGGCGCAGGGGCCTCAGCCGCAGCGAAGGTCGGCGCAAAAAATATCGCGCTGGTATTGGACGCTTTTATTGCGGTGGCGTTCCATACCTGCAAGGCTGAAGCAGGGTTGCGATTACGATGAGCACGACCGCAAGATTGACAGGGGTTAGTCATGAACATAATGATCGAGAGCCTATCAAGCTAAGTAACATGTCTTCAGAACTTTAGCCAGGCCATACGATTTTCATGTTTATTTTGCGTTCCAAAAACAGCTCTTTCGGTTTGGTCTCACCGGAAAGTAGGTCGTGCGAGTCGTAGGACCGAGACGATATCGAGGCTTCTTTCAGCATGCGAGCATTTGAGTGACGCAAAAAATGGTTACAGCGAAGCGCAAAAATTCGATCGAAATGGCGATGCGCATTTAAAAAGACTTGAATAGAGCAATCGAATACACAACTCACGTATCACAGTCCACAGACTTTCCGAACCATGGGCGAAAGATCCGGTATGTTGATCAACGCGTACGATAACGATGACTGATATGAGCTGCAGATCCAATGGCCGCCGCGTCCCTAGTGTCCAATATATTGCAGGCTGTCCTCCAACTCATCATTCTAGTCACGTTTCTTTGCTGTCGTCGCCGTAAGGATGGTAGCCACGAACACGGCAAGGGGATGCCTTCCGCAGTTGCCAAGGAACAGTGCTGACAATACAAATAGCCGCCGCTTGATGGAGCGTAGAAAATCTTTGGTCACGAAATAATCGTTTAGGGCGTCCCTTAGTCGTCGAGGGCTTCCTAGGACCCATGGGAACTGGCCACGAATGGCCGCACGAAGAAGATGCGTAATAATCTTGGACACAATCTGGGATACGACCGTGGAATGCGCTAGTCTGTGACAATGAGGAACGTCTCTCTATCTCTCATAGAGTATTATTGGTGGGGTGGGATCAGATCATAGTTCAATTCTGATGGTAACTGATGATTGAAATTCATCAACTGACTTGTGAAAGCTGCTGAGCACGTATCATGCATATTCGGCTCGCTAGTGCACCTCATATCCTTAATATTGGAAAGCTGGGCCAGTCAATACTAAAATCGTCCAGTCATGCATCAAGCCATGCAATCACCCCTGCGCTCATTCATCTACATCCTAGCTGTTCGTGAACATTGCCAACCTGGGAAGTCACAGCCCTGGAGTCGCACTGCGCAGCCAAGAGGGCTACTCCTTCCTCGATGGTGACCTCAACCTCAAAAGAGGCTCTTCGTACTTTCTTGCCATATTGGGTTGCTACTGCCTCTTTGACTAGCTAAACCCACAAAGCTACGTGGAGGGGATCCACATTTCTGCTTCCCGGTGGACCTTCGTTTTGCTGTGTGATTCATATGGGTTCTTGTCTCCTGAACCCACCTTTGTTGTCTATAAAGTTTCCTGTTGGAGCTTACGCACCTTCATGCAGACCGCCATGCACTCACGTATCTCGATTGCATACGTCCTTGTGGCGCTATATTCCACGGCACTAGCGGCACCTTGGCAGTAAGTAGCCGCTACATGTCGCATCAAATCTGACATGCGAAAAGCACCTTTGATGAGCGCCAAGTGGCCTACGATTGGGGCTCGACCGAACTCCGAGGCGTCAACATTGGGGGGTGGCTTGTATTAGAACCGTACGAAATACCACCTCAGCCTTTGTTCGCTATATAGCTGACTGTACCAGGTTCATCACACCGTCCATATTCTGGAAATATTCCAGTGATGACTGGGTAGTCGGTGACGAGTGGTCTCTTTGCCAGAAAATCGGCAAGGGCGAGTGTTACGAGGCGCTCAACTCCCACTGGGACAGCTTTCTGAAGCTAGAGGATCTCCAGCGGATCAAAAACGCCGGTTTTAACGTCGTTCGTATCCCCATCGGATATTGGTCTTACATCGATGTTGAATCGGAGTACGTTTCTGGCGCTGCGTCGTACCTAGATAGGGCGATTATGTGGGCTCGCAAGACAGGTCTGAAAGTCATCATCGACTTGCATGGCGCCCCAAAGTCACAGAACGGGTTCGATCATAGCGGGCACGCGCTCGAATGGCCGCAGTGGGGACAAGGCGAAAGCATTCCGCAAACACACAAGGTTCTCAAGATATTAGGAGAGAAGTACGCTACTGGGTCCATACAGGAAGTCGTTATCGCTATTGAGCTTCTCAATGAGCCTTTGCTATCGAAGCTGGACGAAAATATGGTCAAGCAATTCTACCGCGACGGGTATTACAATCTAAGGACGATCAGCGATACGCCGATGATGATGCACGACGGTGAGTCATCACGACGAACTTTTTTTTCCCAAGACATGCTCATCTCTCACCTATTTTCCAGGATTCGAGCGTCCTTCTTGGCTGAACGAATTTCTCACACCTGCCGATAATAATGCACAAAACGTTATCGTCGATCACCATGAATACCAAATTTTCAATGCGTACGAGGTAGCTTGGTCGACTGGGCAACATTTGTCGGCTGTTTGCCAAGCGGCCGACTACTGGGCAGCTTCGGATAAGTGGATGGTGATTGGCGAGTGGTCTGGTGCAATGACTGACTGCGCTCCCCATCTCAACGGCTTTAAAGCAGGCAACCGCTACGAAGGTACGTACAAGGACAGCTGGTGGATGGGTTCGTGCTCAGGAAAGAGCGGGGAAGTCGAATTTTGGAGCCAGCAGTGGAAAGACGAGATGCGCAAGTACATCGAAACACAACTCGACGCATTTGAAGCCAAAACGAAAGGCTGGATATTCTGGAACTTCAAAACAGAAGGCAGTGCAGGAGAGTGGGATCTGTTTCAGCTTTTGGATGGAGGTGTCTTCCCGCAACCACTCGCCGATCGCAAGTTCGGGAAGGTCTGTGCAAATTTTTGAGGGATGAGAGTTGTTCACCGGTTGGCGTATTGTGTAATATTGGATCGGGTACGAACCTTGATCCGGCCCGCGCAATCACCCTGTGGCATGGCAGGTATGACTAATTTGTTAAGATGGATCATATTATCAGTATATTTTCCACTTGCAGGCTCACTTAAATAGGTATAGTATTCCGTGTCTTCGTAACTCTGACCATAATCGTAATAGCCTCTATAGGGAATGCTAGATCATTTGATGTTATAACCAGACCACATTCAGTAGTCAACTTGGTGCTTACTCGATTGACCATCTTCCACTATGTTGTAGTGACATCCAGTTGCAATTAAGTATCAATGACTTTTAGGGCTCGATATCGTTGGCCGATTCGCTTCAGCAAACATGATACACAAGAGAAATTGCTAGCACATCCGCATGCACAGCTGAAGATCTCTCATGATAGATCATTTATCGAGGATCTGCTGGCCCCGAGTAGTGCAACGATCGTACCACTTAGAAACGTTCAAACGGCCAAAAAAAAGCTGACAAAATCGCACTTGTATTATGCATCACAGGGTAACACACTGCATGTTGCACTTCTCCAAGTTTGTCAAATTACTACGTTTCCCTTTCTCTAAATGCTATCCGCGTTCCAGCCCAGTATCCATATCATCGGTAGTAGCAACTATCGAAGTAGATGTCGCAGAGATCATGGTCGTGCCGATCTATCGTGGTGGCGTTGATCATCAAGGCGTCAGCTTTATCAGTCGTGTCGGAGTCATCCAGCTCCTTAAGCGGTAACACCATTGAACGCAACCGCGTTGATCGTGCCAGATGGAACTCCCGTGAGGACATCCTTGGTAGAAAGATCAACAATCGTTTGGCCGACCGTGTCGACGGTGGCGGCATCAGCACCCAATAGGTAGGCAGCGAGACCGGCAATGTGGGGAGTAGCCATCGATGTGCCGCTGATGGTGTTGGTACTTCCGTCGTTCCATGTGGAGAGGACTGAGACACCAGGCGCCCAGAGGTCAACAAGAGCACCGTAGTTGGAGAAAGAGGCCTTAGCATCGTTGATGTCCGAGGCAGCGACAGTGAAGGCAGTAGGCTCCGAGGCAGGAGAATAGTTGGCAGCGTTGCCGTTGTTGTTTCCGGCCGCAATGGCGAAGAAAACGCCCGATGCAACAGCGGCGGCCACCTAGATTGTTGTCAATCTTCGTTCATATCATTGGATCAATTTGACTCACAGCGTCGTTGACGGCCTGATTCTTACCACCACCTAGGGACATGTTGGCGACGGAACCCTTCGGGCAATCTCGAGTCGTGTGATCGGTTGCGACGTAGTTGATACCGGCAATGACACCGGCATAGGTGCCGCTGCCGGAATTGTCGAGCACTTTGACGGCCAGAAGCTTGGTCTTCTTAGCTACACCATAGGTGACGGACCCGATAGTGCCAGCGACGTGGGTGCCGTGACCGTAGCTGTCGATTTACAGTGTAAGCATAATTTGATAGAGCAAGGCGTGCGGACTCGGAAAAGCTCAGAGATTGAATTGACATGGGACATTACTCACCCATCAGCATCGTTGCCATCGCCAGTGAAGTTCTCGAGCCACTCCGCACCTTTCAAGGTCAGTAATACTAATAAATATGGAGTAGGTAGAACGTACGGCCTTCAAATTCGGGGTGAGTAGTAAGGATTCCCGTGTCGATGACATAGCTGCAAGTACCCTCACCAGAGGTATCGTCGTAGGCGTAGGTAGTGTTGCCCTTCTCGACATGGGAGATGCGACCAAGGCCTGTCATACTATGAGTTCTTGCGTAAATTAAACGACATGTCTTCCGTTCTTGTGTAAAAGTGGTTGTGGGAAGACATAAACAAGATGACTTACCCCATGGAGCATTTGCCTCGTACTGAATTTCGAAAGCCTTTACTTCAGCATCCTGTACAATATATTCGACCTAAAAGGAGCTTGTGAGCAGGCTTTCGATATCAAGGTGCAATTAAAGGATTGATTTTGTGGATGTGCCTTCTTAGCTCGACCCATAATACGTAAGAGGAGGAACCTACAGAATCAGAAGCCTGGAGCTTCTCAAGTTCCGTGGCCGATAGAGAGCCAGCGAAACCACTAAAGCCCTCGAACGCATACTCGTGGTCTGGAGTTGACGCAATGGTGGCCGTGATGGAGCTCAGAGCAGAAACCGCATCGCTCTTGAATTTGACGATATATTTGCCCGCGATCGCATCCCTCTGCTTGATGAGAGGGGCTGCGAGGGCGGCAGCGGGAGCGAGTGCAAGCAGCAGTGAGGTGTACACTGGGACCGTGTCGTTAGTCAAGTTCCCACAGGATACACAGTATATAACAAGATAATCCACGAACTTTTGTATTGGTAGGTAACTGAGCAATGCTGTCAGGCCGGTGTTGACTCTGTGAGCTGAGGATCATAGACGGCGTGAGCAGACTTTATATACATCGCCATTCGAGACAGGGAGGTGCCTTTGCAACCCTTTGCGCTTTCCACCTTCCTCAGTAGTGTTTCCGCCAACACGTCGGTTGTCACTGGCTGCAGTCGTCTTAACCCCCAACTAGACTATGCCAAATAGTCGGATGCAGTAAGACACTAGACATTGTACCGTGTGCTGCCCTGCAGGATGCTGACCCATGTCACCTGCGAGGATCGGCACAGATTCACAGGGCTTGCTATCAGCCATGTGTCAGCCGTCTACCACATGCTGCAAGACATTGTAGAAGTTGCTGGAAACTAAGCCTGACACCTCAAAGTATATTGCCTTTCACTGTGGTAGGCGTGGGTATCGCGGGAATCTACTCAGCGCATGCGAAGCTGCCGCTATCGATTATGGAAACGATGTCGAATCGCCTGAGTAGCAGTTAGCGGTGACGTGCTGTTAAGACGGTCTTAAATCTTGGCTGCATGCATATCAATCTAATCAGTTCTTGATACTGAAGGCTGGGGGTCTCTTTGCAGTCACTCTACAATCTAATGTGACATCTCCGTACACATCCGCAAGGAATTCCACGGATATGGTCGCGCCTGTTATCAACCAGAAGCATGGCTAGAAGACCTCATAGGGAAGGACTTCAATGGATAGGAAAGGTTGTGCTTCTTGGCGTATTGTAATAGACCAGAGTACAGGACAAAATCCGGATAGATGTAAGTCCTCGGTAGCAGTGCCGAAAAGACCTGCAAGTTGAACGTGGGGAGACAAGGAGGGTGGGTAGAGCCGGACGATGAGTGGTAAGCGTCAACAATAGATAAGGCCTATCAAATCAATAAGGGTCCAGGGCTTGCAGTTGACAGTCAGCGGCGGACATGGTGAATGACCGGTTGCGATAACATTCGTCCTGCTTCGCCCCACAACAACTTGGTATAATTGGCGCTTGCTTTTTCACTTCGTGACACTTGCAGGTTAACCAGCAGAGTGTTAGACTGAAATGTTGGTTGCCACGAGAGTTCTTCGGTAGATCTAGCCTCAGACGCAACGGCGCGCAACATCCCAGACGTTGTACGACAGGTGGGGTCCGCTTGAACGAGCTAAGTTCGAACAAGATTTGTGACGGATTCGCCGCTCTGCGTGTGGCGGTAATTGACTGTTCAACGCCCAGTAAAAAGTTGTATTGCCGGACAGGGTCGATGCTGCTTAGTCGGGCTCGGAGGAAGGTGGTGTTGAATGTGGGGATAGACCTCGTGCGTCTTCCTTTCAAAGGGTGGACCGTGCATGCAATATATTAGCCTGCTCCGTTGCTTCGGGCGAGGACAGGGGTATCTTCCGGTCCAGACAATGCCGATCGTTGATTGATTCGCCGTTGCAGTAGGCTGTGCTGCTTTTGATTAACTTGTCATTGGATTGCCTAACACGAAAGCTTGAAATGACTTGCAAAGAAACGAGTACCTACCAGAACGGGACTCTGCCGCAAGACATGCAATAACACGGGTGTGCATGCCAAGACATGACGGCAAGATAAGAGGATAAGACGTCTTTGCTGCACGCTCAGCACGCTGTACGCCTTGATGCGGGCTGTGACGTTAGGAAACATGCTGAGATGCTTCCTGCCATAGCTGCGATCATATCGCATCTTCGTGAATGTTCTTTGGGGACTATGATTCTCTTTTATTACTCCATTTGAAAGTTCTCTGGAGTCTGAGGTGGATGCGCCGGGCACTAGTGATTGTGGAGATCGTACTGATCGACTACGGTAGGAAGCGAATCGGCGCGGGGTGTAGCGAAGCGCCTATCTCGTACTAACCGCTGCTGCCTTACGCCTGACTCCTGCTGAGCTGGGTGTGCAAGATTCGTCATGTGTTGTCGTGTGACATTATCCGGTGAGCTGTAGCAAAAGATGGAAGTGGGTGCGGCCCATTACATTCCTGTTGGGACATGGAAGGTGAGCAGATAACTCGGACTTGTGGAGCTCTATTTCCAGGTCTACGCTCTAGGCCGTGTGGGTAGGAATGGAAGAGGGGAAGAAACAGAAAGCGAGCTTGTTGATCTCGATTGTTGTTTCCAGGGTAGCTGCGTGCTCCGTTGCTGTATGCGTGGACTCCCTGATCAGCGCTCCGATTCAAGTAGCGCGACCCCAAGAATAGCTCTGTCTTCGAAGAGAACAACCATCCTAGTCGCAGTGACCGACACACATGGACAGTAGGCCTTGAGGCTATCCTCGCGTACCTGCGTAGCGATCACTACTGTAGTGTGAAGGGAAAGGGCGGGGTCCAACGGGAGCCGGTTGCGGCGGATGCAGCGAATAAATCCTATTGTTCAATGAGGACAAGTTACAACGGATAACGTATGATGAAAGGAAATGGCGTACCGAGAGTTCTCAAGCTGGAAGGTGGCCGGCTTCAGCGTTCTGCTAGTGCTAACGATTCCGCTTCTTTTCCTGTGGCGGCAGGCATGAACCGGAAGAAGTCCACTGTAAAACAAACCCCTTGGGTGTGCTGTTGTTGCCAAGTCGTAGTGGATTGAAAATGTGGTGGAGACTATAGATAGATCTAGACGAGTTTTGACCCAGGAAGCCCAAGTAAAAGCACATCGTAGGATGTACGCTTGACGATCGCTCACCAGCTTCAAGGTACACACGAAGCCCGAGGCGACAGCTTATATGTATGGCAACGCAAGCATCGGTACTCATGTGCGAGCAAGCACCTGTCAGACTTCGCTTCTCGATTCGACTGGCTGGATTTCATGGAGGCGGTCATGATAAGAACTCTGTTGGCTGCAGATTGACAGGCATCACGCTTCGCCAGGAGACGATGCTTCAACGCCCAGTGGTTACCGAGGACTGTGCGTCAGACGCGTCACAAGATGGAGAATTGCGTCCGATAGTCGACATGGAGCTTTGTTCGCCAGGTCTAGATCGACCATCGGATAAGCGGTGGCCTTTTCTTCGCGGCGGGAAATGTAGCTGGGGAAGCGAGGTGCGAGGTTTTGAGGGACGAAAAGTATTTCGAAGATGTGCAAATCGGTTGTTGAAACGAGTAGCACCCCTTTTCGTTTGCCGAAGCGGTTCGACTTTGACGAAGCTGTCGCGTGCTTCTTAGTGATGTTGCTGCAAGCGCCAGCAAACGATGCAACCCCCCATGATGCTCGCACGCAAATCTGGTGCTAGCACATTTCAGATGCTGACAAAGCTCTTGCAGACACGCAACGGGATATCGCAAACTTGAAGGCGTGCAAAATTTAGAGTGTGTTGATGTTTCTTCAAGCTCCGTTGTGATGGTCGTGCCAGTCGAAGGAGCGAGGAGTGGTACGCTGCTGATCTGCGGGCTAGGGAGGCCAATGGCAGTTGAACAGGCTGTGAGTATCTTTTCGTAGCTCCATATCGGCTCAGGGTACTTTTGCGGCTGAAATGGCGACGTGACTGAGGTAGATGGCAAGCTCCAGCGTCGGATTGCGGAGGCTGGTTTGAGAGCCTCTTCCAATATAAGAGGCTCCACATGCCTGCTCCTTAACGGTCGATCCGGAGCAGGTCCCCACCCAGCCCTTGTCGCATGCCTTCCCGCACGGCCGACTATATATTAACTCTCTATCAAAATGTCTTCGATGCCGCGTCGCCACCTATGTTATTATTCGTTTGTCTCCTCTGAAACAGCCGTGCTCCAAATTAATTAGATGAAACATGCAGATCTAGTTCGACGCTCTGACAGCCCGGGATGCTGGCTTTGCAATATACGACGCGCATGAATGTGGAGACCCCGAGGATCTGGGGATCATGCCAGGACACAAATACAGGACGAGATCGACAGATTGACACGGGAAGTCTGGAGATCTGTGTGGAGATCACAAGAGCCTTGTCGCCATGAAATTCTCAGTCGCGCATAGAGCTTATTTCAACCATCGCCTAAACATTTGCCTAGGCTGCTTGTGTCATGCCTTGATAATCTGTCGCATTGACACGCGACGTTTTCGATGGAAAAGGCGTGGTTTGAATCGGCCATCTTTCTGGCCAACATCTTCTCCAGATTAAGCAAGTCAATGGATGGCGGGTCTTGCCACAGTCTTCTACATCCTGCCAGATGCAGGAGAAGTCTGCCATACCAACCCATCGTTCGTAGAGGACAGTGCGACTCAAGTCCTCACCGACCTTGCGGATGACTGAAGTTTCACGGCAGGACGCAATTGCCCGTCTGGTCATAGACTATGCTTTCGAGCTTATCACACACTAACAAGAGAACCTGACGGCCTCGAATGAAACCCGCCACCTGGCGCGATGCCCCAATTCACTTTCTTCTAGAACAAAAAGGTCAAATCATTTGCTGGTGCCCCTTGTCTCTCACATAGAACATCACTGTGCGCTACAACATTCCCACCGTGCACCGCATGTGCTCTAGTGGCGTATGACGGTGTTGTACCTGCGTCGCGGGACTATCCGAGAGCTACCGTGGGTGAGACATCTCTGCCGTATGTTGTCGTAGCGATTAGCGTTTGTCACATAAAATCAGCGTGGCTGCAGTAGTAAGAGCGTGAATGGCGTGCTATGTCGTACGCACCGACTTTGCTGTTGTTCAAGGTCATTCATACGCTTCAGTATGAAGGCAGCATACATTTCACAGAGATACTGGAGGAGAAAAGCTTCAATCTGAAGAATATTTCGATTGAAGGAACACCAGTCGTAACCACATGCACTCGCCATAATATCACGAAAAATATCAAGCATCCCACCCACTATGCACGTTCCCTTAGGCACTGATTTTCCTTCTACATGCAAATAATGTTCATTAGTGTATTAGACCTCTATGCACCAATTTTCTTCTTGCTACTTCCAGATAATTAGCATGGTAGACATTGGTCGTCCTGAAGTGAGCACTTACGAAGAAGAAGAAGCGCCGTTATAGACGAGGTAGTTGACAGTTCCGGACTTGATGCTGGTAATCTTGTTCTTGTTGGAGAGGGTCTGGATGCGAGTGGTAAGCGCAGCAGGGGTCTTCTTGCCCTCAAGAGCCAAGAGGTAAGCCCCGAGACCAGCGACGTGGGGAGTAGCCATGGAAGTTCCGGAGATGGTGTTCTAAGATATGGTTAGCGCTTGATATTGGATTAAGAGTAGTCGTTTGGCTTACCGTTCCACCGTTGTTCCAGGTGGAAAGGATGGAGACACCAGGAGCATTACCGTCGACGAGGGAGCCGTAGTTGCTGAAGGAAGCGAAAACATCAGAGCTGTCGGTGGCACCAACGGTGAAGACGGTAGGCTCAGAAGCGGGGGAGACGTTGGCAGCAGACTGGGCCTCGTTACCAGCAGCGACAGCCAGGAAGACGCCAGCGGAGACGACACCGGCGGCGGCGGAGTTCACGGAGGTGGACTTGCTGCCACCGAGAGACAGGTTGGCAACAGCGCCTTTAGGGCAGCTGCGGGTCTTGACGTCGCTTGCGACAAAGTTGATGCCAGCAATGACACCAGAGTTGGTACCCTACGTATCGTTCAGTATGAGATTTTGTTTGACCACACAAATTAGGGGAGACGTACAGAGCCGCTAGAGTCAAGAACCTTGACGGCATAGAGCTTAGTCTTCTTCGCGACACCGTAGGTCTTGGAGCCAATAGTTCCAGCAACGTGAGTGCCGTGGCCGTTGCCATCGGTGTTCGAACCATCGCCAGCGTAGTTGGCAAGGAAGGTAGCACGGCCCTCGAATTCAGGGTGAGCGGTGTAGATACCGGTGTCAATGATGTAGGCGCAGGTGTTAGCACCGGCGCTGTCATCATAGACGTAAGAAGTCGAGCCTTTGTCGACGTGCGAGATGCGACCAAGGCCCCAAGTGGCGCCACTCTGGGTGACAATGGCTTTCTTGTCCAATGTCGTGTCCTCCTCCCAGATGGTGGCCTTGACGATGGCGTCCTTCTCGATGTACTCGACCTAAGCATCATTTTAGTATGGGAAATTATCAATCAAAAGATATAGCGCAGAATACTCACATTCGGAAGAGAGGCAAGTTTATTGACCATGTCATCGCTCAGCTCAGCGGCGAAACCCTTGAAGCTGTTGAGGGTATAGGTATGGGCCGGAGCCTTCGGCAGCATATTAAGAGCGCCATTGACCGCGGTGGTTGCAAAGCCATTGTTCTTGAACTTGATGATGTACTTTCCGGGAATGACCTGGCCAGAGCGAGGTGTGATGATCGGGGCGCCAAACACCAGAGGCAGGAATGCGAGGGTGAGTTCGAAACGCATGTTGGCGAGCTGTCAACGAAGAAGCCGGAACGAGCTGGAGCGAGGGTCGGGGGGTATGGACAGATGACTGAAATGCCTGTTGCCTGGCTCTCTAGGGAGATGTCTACGGTCCTTATATAGCTGTGTTGCCAGACCTGCAGCAGAGAAGAGAAAGTAACGGCAGGCGCTGCACCTTCCGAAAGGGACTAGTTATCAGAGCGACAAGTATCGCGTGTCCGACGAGTGTAGGTTAACAGCCAGAGGCTTCGGCAACGGGCACCGCGGCTCAAAGTGGCAGTGGAGCAGTCTGATTGCCAAAGAGGGGAGGTCGCACAAGGCAGTCTGGCGGTAATGGCCCTGGTCATGACATTAGCACGATAGCCAACTGACAGTAAGGTACCGTTAGGCGCAAACGGAGCCAGACTACTCAGAATGTTACCTGTCCGAGGCTTGGCCAAGCGGTTGATATTAAGATACTTACTGGTTCAGGGATGTGAGCTTAGGTGCTGCTGTGCGTCAGAGTGGGCGATGTGCCTGGAGCGGTGATCTTGCGCAGGGTGCACGATCGACAAGCTTCAAGAATCTGGCCAGATAAGGCGAGTATGCAGTAGAGGGAAGAGGGTGCTTGGCTGGAGCAAGCTATCGCAGTGACAGTCCTTGGGCGAGCTGGGATTTTGTTGTGTCGAGGACGATATAATCAGCTCATTGTTTGTTTGTTTGGGTTAGACGTGTAATCTGAGATATGCGGATTTCCCCTGATCACAAACATCCACAAGCACCCACAAGCACCCACAAGCTCGGGACGATCCGCTATCGCATCTGGACCGTGCTAGTACGACTCATGTCCCAACCGTGGCGGATTAAGCACTCGGAGACAGCTTAGAACTATCAGAGATTGACGGACAAATGGCTGGGTATTGCAACCGACAAGGAGGAATGAGCGGCCATGTTCACCAGCGAGTGACTGGGTCTGCTTTTCTGCCAGATATCCAATGATAGGTCGTGGTTAAATGAGATAGTGTTCTGTCTCCCGAGGCCCCATTGCCGATCAATTCCAATGCCATACTGATCATAAGAAGCGTGGTTTGGCATCGTAGCCAATAAAGCGCCCTAACCTCCAAGGGTGTGTTCTCGCCAAGCGCGATTTCATTCCAGCCCTTCCGCTTCTAGGAATGTAGAGGGAATGGCTCGGCGTGGAACAACTTGACTGCGCCCAGCCCTGCAGGCGCTGACAAGCTCGACGTCGCATCGATCTGCTGATCGAGGCATCCGCTAAGTTAAGCTTAAAAACACGTAAAATCATAGCACCTCCTCGTTGTGGCTAGCCCGGCCGCGCATCAATTTATGTCGCCTGTGGCCTTACCTAACCACCTGATAACGCGATAACGGGGGCCGTTGACATGAGGGGTTGAAGCGGGAGACATGCAGGAGAACAGTCAAGATAGGCTGCCAGAGGCGAAGTCCTGCGCCATACGAGCTGCGCATGAGCATTGTGATGTTTGTGGCTGTCGACAGTCGACCAGTGTGAGTGAGCAGACAGATAGAGCTCGGTGACGGTACCTGAAACGGGCAGCGAGAGTGTAGGTCACTTGAGGTTGCAGCCCTGGAGGGGTTTGTTCGGGCAGCCCCAGCAGCCAACGATCCCAGGGCAATCTAGGGTGCGCGAGTCTTAGTGGTTTTGCCGGATGCACATGGAAGCGCCACGAAGCATGGCCGCCTGCCTGTTTGTGCAAGAAGTCGGGATTGACGCCTTTCGACGCACATGTTGCGATAAGGGTAGGGGCGAGAAATTGCAGAGCGGTAGGAGGGATCGAGAGGGATCGAGGGTTGAAGGTTTCGGAGAGTTGGCGAATGATGTGAGTCCATGCCTGCTGTAGATCTTGGCGGCCGCGTACTCTCTTCTCTCTTCGGAACAACCCGAACCGTGAACCCGTTTCCCCCCGGTTACACAAGGCTAACCATCCATCTGCTTCTACCATTGCCATCGCAGGATTGGATGATCTTATGTGCGTGATTTGTTCTCTAGGACTTCGAAAAAGCTTGAGTTAGATTCCCATTTCCTGGAGGCGATCCGGCACATGCCCGGATCATCTTGCTACCTCGTGTGACCTGTTCAAGCAAACCACCAACAGTGCTTCGCGCTGGTATACTATCGCCAAGGCGGCTGTCGGGCTCGACACCCAAGTGCTTAGCCCAATTCTGCAGGTTGTGAGGATTAGGACAATTAGGTACTGAATGTTATCATTGACCAACCCCGTAAGTACGCGGGGAAACATTGCTTTTCGAGCACAGTAGCAAATTCTAGCGCATTCACAGTGCGTACCAGATAAGCTATGCATAACAATTTGAGCTAGTAGTTACACGGCGGTAAGCAGGTGCGGGTACTTACAGGATGTCGTCCATGCCTTCCTTTCCCCAGAATCGTTGCGTTTCTGCCACGGCAGTACACGTCTACCAATCGCTTGCATTGTCCTTGACAAAGCCAGTCTCCACTTATGGTGTAATTCTAGAAATGGTTCGCCATCTTCACAGGCTTCGCCTAAACTGGAGCGCGGGGGAGAAGCCGGCCTAGACTGTCAATCTGCTCCAGCCAAAGTCCAGGGTTCACTGGCGCGAGTGCTCATGGAGGGTAGGAACCCGGGGACAATCATCCGCTTGTACCTTGATTGTCAACCTAAAGCGCTGCCCCTCTTATTGCATGCAGCAACCCTAAGGCGAGCTGATATGGCAATGACCTTTCCTTGAACGTCCTGGCCCCGAAGAAGTACATACATGCTGCCGCGCTTGGTACTCCTCATAGTCAGCCTTTCATCTACTTTTCTTGTCTCCTTCCGATTTTACGAAGCAGTGATTGTCGCTTATCCACAACGACTGGTTGGCGATTGCTGTCCCACTCTCCAAGTCAACACCACGGCCACGGAAATGCATGACTACGCGTCTTTTTCTCAAAGACTACCCCTTCCCTCATCTATAGACCCCTCGCGTGGGTTATGAGCAAGATTGTGCAATTCGCCAAGATGAGAGAGTATTGCAGGTTGCTTTTTGACGGCGCTAAGGGTTTTCAACGGGTACCGCAAGACCAGAAATCTTGATTGTCAAGTGACCAATAACATTTCAGGATCAAATTGATGCCCGCCTTCACCATGGTCAACATGGCATCATTCGACACTTACTCCGAATAAAATCTCCGGTGGTCCTGCCTTAGCATAATTCCATCACATGGACTTCATATTCCCTCAAACGTATCACGAAGACTCCAGATTTCCAAAGGAAGTAGCGACAAGATTGGCAGTCGAGTCTCAGCTCTCATCTACAAACGAATACCATCTTGAGCAAGTCGAATGTGAGCCAGCTACAATCGAATGGGCTCTATGCCATTCCTGTAGAAGACCACGCTCGGAAGATGCACAGACTGTGGTCAAGAACGTGATCGAAATCCTCACAGAGCTGGCCAGTGTAACATCATTGGCCTTCACTGTAACAGCGAATCCTAGGTTAACCCTCACCGTTACCTCCGCATGCCGACGGCGGGGGTATCCGCACCACCGCATACCAGGAACTCGGTGTGATTTGATCCGAAATCCTTGTGTGCTGGAATAAACGTACATCCATAGCACCTAACATATAAAGCGAGTACCGTAGTCGCAGGTCCTACGGTGAGGAGACCAAGAGTGACAGTATAACAGGGCATCATGAAGGACCAAGTTCAAAAGGGCCCCTTTTCCAACATGACTTGGTAGGGGGCCTGTTCGCGCAGCATTATGTAATACTCCACGCTAGCGGCATACCAAAGTTCATCATTCTAGACTCCCGCACGCTAAGCGACAAAGCAAGGACGATCCTCATTCCGCTCCATGAGCCCTTTCCCTGAATTGCTGATGATTGTATTCGTTGATTTTCTCGCCAAATGTGCCCCAATGCTTAGCGGATCGTCATTCACAACTTGGCATTATGGGTTGATCGAAATCCACAATCCCATCAAGCATCCCACTTTGCACAACCATCCCACAGGCCCACTTCGCCCATCACCTCGGGATTCACACACTCCGAAATCGCAGCATAAGCCATCTAGACGTACATCAACTGACATGGCAATGCGGCAACCACGTGCCAAGGCAAACCACCAGAAAACCTGGTGCCCACATGCTGGCATATCCACTGTAATGCGGTGTGGCAGCTTGCAAAAAAAAAATTGAGCTGCGTGAAGTGGGTAGTGCCGTGTGCCTGCGGTCAGGATGAAGAAGTCATGGACGTGTAGGTGGATGGGGGTGATGGTGCGGAATGGCAGGAGTCAAAGATCGGGTGGTCCGAGGAGATAGGTAATCTGCGAAAACGCGGATGAGGGTCGAGCCTTCATAGCCCGGCATGAAGCCTGTGCCTGAGAGGTACCATTTGAAGGAGACGTCTACGGTTTCAAGCGTGACGATTCCTTTTTTACAGAAGACACATTTGCGTTGCCCGAAATCGTTGCCGCAACGGAAGAAGCGAAGCGAGGGCTCGTCAACACATTGTTTGCACTGGTGCGTGATGGGAACGGTAGACAACACTACCCACATAGCGAATTATGGCTTCGGTGGCGTCGGCTTGTGTGGTTTTCGTCGCAGGCACTTCGATTACTGTCGCGCATCCAGGAGGTTCTCGCTAGTTGGTCGGTTCTCACAAGGACCATGTACCGCTGGCCATTGTGAATGCTCAAAATGTCCTCTTTTACAGTGCTTGTAAGAGAACCGCACGAAAACCTTGATGATGCTGAACAGGCATGTCTTTTCTATCTCGAGCTGGGTAAGAAGCTCGAAGTTCTAATCGTCTAGTTGAAGGCGCAAATCCGCACGTCATTGATCGGGTCTGTTTCTGTGTCAATTGATAGGCATTTCATGCACAACGACTCGTAACTCGTACTCTACCATGACATTGAAAAACCTAGCTCTTCGCCTAACATGGTGCACAGTTGTGGAAATAGTGGAGACCATTGGACACTACCCGAATCTATCTATGACGAGTATTCTTCACCGCGCGAGGGTATTTTGATTGCTAACCCTTGTACTTGTCACGAGACCTCTAAATCGATGTAGTAATCGTGGACTCGTTGCCTCATTACAACCATGGCTTCTTATCGACCGCCACGGCCTCTTCCACGGCCTCTGCCTCGACCTCGTGTACCGCCTCTTCTTGCGTCGCCCTGCGGCACCTGCCCTCTCGTCCACTTTTCTGCATCCTCAGTAGGATCCTTCCATCTCTCGTCCAGGCCCCGGCGTCTCGAGAATTCTTTCCTCTTCTTATTGTAGGCCAATTCGGATGATACGTCATCCTGGATCAACAACTGCATGCCTAGTCCTTCCTCGTTACCTTGTTCGTACATTCCTAGATTCAAGATGTCGTCAAAGGGGTTGTACGCAGATCTGACATCGACAAGTCCTGAGTCCGTGGAACGGGCGATAGAACGAGATATCAACGGGTCTGGATGCGGGTCTAGCACGCCGACGAAGTCTAAGGTCTGCACAGTGCCTTCCAATCCAGCATACAGGTTTGGCGACGTCGATGACGGGATCGAGAGGCTGTAGACGGGAGAGTCTTCGGTGCGTGGACCAGGTCGATATGGGTGCCTGTTTCCATTCGGTCGCGAAGGGTTGCGTGGGTTGAGGAAGACGTTCCATCCGCCGGATATAGGTGTTACACTGTCTTTGACATCGTTGACGATCGCATTATAGGTGTAGTCCTGACGTTTAGGTTGTGACTTGGCGGAAAGAGGAATGGTATGGTAGGCATGCGATCTCGAGAAGCGGAGATCAAAGACCTTGAGCATACTATGCATAGAGCTCCCTACAACGAAATGCTCGAGGCCTTGACACGCGAGCGAGTAGATTGAAGAATCGTTTGTAACATCCCAGAAGAGAGTTTCAAAGTTGTGCGGCGAGCGTAAATCATGGAGCCTGACGATGCCATCGTACCCTCCTGATAGGAATACGTTCGTCGCCGAGCCACCTTGGGACTCAACAGCGATGGGAATGATTGGGTAGACAGAGGTATTGCGCTGCATATTGGCGTTCGCTGTGCCGCTCCTGGAGTCGAGGTTAAGCTTGCGCAATGGTTCCGAAACGTATCCATCAGATGTGATCTCATAGATTTGAATAGGCTCGTATGAAGGACCAAGTCCAATGGCGACCTTGTCATCTGAGATAAAGTTGCAAGACCATATCCGACCAACCCGCATACCCGGAGCAATAGGCCTCACCTGGCTGAGAGGCGTGATAGGGGCCTCGCTGGGCTGGTCGTGCTCCAGAGAGTAGAGGGCTAATGAAGAGTCTCCCAAGGTAGCTGCCATTAGAGGTTGTGGGGCTGAAGAAACTGATACAGAGCCCACCGCTCGACGCTCAGTATCGTAGAGCTGTTCAACTGCTTGTAATTGTTCTAGATCAGCGTTCAGCATCGACAATCGGCCAGACGCTGTTCCGAATACGATGTTTTCCAAATCCTCATGTTTTTGATGCGGTCGTAAGAGTTTCAACTCCGTAATGTCGTCTCGACCTTCAGAACTTTGCGGTATTTTGTAAGTGTACCACGCATTCGGATGCATGTATGGGCCTGGCTCGAATGGGCCCTCCGGGTCACTCTCCATCTTCTCCCATGCTCTTGCCGCGTTGGAGCCTGTTTCTTTGACTCGCACCACAATGTTTGTGCCAGCAGACCATGTCAGAACCTCTCTCCTATCTGCCCATACGCCATACATCTCTTCGTAGCTGTCAATACTTGGTTGATAGCCCATAGTTTGGCCCTGTGGACCTCTCCATCTCTTTCTCCCGCCTGCGTTGAGACTGGAAACAGTCGCACTGGGCTCTAGATATCGTGCTGTAAAGGCCTTCCGATCCCAATTCCGATAAAGTGTCGTCAAGCCATGGACCGTGTTCTTGGCGTCGCCATCCAGGCCAGGCAGGCCAAAGCGACCCTTCTGGAAAGCTTTCCACCCATCAAGTTGTACAAAGCCGTTCAGTCGGCGGCAGATCAATGCCAAGTGCACACTAAACCAGCAGGCACAAAGTCAGTGCAAGTTTAAAAACGAAGTTGGGAATATGGTATCTTGTGTATGACTTGGCTGAGCGAGAAGAAAAAAGTCCTTCTTTTTTCTCAGCAGAACAACATGTAGCGGGTACCTTGGGCCTTGCGTACACATCTTCAGGGCGGTCCAAATGGGCTGCCACGAGCGCAAGCAGCTCGTTTGGTAGTCTGTCCAGTGCTGCCATTTTCGGGTTGCGCACCAATTTCCGTCCGGGAGCGCTGTCACGGAACCGAAGAGGAAGGTCAGGATTAGGGGTCATGTTGTGGCATGCTCGATACCAAAAACCCGGGAGTGGCAGCGAGGTCCGTTTACATAGTGGCTGCGGACTGGGGTACGAGGGCGCGGAGGGAGCAGGTGTGACTCCAACGTGTGGCTATGACGCACACCTGTTGCGACCAGTCATGGTGCCATTGACTCACGTATCGATAACACGTCGCCCCCGGGCCCGTGTTGAGCACGGAAGAAGGAAGAGGTGACAAAAAGGCTTCACCGGCAAAACCCGTGCAGAGTACAAGACGCGTTTGTATGTCCTGCCATGGCGTCCGCTGACTGTGCCAACTCGATACGCTGCGGCGCTGCGGCGCTCGCGGGTCCTTGTCGAACCCCTGCGCCCCGCCCAATGAGCGAAGGCGAGGGTGAGGGCGAGGCGCCCGGGCGGAGAGGGGAGCACGTGATCCCCGCGTCTCCACGGCAAGCCACCAAACCGAGGCTCACCGCCCACCGTGTCCTGATTCATGGCCGCGTTTCTCCCTCACAACGCAACAATGCATGCCTCACCATCCAACATGCACCGAGTGCACGCTGTTAACCAAGACCTGTCTGTCTGGCTCGCCATCGCCCTTCAGGTGCCAATATTGCCTAATACAAGGCGACATCTGGATCCCCGACCGGGGATTTATGCTCACTCCCTGCCACACCCTGGTCTTCCGCGCTGAGCCATCCGGAGACGCCAACTCGCCAGCCCACCTCGTTCCCGCGTGGGCTGTATACAATGCGCGACACTGCTGATCTGCCCCTCGTGATATCCACGTCTTCCTTCATCGAGCACCCAGATACAGCTCCACGGCGACGACATCCGCCATGTCGGACACCACCGCCGCCGACAACAAGCGCGTGTTCGGGCTGATGAGCGCCGTCGCTGCCAACCTGGACAGGCTGCGAGGGAGCATTGATGCCTTGCGCCAACTCCACGACCAGTGGCGGGACAACAGCGGAACATCGATCAATCTCATCGCCCAGTTGGCGGCGCTCAAGGCGAACCTGGGCGAGATGCAGGATTGGATGAATTACGCTATCAACGAAATGCATCCCCAGCTGCTCAATGATCTGGATCTGCTGATGACGTCGTGTTCACTGCTCGTCCGCAACCTCGATGCCCTGACTGCACAATTGCGCCAACCAGATCACGACAAAGCAGACTGGGCGCTCAAGTTGAAGTTTAGGGTTGGAAGTCGGTCGATGAATAGGTTACGAAGTGTCGCCAAGCGCCAGACAGATGCCGTGAGCTTGCTGTTAGCAGCATGCAAAACCCATACAACAGCACAACGCAAGATTTTATTGCACAAGAGCAGGCAAATAAGAAAAGAGGACGCTTCATCACTCAACACCTTGGTTCGGACATCAAGAGTCAATGGCCAATGTATCAAAGCCCTCACGCACATGTCCCGGATGATCCAATGGTTCCGACTGTTGTTCTACATCAAGCTCCTAGGGAAAGGCCCAGAAGAACCCCCTACCGAAGAAGATTATCTAACCGCAGCTGCCGCTATGCGCTCCGAAGCCATCGACCGCCAGCTAGAAACCGACGAGCTATCCCTTCGGCGCGAGACAAAGCTCATCCTAGTCGGCCAACCGAACAGCGGCAAAGAGCTAGTAATGCGCCAGATGAAGGTCCTCTATGCAGAAGGCTACCCTCGGGAAGAGCGCATGCAATACCGCGTCGCGGTCCGCTCCACCGTTCGCCTCCTCATCCACTCCATCATCGACCTCATCAAAGACACGGGAATCACTCTCCCGAAAGATCTCACTCCAGACTTTGCCGCCCTCCTCCACGAAGTCGAAACAATCGACATGAACCGCATCAATCCCTCAGCCGTCCACGCAATCACAAACCTCTGGTCCTCCCCTGAATTCTCCACCCTCTATATCAAGAATTTTGAAATCGATTTCCCGCAGTATGCGCCTTACTTCGCACACGACATCGTGCGCATGGCAGCAGACGACTACGTCCCCACCGAGGCAGACATCATCCGACTGAACCAGTCTACAGGTGGCATCAAAGAGCTCCGCTTCGACTGGGACGAGCTCGGCGTGCACCTCTTCAACATCAGCGGCTTCATTCCGGACCAATTCCGCAAGCGCTGGTTCCACCAGCTCGAAGGCGCAACAGCCCTCATCTACACCGTCGACGTCTCTACCTACGACCGGCCCTACCTCGGCCAGTCGACCGAATCTCAGCTCCTCGACGACTTCGCCACGTTTGAGTCGTGGGCAAACTCTCCCAAATTCACCGGCTCGAGTATCATACTGCTCCTGAACAACTTTACTCGCTTCCGCGAGAAGCTACCACATTCGCCCTTGGAGACCTTTTTCCCAGACTACGTCCCCCCGCTGTCCAACCCCAAGCCAACCTCGCCCACACCCTCGGCCACCACCGAGTCCGAGACCGCCGCGCGGCAGTACGTCCTGCGGCGTTTCAAGGACGTGAATCGGAACCGCTTGTCCATCTACTCCTTCTGGGTCGATCTAGACATGAGCGATAACCAGCACTTGTATGCAGCGCTGAAGAAGACGTTGCTGCACATACAGCAGAGGAAGGCGAGGAGCGAGGTCTGGGAGGGGAGTAGTGTGGGGAGGGAGACGCCGAGGGGACACAGGCGGGATTGGAGCGGGAGGCAGAGTACCGTCAGAAGTAAAGAGGGATCGTCGTCGATGGGGGTCGGCAGTCAACTTACTATGTCTTCAAGGTGAGAGGACGGTTCGGGAAAGTTTGCCTGTCAGTGCGTTGTGGTGCATTAATGGTCATGGGAGGCGTTAGTGTTAGGTGGGTGGCTTTAATGATACCTGGTTATACGTGTGGGAAGGCATGGCGTTCTGGTGTTGAGTGTGTTGGTTTCGTCACTGTGGGGAAACTCTTCACACCCCGGGTCATATTTACAGCATAGTAATGAAATGAGTGTCTACAGAGCATGTCTACCAAGTGTGCCTATTTCTCCGTAACCTTTGCGTCAGAAATGGAGGTTCCATTGGCACCAATCGTTCCAATCAATGCCCGTTCCCAATGCGTCACGAAAGCTATACATCTCCACCATATTGACCATAAATCATCTCTGCAAGCCAATCTCCACCTAGTCAATGGCATGCGGCCCCTTCTCTACACTTCACAATCAAGCATCACCCCTACCCACAAGGACCAACAGCGCAACATTCATGACAACGATCACTCCCCAAATCACCACGGCAAACCCAGACGTAATCCAGTGATTCCTCATTTGTACCCATCCTTCTCCCTCGCTCTCACCTACGCCTTCCTGCCTCACAGCAACTTTCATATACTTCCCACGACAAGTAAACCAAAGAAGCGGCGCGCTAACAAAGGGAAGAATAATGCTAAGCGCAACCTGCGAGCCCTCGAGCGCCTTGCCAAGACCTTCTCGACCAACGGCTCCAGCAATGATGATCGATGGAGTAATACTGATCGAGCGGGTGATAAGGCGGCGCAGCCAGGGTTTCAGCGTCCAGTTGAGCTGGCCTTCTGATACAATTTGGCCTGCGATGGTACACACGATGCCGGCCGAAGTGCCGCTAAGCAAGAGTGCGAGAGCGAAAAGTGTACCTGCTACCGGTGCAATACTCCTGGCCAGCAAGTCATGAATAGAAAATAGATCGGCGTTATCAGCCTCGGGGTGACCGTATAAAGAAGCACCAGAGACGATGAGGATGGCGCTATTGACGAAAAGGGCGAAAGTGAAGAGCGAAACTGCGAGTTCGACGATGCTGTAGGACATGCAAGCTTGAATGGCGGCGAGGGAGGGTCTGTATTTAATTTCTTCAGAGGAGATGGAGTCTGCGTCCGGGATGTCGAGGGTGGAGTTTGCTTCGTCGAATTCGCGAAGGCGTGGTTGCACGATGCCGCTTCCAAGATAGAGACTGTGTGGCATCACAGTTGCGCCAAGGATGCCACACGCCTGGTACAAACTGCCAGGTGTGAATGACAATTGAACGTGTGACGATCGAGGAAACTTACGCTTGTGACTGTACAAGAGTAGAGGATGGGATAAAACCATGAAATACTTCGCCGACAGGTGCTTTAATCTTACTGAGCTCGAAGCAGAAGCAGATAACAACACCAAGCACGAGTAACATGACAAAGACCTCGAAGCCTCTCAGCGCCTTCATAGAGCCAGAGGGACGGTAAAAGATTAAGATAATAAGAACGTCTATAATAGAGATGGCGCATCCTGCAACCAGAGGGACGTTGATAAGGATGTTTAATGCAATTGCAGTGCCAATGACCTGTAAGAATAAGTGCAAGCCAGCCAGTGTCGGACTTGAGCATACCTCTGCGATATCAGTCGCAATAATGGCGGATTCTGCAAAGAAGTAAAGAGTGTAGTTCAACCAAGGAGGCAGATGAGCCTTGCAATTTTCAGCAAGATTCATGCCCGTAACAGAACCCAGCTTGATGCACAAGGATTGGAGGAAGATGGCGAAGATGTTAGACATTAGGACGATGAATAGAAGCTTGAAACGAAAGGAAGCACCGGCGGCCACATCAGTCGCATAGTTACCTAGTACTATCAGCGAAAGAACGCATAAGAGAGAGACATATAGGAGAAGCATACCAGGATCGATATAGGCAACGGCAACCATGAAGCCCGGCCCAACGAATTTTGCGTACTTGCGCAGGACGCCCAGCGTTCTCCGAGAGACACTGCGACCAGTCGCAGCCCACTGTGGTGCTTGGCCTCGACCGCCAGCACCACGCTCAACCTCGCTCGCAGCACCAGAAACATGCGCTTTCTCTTCTCCCACAGCGATGCTCCCTTTACTCTTGTCGAGTGCCTTGAGCCTAGCTGCGCCCTTGTTTTCGTCTGCGTGCTGTTCGATTTGTTCCATGTCGGTCGCGGGTCCGTTTGCAGGATCTATTCGATGGTCTCGCTGGAGGCGTGCGTTGGCAACATGGCTCATGTCCGAATTCGTCGTCGCATCGGCATTGAGGGCGTTGGGGTTCTGGTTGTAGCCGTCCGGCACGATAGGGTCGACGCGTGACGGACAATTCATGACGGCGGCGGCGCGCCCGCAGGCAGTGAAGGCGGCAGTTTCTACAGGCCCCTACAGGTTCATAGGGGACAGACAGGGAGGAGGAGAGTGTGAGGGGAACGAAGAGGGGTAAGTGTGAATCTGTGGGGTAATGCTTTGGTAGATATATACGTGTGACGTTTGTGACGATTGTTCCGGCCTGTGGGTCGTAGCTTTCCGATCTGAGCAATGCAAGCCGGCGACTTGTCCCGAACCCTACGCCTTTCCTCGCTCCGCACCGGCTGAAGAGCGTGACCAAACTCAATACATGTGGCTGCGCACCGCTGTCGTAATGTCAGCCAAAAATGGGTGCGTCTGCTGACCACCCTGTCCATTTTCGTTCCGAGGTAGTGATACTGGCTTCCAAATAATACATGTGCACGCGTTACTCATGTCCATGGAGGTAGAACAAGTCTTCTATTCAAAAAAGAACCACATGCATCTAAGCTAGCAGGCGCCCGTCATTTATCCAGGTAAATATTCTCCAAAACATGTCCATCGAATGCGCCTGGCCCAGAGGACGCAGCCACGGGACCCTAAAAGTAGTTTCATCCCGTCATCAGTCATGCCGCCTGTCTAATCGCAAAACGAACCATAGACAATCCCACACGTGCCGCCGCGACACGTCCAGTAGTAATAAATGCCCCAACTTGCATGCCCCGCACATCCGTGACAGCTCATCGTGGCTAGTTGAGCCATTTCATGTGCCCGGCCCACAGTTGTGTCAAATCCCCAAATAGACCATGCTCAAATGAATGACTCCATTCGCCGTACCATGTCGGATCATCACCCGCCCGAGAAGGAAAAGCCAAAAAGTAATGGTCCCCCAACGCCGTTGCCATGCTCAGTAACCACCGAACGAAATCATTATTGGCAGTAGAGTTCAATCTCACCCAACTGCTGCCCACCTGGATTGAGATCTCTTTGCTGCTCTTTCCACGTCTCGAACGCCTCCTGCAAATCATCGTCCGTTGAGATGGTGACATAAGTCCCGTCATCCACGTATTTCAGTTTAACCTGGCCAGAGCTAAGCGAGACACTGGTCGAGCGCTGCAGCTTGGCATCGATGCGGTCCTTTAGAGACTGAAAGCTGATGTTCGTGCTGACCACTAGCGTCATTGAGCTACCAGCAGTAGGACAGTGCACTTTTACTTTGAGTTGTGTTGGTATACCTGAATGGCCTTCATGCGGAGCTGATGTCTGGCCTGATAAAGGAGGCGACATGGTCCGCGAGTCCATCGAGGCGGGTGTCAATGTTCCTTGACTGCGCTCGAAGGAGGAGGCTGGCGTCATAGTTCTCGCCATAGGATTTATGCCTGGATCTCTACGGGCAGGACCTCCGTAGTAATCCGGGTGAGCTAGCTCGGCAGCTGTGCGCTGTTGGATAAGACGATCTCTTTGGATCGCCGGCGACTGTGTAGCGGCTCTGGGAGGCATACTATTCGGTGAATTACTTTGACTGCGATTTACAATAGCTGCGTTGTAGGCGTAATGAGTGGGGAATGGAGGCATTTCCGGCACAGACCCCTGTTGACCGTTGGGTAACCGCCTCCCAGGTAGGTTGGCATTGTGAATATCCGGGCTACTTGCTGCGCGCAATCGGCCTGCTGCCATGCTCGCTGAATTTGACGTAGGTGGCAGTGATGGGCGTTGCATTCCACGCCCTGGAGGGTGTGAGCCAGGGCCCATAGAAGTTTCACGAGCAACGTGGCCTCGAGCAGGTGCAGTGTAGCGATTGTTTTCTTCATGATACCCGATCGGAGGTGCTTGTCGTGGGAAAGGAAATGTCCCCGCTGACGAAGAGCTAGTCCGCGCTGTTGAGTATGTGGACATTGGAGACTCTGCTGTGGGAGAGAAATATGAATCTTGATTGCCTGAATTGGCAAGCTGCTGGGTTCGCAGAGTTAGCGGGGCTTGGGGATAGCCCATGGGGAAACGTGGAGGCGGTACCCTAGCATCTGAGTCGTTTACACTATCTCCTGTGGTCGACCGAGAGCGCAGCGAGGCACTTGAGCTGTTCTGTTTCATGCCGTAGCTATCCTGTGGATAACCAGGAACGACCGTATCCACATCCTCGTCCTCGTCGTCATCATCTTTCTCAGCGTAAGGGTTCTCTAGAACCTGGTCATGCATATACGTGAATTGGATGTCTGAGGGCTTTGAATGTGTTGTGCTAGCGCTGGACCTTGCGTGGTCCTTCCAGACACGTCGCTGGGTGTCCACTTGCGTGGCCCATTTCTTCATCGTTTCTTCTGTATTAAACCGTATTATGAAATTTTCAATTCCTGGGTCTCCTTTCCAGAAAATTTGGCATGTGTATGATCCTATAAGAGTCAGAGTGGAACAAGTCACTACATTATAAGACTTACCTGGTTTCTGTAGTGAAATAGTCTCTGTGACATTTTGCATAAAAATACGGCCTTTGAGCTGTAGCCTAGGTTTGCCGGTCTTCGTGGTAAGTGCCTTGTTCATTTTCTTTGCTTTGTTGGCACTAAGCTCCTTGCAACAGAGCAAGATCATCTCGAAAAGATAAATCTTGTACTAAGACAAGTTAGTATTCGGGTTCTAGAGGGACTCCACATGGTGCAGAGCCCAGAAGATGCATGTAGCGCGAATACGGTGAAACTCACCTCTCGTTCTTCATTCTTCCCGTTCATACCGTCTCCTTTGAGAACAGTGTATTGACCATATAAGAGAAGGTCACCGAATCCTTCAATGCGATGGCCTTTCCAGTCTTCGACTAGGGTTCTGAGCTCTTCAACAGCCTCCATGCGATCCTCGCGAGCAATGGCTGCATTGATTCGCTCTAAGACAGCCTCTGTAGCATCAATGCCATTGGAAATATCTTCTTTGAGATGCTCATCGAGATCACCATTGGCACGTAGGTCCTATCGATGCATTAGTACAATGAGGGTCCATATGGAGCAAGAAATTTTGTGATGGTAAAAATGATGAGAAAAGGTGAGATTTTACCTTTAACAAAAGTGGATATTTCGTCAACCGTTGGAATGGCTTCACGAGGAACGATGGTAGCGTGGCGGTAGACTGAACCATTTGCTGCATTTCGGCTGACCCGCCTGTCTCCCGGAGCTTCTCAAACTCTCGCACAGCAACCTCTTCACTCTTTTTCTGGTTCGCGATATACGGCTCGTATACCTTGAAAGCGTCCTTGTACAGCACGAAGAGGTTGCCCCAATTCTGCTCGGAGGGTGGCTGTGCGTTTGTCTGTTCTACGCGGATGAGAAATCGCCTTTGGAAGTCAAGCAGAGCGTTTAAATTCAGAAAGATGTCGTGAATGGCATCGCCAGTCACAGAGCCCTTCTCCTCGACCAGCCTCTTGAACGATTGCAGCATTTCCAGATGCTGCACATACGTCCGTTCCGATGTCACTAGCTCGGCAATGATGTGCTCCCGCCTGGTGCGCTTCTTAGTGGGGTCAGCGCCTCCCTCTGTGGATTCTGTGGTTGTAATGATGCCCATCTGCACTAGGATGTCCAGCACACGATTCACCACTTTCACGACCTAGCAAGCTGTTAGCACCTCCATCTTGACCTGTCAGGGCCGCGGGGACCGCATCTACCTTCACAAATCCGGTTGTGTCATCGCCGTACAAATCTCCAATCATGAAGCACTCCTCCGGGGGAAACTTTAGCTCTCCGATACAGGCCTGCAGAAACTTGTACGTCGCCATCTTCTCGAATTTCTTCGCGTTGTTCTCGGTCATAGCCGAGTTATCGACAGACAGGCGCACTTTGGGCCCCAGAGCGTTGTAAATGTCCATGAGCGGGAAGCCCCTCCGAAAGGTCCTCCATAGCAGCGTGACGGGGTCGGCATCGTCGTCGGCTTTGCTCTCCTCTTCTGTGATCCACCGCTCGAAGCCCGGGATGGCGCGCAGGCGTAGCTGCAGCTGCAGGCCGCTGTGGAAAAGAGAGCTGTCCTTGTCGGCGCGCTTGTTCAGGACATTGTCGGCAGCCTCAACGGGCCCGCCATTAACGGGGGTACCGGGAAAGACGGGCGGGGTGTTGAAGAGGGTCGAGGTGCTCGTAGCTTGGGTGCTCTGGGTGTCGCGCGCGCTGCTGTGCGAATAGCTGGAGTACTGGCTCTGGTAGCTTTGGTGGGACATGAGGGAGGGCCCGCTGCTCGAGGCGATGCGGGCGTGGGCGGCGGACGAGGGCGTGGTCTGGGAGGTGTGGGCTCGGGCAAGTCCAGAATGTAAAGCCACCTCCATGCTATACGCTCATCGCAGAGGTTGCGACGGAGGTGAGGTGAGCGGCGAGGTGGCGTGGCTAAGCAGGGCCAGGGCAGGGGCGTGCTGGCACTCGGGCAGGAGCGATCCTGGCGGCGACAGGACAGCGGTTCGGTGCACGCTGTTCACGGTTTGCAGGTTCCAAGGTTGCGTGCGGCGTGTGTACGTAGACGTGGACTCGGTGTACGAGAGCGTTGTCGAGAGCGAAGAGGCTGCAGGTGCTCTGGGCGGGTGCATAGGGGCGTTTCACATCAGCGATTCATGCGGCCTTTAGGTTGCGGGCCGTCCGCACGTGATTCATCGGCCTTCCAAGGTTGCTGGCCCTGTGCCATGCATACTAAGTGCCTTTATTTTAGCCGCATCGCAAGCCAGCACCAGCGACAGCCGACAGTGTAGCTGCAGCAGCTGCAGCAGCACATACTACACACACGCACATACACACGCGCACATGGCGGCCACGGAAGGACGAGCCAGCGAAACGCGCGAAGAGGTCCTGGCGCTCTCGTCTGCTGCACGTTCGACCATACCATGCCCTCCGCACTCCGAGTCTCACCGTGCGAGACGCTGTCGCCCCGTTCTGGTAGGACCGCTGCACTGACCTGCACTCCGCATAACGTGCCCTGGACACTGTGCTGCCCGCGCTCGATCTTGACAAATGGGCGGTTTCGACACATGATTCATCCGCAGACGGCTTGTACAACATCAACTCAAATATGTACCTGAGGTATCATTTGCACTGCAACGCGGCCGTCGTGACAAGAGGCCTGGCGGTATACGTCGAAAGGAAGACTTGTCACTGCTCGATTCTGCCATGTGAGGCTGCTTTCCTTCGATATTGCTGTATCTCAAACTGCCCCGGTATTGTGTTCGATCACTGTTAGTCGCACAAAATGCCTTGTTCTCCTGAGAGTAAGGACGCTTAGCTGCCAATACGACAGCTGAGGCAGCCAATGTAGTGGCATGGTACCTTGTCAGCGTAGTCAAGGTAAGGTCACGCAGTGCTACAGAGCGTCATGTAGCCCAAAATGGAGCTGCCGACGCTGAAATAGAGCCGCAACGGTTGGCTGTTCCAGATGAGCACTTTAGTCTAGCTCTACCACAGCTGAACGTCGGGCACCTACATCAGCTCGTAGTCACTTGACGTCGAATGCTCAACCTAAACGCATCCTTGAACGCCCTTTGTCCATGTGCCGCTACTACGCCTCTTGATCTGCTCCAGGGCTGTCTGATCCGCACTGCCCAGATCTGGAGCAACCTCCTGTTTGTGTGCGGCTGCTCGGATGGCCAGCTCGCGGCAGACATGTCGTCAAAAGATGGTGAAGTCCAAGGAAAGCTAGGTGGCAGTTAGCCGCAGTGCCGCAAGGCCCTGGCTCACTCAGTGCTTGGGCATCGGGCAATTTACGCTCGTGCGGTGGCCGCGGCCCGTGCGGCGCCGCCTGCCTACCTGACAACGACAACAAGATTGCAGCGCTGCGAACTATGCGCACCAGCACCCAGCACGGCGCTTTTTCCGATCACCAGCATCTCCAGTAGCCCGTTGACGCCCATTGTCTGGGCGTGCTCGTGGACATCTTGGTGCGCGCGTGCGTGCGTAGCTGACGGCCGCCTTCAACCTCACCCGCCAGGCATCACCATAAAGCGGAACATCTTCATGCTGCGGAACAACACGCGATACTTTCACCGCCGACCTTGCCACCGATCACACATCAGCCCCTCCGCCCAAATTCTGACATACCACCCTATTGCGCACATTATTCCTACCAGCCTCGCCTAACATCACTCGCCATGGCAGGCCCTGTGGGCACTACCCCGTTCCCAGCGCCCGCCTACCTTCAGTCTTTCCGGCCCGCCTCCTCCATGAGTGCGAGTAGATTCGACGAAGGATACTCAGAAGATACGCGGAGCCAGACTGGGAGCGATATGGTGATGCGGGCCGATTCGCGTCTCGGCGAAGGTGGGATGGAACAAGACCTGCAATACGCTCTGCCAGACTGGGTTATGCACATGACAGAGAACGACCGGAGCGGTATGTAAAGCGCAAAAGTGCTCCATTCCCTGCTTGCTAACTCAACAGCTAGAATTCGCCTACGCCATCCTCCGATCACTCCGCACCTCGTCTATAGCTGGCATTGTTGAAAAGCTGAACCCACTCCTCCATCTCGATCCTGTAATCTACCTGCCACCCGAAATAACTTTCCAAATATTCTCCTACCTAAGTCCCGAAACCCTTTTGCGAGCCTCGACACTATCCCGAACATGGAGAGGCCGAGTCATGGACAGTCCCCTGTGGAAGCTGCTGTTTCGATTGGAAGGATGGAACTCTAATTTTCCACAGGTGCGTGCTTACGAGGAAGGAGAGAGGCAGAAACGGGTCGAGACGAAGGAGAAGGAACGCAAAACACGGCCAAGGGCTGCCGAGGACATGGAAGCCGACAAACCATCGACGAAAAAGCGGTTACGTGAGAGGCCACTTTTTGGCGATGGCGCTGCCGAAAGCGAAATACAAGATGGACTGGAGCCTCTTTCGCTCGATAGCGCCAAGGACTCACGTTACCCTTGGGCAGAGCAGCATGGTCTTGTAGAGGCAGACGATGGACCTTCGTCAAGATCTGAAGATCAAATGGAAGGTATCTCTTACAATACCAACTCGCCACTCGTCTCTCCAGCCACCGAATCTTCTCGACGACGAAAGCGTCTCTCAGAAACCGGCGATGATGCTACAATCTCCACTCCACCCAATGTAATGGACCCACCAGTGCGCCCAGCTCTTCTACTTTCGTCGTCTGAACCGAAAATCAACTGGCAGTATCTGTACAAACAAAAAAGACGGTTAGAGGAGAACTGGGATTCCGGTCGATACGCCAACTTCCAGCTTCCCCATCCAAGTCATGCCTCAGAAGCGCACACCGAATGTGTATATACCATTCAGTATTCTGGGAAATATCTTGTGAGCGGTAGTCGTGACAAATCCGTCCGGGTCTGGGATCTAGATACACAACGCCTGAAGCTTCCACCGCTCGTCGGCCACAGAGCGTCCGTTCTCTGCTTGCAGTTCGACGAACGGCCCGAACAAGATCTAATTGTTTCTGGGGGTAGCGACTGCAATGTGATAATGTGGCAATTCTCAACAGGCCGTATGCTCAAAAGGCTCGAAAAGGCGCATTCCGAGTCCGTTCTCAACCTTCGATTCGATGATACATATCTAGTCACATGCTCCAAAGACAAAACCATCAAAGTATGGAATAGGAAGGAAATGTGGCCGACCGATCCAACATATCCATCATCGACCACCAAGTCCGGAGCACGTTTCCCATCATACATCATCAACATGCAACAACAAGTAGAAACGCAGCAATTGCACTTCAAGCCACTCCAACCGTATACGCTTATCATGACTCTCGAAGGCCATGGTGCAGCAGTGAATGCGATTCAGATTCTGGACGGACAGATCGTATCCGCGTCAGGGGACCGCAGCGTCAAAGTCTGGGATGCTCGCACGGGAGCCTGCTCAAGAACGTTCTCGGGTCACACCAAAGGCATTGCATGCGTACAATTTGACGGACGAAGAATTGTAAGTGGCAGTTCTGACGAAACAGTGCGAATCTTTGATCGAGCGACCGGCGCCGAAGTAGCTTGCCTGCAGGGTCATTCGAGTCTTGTACGTACTGTTCAGGCTCAATTTGGCGATCTCCCTGGCAACGAAGAAGAGTTGGAGGCTGAAGCCCGAGCTATTGATCATAACTTTTTCGAAGCCCAGAGGCAAGGACTGGTCTCAGGAGAGATGACCAAAGCGCAGCGGCGAGCCCGAAACGCAGGTTCGCGAGATCCGAATTCGATCTTTGCCTATGGCGCCAAACTCCCTCCCGGGGGTGGAGGTAGCAAGTGGGCAAGAATTGTCTCTGGATCCTACGACGAGACAGTCATCATCTGGAAGAAAGGTACCGATGGCGCATGGGAAAAATCCAAAGTCCTGTACCAAAGCGAAGCCGTGAGAGCAGCTGGGGGACGGCCACGTCGGCCAGTGGGCCATGCCCATCAGGCAAACCAGAACCAACAAGCGCAAGCACCCGCTTTTCAAACGTTGGCGCAACAAGCTCAGGTACAAGCTCAACATGCGCACACTCTTGCTCAGCAAGCCCAAGCGCTCCAAGTGGCTACGCAAGCAACGCACGGTACCACGGCGAATAATGGCACAAACGTTTCAACGGCCACGACAACCACGACGGGTCAAGCCGCTGTTTCCGCCAACACGAACGGGAACCAAGGACAAGCAGTGAATACACAACAGCATGCTGGTGCAGCTGCCAATCCGATCCCGCACCATCATCACCACCACGGCGCCCATCACCATCACCACAATCAGACCATGGCGGGCGCTCCGATTGCGCAAGGCACGTCCCGAGTGTTCAAATTGCAATTTGACGCGCGTAGGATTGTCTGTTGCAGCCAAGACCCGACCATTGTGGGTTGGGATTTTGCCAACAACGACAAGGACATTATCCTTGCCAGCCAATTCTTCGGCGAATCAATCTAAAAGATGCGCGGGTTGTGTCGACGTTCAAGGCTCCGACATGCCGGGTCTTGTCGGAAGCGGAAACAGCATCGCCGACTGCTGCCTGGGGATTTGCGGGGTTGCCTATCAGATGAAAGGTCCCATGGCACACTGAAGAGTAGTAACACTACCATTGCACGGTAGGATCGGGACGGCAAGATGCCCTCGATGGCATGCAGCTTACATCAGACGGGCGTTTTCGCCGATGAGGTTCCGATTCGCCACACGCAGCATTTGCCCCTCGCACTGTGAGGTCTTGACGTGGGCATTTTTCTTGGGCATTCCCTATTGTATCATATTTTGGACAGGCGTTGGGATGAGGACACGTTAGCACGAGGTTACATTAGCGGCACGGAGCACTGGTCTCCCCTTGCACATAGTAATGAAGCGTAAGACATGATATGCGAATCCAAACAGTCCTTCAGGTCCACCGAATGTGAGATGGATGCTCAGCCTAGTCGAAGGGCAGGAATACGCGTCGGCGGGTAGCGCAATGCGGGCCCAGGGCCAAGGGGAAGCTGGAGGGGCAGAGGAGACGGAGAGCTCGGGGGCTTTTGTATGGCATCCCGGTGAGGCTGAGAGGCGCACGTGGCAGGCTGCACATGTGCTCGGAAACGGGCCCTCGTGCTTCCGGGTGTTCGCCAGGGGCGCGCGCTAACGCACGACGGATGCTTTCTGGGAGACATTTCTGCTCGGCCCACGTCGCGCTGCAGCCAGGGATAGTGCGATAGTGCCCTTGGGAGGGGACGGGGTGCTTGTCTACGCCGGACTGAATTCGCGGACATTTGGGTGCTGCCCTGAGGAGACTTCGTCCGTGGATATCGGGAGTGCTGGTGTGGGAACCCATGTGCCGCTGTGTCCATTCAGAGGCTGCCGTGTACGAGGGCCACAGCTGACGACGGCCGCTGGACGAGACGGAGGCCTACCGACTTCTGCTTCCAGAAGCCGCAGCCGCGATTACGCCACTGGAACGCCAAGCAAGTACACAGATTCCCGCCCCGGCGCAACCGCGAAACCTCCAACGGGTGCGACGACGATGGTGCTCACGCTGCCCGGAGACTGGTTGCTGGAACGCAGCGCATGGCGGCTGCACCTTGGCTTTTACGGCGCGTCAAGACGTCCACGGCGGAGGGCGCGATGCTCATCCGCGCGGGCAGACGTCGCTGGGCGCGGCGCGGATTGGAGGTGGGCCCACCGTGGAGCTGGGCGTACAGGCCGTAGAGCCCGTATGCGCCGTATTGCAGCCTGCGTATGTCTCCTTCGAGCACAAGCGAGGGTGGAACTCGGCGACTAGCCTATCCGCAGGCACGCCTGCCCACGCCAAGCAGCCTCTGCCAGCCCGGAAAGCTCGAGGATCATACCGAGGAGGCCAACACTAGCAGCCCGCAACGCGCTTTTATCTTATGTCCCTCCCCAGCGCCCTGACGGTTTGGTTTGTCCCTCCGCGTCCGCCCTTCTCTTTTGACCCCATGTACACCCTTTAATAATACATTCCTTCCACCGTTGCACCGTTGCACCGTTGCACCGTTTTCTATTGCGTAGAGAGGATCCCGCCAAGCCGTTGCTAGAGACGGGGACGCGAATATGAGCCTAGTGGGCAACTTCACCTCCAATGGCGACCGTGAGACTGCTCACCATGCGCCGCCACCGGACGCGGTCCGCCGGCCGTCGCACGCTGCTGACAGTTCCGACGACTCCACCATTGCGAACACAGAAGACGCGAGGTCGCGAAGAAACACAAACAATGAACGCCCGGACCTCAAGGACTCGACCCTCACCACCACCCAGAATTCGGCAGCCGCATCCGTAGCCGACGATGACAGCACCGCCAGGAGGCACTCGGTCGTCCACGCTCTGGCTCGCCGATACACACAGCAGAGCACCACCTCGACAGTACGGCTGAACCCTTTCGACGCACCTGCTGGCTCGCAGCTGGATCCCAATGGCGAGCATTTCAATGCCCGCGCCTGGGCCAAGGCAATGCTTCACACGCAGCTCGAGGATCCTGCGGCACCCCCGATTCGTACAGCCGGTGTATCTTTCCGGAACCTCAACGTCCACGGTTTCGGGTCCGACACCGATTACCAGAAGAGTGTGGGCAATGTGTGGCTAGAAGGCCCTGGGTTCGCGAGGAAGCTGATGGGCAACAAGGGCCGCAAAATTGAAATTCTGCAGAACTTGGACGGCCTCGTCGAGGCCGGAGAGATGCTGGTGGTTCTTGGACCCCCAGGGTCTGGCTGTTCCACCTTCCTCAAGACGATTGCGGGAGAGACGCATGGTTTCTTTGTGGACCAGAACTCGGGTATCAACTATCAAGGTATGCAAAGAAATCCAATGCTTCAGACTGCGTCTAACAATCACAGGCATTGGCGCGAAGCAGATGGCCAATGATTTCCGAGGTGAAGCCATCTATACCGCCGAAGTCGATGTCCACTTCCCCATGCTCACTGTCGGCGAAACGCTATATTTTGCAGCCAAGGCGCGCGCCCCACGGCATATTCCCGGAGGCGCAACCGTCGACCAATTTGCCATGCACATGAGAGATGTCATCATGGCCATGTTCGGCATCAGCCATACGATAAACACACGGGTCGGAAATGACTTCATCCGTGGTGTGTCCGGTGGAGAACGCAAGCGTGTCAGTATTGCTGAGGCATCTCTCAGCAAGGCTCCGCTACAATGCTGGGATAACAGCACCCGTGGCTTGGACAGTGCAAACGCCATTGAGTTCTGCAAGACACTCCGAATGGAGACGGAAATCAACGGTGCCACGGCCTGTGTCGCCATCTATCAAGCTCCCCAGGCGGCGTATGATGTTTTCGACAAAGCTCTCGTCCTGTACGAAGGCAGACAGATTTACTTTGGCCCTACCACTTCTGCCAAACAATTCTTCGTCAACATGGGTTTCGACTGCCCCGACCGACAAACCGATGCTGATTTCCTTACTTCCATGACGAGTCCGCTAGAACGTGTTGTCCGGCCTGGGTTCGAAGATCGCGTGCCTCGCACCCCCGATGAGTTTGCACAGCGATGGAAGGAATCTCCAGAGCGAGCCGAGCTCATGCGACAGATTGAAGAGTACGATCAGAAGTACCCTGTCGGTGGTGAGCAGCTACAGAAGTTCAAAGAGTCCCGGAAAGCACAACAAGCAAAAGGCCAGCGCATCAAGTCCCCGTACACTTTGTCTTACATGCAACAAGTCAACCTATGCCTTTGGCGCGGTTTCCGGCGACTAATGGCTGACCCGAGTATCACGTTGACCCAGCTTATTGCAAACTCTGTCATGGCCCTTATCATTTCGTCAGTCTTCTACAACCTCCCCTCGGATACGAGTAGCTTCTATTCTCGCGCAGCTCTTCTCTTCTTTGCCATTCTCATGAACGCCTTCGGTTCCGCCCTCGAAATTTTGACGTTGTACGCGCAAAGACCAATCGTTGAAAAGCATTCACGCTACGCACTCTACCACCCGTCGGCCGAGGCGTTTGCGTCCATGTTAACAGATATGCCCTACAAGATTCTCAACGCCATTACATTCAATCTGGTCCTCTACTTTATGACGAACCTCCGGCGAACACCAGGCAATTTCTTCTTCTTTGTACTGATATCCTTCTTCCTTACCTTGGTCATGTCCATGTTCTTCCGTTCCGTTGCATCCCTCTCGAGGTCTCTAGTGCAAGCTTTAGCTCCCGCAGCTATTCTAATCTTGGGTCTCGTCATGTACACCGGTTTCGCTATACCTCCAAACTACGTTCTCGGCTGGTCGGTGTGGATCCGCTACATCAATCCCGTTGCCTACGCATTCGAGGCTCTTATGATTAACGAGTTTCACAATCGCGACTTCACTTGTGTAAACTATGTGCCTATGGGAGAAACCTACGCGAACGCGAGTGGCCTCAACCATGTATGCTCCACTGTTGGATCCAAGCCTGGCGTTGATTTCGTCAATGGAGACGACTACATCAACTCGGCTTTCAACTACTATGCGTCGCACAAGTGGAGGAACTTTGGGATTCTTTGGGCATTCTTGTTCGGTCTCATGTTTGTGTATCTCGCAGCTACCGAGTTCATCACCGCGAAGAAATCCAAGGGTGAAGTGTTGGTCTTCCGACGCGGGCACAAGGCTATCAGGAAGAGCAAGTCCACTGATGACCTTGAAGCCGCACCCACCGGCCGCAATGTCGCCGTTCAGAACCAATCCGACGATATCGCCATCATCGAACGCCAGACTGCCATCTTCCAATGGCAGAACGTGTGCTACGACATCAAGATCAAGAAGGAACCTCGCCGTATCTTGGACCACGTTGACGGATGGGTCAAACCAGGAACTTTGACTGCATTGATGGGTGTCTCGGGTGCTGGTAAGACCACGCTTTTGGACTGCTTGGCTACCCGCACTACTATGGGCGTCATCACCGGAGAGATGCTTGTGGACGGCAAACCCCGCGATGACTCCTTCCAGCGAAAGACTGGTTATGCTCAGCAACAGGATCTCCATCTGTCAACGTCTACCGTTCGCGAAGCTCTTACTTTTTCGGCCCTCCTCCGCCAACCTGCACATGTGTCGCGTCAAGAGAAAATAGAATACGTCGAAGAAGTCATCAAGCTCCTGGAGATGTCCGAGTACGCTGACGCCGTTGTCGGTGTGCCTGGTGAAGGTCTCAACGTCGAGCAGCGGAAGCGTCTTACGATCGGTGTCGAATTGGCCGCAAAGCCAGCCCTGCTTCTCTTCCTTGATGAACCTACATCCGGATTGGACTCTCAGACTTCGTGGGCTATTCTAGACCTTTTAGACAAGCTCAAGAAAAATGGTCAGGCTATTCTTTGCACCATTCATCAACCTTCTGCCATGCTCTTCGCTCGCTTCGATCGTCTGCTCTTCCTCAAGAAGGGTGGCCAGACCGTATATTTTGGCGAGGTCGGTTCAAATTCCAAGATCCTAATTGACTACTTTGTACGACAAGGCGGACCGCCTTGCCCTCCCGCCGCCAATCCCGCCGAATGGATGCTAGAGGTCATCGGTGCAGCTCCTGGATCCACTACAGATATCGACTGGCACCAGGCGTGGAGAAACTCGCCCGAGTACGCCGCCGTTCAAGAACATCTCGCAGAGCTCAAATACGAGCGCGGTCAACAGACTGCGTTGCAACGCACTGTATCGGCACAGAAGCGTGAGGACAAGGCCGCTTACCGTGAATTCGCAGCGCCGTTCTGGGAGCAGCTTCGTGAGGTCACTGTGCGTGTCTTTCAGCAATACTGGCGCACTCCGTCGTACATCTACTCCAAGACCGTTCTTTGCGTTTTGTCAGGTCTGTTCATTGGCTTCTCGCTGTTCAAGACGCCCAACACGCAGCAGGGCTTGCAGAACCAGATGTTTGGTATCTTCATGTTGATGACCATCTTTGGTCAGCTCGTGCAGCAGATCATGCCCCACTTCGTCACTCAGCGCGCCCTATACGAGGTCCGCGAACGGCCCAGCAAAGCATACTCTTGGAAGGCCTTCATGATCGCCAACATCGTCGTTGAACTACCGTGGAACACGCTCATGGCCGTATTCATCTTCTTCTGCTGGTACTACCCCATTGGGCTCTACCAAAACGCTGTCGAGACCGACGCCGTCACCCTGCGTGGTGGGCAGATGTTCCTCTTCCTTTGGATGTTCCTGCTCTTCACCTCGACTTTCGCCCACATGGTCATTGCTGGTGTCGAAATGGCCGAAGCAGGCGGCAACATCGCCAACTTGTGCTTCTCCCTTTGCCTCGTCTTCTGCGGTGTCCTCGCTACCCCCGAGCAGCTCCCCGGTTTCTGGATATTTATGTACCGCGTCTCGCCCTTCTCGTACATGGTGTCCGGCATGCTCTCCGTCGGCGTCGCCAACACGAACGTCGTCTGCGCCCAGAATGAATACCTTCACTTCGATCCGCCGCAGGGCCAGACCTGCGGCGAGTACATGTCAGCGTTCAAGGGCGCATTTGGAGGGTATGCACTTGATGACAATGCCACCAGCGACTGCAGCTACTGTGCTATGGGGGACACCAATGTCTTCCTGGCGAGCGTGCACGCTGAGTACAGCAATGTGTGGCGCAACTTTGGCCTACTTTGGGTGTACGTCATTTTCAACGTGTTTGGTGCGCTGTTCTTTTATTGGCTGGTGCGTGTGCCGAAGAAGCCGAAGGAGGAGAAGGAGGAGCAGGCTGCTGCCAGGGAGGAAGCGCACGCCGAGCAGCGCATGCTGGAGGAGCAGGAGCGTGTAGAAGAGACGGAGAAGATGACGCAGAAGGAGGCAACGGAGGAACCTCGCCGCGTCTCCTCGTCGGACAAAGACGTTGAGAAGGTGTAGCGCTCCCCCTCTTTCCTCCACTCGTGATCTTTCTCAGCATCCTTGTCGAGCGATTATTTTTTTCTTTTTGTTTGTTGAATTGGGAAATGTGCGGATGATATTTCAGCATCGAGCGAAGCCCGTATCTTGTTATGCACGGCTTACACGCCATATTTTCTTTTTTGTCACAATGGCCTAGGCATAGAGTCTTTGCATCATAGCGTAGAGTTGGCACCCAACTCAGTCCCCTGGTAATTAATGGGAGGATTGTGTATATAATAGAATGCGCCACTACTCATAATGATTGGCAGGCTTGCAGCTGCGTGATGCGATTTACCGCAGACGATCGAAGAAGGAATTTGCATATGAAATGGCTCTTGTATATGACAGGACAAATCCGCTGCAACCATCTTGAAGACACTCCATGGTCAAGTCTTAGAGGATTGATTGTATTGAAGGTTTGAATCCTTGAGGACCGCGAACTAACCCACCGGGCTATCCTTCTCTGATTGCTTCCTTGAATATGCCTTGCCCTACAGATAGAGCACATAATTTGTCGATCCAGTTTCTACATTATTATTAAAGAAAAACGTAGTCCCTTTGTAGCAGTCACAGAAGGGGACTAAATTTTCGTTGAATTTACTTTTCCCCTCTCATGGCCCGCCATACTCTAGGCTGCCACGTTGCCGACAGCACAGCACCAAGACGAAGCTGAGCCATGTCTATTTCTCCACATCTAGCGAAAGTATCCAAAACACTAATATTGCGCATCAATATTTCAATGGACGTTGCATTAGCTTAGGGTAATCTTATAGCTTCATACCATGGCGACATACCGATATCAACCTCTTGCCGGTGACGAGATTCGTCTTTTGACCTTGCTTTTAGGTGCTGAGGGCTCAAAACTTCGCATTGCCCTCGACAACCGGTGCCTTAAACAATCGTATACGGCGACTGAACGTGCAAGATTGACGCCGAAGCAGCTCCAGGGTACCTTACCAGATGGCTGGACCGTGTGGGAGACGCTTGATGGGCGTAACATTTTCGAGCATGAGAAATCCAAGTCCACCAGCTGAGTGCATCCAATCAAAGATTCCGATACGAGGTTATATTCAAACGACTCTCAAATCCACGATGACCTGCCTTAGTTTGAAGCACTGTCGTACACATGGGGTACGGAGGATGACTCCATCGAGGTTGAGGTCGTTCCCTTCCCAGAGCGGGCATCATCCTCCTCGCTCGGAACCCTGCTCATCCGTCCAAATCTCGAAAACGCGCTTCGCCATCTGCGGTATTCCGATCGATCTCGTACGCTATGGATAGACGCTGCCTGCATCAACCAGCAGGATCTCCTAGAGAGGAATCAGCAGGTACGGCGCATGACTACCATATATCGATATGCTAGCCGAGTTGTCATTTGGATCGGAACATCATCAGGAGATAGTGGCCTGGCTCTTCCAACCCTACAAAAGCTAAGGGAACAGCTAGAATGGACTCGTGACGACTTTCGTCTTTGCCACCCAAACGCCGTGCATCGAGACTGGTGGCGTGCAAAGACGAATCTGCCATTTGACCAAGCAACATGGCAAGCCTTCGAGAATCTCCTGCAGAGATCGTGGTTCGAGCGTCTCTGGATTTGGCAAGAAGTGCACCTCGCCAGCAGGCAGTCAGTACTCCAATGTGGCCCAGGCTCTGTCGAATGGTCCACCTTTCGGCGAGCTTTGAGACGTTTATACGTGGCGTCAGACGACATGCCTTCGCAATTGAATACGCGATTTAGAAGTCGAATTCGTTACGTTGATAATCTCGTCAACAACCATACAGGCTTGTCATTCCCCAACTGGATAGCCATCACGGAGAAGGCATTGTGCGCCAACCCCAGAGACAGAGTGTACGGGCTTCTCGGTCTCGCTCCAACGGAGTACACCAATCGAATTATACCAGATTACTCGTTACCTGTTGGCGATGTGTACAAAGACGCGATCTTGACCGAACTCCATGTCTCGGATACACTGATACTGATGTGTCAATGCGATCTAGGACAGCGGTACATCAATGCGCCCACGTGGGTTCCCGACTGGTCAATAAGAAGGACAACACAAATCCTAGTCGGGTCCGGCTTCCTGGCTAGTGGACTTTCCAGATCACACGCAACGCTTATCTCGCCGTCGACCTTGGAGGTACATGGCACAAAATGTGGCACTATCGTTTCCAGCACTGCTCCATGCCGTCAGGGCAGAATTCTGGAAGATCTTCATGCTTGGACGCCGCCCCATGTGCTTGAAAGCCTGTATATCACAGGTGAGACCCTGCTAGATGCGTACTTTCTGACCCTTTGTGGGAGTGAGGTAGCAGAGTTTACAGGTCAATGGTTGGATCCCACCTTGACGGATCTTCGGACTGGCTTCGCATCTCATCTGAACTTCGAAACGACAAAGCCTTCCGTACAGGCGGCAGACTCATTTATCCTACAGTTATCGCGATGGGTGCCAGGTCGGATCTTTGTCACAACTGCAGAAGGCTACATTGGTCTTGCCCCTCGCGACACTCAAGCAGGTGATATTTTGTGCGTTCTCCTTGGATGTCCCATGCCGGTTATTCTGCGTCCAAACGCCACTGATTCGTTTCAAGTTGTTGAGGTGGGATACTTCCACGGCCTGATGCACTCGGAAGCCATCCTAGGGCCTTTGCCTAAGCCTTGGGAATGCAGGCTCGTTCGTACAGAGTCTATGTGGCTCACAGAGCGTTTCCACAATGCAGAAACGGGCGAAGATACTTTTAACGATCCACGTCTCGGCGCGCTGTCACCTCATTGGAATCTGCATACTGAGTCGGCCTACTCCTTGAGAAGAGTGGCCGCTCCGAGGTTCCTAGACACCATGACAGGGAAGTTGCACGACACAGATCCAAGGTTGACCCTAGATTCTTTGAGGGATAGAGGAGTAAAGCTACAATCATTTGCGTTAGTTTGAGAATATTCTATGGAATCCGTAAAGTATATCTTATATTGATAGATATGAGATAGCTGTTGAGGTGTTTAGTATTCATGTGTACTTTCCATCGCCTAGGCTATCACCCACTCCACTTATACATGCACCCTAGCTAAGTACTGATATCTCTGCTGTGCCAGCTTATTTCTGTTGCGCCTGCGACTGTCCTTAGATAGCTAGTGCCCGTTGACTCGGCGAGCAACAAAATAGCACCAACAGGTAAGCATGCTGATCGATACAAGAAAGCTTTGTTGAGCCATTTGCCAGAAGCGCCTCAGCCTCTATCATCACCTGACTGGAGGGGCTTAGACACTCCTAAGCAACTGCCTTTCAGTGTTGTGCTGATCTCAGAACTAAACCAGACTTCCAAGATTAGGCTCAGCTCTTGGCCCTAGCCGAGCTAACAACAACTTTTATTGGCAAGTGGTTCCTCGCTTGCACGAGATGCCAATACCTCGCAAGAACTCGTCCTAATAGAGAATAACAAGACAAGGCCGCCTGCTGTGCTGTCTAGCGCTGACTGATGAAGCAACAGCAACAGCATGACTATGATTGCTTGCGATACGAGATTAGGTAGCTTCTCATTACCTAATCGACCAGTAGCCATGTCACAGTTCTCTGATGTCGCTAGCTGTTATGTTTGTTTGCGCTTCGCCTGAGTCAAAATATCCCAAATATCGACTAGACTCCGTCATACGCCCAGCGCATCATATTTTGGGGTCACTTCTTCGGGCAAGACTGAATATTCGCTCGGATCTAAAAAAAGACTAGTTCGTTTCTCATGTACTTATTAGTATCATCAAACGTGTTCGTTCTTTCATTTGACAGAAATATCAAGCTGATCGGTTTGCCTTGTTGAACTATTCATTCATTTGAGACATTGTTGTGTATCATGTTCTCGAGGTATAATTTGTGGTTGTTTCTTGCAGCATATGCAAGTGCAGATTCATGTCATACGCTTGAGTTGACGTGGGGCAAGGGGTCACCAGACGGGTTCGATAGAGACATGGTCTTCATCAACGGCCAATTTCCTGGACCACTTATAGAGCTACAACAGGGCGATTGGGCCGAAATAAAGGTAGTCAACAAACTACCTTTCAACACCACCATACATGCTCACGGTATGTATCATGTGCATTTACTGGATTGATCTGACTTCTTTAAGGAATACACCAAACCAACACCCCATGGGCCGATGGTGTTCCTGGCCTGTCGCAGCGCCCCATTCAGCCGAACGATACTTTTGTGTACAGATGGCACGCAGATACCTACGGGAGTTATTTTTATCACGCCCATGCTCGCGGCCAAATTGATGACGGATGCTATGGCCCGATCGTGATCAAACCAAGAGCTGGCATTGACAAGCCCTTCGATAAGATTGCACCGGCAGACGTAGATCTGCTGGAGGCCGCCGAAGCCAACGCCAAACCCCTGATCGTCTCCGATTGGCGACATACGACATCTACTGAGACATGGGAGCTCGAAGAAGCAGCCGGTCTAGAGAGTGCTGTATGTGTGGACTCACTTCTTGTCAACGGAAAAGGAGCGGTAGATTGCTGGACACGTGAAGAGCTTAACAAGTATACGAGTCCTGGTATTGCCCCACTTTTGCAGCAGAACAACTTGTCAATGACAGACAAAGGGTGAGTGTTTTCAGATTAGCGATGTGGTTCTACTGACCACTTTTCAGTTGCTTGCCAGCACAGGCACTAGCAATTCTCCTTCCTAGCCCGAACACCAATATCGAGGCACTTCCGCCGTCTGTCTTTGATGTATGCACCTCCACAAAGGGATCTCGTGAAACCATCAGAGCGCCGCGCTCCGCGAAGTGGATGGCTCTTGACATCATATCGTCTGCAAGCATTGGCACATTCGCCGTGAGTATCGATGAGCATCCCATGTGGGTATATGCTGTTGATGGACATTACATCGAGCCGCTGAAGGTTGACGCTCTCATCCTCGCTAATGGTGAGCGTTATTCTGTCTTCGTGCAGCTGGACAAACCTGCTCGTAGCTATGGAATCCGCATCGCTTCACTAGCTCTGGCGCAGCTTATCGACACCATGGCCGTTTTATCCTACGAGCATGCGGAAAATGGTTATGCTAATGAGGCTGCTCCAATCACATCGAAAGCCTCTATAAATCGGGCCGGTGGCAATATGACTGCTGACGTAGTTTTCTTCAACCAAGCCGAGATGGTTTCCTTCCCACCTCAGTTTCCTCAGCCTCCGCCAGCTGTAGATCAAACAGTCAAGTTGACGCTGAACACCGCTGGAAGCTCGTATCTTTGGGCGCTTAATGACACCGCCTTCGATCGCGCCATCGACAATTCCAACCCGTAAGTGGCCTTGAAACTGGGACTACTTCCCACTTCGCGCTAATGGTGAAACCCGGTATATAGTCCACTGCTGTATCAAGATCCACTGACAAGTGGTGTTGGTGGTAATATCACCATTACTACCAAGAACAACACTTGGGTTGATCTAATCTTCCACGTCGCCACTGTTGGCCAGCCACCGCACCCGATCCACAAGCACAGCAACAAGGGCTTCATCATCGGCCAAGGCGAAGGGAATTTTACTTGGAGTTCCGTCGCGGAGGCTGTGACTGAGATACCGGAGAGCTTCAATCTAATCTCGCCGCCTTATCGAGACGGATTCATCACGCCGCCCAGTGCTACAGGGCCGACATGGCTAGCTGTACGTTACCATGTCGTAAATCCGGGCGCTTTTTTACTACATTGCCATATTCAGAGTCACTTAGACGGAGGTATGTCAATGGTTATATTAGACGGAATTGACGAATGGCCCGAAGTACCGAGTGTATATACACATTGATATCTTTTGGGCTCACTTCTGCCGAATCGGACATGAGTTGTTGTATAGTGCTTATTAGAGATACCCGATTTGACTTTGTTCAAGTATCGTATTCCTTCTGCATTCACCTTGGACTGATCAAACATTTCTATAAGCAATTTTCACCACCGGGATAACCACAGAGGAGAGAGTCCTGAAGCATGTTCTATGGTGTTGCGACAACCGGGGATGTCCGATGACGGAAGCTAGTTCCCGACGAGGCCCTGCGTACCTCGGCTGACATGACACCACCCACTGTCGCCAACCGACCTTGCCCGATCAACACCAGACAAGTTGACTAGTATATCGTCATTGTGAAGTAGCATTTATAATGCTGCCACCCGCCCAGCGTTGGCCCCGCCTCTCTATCGGTCTCCACTACCGCGACCCTGCCTAGCCGAGAGATTCTCGCAGCCATACAAAGCCTCGTCGCTGCCGCTATGCCTACACCTCCATTTTCTCAAGATCGCCGGGATTGGCTTGACGAGGTTTTTGGACTGATCTCGCGAAAACGCAAGGGCATTTCGACGAGCAAAGTGACCCTTTTGGATCCATCGATTGTAATCGACGATGACGCCTCCGCAAAAATTAAAACAGTGGTTGACGGGCCAGGACGGACTGGATAAGTTGAGATTGAATGAGGTGGACTGTCCAGTGCCAGGGATGGATGAGGTTCTGGTCGAGGTGCACGCTGTGAGCCTAAACTACAGAGATACTGAGGGTATGCTACACCACAGTGCGTTGTATCCATGGAGACATCGCTGACCGGTTGTGAAGTTGCAATGGGTCTTTACAATCACCACAAGTCCGTCGAGCACCCATCAGCACTCATTCCATGCAGCGACATGTGCGGTGTCGTTGTAGCCGTTGGCCCGAATTCCAACAACACCGCGGATCCGTACAAGAACCCAGCTTTTCGACTGAAAGAGGGCGACCGCGTAATCAGCACTTTTGCAGCAACTCATTTGACTGGCCAGGTGCAACCTTCAGATGTTGCGAACGGCCTCGGAGGCCCTGCCCCGGGGGTATTGACTCAATACCGGGTCTTTCCCACATACAACGTCGTAAAGATCCCAGACTACCTCACTGCTGAAGAGGCAAGCTGTTTGCCTATCGCCGCAATGACTGCCTGGATGAGCCTGAACTGTATGCGACCGAGCGGCGAGATAATCGGGCCGAAAGAGACCATTCTTTGCCAAGGTACAGGCGGGGTCAGCATCTCGGCTCTCCAAATCGCTTCCGCAGCAGGCGCCTCAGTGATAATCACCAGTTCGTCAGACTCTAAACTCCAGCGCGCACAAAAGCTCGGGGCGAAGACGCTCGTCAACTACAATGCAACACCCGACTGGGAGACATCAGTGCTCAAATCGACCGCTGATGTCGGCGCTGATATTATTATTGAAGTCGGCGGCGCTAAGACGCTGCGCAAATCTTTCGACTGTATCAGATTCGGTGGTCTGATCGCGTGCATTGGATATCTGTCTGGGAAAGTTGACGACGATACTGACAGGACGAATACGAACTTGCTGTGTTTGAGAAAGAATGTAACACTCAAAGGCATCTTGAACGGCCCAAGGGATAAATTAGAAGAGATGCTGAGATTCTACAAAGAGAAGGAGATTAGGCCAGTTGTTGATCGTATGTTTGGCTTCGAGCAAAGCAAAGAAGCATTCGAATATTTGTACAGTGGTGGCCATTTTGGGAAAGTCGTCATCAAAGTCAAAGAATAGAGCGCGAGGATACATACCTGCGTGGAAACGCATTTCAGCTGCAGGCCGATGCAACGCGCCTTGTGTCAATGTGCGTCCAAAAAGAATGAGATGTCTCTCCAATACACCTTTGAGATGTTCGACTCTCGTTAATGATGTACTGTTCGGATGGAGCTGAAGACGGGATTACCGGATGCAATGGTCAAAGGCGCCATAGCTATCCCTGCTCGTGAAATCCAATTGGTATGGTGACATAGGAGAGGGTCACGTTGTATGCATCCCATGGCAAGTGCTGATGCAATAGATTCATGCCGAACCAATGAAGTTGAATGAAGGTTTCGTTCTAGACGCTGTACTTGTCACCGGGCTCTCCGATTGAAATGCCAAAACTATCTACTCTTAAAAAAACGCAGATTCGAGAACAGAAATGGAGCGTGTGCGCAAAGACATGTCTAGTGTGAAGCCTGAGGCGCCGACATTTCTAGAAGCTTAGTGTGGGTCGTGGTCGAGAATCGTCTGATGGCCTTGTCTATTCATATCTCTTTCCAAAGTGCGCACAGGGGGCTAGTTTGGCATCCCAAGACTTCGATCAACGGGAACACAAACAATTGCATGTCCGCTATGCTGGTTGAAAATGCCGCAAACTTTCGAGGAAATATTTTGGATGCGCAATTAAAACTCCAGAGTGGTAGAGAGTGGTCAGTATCGGGCAGAGACGCCGCTCATTGCCTGGGAAGAGGCTGGGGCTCGTGTCTTCCCCACAAGTGGCATTCTGTATCTGATTAACGCTGTCCACATTGGCCTCTAGATCCGCACCGCGGACCGTGGAAGGTTAGCTACCTTCCTGCATCATCTAGTGGCATGGGGGAACATCCGGGATCTACAGAGCCACGTGACGCGTGTAGCACGAATGAGACGGACGTTGAAAGGGCCGACGTTGCGGCTGGCATCGGCCAGGGCGTGGCTAACGGCTTGTCCGGTTCCGATTCGGGCAATTTAGACAAGACGGCGCCACCCGCCGTTGGGATGCCGGACAGGGCTGAGGAGCTTGACTGGACAACACCACGCGGAATCTTCTCTGTATGCAGTGCTGACGGCTTTGGGCTGCAGTGTTTTGCCTCTGATCATGCACAAAGATTTCCGTCAGGGCAAGCTCGTTATCAATCCCACCCGTGCTTCCCCGCATCGACGCCGGTCAGCGTCAGAGCGCACCTTGCCTCTACGTAAAATTTTCATCCATTTACGTCAAACTTAGTACCAAGTGGATACCACACACGACCGACAACCCAGACATTGAACGGCAATGCTCGCCTGATATATGTTCCGCTCAATCTCCGAACGAGGATGCCGAATTCACTGACGACGGCGCATTACAAATGGGACGGCGCCAGATAAGGCACAGGCATAAAGATCACGAGCTGTCCGTCAGTGCGGTCCCATCCCCCGTCTACCCTGGGTCGCCTTCTTTTACCCCACGGTTCCTGTTTCGCGGCGTGCCCAACATAAAATAAACCCTTGCCGGAGCAGAAACCGTCGTTCCACCCCGAGCCTGTGTCTCGTCCTCGTCGCAGTATAAGCATCGAAATGTCGACGCCTCGTGATTTTGAAGCCGGTGCGGTCATGCCTCCTGCGTACGACAAGGAAGACGCCAGTTCTGCTGGTGGCAAGAAGAGCGACCCAGAGCTGAACCACCTCGACGCCGCTACCACGATTGCGGAAGGCCAAGAAAAATACCGAAGGTTGGGATGGAAGCGGTTGACAATTTGTCTCATCGTAGAGGCCATCGCCTTGGGCTCGTTGAGTGTGCCGAGCGCATTTGCGACTGTCGGCATGGTCGGCGGCGTAATCCTGACGGTCGGATTGGGGCTGATTGCCATCTATACTAGCTACGTCGTTGGCCAAGTCAAGATGCGGTATCCCGCGGTCGAGCATTATTCAGATGCAGTGAGGTTAATCTGGGGCAAATTCGGGTACGAACTCACCGGAGCCATGTTTGCCATTTTCCTGGTCCTCCTGGTCGGCTCGCACGCGCTCACCGGCACGATTGCTTTCATCAACATCGTCGACAAGGAGAACATCTGCGCGTTGGTGTGGGGTATTGTCTCTGCCATCATTCTGCTACTTTTGGCATTGCCGCCCACCTTTGCCGAGTTCGCCATCTTGGGATACATCGACTTTGTTAGCATCATCGCCGCGATCCTGGTCACCATCATCTCGACCGGAGTGCAGGCTCACAACGCCCCAGGAGGTCTTTCGGCCGTCAATTGGTCAGCGTGGCCGCCGCCAGAGACGACCTTTTACCAGGCCTTCCTGTCGACCACCAACATCATTTTCGCGTATTCGTTCGCCATCTGCCAGTTTAGCTTTATGACTGAGATGCACACGCCCAAGGACTACGTCAAGTCCATCTGGGCGCTTGGCCTGATCGAGATTTTCATCTACACACTGACGGGCGCGCTCATCTACGCCTTTGTTGGCGCAGACGTGAAGAGTCCCGCGCTGCTGTCCGCTGGACCGACAGTGTCGCGCATCGCTTTTGGCATCGCGCTGCCCGTCATCTTCATCTCCGGCAGCATCAACGGGACCGTGGTCGGGCGATACATCATGGACCGCTCCTTCCCCAACTCGCCGATCCGCTACATCCAAGGCGCCCGTGGCTGGGGCGTGTGGATCTGCCTGCTCTCCGTGCTGACGCTCATTGCCTGGATCGTCGCCGAGGCGATCCCCTTCTTCAACGCGCTGCTCGGCATCATGTCGGCCCTGTTCATCAGCGGCTTCACCTTTTACTTCCCCGCGCTCTTCTGGTTCCAGCTGGTCAAGGAGGGCAAGTGGTACCAGGGCTGGAAGAACATCTCGCTCTCGGTCCTGAACGCGTTTGTGTTCGTCATTGGCATTGTCATCCTGGGCTGCGGCACGTATGCGAGTGTGCAGGACATTGTCAACCAGTACAAAACCAACAACGTGCGGGCTGCCTTTACTTGCGCGTCGAGCGCCTACACGTAGTTATGTTATTATCAATCCCGTTTTTTAAGCCACTCTGTAGCCAAGCATAAGTCTATATTCTATCATCATACTCTTTCCAAACAATGTCCAATTTGGTAATACGCCCATAACCTGTTCTAATGGCGACCAATTTCGCGAATCGCGAGTATACACATCCACCATTTCGTCCCGTGGTTCCCTGCATTATTGATCCTCGACCATCTCCAGCTCCTGCACTACATGCTGATCCTTTTCCCCTGTTCTGACATATTTCGGCCTCCTCCCCACGCTCTTCGCCGTCTCTACCAAGTGCGCATTGCCCTCTTCAGACGCTTCGCTGAAGAGGTAGTCACGCACTTCGCAATTAGCCCACGTGGTTCCCGTCATGGGATTGTCGACCTCCCAATCTTCGGTAATGAAGTGGGCGATCGCGCCGTGGGAGACAACGATGATCTATGCGTTGGAGTGTTATCTATAGAACAGCCAAGTAGACGAAGAAATGAACGGAATCAACATACGTGTTCTTCCGGACGCTTGAAGAGGGCGTTGCGGACGTCGGTTGCACGGGCTGTGAGGGCGGATTTGGTGTAGGCCCAGTAGCCTTCCTGTATGCCAGTTGTCAATTAGTGCAGATCGTTTAAATGTCCGACAAGATACACATTGAAGATAATTTCACGATGCATGAAAAGAGGGAGAGACGTACCTTACTATTCCACCCCTCTTTGACATCACTGAGATCAATTTTTTCCCAGTCAAACGCAACCTTCTTCTCACCCGTCTTTTCCACGTCTCGCAGCCACGCCTTCAGGTCTGGCACGTCCAGACCCTTGTCGGAACCAAAGCTGGCGACTTCTTGCAGTCTTGGGTCCAGAATGAATGGCACATTGTCGCGTGCGAGCGCAGGCCCGAAGCTGAATGCTGCAGTTTGAATCTATGTACAAGGAATAAGCTAGAAGTTCGACGCATGATGGAGCATTCGGAATCATTACGGTGCGACGTAAGGGCGAAGCTATGACGAGGTTCACGGTGTTATGATGAGGATAGCTGGCGGATAGTTGCGCGCACTGCTCGTGACCAAGAGGCGTAAGGAGCGGGTCACGGAGCTCGTAGTCTAGACCAGCGAGAATATAATCAGTCAAAATCGAAAAGTGGGGACCAGTACCGTGTGTCTAGCCAAGCAAAAAATGAAGTCTTTGTCGCTCGACAAAGGAACATCCACTTTGTATCTGGACCTTGCGTACCGCGCTGCACGTGTTATTTCCATGTTGCCAGAAGAGTGTGTGCTCTTACTGTTAGGTTGTGGTAGCCTTGACCATGGCTGGTGGTTGGTTGTGATCAGTAGACGTTATGGCGATCGTAGCGCTTCGCATTCACCTACCGGACGATAGATATTCTCGGGGGCATCCTAATATCGAATGTTCCGCTGTGTCGAGATGTAAATCGTGGGATTATGAAAGTGAGTCACAGCTAAAGAAGACTATGAAAAGAGCAATTTATTTGATGACGTATTAGCCACTTGGAACTAGCAAAAAGTCTGTGAAGGCCACGATGTTTGCAACGAGTCCCAAGCTACAAGTTTGAGAATGAATACAAAATGGAGTTGCAAACGTCGCGATTGTCAGTTAACACGGTGCCATTTGTGAGCGACCCGCAGCTACTGAGAGGCAGCCTAATCCAATTACGGAATTTGAAAGCGCGCAACAATCCCGATCAAGCTCGTGCGCCACAAAATCTATTCACTATTTTCTAAGGATTGTCTGGGCCACCCAGTCATCTTGAAGCGTTGGCGTGGGGTATCAAAGTTATTTCGTCGAACAGCACTCGGCTTACTTGCCTCGACAGAAGCAATGCGGACAGCTTCGGCGAACTTTCCTTGTGGGAGCTCTAACTCGCTCCATGCATCTACAGCTCGATACTTGATCAATCGTGTTAGCTCTTCTACTCTTCGTCTTTTCATGGTTCTTGTCGTCCATCAGTCGTCATCGTCGGTCTCGCTTTCAGGTGCAGGCGAAAGCGAAGAGCCGAATGATGACAACAAAGGTTCGGACTTATTCTTTTCTTTCCGCGGCCGTGGTGGCTTGCCAGCAGACATCTCCAGGACCTCAAGGAGACTAAGTAACCTCCCTGAGCTAGCCGCCATCAACGTTTTGCCATGCTCTTCCTCTTCTAAATTTGCCTTTATCCCTCCAATACCGTGGACTTTGTGCCGTTCTTCGATGCCAGTCTCCATTGCTTGCCGTAAACTACTGGTAGCTTCGATGAGCTCTTCTCCCATCATGTACAAGAACACCTGCTCCTGGAGGAGAGACAGTTTAGCATTAGCTACGTAGCTCTGCGTTCGTGCGCGACATGGAAGTAACAACGTTTCGAGATCCGACTGCGTGGGCGCTTCAGTGGTATACTCGGGATACCTTTTGGAGGTCAATGGGATAGTTAGATTGACATTGAAGGCTAGCTGATGGTGGGGAGACAGTCGCGAAGTTGTTATAAGCACGCTCAACACAGGCGTGGAGAAATATCTGACTTGCTGGGTGAGCGTGTCGAGGAGGCCCTCAGGGGACGTAAAGTGGGCGGGAAGGTCTTTGGCAACTTTCATAAGCTACACAGGATTAGCTGGAAATCCAGAGAAGTGACGGGCAACATACCAAAGCCACAAAACGTTGACGGAGGTCGACCGCATCTATGCCCCCTAACTTTTGCACTGCAGCATTATAGTCACCTGTAAATGCGTCTTCCAGCGATGGCATGGAGGCACTAAGGGGGTTCTTTGAGCTACGCCCCCCTGCAGCCCGCCGGGGCGCATTAATCATAACGGTATCTTCGTCGTCGCTCATATAATCGCCATCATTTTCATTTTCAAAATCGACAAGTCCAATAGTTTCGCTCTTTGCATCCGGTGGCTTCGCCTCCATTGTCTCCTTGTCCCACACCTCGGGATATTGTTGTAGCGACTGTGCATCGCCGACAGCAAAGATTGCCTTGATGATCCTGCGCCTTGTGTTGCTAATGGCAGGGTCCTGGCTGCTGATATAGCGCCAGATGAGGGTGTCCTGCAACATGGCATCCCTCTCTGTGGGCTCTTGAGCGCCGTACTTTGCGCAGTCATCCCAATCCGCCTCGAGAAAGTCTAGGGTGACGTCTAACCAGAGCCTCCACCTCTCCCAGCGTAGCTTATGAATGGCTGCGCAATTGAAGGCCCATCCTATAACGTGCCAGAAGTCCTCGGCACGCTGCCAGAGGCTGTGCGCATTCGCGGCGAGTGTATCTAGGCGCTCGACATCCAGGCGCTCGACGTGGTTGGCCGCAGCGGACGCGACACCTCGGCGTCGCGTGTGGGTGAAGGAGAAGGCGTCCTTGACCGTCTTGTAGCCGGGGCCTCTGATGGTGTCGTGAACGCAGCGCAGGTATCGCAAAGCGGCATCGGAACCCTGGCGCGCGTCGGCCGAGGTGGCTCTCGTTGAGGTGGGCGGGTAGACGACGAGGGTCGAGGCCAGCGCCAGATGTGCAGCGGGTGCGAGCAGGCCGACGTAGGGCTTCGCGGGCACTGAGATGGAGCTGCCGGCTGCGAGCAGCGAGTGCAGGAAAATGTAGGCCTGTTCGTAGTGCTTGTGGTCTAGGTACGCCTTGACGTGGTGCGCCACCTCGAAGCTCAGCGCCTTTACCGGCCGCCGTATTTGCTGGCGCGGGCATGCGCCGACCGCCTCGAGCGCCGCGTTGGAGCCGTCCATGATGCCGTTAAGGGAGGGCTGCGAGGGGCTGCGAGGCGACGAGGCGCCAACTAGAGAGACGCGTCGTACAACGCGCTGTCACGCCGCTCGTGGCTGGGCTCGAGCTGGTCGAGATTAGCCAGTGGGTATCGGCGCCTCGCTCCGATTGTTGGTTGGTGCCGAGTCGCCCCACGCTTTATTAGCTCGAGGCGCTGCACAGATCGGAGCGATTGGAATTTATTGATAAGAAAATTAAGAGTATATATATTTGCAAATTGCAGTAATCGTCAATAACATCCGTTATGGTGTGTAAGTGTTGGTCGCATCCAACCTTCAATTGCTCAAAACTAATTCACATCAGATCGGCTAGCATCCGTCGCTTTCATGAACTCCGACGAGTAAATGTCAGCTTCCGACGAGAGCCGGTGAGTCGCATTGCTACTGCATCAAAAAATGTTAAACTGACAAAAAGTAAGGGTTCGACTCCCGGTAACGGAAAATTTTTTGCCATTCGACGGTACTCTGCGCCCATCAATTCTTTGTGCTTGCTCTGCAGGATTGATACCTTTTTGCACAGAGGAGTTTTTTGTTCTTTCAGTCCCGTCTTGCACGATCACAACAATTTCCTGCTAAACCGATGCTCAATAGAGGGCTGTCCAAGACGCTCATCAACTTCGTACGGCTCCAGCATACGAACATACACATAACTTCCCTTGCGGGTAGTATTATTCCAGGGCAATCGACTTAGTCAGATGACCGGAGCTTATCCCGAGGCTAAACATCAGCTAACGTTAGTCTCCTGGACTACCTGTGGTTTGCTCGAGCATGATATACATTATCGCATTAGACCTCATCGTTTGACATTAGACCTCATCTACCCCCAATCGCAACACGCTGATTTGAACGCTTTATTCCGACATGAATCTTATAGTTTGACCTTGCAAACATCTATAGTAACCTTCATGGTTGACAGAATTGTTCTACTAGCGTTGCGGGTCGACATAAGTAGGACGGAGGCTCAAACAGTAATTGAATCCGGGTTCTACGGATCCCAAAGCTTCACAGGCTGGCTAAGAACCGGGGCTAGGTTCAAACTCAGAAACCCGCGTGACTAGTATCTCGGTCTTTGGAAAGATGTACGCAGGAGATTGGACTGCCCGATGTGTCGACTTGCATGCCATACCATCAAAATCAATATTGACACTGACGGCATGAGCCGACTCTCCCGCGCTCTGGTATCATTTCGACGTCAAAACCACGGGGAGATTAATCTGGAGGTCTTTCTTACTATGAGAGATCCCTTCGGCTGGGAGACAGGCGTCCAATACAGAGTCAACCGTCGTATTCTGTTTGCAGAGGAGAATAGCCCCCCATCCTGAAGCACCTTTCGTCATCGAACAGGGCACGATCCGTCAATTCGCATGTAGATCTGGGTCTTGTTATGTCCTGGATCAGTGGATGCGTTGCTGACCACAAACGCTGCATTCATAGCCACGGCGGCTCGCTGGACGATCCTCCCAGGAGTCTAAAAGTTTTGGACGTTATTCTCTAAATACAGTCAACGCACCGCTGCCTTGTTGTTGCGCCGCACTCCGTTACATCTGGGGCTCGGTACAAATGCGACTGGTTCATAGAAATGTTGAGAATGGAAATACCAAGGCCGATGTGAGTAAGGTACATAATGCGCTTCCCAGACCTATCCAGGATACTATCGCTCTTGTGCGCGAACTTGGTGAACAACGCGTCTGGATTGATGGGCTCTGTATCAATCAAGATGACAAAACAGAAGTAGACAAACAAGTTGCCCAGATAAATAGAGTTCACTCCTCAGCTTTGTTGACAGTTGTGGCTGGGGCCACTGCAGGGCTTCCTGGGCTAAAGTCAGGGTCTCAATTATCGATCCAACGAACGGAAGAGGTTCATTCATTGGAACTGCGAACCACGTTACTAAACGATGATAGAAATCCAATCATTGAATCAGTGAGGTGGAACAATAGAGGTTGGACCCACCAAGAAAGGCTGTTGTCCTGGAGATGTCTTATCTTCACGGCCTATCAGATATACTTCCAATATCTGACCCAGAGAGAACAACAAGTGAAGGCAGTACCTTCGGAAACTCGAGACTAGTCAGTCGGACTCATGAACTGAAAACATATATTGATGTTACTAAGGCGTTGGAGATAACCCGGAAATCATTATCGCTTTCGCCTTACGAGGATCTTCTCTCTACTTATTCAATGAGGAATTCGCAAGGGAAAGCGATGTTTTGAGGGCATCTTTTGCTGCGTTGCAGCTTATCGCGACTATTTACGAGTCGAGATTGTGCTGGGGCTTACCCGAGCGCCTCTTCGACCGTGCTCTTCTTTAAGGCTACAAAATTACACCATCCGGATATCTGATACGCAACCCGCATTGGAGAAAAGAATTTCCGTCGTGGACGTAGGCGTCATAGTCAGGCCAGACAACATACTCTAACCATCTAGCGATGAAATAAGCCTTGACCTGGTACAAAATCACCGTCAATGGGGATCCATATCAGGTCTCCAACGAGACAATGGAGGCACTTAGTCAAGATCTAGCAGAAGGTGCCGTAGGCCGTGAAGCATTGGATACCCAGATCTCAACACAGACTGGTCAGCACCGTTACATTTATTCACGAGCAAATACCCGGCAATATTTATTCTGGAGTTCTTATGTTTTGGATGACCTCCGTGAAATTGCGAGTTACGGTCAATGCCGCTAGATTTGACCATGTTGCATCGCCTTACATACATTGCACATTGTTCGGTCACGAAAACTCAGAGGGTAAAGCCTTCGCTTACAATCCCGAAGAGGTGGTGCGAAACTCAATCACACGACGTATTCGAGTTTATTGTTTTGGCTCACTGCGAACGGCAAGTCATGCTGTTCCTCATTGTATGGAGCGCTGACATTGCTTCCCGAATTGGAGTGACGCAAATGGATCGTACAAATTGGCGGATGTTCACATATAGTTACTCTAACAAAGTGTCTCGGACATGCAATCGACTACGGAAACTGATAGATTTCCCATAAATATTTGATAGGGCTATAACTTGTAAGATTATTAGTATATTCATAATAACACTCTTTTTAGCTTAAGTCCTTAGTATGATAAACACGAGCGGGTTCTTGTACATGTATATCACCAATATTCGTCATCACTACGCCATCAGCAAGACAAGGCTGACTTTGTAGGATGTACGGCAAGTCTAGTAACGATGGGTGTGTACCCCAGTCCCGACTCAGCCTCCGCCAAGTATACATTTTAGGACCCGAGTTCGTCACTCACCGATGGAATCCTATTTCAAGGTTTTGCATCAATGAAGAAGCCATTACAACGAGGCTGTGCAGTACTCTGTAGTCGTTATTGAAGCATATGTAAGCCGTGGAGAGGTGCAGGTAAATTCCAAGAGGTCGACTTTGTGTACCACTATGTTTTGCGACTGGTTACGAACGGCCGCAGTAATATGGTATATATTATAAGCAACGCAGTCCCCATAATTGCGCATTGTTCACGTTCTACTCTACAGAAAAAATGCAAACAGAAAGTGTCAACACGGCTTATCCCAACATACACCAACCTGGGTCGACTCCGAGACTCCTCGTCACCATCCTTGGATGTATTGGAGTGCTTGACCTCATCGAGTGGGCAATGTTCGCTACCGTAATGGGATTGAACAACTACTTCACCTCGAAACGCCGGACGTTAGTCCACGCAGGAATACCTATCACTTCAGACCTTCCTCACCCACCACTCAACGACTGTTGGGCTTACAACAATACATGCACAACACTTCTGGTATGGCTCCTGCCCCTTGGCTACGACACAGGCCTCTTTCCGGTCATATTGGTGTGTGCGTTAAAGAACCGCTTGCATCCCATCGTCCAAATCTGCGTGTCGCTGTTTGCATTCCTTGCCTGGATCATTTGCGGGAGCTTTGCCATTTTAATCAGCCTCTCGGTACAGGAGAACAACTGGAAGGAGATCTTCAAGGGCCTTTGGGGCGCAATCGCCACGTTCCAAGTGCTCATAGGTGTGCTATGGCTTATAGTCTTGATAGCAGCTGCGGTTATGATTCATGATCGAAATAAGACGCGATTGCGAGGCAATTGAAGAAAGGTGCTTGGGAGAGACTGTTATCGGATACTGCGGGATAACTTCCGTCACGGACCATATTTGGAAAAATTTCACTGCAAGTCGCACCAGTATTCCCATTCGACCACTTCTATTCACACTCGTCCGGCATGGCGTATTGGGCAGGATAAGAGTTATTGGTCGTGTTTCTTTGCCGGATAATAAACTCGGGAGGCAATGTCGACTATAATCAATGTCTAAATTTTAATGCTGGATTAATGAATACATTCAATATTACCCACTGTAGGGGACTGTTCTGGCAAGTCTGATATCTTAGTGCAAAAAGTCTCACTATAAGAAACATTTCAAGATATCGCTACACTCCACTAAAATTTGTAGCACATGCGTTCGTTATGAGCGACAAATGAGACCTACGTTGGCAATGACAAGGTCTAGGACGATTCACTTCTATACATGCGTGGATGAATTGGAGTAGGTCACTTGAACTATCACAACCGCAAGATCAAAGTAGAAGTATGAGACTCGGCATTTTCGTCAGACATCAAAAACATATCATAACAGAGGTATCATAAGCCGACCCAGCGCCCAAGAACATAAACGCCAAAATCCGTATACGGATACCCAAACCCCGCGCTAATACGAGCCTCTCATGCATCGGAACCAACACCCTGAGCACATCGCTATGACACTATTGCGGCCACTCCACTTTCAACCACCCACTCTTATCTACCATCTTCCCTTTTTTCTCATCTCTCCTCACTGCCTCCCCTAGGATGATAGTTGCTAACCTCTCCACTACCTTCTCAGCCACAATCTCATCGCCAATAGCTCCCGGTCCACAGTCACCTATCTGGATTTCCTTGCCCGCCAAATTCTCGTATTCTGACATGTCTTCCAGAGTCAGAAGTTGCATGTACGCTGCACATAACACGACGAGTGGACCTGTGAAGATGACACTGTACCCCCAGGCGCGGTAACGAGCGTCTATGAAAGGAAGCTCAGTAGTTTTGAGGAAGTCAGACAAGAGCGCGGCGTTGATGTCGGCATTGACAGAGTTTGTGGGCGAGAATGTTTTGGGCTGTTTCTTATACAGCTGGTATAGTGCGTCAAGAACCTTGTAATGCGTTTTGGTCCATGGCTCCACTTTAGGCAAATAGTCGAGCTTCTTGAGTGCAGGATGCGATGGTGAAAATGCAGTCCTCATCGCGGTTGAGGGCGCTGAAGAGAGATGGCTGGAAATACCTGCTGAAGGAAGGGCAGGTTCTTTGTTTATTGTGCGCGCCGTAGCGGTTGTGGTAGCTTTGTCTGAAGCATTGTTGGATCCGGGTGACAATACATAGTGGGACAATTGGGTGTTAGATGAAGAATGACCCTTGAATAGCGGAACATGTGTGCGATCGGACCTGAGTATGCTTTCCTCTAATATCTGTTTTGGTGGGCTTGATGTTAACCTCGTAGTGTCTTTGTGCCAAGTCCTGCTTGGCTCAGTGACCTCGGTGAGATCGTGCAGGGTACGCTCTTGCGGCTCATAAGCGTCGAGGTAGTCGTCTGCCTCATCCCGAATGCGTCGCAGACTTGAATCTGTCTCGCCTAGTTCGCGCATCAACTGTCGCTGATCTGATGCCATGGATCGTGCAGTATCGCCTTCAACAAAGGTATGGAACGGGGAGCTGGGCGCCAATGGTAAGGTAGATTCATCGAATAACTGTTGAGCAGATCCTGATGATATATCAGAACCTCGCAGCTCTTGTCTCAAAGGACTTCCTTTGACTGGAGATGAAAGAAGCGTCGAAAACTGCGGCGGAATGCTTGTGAACGGATTTTGTTTGTTCATTACAGGCGTTTGGGAAGCCGGTGGTGGAGATGACTCCGGGAGCAAACTCTGGTCTAGAAGTGAAGTGAGATCTACTTTCTGGGTTTGACTCTTTCTCTCTAGTTTGCTCGACCCCTTCTTGCGGAAAAGATGAGGCATGTTCGACTGGAAGAACATCCCGGTATCATCGCTTCTGTCACTTTCATCTTCGAACTCGTCTTCCAGCTCTTCTACTACTGTAGACTGCAATAGTCGACTCTTTTCCTTATCAACCTCTAGTGCAGGAGACTCGTCGGACTCAGTAGGTGGAGGGGTTATCATTTCAGATACCTCAGCTTCATCGCTGTATTGAAAATCACCTGAACTTTCCCTTCGCCATGTCCTAGGCAGTTTGCCACGAGCCGGCCTGGTGAAGCCATCTGGAGCGAACAAGTCTTGAATGTGCGGATCTTCGTCGCTGCGGGCATTACCAGCTCTAGAAACGATCGGAGCCTGATCAGCTGTTTCACTCCATACAGCTACAGAATTTTTTCCCTTCAAAGGTCCACAGGATACATCTAAATCTGGAGCTCGTTGACCTTCCTGATTAATGGGTTGCGTGGGGGGGTGTGTCAACCCTCCAACTCATTTCGTCTCCATCCCCTTCTGGACTGCTGACGGGACTTAGTAGGTGCGAATCTTGGTTGCTAGTGCGCAAGGGTGGGTATTGCACCTCGATCGGTGGTGTGGCGGAAGCGGTGAAGTCGTCCCGCTCCTCGGGGGTGAGTAAACGAGACTGTTGTGACACAATATTTGGGGGAAAAGGATCTTCATCGGAGCAACTTGGGTGTATGGCCTTGATAGGGCTAGATAGTGAAGGCGAAGAGAGCTGCGTTGATCCGTGTTGCCTCGCTAGCTGTTCACCGAGCCGTAGGCCGGCTTGAAGTTCCCGTCTAGTCTTTTCACTGAAGCCACGAAAAAGATCATCAAGGTGGTCGCGTCGTTCGTCGGTAGTCTTCGCTTCCGGGCTTACACGATTTGGATCCAGGACACCTTGAAGAGCAACCCCGGCTTTGACCACTCGTCCAATCTTCGGTGTTTGAGCTTCAGTTGGAGAAAGTCGCGCAGGTTCAATGAGGGGCGGGTCAAAAAGTTCACAAGGTTCTACCGAGGGTGTTTTATATCGTGGCGGTGCAGCTAGGGGAGAAATTTTGGCCTGAGGCGAAGGTATTGTTGCGCATGGGGGCGCGGGCGACGGTTGAGTGTCCGTCCTTGGACTGCCCTTTCCGTGCAGACCGGTGGACGGGATACTGAGATAGGCATGATTTTGAATAGACGTATGATCAGTCGCGGTGGGGGTCGCGCCAGTTGAGCCATTTGCAGGGCTTGTCAAACTTCCGCCGCTGGGTAAAGAGTCGACCGAGATCATACTGAAATTCTCGCTATCAATTATGGTTGTGTCATCGGGCATTCTTGTGGCGCCTTCATCAAGAGCAAAATAAGTCTCTTCATGCTCCTCGTCATCACATCCGAAATTCTCAATTAAAGGCTTTTCTGGAGACTTCAAATCGTGAGGATGTTCGGTGGCTTCTTCTAATTGCTGCCTTTGAGGGATTTGATACTCGTTGTCAGTGTCCGACGGAGTGTGGATGTCGCACTCCTGCTCGGTCCCTTCGTCTGAAGATACCTCGATCAAGACTTTGCCATTCGTAGCGGGTGTGCTCTGGCGCTCTTTAAGCTTCCGCGCCGAATCCGTCTGGGGCGAAGAGCCCTCGACGACTAGCGTAGGCTCACCCTCTGTAGAGGGTCGGGCAATATTTCGAGGGCGGCCTCTCCGCTTGTTTGGTAGTGCACGCGTGTCCGCATCAGCCACGCTGATATCAGTCCAGATGTCTTGCGATGAGGACGCCTGGGTGGCAGGCGTCGACTCGTTGTCCGTGGGTAGCGGAATGGTCTTCCGTGGACGACCCCTCCGCTTCTTCGGCGTAGCATCCGTTTCTGCATCGGCCGCACTAGAATCTGGGCCTACACTTGGCCGACGCGTCTTTGAGGCGGCTCTCTTTCTGACGGGTGTCCCGCTCCGTTTTTGCGCGGGCGTGGCTGCGTCCGATTTTCTCGGCCGTCCACGACGCTTGACGGGTGATGGTGCGTCGGCGTCTTTCAGCGGGATAGTCGTTGTCTTAGTGCGCGTCACGCGCCTGACAGATGGGGAGTCCATGTTCTCTGCGTCGCTGCCGGGCTCGGCCTGCACCGTGACTTTGATACGCCAGGGACTCGCGCCTCCCGTGCGTGGCGTGTTCAGTACCAGTTGTTCCATTTGTTTCGACGGCGAGTAGAGGTCGATGCTGGGCCTGCGATTTTGCTTGCTGGGCGAGCTTGACGTAAGGGCTTGTTTTGGCGCGCGTATCCTGGTTTCGGTGATGGAGGCAAGTAGCGGGTCGGGCGATGACTCGACACAGCTGTCGTCGGAAGCCATCTTGTGTCGTGTGTGCGTGCGATACCGTGTGCTAGGAATGCAAGAATGCAAGAATGAAGAATGCGTGTCGGTGGGCTGTTCGGTGCGCGTGTTCCGGCGCGTCGTCATGGCAACAATCTTATCGGGCCTTTGTGGAGACTGGCGCCTACACCACCTGCATTGCACAGGTGGGAGCCCTAGAATCGCACCCGGGGACGATGAAGCATGGGCATCCAAGGGTATGCATTTGTCCCTTCACCCTTCGCGTTGATATGTGTCGCACCGACTGACTGCTTGCAGCATCTACAAAGAGATCGGCCCTGGTCGGCGCGTCGCCCTTTCAAAGCTCGCCTTGGACAAGTTCGAAGAGACGGGCAGACCACTGCGCATCGCTATCGACGTTTCCATATGGCTCTTCCAGATCCAGGCCAGCAAAGGTAGCCACAGATGTAATCAAAGCACTTGTGACAGCTGCTAATGTGTCGTGTCCACGGATAGGCGGCACTAATCCCGCCCTGCGAACCTTCTACTACCGCCTTCTGCGCCTGATCGCCCTCTCTATCCACCCCATCTTTGTCTTCGACGGTCCGAACAAGCCTCCCTTTAAGCGCAACAAGAAAACTGGCGGACCCGGCACCAGTGTCGCATCAATACCCGAATTCCTAGCCAAGCAATTGCTCAAACAATTTGGTTTTCCTATACATCTTGCGCCGGGCGAGGCAGAGGCCGAATGTGCACTGCTACAGAGGGAAGGTATTGTAGACGCAGTACTAAGTGAAGATGTCGATACCCTCATGTTCGGCAGCGGTGTCACTATCCGCAACTGGTCGCCGGAGCAGAAGTCGAGCAAGACGCCTACCCACGTCAATGTATATAATGCTGTCGACACAAAGACTGGGCCTTCGGGTTTGGATCGCGAGGGTATGATACTAGTCGCCTTGATGAGCGGTGGAGACTATGTCCCAGAAGGCATTCCCGGGTGTGGGCCGAAGACCGCCTGTGAGGCAGCAAGAGCAGGCTTCGGAAAGGATCTGTGCCAGCTTGCGAGGGGCGACACGAAAGGTATACGAGAATGGCGAGAGCGTTTGCAGCACGAGCTGAAGACGAACGAGAATAAACTCTTCAACAGAAAGCGTCCTAGCATGACCATTCCGGATGACTTCCCTCGATCTGATATCCTAGGTTACTACACGCATCCCGCCATTTCGAACCAAGCTGGTCTAGATAAGCTCAGAAGGTCCATTAATTGGGATCAAGATCTTGATTTCCCTGGGTTGCGGAGCTTCACGCACGATGCGTTCGAATGGGTAAAATTAGAAGGCGCGAAGCACTTCATCCGTAGTCTAGCACCATCGCTCCTTGTCCGTCATCTGCGTTTGAGAGGCGAACAGACCGAAAAATTTCCTTCAAACGATCTTCAAGCTGTTCAAGAAGATGAAGCGCTCCTAGTCAAGGGCATTCACGGCAAACGACAGCACATAATTACAGACAGCAGCATCGAGCTTCGGGTCAGCTTCACGCCTATCGAGCTCGTAAAAATTGATTTAAGTACTGAAGAGCTGGATGAAGATATAGAAATGTCTCCAGGCCCAGAAGTCGATTTAGATGATGAGATCCCATTAGAAATCGACGACGATCCTGAAGGCCCTAAGAAGCGTGGACCGACAAAGTTTGACCCTAGCAAGCCTGCTCGAGTATGGGTTATGGAGACTTACGTAAAAGTCGGTGTACCCCTGAAAGTCCAGGACTGGGAGGCAGAACGACAGAGACAATGCAGGTCGAAACGGCCAGCCTCAGCGAACGATGCTGGCACGACGGCACCCAAAGCTCGCGGAGGCAGGCGCACGAAGACAACCGACAATTCAGCACAAATTTCTATCCAGAACTTCACTAAAGTCACGAAACCGGGCGTTAAGCTCTCACAAGCACCATTAAAGGCGCACATCACTGCGGCACCTCAGCCTACAAAGAAATCTAGAAGTCCGATTGTTAGTCTTCTATCCTCGTCGCCTATCAGGAATAACGAGGATATCCCACCCCGATGTGCGAGGGAGAAGTCGCATTCACCAGTATCAGAGTTGCCATCCAGCGTCACGAAAAGGAGACGTGGGCCAATGCAGCGCGCACATACTCTTCCCTCGAACCCCACCACTGCTCTCGATTTACCCAAATCCTTACCGTCAGACATGATAGAAACGTTAGACCTGGTAGATCCTCCCCCGTTACCATCTCCATCACAAGCTCCAGCAAAAAAGGCCCGAACACAAGCACTGAAGAATCCAGAGGCATCCCTTATTATGCGTGCTGCGTCTGTAACAACCTCTCCAGGAAAGATAAAACAATCAACACTAGACGCATGGAGGTCGCCGGTCGGTACACCTACGAAGACCCGGAAGACCGTTCCTGTAGTTCATCCGCCACTAATGCCAAGAGCACCACGATTTGAAATAGCGGAAGAGGCTGTGGAGACCCTCGATCTGACGCTATCATCTCCACAAGAACTCACAACTCGAGTGAAGTCCACGCGAGCCGATACCTCAGCTTCGTCTAATCGCCTACCATTAGTCCTCATCTCAACTAATGCGTCGAATACATCGATTATTTCATCTTCTACTAGGGAAAACCCAAAAACGAAAGCGAGACCTGAGGCGAGTTCATGTCGGACCTCACCTCGCTTCCACAAAAGAAAGTCCGCCTCACCGGAGGTAGAAACCCTAGATATGACCCAGCTCTCGTCACTGCCGCCAGCCTCTGCATCACCGCCTGTGACATGTCCGGCTCCCCTATCTGCATCACTACTGCCTGAATCGAATTTGCGCCGCTCACCTCGTAGCCACGAGTCTATCTCCTCTAATGCTGCTACGCGTAAAGATTCGCCTCCTGCAGCATGGAAGACCCAAGCTAAGAAGAAACGAGAGATCGTGCTTAGGGAAAGTCTCGTCGGTGCATGGACCTACGTTGATGCAGAGAGCCCTGTGAAAGAAGGGAATGATGTAAGGCTGGTGCTGAAGGGAAAGGACAGGAGACGGTGGAGGGAGAGCGAGATCGAGGTTTTGGATCTTTGTTAGTGGGGCGAGAGTTTGGTGTATGATTGCGTGCATAGGATACAAGCGTTACTCCGGGTGTACACTAATGTCTGCATCACAAATAGGATACCAGTTTCTGGATGAAACGTATATGAATTCATGAGTTATACGGCCAAGTACTTCAATACCTTTGACATAGGTGTTATCACCTGCATCTGTGTGCACCAAGCGCAGCTAAGCATCACCACATTACTTGGGTTCTAATTTGGGTTCATTTTGAAGTTCCATTCCTGACTATCACTAAACGCTACCATATCGGGCGTCCTAGCCTCCTTAGTCTCTACAAAAGTAATACAAGCCTGACCCGCGAAAAGCTTTCAGAACGGCGGCTATATGCAATACGCGCTCCCGTTCCAACAGGAAATCTATGCTGCTGCTTTTCACTACTTTCACACTAAAGGGTACAAAAGAAATTGTGCCTAGCACGACACGTTGTTCAAACATCATGACTTCATCCTCCCCTTTTCTCGCTTTTCCTGCAGATACTTCCAAGCGCGAATCGGACCTGCGGTCAGAATACCCTTGGCGCTTTGCACGGCCGAGGGCCAGGCGACCGTTTGGTTGATGGCCCTTGTAACCATCTCGGGCAGGTCCTTTTCCGCAGCTATGCGCCGGTCGAACGCACCGCCCACTTGCTTCTTCAGCCCACCTTTGGCATCCTCGTCTTTGCTTGCCTCGAGCATTTCTTGGAACTCGCGACCGGGGATGGCAAACTTGCGCTGGTAGAGGAAATATACCTTCTCCCTGAAGGACTTGGGCAACCGTCTGACCATGTTGGCTCGGCGCTCTACATCCATGTCCTGGGTGAGGTTGAGGTCAAGCTTGGTGTCGTCCATCCAACCAGGATTGCTAATAGCCTTCTCATCCACGTACGAGATGTTGGGTAGCGACATGATTAGGTCATGGTACAGGAGACGGAAGTTCCTGATCTGGTGGGTCACGATGTTGTGGATCTTTTTAGGATTTTCGGAACCATACGTCATGCGTGGGTCCCCCTGGTAGCTCAGGCCAGTTATTGTCGAGTAGAGCTCTCTTTCGGTAAAGTTTTGTGGGAGGAGGAGCAACGAACAGCGTACTGCAGAGAGAAGGTTGCGCTGGTTTGCGACGCGGATGTTGGGCTCTTCAAAGAGGATCTTGACGGGTTTATGTAGGCGACCGGCGAGGTAGAGGGTGTCCCAATTAGAAAGATCGCGGTGCAAGGTTTCGAAATTGACCACGGCGTATTTGATCATGGTGCCATTGACGGTGATATAGGGGTTGAAGTAGACGCCTGCGCCGTATCTATCCTGCACATGGCTCACCACACCGGATCCCAGCCGTCCGAGGAATGAGTAGTGATCGCGGTGCTCACGCAAATTTAGCGAATGGAAATGCTGCGAGAAGCGGGTCGTGAAGACAAAGTCAATCATCTTCCCACCTCCTTTCTGCCACTTCAGGATTGCCTCGGGCGGGTTTGGATGCGGCGAATGCGTGACGCGCGATGCGGTCGCGTCGGTCTGTGGGAAGACACCGGAGCCATAGGCGAAGGCGTAGGTGATGGGAGGGAATTGCTTCAATATGCCGCGCAAGCTTCTCTTAAACTCCTCATTCGTTTCCATCAGCTGGTTTTTCCCAAAGTCCTTGTGCGGCAATTGCGTGAAGTCCGAAAGCGACGGCGCCTCGTCTTCCCAGCCCGGGGGCAGAGACTGGTTGTAGGCTTCGGCGGTCGAGGCCGGGTTTTGTGTGGTAGCATAGCGGCGATGGGGGTGCGCCAGGGGCCGTCTGCACCATGTTATCCAGGCTGAAGGGCGTAATCGAGACATGGTGTAGAAGCCCATGTGCCTGACGATCCGCGAAGCGTTGCGGAAAAGGATGACTAAGCGGCGCCGGGTCACCTCGCTTGGCCGCGGCGGGGAGTTCCCCAGTGTTGTTTGTTTGCATCGCCAACGATCGCGACTTCCAAACAACCACTAACTACAGCAACGACAACCACTACACCCACCGCAATCATCGCGCGCTTCGCCGTTGATACGCCTTGATCCGGTGCAATTCTTAGCCAGAATTGCGCTCAAAGTGCCATGGACCCGTCGTTCGCGACCTTGCAGGCGCGCCTCGACACCTTTGCGTCCCCAAAGACCAAGTCGCGTCGCCCCTCTGCCCGCGGAAAGAAGCCAGCGTCAAAGCCAGCGCCAAAGGGAGCATGGCCACTCTCGTTCCCGCGCCCCGAGGATCTGGCATTCGCCGGCTTCGTCTTCAAGCCCACGTCGGCGAGCCCGGATAACGTCCAGTGCTTTTCTTGCCAGACCCAGCTCGATGGGTGGGAAGAGAGCGACGTACCTGCTCATGAGCATCTCACGCACTCCCCCAACTGCGGCTTTGCCATCAATGTGTGCATACGTATGAGGGGCTCGGACCCCGGTCGCACGGAGGACGATCCGCTCAGCGAACGCATGGTAGATGCCCGCAAAGAGACTTTTGGAAATATATGGCCTCTAGATGTTGATGCCGGATACCCGAATATTGACCAGGTATGTGGCCATCGGCACCTTCCTTCTAACATGTATCTAACAATTGACAGATGGCCGAAGCCGGATGGTATTTTGACCCTAGCTTTGATACACCCGACGGCGTCACCTGTCCATACTGCAGCCTTTCGCTTGATGCTTGGGAGGCCGGCGATGACCCAATCGAGGAGCACCGCAAGCGCTCCGATGACTGTCTTTTCTTCGCACTTAAAGAGTATTATCATCCCACGCAAAAACCCAAGGCTGCTCGCGGCAAACGATCGTCAACAAGGTCTTCGACCGCCAGCACGAAGGCCCAGAAGAGCGCGCGTACAAAGAAGGGTAGCAGTAAAGAGGACCTCAACAAACCTTTACCGCTCCCGCCAGACGAGACTATGATGGAATCGATGGTCGCCGCGTTCCCAGAGCCTGCACGTGCCTCCACAATGTCTGATAATGCGCCAGCACCTCCCGCAAAACGGGGTCGCAAAGCCAAGAATAATCCTATATCCGACGAGACGATGATGGATTCAGTTGCCGAATCATCTGGTGTTGGTGTTGGATTATCGATGATCTCTATCCCAGCAAAAGCACCGCCTGCAAAGAGGGGTCGCAAGCTCAAGAATTCCTCAATTTTGGACGAAGCACCAGTGCAATCTGTCACAGAGTCATTCGCGGAATCTGTCGCCGTATCGACGACATCGGTGTCTGCCAAAGCGCCCGCAAAGAAGGGACGAAAACCCAAGAATACCCCAGCACCAGCGGAAGCATCGGTAGAGCCTTATGCCGATTCATTCGCAGGTTCAGCTGCGTCTGGGATGTCTAAAGCGACAGTGAAAGGGCGCCAGCCCAGGAAAGCTCCAAAGCGCGTATCCACCGTCTCAGTTGCATCCACAACCCGTACTACTCGCGGCACTAAACGAAAGAGTGAGGAGATGGCCGTAGAAATGGAAGTGGAAGTGGAAGAAGCGCCGAGGCCATCACCAAAGCGAACCAGGCTCAGCGATATCTCCCTACCACCATTGGAGTCCACACCCCTCAACACTCCCAAAGAATATCGACAAGCTGCGATGCTTAAGAGCCCTATTGCACACTTGAATGACCCTACCCCACGGGCCATTCGGCAGATAGAGACTCTTAAGAGCCCCGGCCAAGTGCCTCTTAGGAGCCCGCTGGTGGCGACAAGTCCTATGTGCACACAGCCTGAGACGCCCGAAAGGCCTCAGACGCCCGAGGCTGCCCCGGCTTCCGTTATGAGGTGGAATCCCATTGTCATCTCCAACATCGTCGCCGATGCTGGTTTGGAACGGGAGAACATCGACATCGACATGGCTGATACGACCGAGAATATCACCAAAGCCGTCTTGGCCAGCCTCACGAGCCCAGAGAAGCGCATGACGATTGAAGAGTTTGTCTTGCACAACGCGAAGCGTGGTGAGGAGAAACTCAGGAGGGAGTGCGAACGCCAGATCGCTGCGTTCGAGGCAGAGGGTCGTCGCGCCCTGGCTGTTTTAGATGCTTATTAACGCCAAACTCTCGTACTTTGAAGTGAACGGCGTCTGCTGGTCTACGCATTGGCGTTTGGTGAGCCTCGAAATTGGGCTTTAGTTTTTCCGATACTCAGGCTTTCAGGATTATTCTTTATGTTTCAGGCCTTTCATTCACCATCCCTGCCCTTGCCATCGCGGCTTGAGCCCTTGGGTAGTAGGCCTTCAATGGCCTCCCTGGAGTCAAGAACAGCCAGGTGGAAGAGTGGGTTGAGATGAGGCTTGGCGTTTAGGACCCAGAGTTGGCGGTTGTACTGATGATAGTTTTCATGATTGAAGCGTTGATCCTGTTCCGGTGTTAATAGGTTGGAATTGTGAGCTAAGGGATTGACTTTTTTTGGCGCTTACACGTTGGCTTTACTCTCGCCGCATGGAGCATGGTGGATAATTAGACTATGCTAAACAGACGAGGAATGTGTACGATCACAAAGTTTCAATCTTTCAATCCAGTAGTTGGTTATTTAGACTTGTCTGTTAACCCGGGATAGCAAGTGCAATCAGCGGCTAGATAGCTGACTGTAGGAAAGGACTGCATCCGTGCGACCTAAGACTGCGGTGATGGGTCCGCAGAATTGCATGCTTTGCATTTATTGGACATGAACACGACCGCAACGCGGTGTCACGTGAACAGGCGAGGCCACTATAGGGCATCCACAGATGGATGTGTACTTCACTGCTCGTCGACTTGGAGGTATACAATAGAAACGACGAATCTCTGCCTGACGGATGGAACTATATGTAATTCTCTCGTATCCGCTGTAAATTGTCCAGAAAGCCACCACCACTCCGCTGCGGCACCGCCGGTGTTTGTGGCCTCGGCACACTCCCACTCCTCACCCCCCTTTGCCTTTTCTCCTTTTCCCTTTCGACCTCCCTCTGCTTTTCTTCCGCCAGCTTGATCAGTCCCTCGATGAACTTATTCCTCGCCTTCTCCTCGGCCGTGCCCTTCCACACCACGGCCAAATCTCGGAGCGCCTGAATCCGCGTCTGGGCTGCCTCAGGCCCGCTCTCCGGGTCGCCCGTCACTAGGTCGGCTATCTCATCACGCAGGGCGGCGGCGAATTCTTTGCCCTTCTGTTCTCGGGTGGAAGCGTCGGTGCCTGGGTCGGGTGCGGAGACGGAGATGAGGGAGGATGTGAGTGATATTTCAGAGGGGGGGAGCGTCCAGTGCATGGCTTCGCCGAATACTTTTATGACGGTCTCGAGACGGGTGCGCACGAGGGTCAGGACGCGGAGTTGGGTGATGTAGTCGGGGGATGCGTCCCGGGCTGCAGCCGAGGTAGCGGTAGATTCAAAGGCTTCCTGCTCATCGTGGTCCTTGGATGCTGGCCCCGTTGTTTCAGCATCTTCTTTGCGATCACTGTCCAGCGCAATGCCGGCTGGTACGAACTTGTCGACATGTTGCTTCAAGCCATCTGTAAGCGTCTCGGTGAGCCCGGTTGTCTCTCCGCGCAGGACTTCGACTTCGTAAGCGAGACGCGCCCCGCTACGGAGGATATCATCCGTCAATTGAGTGAGGATAGTCGATAGACGCGTCGTATGCGCATTCAACTGTGAGAGGAGGTCCTGCGTCTGTGAAGAGAGCTCGGCCAGAGAGACGGACTGGCCCTGCTTGAGCGGGCGCGAGGAGAGGGAGGAGAGCGAGAGGGACGGGAGGGTCGTGTTGAGGTAGTCGGCGGGGTCGAATTGCGCCTGGATGAAGGGCGCGAGAGTGGAATCGGAGACGTGTGTTGACCTAGGAGCCGGGGCGTTGTCTTGCACTGCCATGTCTGTTGTAATTTGTCGTATGGATTTCTGGTTCAGGGAGCGATGCAGGTCGAGGGGGCCCTGTAGTGAGGCGTTAGCTGGCGCCTGGTTAGCTGTGTGGCGGTCGACGCCTGAGGCTTCGCGCCCACGATGCTAGCGGCAGTGAGGGGCACGTGAGGGGCACTACAACTACCACAGTATAGCGGGCGGGTGGGTCCGCTGGAGCTTCCCAGCACCTTTCCCAACGCGAAGGCGCGTGTACGCAGCACTGTATAGTACGTATAGCGCCAGTCTCTCACCTGCACCTGCACCCATGCCCGGCGAAATGGCGGCACCGACTCCCAAGGCACACAAATGCAGTGGGGACATGAAGTGCGGGGTGATGATGGCCCTGTGGCTCAGTACGTAGAGACACTGGAAAGCTTGGGCCCGCGTCTGCCTGGGAGCTGTCCCATCCAGCCCGCGAGCAGTCACCCACAGGCCGTCACACAGGCAGCGACGAGGGCGTGACATAGCTTGGACGCTAGCTGTGGCTCTGTGTTTGTGGCCGTTGGCAACGCCACTTGTGTTTCCCTGCTCAATCTCTTCCACTCTCCTCGGTCAACTCTCATTGTCTTCTGCATGCCGTCGCCCTGCCCGTGTCTCTTCTGTTCTTCTGCTGCCCAGGTGGAAAGCTCCCTTTTGGCTGGCTGCACCTGTGACCGCTTGCTCTTTCCCTCTTCAGTTCTAATTGAGCTGTAGCGCCGCCGGGGCCACTGGGTCACGACTGCCTGCTCTATATCAAGCCTGCATCTGCTCAGCACCCACGTCGACGCCCCCCGACGTCAACCTTAACTAGAGTTATCTTTTCCCTCGTTCGCACCATGCCGCGTCGGCAGTATGTTGCCGACTTGAAGAAGGCCGAGGAAGGTGTCTCAATTGCAGGCAAGTAGTACCACTTCGCCCTGCACATCATGTACCTTGAGCCAACACACTAACCCCACACAGGCATCTCTCAAGTGAAGACAGGCGGCGATGATGGAGAGTTCACTTTTTTATGCCTCGCAGACGGCAAGGAACGCGAGTTCTCAGCTCTCATCCCCGACGTCTCTGACTACCCGTCGGGCCACGAATACATGTTATTTGTTGAAGAGACCGCGCCAATGTCTGTTGCGAACGCTCTCGCTGGCATTGCCGACTCCGCCTTCGGCAAAACCATCCATCAGCTATTAGAGCTGACCTCTAGGGTGCTTGAATCAACAGACAACGATGGCGATCAACAGATGCTCAATTCCCAAGAAGCTGGCGGTATGGCTGACGAGGACTCTGATGATGAAGTGGACGACTTTTTTCCCGATGACGAAGAAATCGAACGACCTTTCTCGATCCAATCCAGTGCCGTGCCTGGGTCAAGCTATGCACAGCACACTCCACAATTCCGTTCTCGCATACGCTCAGATCTACGCAATGCAAAAGCCGCAGGTTTCAAAGTGGGTCACTTGGGCAGTCTTCTAGATGGTCTCGAATGCTATGTTACCCTTTCATGCCGAATCTCAAAGCTCGGAATATCCGAGGAAGCCATGCAGGCATGGCAGGTGGAACCATCAGAGTACCTTATCGTCATCTTCTCTTACCCCAATGGGTACAAGACTATCGATGATCTTATGCGCTACGATCCATCTACTGCCCGTCGCCACTTTGGAATGCGTATTGGCATAAGCACGACATACAAACCGACCATGCAGGAGGCCATCCAGGCTTTTACTATCCTTAGCAAGGATGAAGAGATGCGACTCAAGAAAGGGGATGGCAACGAGGCACAAAAAGGCCACCAGCCACAAGCGCAAGGCAAACCGGTGCACAAAGGCTTCCGTAATTCCTTCATATCCCGTCCGCTACACGATCTCTTAGAGAACCGCTTCCCTCAGCTTCTCAAGTACCGATACAATGGCATGGCATGGAGCGGGGCTGAAGAATTTTATCATGACGTTGTGCGGGCGAAACGACACTCGGAGCTTGGTCTGGAAGACAAGTACATGGCACCAGAAACAACCAGCGCTACGTATCCTTCGCTCATTACCGCCGATCATATCACAGATTCTTGTGGTCAGGAGCACTCCCTTCCGCTGGTGGGAATGCAATTCGTTCTGCGGCACTTCGTCCGTTGCACAGAATTTTGTCTCATCTGCTTCCGCAAGATGTCGGATGAGCTTCAAGCGATCAAGCCATACGTGTGTGATTCAGAGCTTTGTCTTTACCAATACATGTCTCTTGGATTTGGGCCTAGTATCGAGCATGAAATTCTCTCACAACCCAAGGTTGTCGATCTACTTGTCAGCTTTTGTTACGTGAGTGCGTATCACAAGAAGCTAAACGACTTCCCCAATGGACTGAGACTCATGGTTCCCCCGCCTGCAGTATTTGCCCATGACTACTGTAACGATTCAAAGGTACCTTCCGGCTCGTACGTGCAATCACCGAGGCCTCCTGCTCCGCAGGTTCACGTTACAGGTGATGCTCAGGAGGTGATGCCAGGAGCTGTGCGGTACAGCGCTAAAACGAACGAAATACTGTTCGATATGAGGGAAGATAAGTGTCCCTTTCGAACAGGCGACTGGATGGTCATTCGTGTGATGAACAACACGAGCAAGCCTTTGCACTGCCGCGTTATTGACACGTCACTGTACCCAACTGTCGCTGTGTCTGAGCCTATCGTGCCGACCTTTGAGAAGACTTCAGGATTAGCAGCTGGCATTCCCCCGTTGAAGCAGGCGGTAAAAAAACCGATTCCCCCAGTGCCTATTGGAGAGTCAATCAAAGAATTCAAGCCGGCATCTTTCTATGTGTACGATCAGAACTTCGATGCTCTATCGGTGAACGAAAAATGCCAGGTACGTCCAGAAATCACAATGTCGGGCCAGGATCTTGAGGACTGTATTGCAAAGCATGGAGTAAATCCGAATACAATATGTCCTCAACATTTTGGCCTACGTAAAAACGTTTCTACTCGCGAACAAGTAGATGACTAACAATGATTAGGCTATTAATGGGCTGCTAGACCTACTTCCTACTATTTCTGAAATGAAGGAGTACCTTCTTCGTAGGAAACAGTCACCACTGAGTTCCTGGGTCGACCGGTTGTCTCCTGCTACTCTTGGACTTCTGCGATGGATCATTGCTTCCAACCGAGCATGTATCATGCAAGTTGATGATGCTCCTCAACCAGGACACAAGGGCCAGGAGCGACTTTACGGTATGCCTGGCTGGACTCAATTCCGATTTGCGATGGGCACCCCTGATAAAGAGCGCCGATTTGTACAGTCCGTACGCGATACCGCGATTCGGAAGAAGCTGAGGTACGAGACCCTCTTTGCCTGGCATGGCAGTCCGCTTTTCAATTGGCACAGCATCATCCGCGAAGGTCTTCACTTTCGAGATACTGCTAACGGACGGGCCTATGGTCATGGTGTATACCACTCGTTAGATGTGAACACCAGTTTGGGTTACGCAGGTATACATTATTCATCGATCTGTTGGCCTATGAGCGAGTTGAAAGTCAGTTCATCTCTGGCGCTCAACGAGATCGTTGCCGCTCCGGATGAATACGTTAGTAAGAGCCCTCACCTTGTTGTCGCGCAGTTAGACTGGATCCAGACCCGGTATCTCTTCGTCAAGACAGGAGTCGTAGACGTTTCTCTTCAGCCACAGAACAATGCCATGAAGGAGGTGGCTCCGCAAGATCCTGTAGAACAGGATAGCACGTATACCTCGCGTGGCGTCTCCGGACCTTTGGTCATTCCTAGGTCCGCTATTCCCAGCCATCGAAGCCAACAGGCTCGTACGGATGCTAAGACGGCCAAACGTCGGAAGACCGCCACTGGTCTGTCATTTTATGATCCGGTTGAACTAGATGCGGATGACGATAATGCCAGCATAGCCACGCTAGACGAAGACCGGATCATACTTGAGGAATATGATCCCAACACCTCTATCGAGGAACCACTTCCGGGAGTCATCACACCCAATTCCACCAAGGGCAAAGGAAAAGCAACCAACGGTCTTCTCTCGAGGCTAATAGGATCTAAGTCTTCTACTGTAGCCCCAACTCAGCCTCTGACAGACTACGTGCCAGGCACTCTTGACTACAGCCATCTCACCATGCTAGCTCAGCCAGCATGGGCTACACCGCATGCTACCCGTCGTTTGATGCAGGATTTCAAGCAAATAATTGCTGTGCAGAATTCAACACCACTGCATGAATTGGGGTGGCACATCGACGAGGACAAAGTCGAGAATATGTACCAATGGATCCTAGAGCTGCACTCCTTTGATGCAACCCCTCCCGTTGGCGCAAGACATGAAGAAGAAGGGACTCACAAGCGTCGTTCTGGAGATACGCTTTGGCAAGGACTATCCTATGTCGCCGCCGTTCGTCCGCGTCGTCCGCCCACGCTTCTTGGGATTCCAGCAGGGTGGAGGTGGTCATGTTACTGCCGGTGGTGCTCTTTGCATGCAGGTACGTTTCCTTAACTCTCATAGTTCACTTTGCAATGCTGACGCTGGTAGCTTCTCACAAATGATGGCTGGAGCGCCGTGTCGTCAATTGAATCCGTCCTCCTTCAAGTCCGCATGGCCATGAGTTCGCTCGACCCAAAGCCAGCTCGCCTCGAGAATAGCGGCCGATCGGACTACGGTGTTGGTGAAGCAGTGGAAGCTTACGTTCGCGCTTGCAATGCACATGGCTGGACGATGCCTCCTGGCTTTAGGGAGACGGCTTGGGGTGGTGCGTCGTTGCCGAGGGGGTTGGGGTTCTTGTAGAAGTCTCCTAACCCCCTTTTCTGCCTCCCAATCTCGTTGATTGCTCTCCGGGCGTCTGTGGCGATGTTTATGTAATGAGACTCAAGCGCTGTCGGAATGTCTACCTCATGGAAATTTGGAAATTGTCGGCGTTTGCATGGGTCCAGCATCACGGCGGCGTATCATCGACGGGTCGAGTCTGGCATGTCTTCGGGGCGTTCATTATTTGTTAAACCTGGAATTACTCTTGAACTGGATCCAGAATGCTAGGGTAATATAGTACGTAATGCGTACCTGGACTTCTCTCGTTTTGGTCTGAACTTGGGTCATAGCGAAATTAGGATTTGCTTGGCCCATATCTTGCCCTGATTATACGATAGTGAACCGCTTATTTTCACATAGACTGGGAGCATGTAGTATGTCCCGGAGCCACACGCTTTACATAACACAATAACGAGGTGCAGTCATCTTGAAGTTTGCGGAGTGAACTCACATGCATGAGTGCCATTTGGCCAGACACGGTCCACGACAGAGTGAGCTGAAACCGAGGCAGCCGCAATTTTTTTATGATTTCTGGGTTAGGACAGACAACACACGCAATGGGTGACCCGAAAGATAAGTGCATCGCGATGAAGATAACAAAATGCTCGTCAGTTTCAAGTTGGGATTGACGAAGTCATGGCAAGGCAGGATGTAGGCGTAGGTATGTCTGAAATGAGATGTGATAAAAAAAATATACGAACCGCGCTATAAATGCCTAGTTATGCAACATATACCATGAACCTGACCCTTCCCATCGCCACGCATACATGAAGCAGGAAATTGCCACGACTCCTCCCAAGCCGGTACGGTAAAGATCATGCCCGTCTTTATGACCACATCCAAGCCAACTAATACCGCTTTACCCTACGACAGCCTTCATGCTCAACCTCTCCAAGAACCCGCTTAAATCCTCCTTTCTTATCTCAATGACGCACGCTTCAAAGCTGTCCATCCTCACTCTCGCACCTGTTTCTCTGACCACTTCCTGGAATGCGTTGCCAAAGCGATTGCGCCCGCTCTTGCCCGTGTCTTCTTCGTCGTCGCTTTCTTCTTCCTCCTCCTCGGAATCTTCGTCTTCGGAGTCCTCTTCGACTTCATCTTCTTCCAGGCCGGCGGCTTCTAAGCGCGCGAGCCTGGCTTGTCGTTTACGCTCTTTGTCTGCGGCTTTGGCGGCCTTCTTCTGTTCGCGCTCTTTGGCCTTCTTTTCACGTTTTGCGATACGCTCTTTGGCGGATTCGGTGGCGCCTCCACCGCCGAGCCCAACGACAACATAGCGACCCTGAGCTTCGTCGAGGCCGGCCATTACCAGTTCGCTGCCCCGATTTCGACCTTTCGTGCCGTTGAGCTCAACGATAGCTTCTGCGATCCAGAGAGCGAGCTTCGTTAGCGCACCCGGGTGCGTAAATAGCTGCACATCTGGGCCTTCTTTGACGACGGCCATGCGAAAGGCTTTGAGGTGGCGGATTTGTCGCTTTTCTATGAGGGCTGTTCCCGTGCGGAGAATAGCTTTGTGCAGATGTTGCGCTGTGGGAATGTGTGATGTAAGGGTATCAATAGAGGATAGAGCATCGTAGGCGGTGTAGAAGCGGGCTGTGATGCGGTCTTGTGCATCGTTGGCGGAGTTGAGAGCCTGCTCAGAGTGGTCTTGAGTACCGACGAAATTGGAAGAGTCGAGTGATGAGGTAGAGAGGGACTTTGCATCGCCTACTTCGAGGATTGCACCGAGGACGACACCCGCATCGATAGCTGACAAACAAGCTTTCCAACCCCAACAGCGAACAAACCCCCAACCGTCTTTTGAATCATTACCACGAGGCGCTGGAGGTACTAGACCGTCGAGACCGTACATGGGGGCGAATTTGAGGAGGCGTTCACGCAGACCACGCTTCAGGTCCATGTCCATGTGAGTGTAGTATTGCTTGCATTGGGCGAGACTAACGCCCATTTTTGCGAGGAGCTTGTCAAGACGGCGACGTCCGTGGTCATTCCAGACATGCAGTTTAGCAGAGAGGTATGGTGAGTGTTGCATGCTTTCATATAAGCTCCAGTGCCGTAGCAGTAGAAAGCGGGGTTCTGGAGAAAGACGTATCGATTTATCAGTTGCGGAGCGGGCATTGGTGGGAATGACTCCGGTAGAGTCACCCATGTTGGCTTCCCTGGCGAGGTCTCTAATGTCGATGGGGTTAAGGCGGCGTACTTCATCGCGCAAGACGGATCGTATACGCTCTCCACGGTCACCGTTCCACCCTGCTGAACCACCAGCCGCCGAGAGAGGATTCAAGCCTACCCCACTACCTGTCCGACCGTAAAGCTCGAGGCTACTGACACCGACAATAGCATTCCAGAGGAGGTCGTTGTCTTCTCTGCCAAGTTCTGATGCTAGAGAGTAGACGAGAGAAGAGACGGGTTCTGAGTATGAAGCACCTTGATCATAGTACTTTTGCAGTGTCTTGTCGTGCTTCTCGCGCACCACCATAAGTTGTCTACGGAGGCTCTTGACCGACTGTTCTTTTGGAGATGCAATGGCGGGTGACACAGATCTGCTTCGAGAATCTGAGCGTGAGAAGTCGGAGGAACCACCCAAGATCATGAGACCACGTCGTGGAGGCCTCCGTTCGGGAGGTGAAGGTATTGATGTACCCTGTACGCCTATTAGGTGGGCTTCATGAGACAAGCCGCGCGATACTCACAGAATTGCTTCTTCGTCTCTGACTAGGCCGTTCCTCGTCTGACATGTTCTCGTCCGAATCCTCGCCCTCACTCCATGACTTCCGTTTCTTCGGAGCCTGTCCAGACGGGGGGTTCTGTTCCCCAGCATCATCATCCTCCTCCTCATCGTCCGATTCTATGCCTTCTCCCAGCTCAGGCATTTCTTCGAGCGCACAATAAGCCTCACGTTCGGCTTCCAATTCGTCTTCGATATCGCCGTCATCAAAGACGATTATGCCACCTTTTGAAGATTGGTAAGTCTGAAGCAGTCTCCCCTTGTCCACGCCCGCTCTTTTCCTGACCCAATCACCCGTGGCTGCATCCTGTCCCATGGGCGTGCCAAAGACGTTGGACAGATTCCACGGCCGTCTCGCATCCATTAACCACACCTCGACGTCTCCTGTGCCCCCACTCCCATTATCATCGACCTCCATGCCGAATGTCTCTTCCAGATCCACCATGCCACCAACACCCAGGCACACGACAACGCCACCGCTTCCTCCTTGCGTAGTCCGCATCGGCCGTATTAGGTCCTCGGCCGCACGATTCAAATCGCCGTAGCCGGCAATGGGCTGAATCTTATGGGAAATATAGTCGCGCTTCAGCAGTGCGGTGAGAATACGACACGCACATAGCGCGTCGGGCTCGAGAGCCACGAGCAGTAACACCGGAGGAGCGGCGGCATGATTACGTTTTATGAGGTTCTGGTATAATTGTGCAATCAGACCTCGGGGGAGGTACATGACGGTGAACGGTGACCGGTGGGCGCGAGGATGATTCGTCGACGCGAGGAGAGACGACGCGTCGGCCGTCTATCGGGGTAATTTTTTGCTAGTTGCAGCTCATTGCTTATCGTGAATCGATTTGAAAATAATACAAGGTGCGAGTGAAACGTGAGGCGGAGAGAAGGCGATTGTTGGGGGAGGGGATGCGGGAGCTTGCACACACGCGGCGGAAGCGCATCGCGAGGAGCGCGTCGCACTAGTCTCCGGGCGGAATAGCGGAAAAGTGAACGGTTTGTGCTACCCATGAGTCCGCATAGTACTTGGCAACATCGACATTATAATCGTCGGTTATTGGAACTGCTAGCTACTCATACAATAGGCCGAAAAACAATTATCCCCGTCATCTGCTGAACATGCTCGCTATAAACATATAAACGCGTCGGAAGCATTCAAGTTCGCCTCCCGGAAGCACCTCGACCCACGCAAAGCGACATCATCATTGATATACTTTACACCATGTCCAACTGCTTTTCCGCTTCCACTTTTGCCAGTACTTCTCTTTTGGGATGAAAAAGATGTGACAACCCAAGGTATGGTGAATTGACAGGGCTTTGCCCAGTATAGATGAAGACATCGTAGAGAAAGCCTCCGAACGCGCATCCAAGGAACGGTGCAACCATCGGTATCTGCTGCCATTAGCCATTGATGCCAGAATACAGTTCCTGTTATTTGTCTCATACCCAGAAGTAATACCCTCCAGCAGACCAGACGCCTCCGCCGTAGCCAACCGCATACGACATCAGTCGAGGCGCAAAGTCCCTGACAAGATTGATCGCGTAGCCCGTCTCCCAACCGAAGCAGGCCCCAATACCAAAAATAAGGAAGAAAAGCATTAGTGGGAACCATTTGTCACTCTGTGCATTGCGTAAGTCATCGTCTAGGGTCGGTGCTTCGATCACTTACCTTGGCCACGCCGTTATTGGCCCCATCTTTCAAAGCAAAGATCACAAACATGAGGATCGTGCTGGCGATGAATTCAGAGAAGAACTGGCTTGCCTTAGTGACAAATGGCTGCGGATACGTGCAAAAGATCCCCGCGGTAGCCTTCGGCGCTGGTGGGACTGTCCGTATGCCATGACCCCCCTCGAACCAATCAATGGCGCTAATGTAGTTAGCATACACAATGCCAGATCCCACAAAACCGCCGAGGAATTGTGCAATGAAGTAGGCGGGGAAGCGCCGCCATGGCAATTGTCGATATAGGCAATTGGAGAAGGTGATGGCAGGGTTTAGGTAGGCACCGCTGTCGCCTGCAACGTAGATGCCTAGCATCACGCCCAAGCCCCATCTACAAAGATCAAAGTCAATATGATTCATAGAGGGCATGATTTTCTTACCCCCAATTAATGCTTTGATATGCTCCGAATCCATTGCCTCCAGGTGCAGTGGTCTGACTAGTGGACAACAGTACCTGAGCAACCGACCCGTTGCCAAACATGACCATGATCACCACACCCCAGAATTCAGCGAACGGCTCCCTCAGAGTAGTTCTGACCTGCGACCAAAACAGATCTTGCCGCTCATTATGTGCATGTTCTTCGTCCATTGGGGTAGAAGGGTTCAACCCAAGGCTAGCGCGACGTCTACGCATAGTTGGCGAGTCTTTCTGTGAAATAGAGCTAGTAGCCTGCTGCGTAGTGCTAGAACGCTCTAAGTGCTCGGTAGGGATCTGCTGGAGGGTATTTGAGCTGGCAATAGAAGTAATCTCATGCGGGTGCGATTCCCGCGCGTCGGCGCCCCTGTCATGCCGTCTGGAGTCCATATCAAATACTACTATTATGAACCCACTGCGGGTCTACAAATATGGGTCTCAAAGAAGATGATAGCGAAAAAAACTGGATCGCACAGTTGCATGACCCCACACTTACATGCGTCTGTTCGTTCATATAGATGTATGCTATAGTACGTCACCCAAGCATGAGCCGAATCCCACCGGAGTAATTATGCTCACGGATTGGATTGTATCACGATCGACTTGATGCAAGATCGCGAGCTGTACCTGTCTAGGGAATAGTGCATCTTCCCCGCAGCCGTGGTAGTCGTGAAATAAGAAATGACGTCCGCCGAGTCAGTCCTTTACCGCGGCAATCATCCACACCCTCTCCGAATGGGCGCTGCCTAACTTCGTGTTTCAACCCCTCTTTGTTTCAAGGAGTATCCGCGGATAGTGAAGATCATGCGACTAACGGGAATAACAAAATGCCATGTATTCACTATTGTCACGACGATGGATCCGTGGAGCGTGATTACATGGGTCCAGTACAAGTACGAGGCTTTGTGGTGGCGGTTGGCGCGATACCAGATACGGGATCGTCCAATGCGTTTCCAAATGATCAGTGGCTCCTGTGGCATCGACCTGGACCACGCAGAACTTTGATTCGACCTCATCTCGTTTACATTATCTGTATGACCATCTTCGACCCCTCGCGACGAGGACCTGATGGATATAACATATCATGACTCAAGAAAGGGATAGAAATATCTTAAGCTCCAAGGTCCTTCAAACCGAGGTAAGGAGCGACGACGAACGGAGTCATGTGCACAAATGCACGAGAATGACGGATATGCGAGGCATGCGAACAATGCAAGACTTTATACAATGCTGTTTAGAACAGCCTTTTGGACTGTTGTCAGTCTAAAGTACCCATCGATCTCTGCACCATTTCAACGACACTATCACAGTGCCGATTGTCAAACACACCTAAGTTAGGCCAACCATTGACTGGAGGAATCATAGCCTATTGATCCAGTCGTCAGGTCACACAAGCGCATGCCCGGGAAGTTACCAAAAGACATTCCAGTGAAAGGTCCAGTACGACATTAATAGTAATATGACTATTGGCCTCTCATGGACCTCCACCATCTTGATTGCTGCTCTACCCGTCCTTGTTCCTCTATTAGCCAAGACCATTTTGTCCAGAACCACGGCTGCACTTCCCAATTTCTCCTATCCCAAGGCAATCCTTCTTCTTTCCCGCGCGACCTCCAACATATTAATCCCCCACGTAATATGTCTTTCTTGAGATCCATCCGATCATACGCTGGGGGATCCATGGAGGCTAGCGTGATCGCTCGTTCCCGAAACCACGGAAAGGGAATAGTGTCGATGAAGGGATGATGGGGATAGCGTAGTTGAGCCGGAGTTGGGTACAGATCAGGAGGTACGCGTTGTAGAGTAACGGCAGAAGATGGTGCCATCGCTAGTGGCGAGTACCATGGCGACTGGCAGGTCGGTTTCATAAGTTCTTCAATCGACAATCCTATCTTCACACAATTGTAGAACACAACCTCGATTTGCGACTGACGACTCAGGAAAATGCCGTCTGAGCAAGGATCTGGAAGGGGATATATGGGGCCTGGTGGATTGTTACTGGTTAAAGCCTGCCAGCTTCCTGTTGCCCATGTCACTGGGCGTCTCTTTCTTTCAAGCGTGACGGTTGTTTCTTTTTCTAGTTTAAGCATCCGGAGTCCAGCTATCAGGATTTTGGATAGATCCGGCTTTTCTCGTAGCGCGAATTCTACGAGTTCATCAAGATCTGGTGCGTCATCGGCTTTCAGCATATGCTTGAGGTCTGAGAAAGACGAGTCAGGCGCCGAGGTTTCATCAGACGAGTCTGCTTCCAGGTCGCTCAAGTCCTGGACGATACGGCCCGAAGGTAGCCCAGGCACAGTGTGTTGATGAGCATCATCCAGACTAGTATTCTGGTCCTGTTGTTGAAGCGCTGTGACTTGACGTTCTAAAAGCTCCAAACGCTCTTTGCGCTTTTCGCCTGCGTCCACAAGTCAGTGTCAATATCCTTGTCGGCATCGAAGATATCACGGACGGTACGTCTTCTGTGCAGCCCGATTTTGGTTCCGCCGCTTGTCTGTCATCTTCCGCTTGTACGGGGCCTTCTTAGTTGATTGTCGCGTAGCGTCCATTGCGGCTGTTGAGTTGCTCCGTGTGCACACGTAAGCCAGTTATCCACGGTGCGAAAGAGCGTGGTATAAAGTGTAGAGAGTGGGACGATGATTGGAGTTGGTCAGCAGGATGTGATTGTGCCATGAAGTATGGATGGCTCTCGTAAGCCATATTTCCTTTTTAGGACTGGTGACGCATCCTCCTTCCTCTCCCCCATCGAAACCTCGGCATCGCATCTTCGAAAGGAACCGTTGCTAGGGCATATCGATGCGAGCAAAATGGCAATGATGAGGTAGCGGCGCATCGTGAGGCACATTAGAAATATTTCTTGCGTTGGATTACCATGGGACGGCGGCGATAAAGTCTTGTGCGATGGGTTTTCACAGACCCAGCGGTCTTCTCACCGTGTATAAAGACCGTACAGTTGTCTCTGGGTAAGTGAGTGTCCAGCCGCAGTAACAATGGAGAACAAAGCAGCATTTCTTCTCTCCCCCAACACGCCACTGTCTGTCCAAGATGCTCCCCTTCCCGTGCCAGATGCGCATGAAATCCTAATCCGCAACCATGCCATCGCCGTCAACCCGATCGATTACAAACAGCAGGACACAGGTGTATTGATACAGAATTGGCCATATGTAAGAGACCGTCCACCTTGCTACGTACACACTAATTGAGGTCGGATGGTGATCAGATCTTGGGTCAGGACATTGCTGGCACTGTGGTCGAAGTCGGCTCCGCTGTCACCCATCTGGAGAAGGGAGATAGGATTGCTGGGCTTGCGATTCACGTAGTGACACAGAAGCAAGCAAATGCAGGCTTTCAGCTATATACGGCCACAGTTGGGGCAATGGCATCACGCATCCCAGACAACGTGGCTTTCACTGATGCTGTGGTGCTTCCACTTGGCCTGACCACCGCATCTAGCGCTCTCTTTTCAACAGAGTATCTAGCACTTGATCCCCCTAGTGTGTCGAAGCCTATGACTGCTCAAAGGAAGAACAAAGTGGTCCTCATCTGGGGGGGAAGCAGCAGCGTGGGTTCTTGCGCCGTCCAGTTGTGCGCGGCCGCTGGCTACACTGTTTTCACCACCACTTCTCACAAGAACTTCGAATATGCCAAGAGCATCGGAGCTACTGAGGCTTTCGACTACAACGATAGCGAGGTTGTCCAAAAGCTCGTCGAAGCAGCCGAAAAGAAAGAAATTGTTGGAGCATATGATGCAGTCTCTTCTGAAGCAAGTCTTGCTGCTTGTGTCGACTTCCTACATGCTGTTGGAGGTGGGAAACTCTCTAACACATTGGCGAGTACCAAGCTCCCTGAACTACCAGAGGGAGTCACGGTGGTGGCTGGACGGCCACCACTTCAAGGCGCCGATGGAGGGGAGCCGATTTGGAGGCAGGTATGGACCGAGTCTTTGAGCGAGGGCCTGCAGAATGGTGTTATCAGAGCAAAGCCTAATGCTCATGTGATAAAGGGCGGACTAATGAGGCTGCAAGAGGGTGTAGACCTGGTCCGAAAGGGCGTGTCTGCGAAGAAGGTGGTGATTGAGTTGATTGAATAGATATGGCTATTAGTATATCAATGATGTAATCGCGACAACTGTGTCAAAAGTGCAGCATGCCAATAAGTTCATAAAAGTCTATAATCTTAGATTGAGAAGAACGCCTCAACTCCAACGCTAGTATGCTACAATGAATCTGAACCCACCAAAGACACACGAATTTTACATGCTGTTCATCTCTATGTCTGGAACGTTCTTGTACCCGCCCTTTTTAGCCATCTTTCTCTCATACTTCTCGGCCTTCTTCTCGGCCTTGACCTTTTTCTTTTCGGCCTTTCTCTCCTTCCTGCTCGGGAATTCACTCTCGGGGCCCTTGAGCGCCAGCCCAGGGTGGATGACTGCCAATATGAGGATGGCCAGCGTCATGGGGAACGCATCGAGAGCCAGGGCATATTTCTCGTGGTATGGAAGTGGATTCGAGACCTCGGTACCAGCAGCAAACTCGATAAGACGGAAGATTATACGCATAGTAATAAGCACAAGAGCAGCATACAGCGCGTATGTCACCCACTGCCACCTCTTCCCCAACCACCCAATGCCACCAGCTTCGAAACGTTGAACTGCAACCTGGAAGCGGACGATAAGGGCGAAGAAGAGCAGAATAAATAGCTGCTGAACACCGACACCCGTCATGTAGATGTTCTTGCCGATCTTCATTGCGTCCGCACCTCCACCCGGAGAAAGCATGACGCCACCGACAGCCTGGACAATGAAGGAGAAGATGTCCAACCACACAAAGTATTTGCCCAGGCTGATCGCTTTGAAGCCCCATACTTTCTTATCGGGATGGTATGTCCAGATCAAGCGCCCGGCAGTCATGTATACATAGGCGTTGATCCAGAGTGGTGCGAGCAAAAAGAGCAATGTACTAGCAAAAGCGTAGGGTAGGGATTGTTGATTGTGCGCGCCGAGAGCTCGCATGATAAAGGATATGAATTCCCAGGAGACGCCCATGATGATGACCCAACAAAAACCCTTGCGGAACAGAACGGCGAGGGCGATATGCGCGATGGTGAGGAGTCCAAAGAGTGTTGAGAAGGCGATCGCGGCCACGAATGATGGTGAGTAGGCCCAGTTCGCGTTACAGGCGTCGGGTGGAACGTAGCCATATTGACCTGGTATGGCAGTTGTGCAGGACGGTGCTGCTGTGGATGTCGTCGTCGAAGTAATTTGTGAAGATGTAGGTGTGGTCATCCTTGGTACGGTATTGGATACGATTGAAGAAACTTAGAAAATTCTAATGAAGCGATCCCCAATGATGATTGAAAATTGATGAAACTGATGAAGTATATTCTCACGGCGACCTCTCTTCTCTTAAGTATACTTCTACAGCAATCCATCTCGAATTCCGGCACAGCTCCTGTTGCGCGTCTGCACCACGCCGTGCTCGTATACTCACGTGTAGCCCTACAACAATTGACGAGCGGACCAATCAAAATTGTCCTATACACAAAAGAGGCATAGCCGCTTCTAATTTCTACAGTTTTACTTACCCGCAGCTAAGCATTCGCGCTGTGTCTGTGCGATTGCGCGAACTAAGCCTCAGGATCTTGCGTGGCGCATGGTGTTGAGTTCGTCGCCTATTTGCTCGTCGAGGTTTAGCGGCATTCCGAAGGGCAGCGAAGCGAAATTAACGATTGAAATACGCGACGTGGCCAATGGTGTCTAGTAAAAGAATCGGACCGTCGACGACGCTGCAATGTAAAAAATCCAGGAACGGATCGTGATCCGACTTCCAATAGGCTGTACAATCCCTTCGTAGAGTATGTCCAGACTTCGGAGTTTTGAGACAGTGTGCGTAACAGTTTGCAGGAGATTTGTAGACTGGTCTTGAGCTGATGTCGGTTTTGAAGGACGTCGGTGACAGTGCTGGCTGTCGTCCAGCGTCGTCTTGTAAAGTAGGCCCTTTGTGCGTGCTTCGACCGATCAAAAAGAACAAAATCGGCTGCGCTTCTTACTGGAGGAGCCCTATGCCTCCTAGTTGTCCTTATATTACCATAGACGGTCGGCTCGACGTTAGGTGCCGTATCTCCTGTTAAAGAACATGAAAGGTAATACCTTCTTATTAGTCTTGACATAAGTGTTTGTACAGTAAGTCATAACCAACCGCTGGGTCAAATTACTCTCGGTTGGTATGCAATTTTCAAGGTTCCATAATGAAGCGAAAACAGGCCGTCATATAACTGTACGAGGTTGTTTACCTAATAGATCCCTTCCTTGTTAATATACCTGCAGGGTCCTTGACACTTGAGGGTGGGACTGACTCGAGTATTGCCGAGGTGAAGCCAAAGTCAAAAGGTTATGGGTACCCCGGATTTGCCCACTTTCGCGGGAACTGCCGGTACAAGCGGGACCAACGTCTCCTTTCCTCGCATGGGCGCAAGCACACCAAACCATCGCCAAACACTAGCTGGTGCCCTCCATCAAAGTCAAAATGACGTGAGCCGCCATATTGCAAGAACTAGACGCCTCTGTACACACAGTCCAGACATGCTTCTGACGATCCATTCGTTGGTCGAACATTGTGACGTCCACGTTGGACGGTGACGGCGACGACGGCTCATTCGACGATGAAAGCCTTTAGGCCACACCGCTCCTAAGACAGGTGCGCAGGCATTGCACAATGAGCGCATCAGGCGGCCCTACTTGACTCACGAAACACCTCAGCCTTGCAGCCAAGTGGCGCAAGCACCGATGCCGATCATGGCTCGGGATGTGCTGCGACCGCGAATGACGGTGAAGCCAACACCAGCAGTGACGCTCAGTCGGAGTCTCCACCATCCTTCCCGGCTCACAATATCTGGTCTATTCCACTAATGCGAGTCTTAGGATGACTGCGTCCCGTGGCTAAGGCTCGCGTCCTCATACAATGCGGAGGTGCCGTGCACGATCGCGGGATGACTGTGGGATCATCGCTGCCGTCAGCCCAAAGCTTTACCGCATTGGACTACCATGCTTCTAACTTTGGGGCGTCCTGTCCGCCTCTTAGTTGTGCTTGGCTGGCGGCGGCTTGGTGTCGACAAGTGTAAAAGCGCGGCCCGCTGTCTCGTCGAACGCCCAAGAAGGCCCGAAGGGGAGGCTGCTGTTGTTTCTGATCCTTCTGCATCCGGAGTGTCCTTTTAGGAGGCCTTGTCCACCCACCAGAAACCTGTTCACTAGGCCAGTATACGTATAACAACGGAGGTCCATGGTCATCTAGTCTTCGCACCATCTAAATCCTGCGACGCCAGCCAGAGACAGAATGCGATATCATGGCTCCCATGTGGGCTAATCATTTTCAACATTTGCAGAAGAGGACGCCGGTCCCTTCGATGCGAACTGAACCGGCGACGCGCGAGAGTCTGACAACTGAAGGTGGATTTCTGGAGGCATGGGCTCAGGGATACAACGTCGGCTCTCTGATCATCCTAATCCTCATCGTCTTCTGCAACTATCGATCCGGCATCTTGCTACACAAACTGATCCTACTCGAGGTACGTCTCCAATACCTGATTCACCGTTCAAGGCCTCACGCCAACCGACTTAGCTCGTTCTCGCCCTGTGGCATGGCACGTTCATTTTCGTCGAGGACCCTGCCTATGGGTGGTACCTTTCCTCCACTGCCGCACTGCTTTTCATCTCCTATCAGCTCCACAACGTCGTCTCCTGGCTGAAGATCCGCCCCTTCCTTCCAGTATGGGGCTCCCGTGTCTTCATCTTCTCCCTCCTTGCCGTCCAACCCTTCTGGGTTGCTGAGGCATGGTCCAATTTCGAGTACTTTAACGGCCTAGGCTCTGATGTGAACGTGCGCATGCGGCCCTTCGAAGCCTTACTACGCGACCCATGGTGGATCTTCACCACATGGAAGCTCATCAGCGCGATCAAGAAAACGTATGGATTCAATATATGGGCGTTGATGAAAATCAATTCGCGATTCGGCGTCATGTTGGCATGCATGTTCATATCGATCGCGTTCCTTTTGACTGACGTTGCGGTAAACGCGGCGCACATCACCGCGTCCTCTGGTATCAACCCGTATTGGCGCTTCGCCCTGGTCTTCAAATGCGCATCCGACACCATCTTCCTCGACGATTTCAAATCCGTGTTAGACGATATCATCGCGCGAAAGCTGAGTTCAGCTGGTGGGGGCACATGCCACAACGGAACACACAATGGCCGTGACACACGCAAGCGCTCCTATTCATATATCCGTGGTGATCCCCCGCTCGCCGACTCTACACCAACTTCAGTCCCCGCGGTGGAAATGCCAAGCCATGAGTATAAATCGAAGAGATCGTTCAATCCCTTCAAATCTCATGGCCGGAAGGAAACGATACCGAGGATTCAAGTACAAAGGGAAATGACGGTGACATCCGAGGTGCGTAAACCCAGCCATGACAGCTGGCACAGTGAGCAGGGGCTAGTCAGGTCGCCAGAAGCTGTAGTACATGGGCCCAGGAAACAAGTCACCAGTGTCGCAGGAGCTGGATCCCCCGCGCCTGGACTTTGGAAGAGCGGATATGAGATGAGATAGAGGCGAACTCCATCTTTCGGCTGGTCGATCGCATGTGATGTCAGCCTCTATGATACAATGTTGCTTTACGTTTTCTTCACGATAGATACCCACTACACAATGCTTTTACGGCGGCAATGCTCTCCAAGCTTGTCAGCGCTCCACGTCTTCTAGATGCATATTATACATGATAACCCTACAATGCGCTCACAAAATCCTTCTCTATTGTGCCTCCAGCACCTTCTTCGCACCGTCTACGATCCTCTTGACTTCAGCATGGCCCTTCTTGACCACCTCTTCCATTCTCTTCCCAGCCTTCTGTAGATCATCCGGCAACACACTCTTCTCGAGCTGATACTTCCTTAGCTTCTGATTATGATTCTGCCGCGCCTTTTGTATCCACTTATCAGCCTGCTCAGCAGCCTGGGACGCCTTCTCGATGGCAGCGCGACGCGTTTCGCCAGTCGGAGGTGGGAGCGGGACTTGAATGGTAAGCGGATTCGACGACTCGGGCGCAAGTGGTGTGAGCGAATGGGGCGAAGCAGCAATGGCGGTCGAAATCGGTTTGATATGCTGCACAGGGTTGTCAGCCATTGATGCCCCAACCCCCGTAACTCAGTCCAGCAAACGTACCTCAGCCTCTCCACAGATAACATTCAACATGCGTCCCCTAGGCACAACCTGCGCCACATCCCCCAACCGCACGGTTTCCTTGCCATGGCCCTCCTTGCCCGCAATCCCTAGTTGCACCTTCAAACTCTCGACAACCTCAGGATTCAGCCGTCCGCCGCTACGCAGCTGACTCAATTTATGTGTGAGCTGTTCTATTGCCTTGAGTATCTCAGATTCGAGGATGGACAGGTCGTAGGCTTCGTCTGTGGGGGTGGATTGGCCTGGTTTGGAGACGGGCGGTGAGGAGTCGGTGCGGGCGTGAGATTTGTTGGCTTTGCCTGCTTTCTTTTGGAAAGAGGGGCTGGAGGTAAATGTTCGGGCGTTACTATGAGAGCATTGGGCTGGCGGAGCGCCAGGGAGGCTACATTTGGTGAGCTGAGCCGTGGTGGTACAGGGTCTGGATGATGGAGTTTACAATCGGCGATATGATACCGCATTGACTCTTCTAGAAGCAATAATGGCATTCTTGGAGCTTAAACGCACAGCTGTGCGTGGTAGCAACGAGTGCGACATGGTTGGTGTGTTGGAGGACTGAGGTGTGTTAGGATGCAGGTACCGGCAGCTCGAGCCAGCCTTAGAGTGACGCAGGTCAGCAGGGAACAACGGCTCTTGGCAGCATCAATACTAAAGCATCGTTCGAACGAGTTCCCAACGACGCCTCGTGTCTCGAAGCACCTGGGTACTGTCGCATACTCAGCCATGTGATGGACACAAGGTTCCTATCCGCCATGCGCATCCCAACCCTCTTCCGCATTTGGTATTCGTCCACTTACACCGTCATCTTCGGCTTCCTCCTCGTCCTCCTCGCCGTATCCCCCGCAGAGACCGTCTACCAGTCAATCCGCTCAGGCGAAATCCAAAAGATCTTCGTCATCGGTGGCGTCTACGTGCTCACCGTCGCAATCGTACTGCTCATCTACAGCACGCGGTTGTACACGAATAGGAGCGTGCTGCAGGCGATCCCGAAGCCCTATGTCCCCGTCGAGGAGGGAGAGGTGGGCAAGCTGGTGCGGAGGATGATTGTCAAAAAGCTGCGGATGAGTGCTGTAGTCGCATGGGACAGTATGCCTAGAGATGCGCGGGGAGAGGGGGAGGCGGGCGACGAGGAGCGGCCAGGCACGGCGAGGGGCCATCACAAGAGGAGACATGCGTTTCCGTCTACCGTCGTGCCTGTCAATCCAGATGCACCGCCGTGGGGGCACATCTCACATCCTGGATGGGCTTCGCCAGCGAGCCCAGATCTGCCCAATCTGCACTACAGCAACGTGGTCAACGAGCTCCCAAACCTGATCGAAGCCAAAGCCGTCTCGCTGGCGCCGCCCGATCCGGCTTTAGAGGAACACGCTCTTCGCATTCAGAATACGCCTATGCTTCCGGACGCTCACGTTGTCGCTCTGCTGCAGCGACCGCGAACGATGGGTCTCAGAGACTACCTAGCCAGGCTGTCCTCCTTTGGCTTGCTCAATCCGCCCAGTCTAGGTCCCCGTTTCCTCGCCCTCTACGAGTACGCACGCTTCTCTACCAAGCCCCTCACTGAGGCCGAGTTCAGAGACATCATGGCCGTCTTCGCAGAAATGCTCAATGGCATGACAGACCTCGACCCCGCAGTCATTGACGAAGCGCGCGCCGCATCCTCCGACACCGAGACACGCAGTCTCGCCCCTACCGTCTCCTCGCATAGCTCCTCGCGCACTGGCTTGCCATATATAACACCTATGGTAGACAGCCGCTCCGAATTTTCCTTCGACGAGAGCCCCAGCCATGGATCCCCACAAACGGCGCGGACAGCACCATCCATGACTAGACATATCAGCGGTGGGGGGTATACAGGACCGAGCACGCCGTCTGTCAGGTCTGCAGCCTCAGACAATGCATCTGTCATAAGGACAACAGTGCAGAGAAGTCCATCTACAATACTACCTAATTCTTCGACTTCCTCGCTGCGGTCCGGAGCCTCCGTCGTTGTGCGACTGCAACATAGCCCTAGAGAAGGCGAGTTACCGTATGAGTACCGCTTCGATAATGGATGAGCACTTCTAGGTTCCACTGTCATATGCGCCAACGAGCGACTTTCTGCATAGTCACTGCTTGACTATACATATCGGAATGACCTGCCTATATCGAAGAAGTCCATGCGGGGAGCAGTATGCATGACGTTTAAATCATGGAATCCGCTACCTCCGATTCGAGATGCATATTGATTGAATCCCGGAGACCATGGCATGCTCGTTCCGGACCATATTACCCCGGCTTCTCGAGGCTACGCCCTCTTTCGTCCACGCTCGAGCGACGACGCTGAATGCCAGTCAAAGTGCGGCTCCACGCTCCTCATGGAATCTCACGCAAACAATGCGGGTGGCTCTCGAGTCCGGACTTTGGCCTCGTCCGAAAAAGGGAATTTGACAGGCCTGGCGAGCGCATAGACCCTCGGCCACGCCAGACATGACGGGCTTCCGGCTCGCTTTGTTGTATACTACTCTAATGATGCCGCGCCACTGTGCGCGGCGCTGTTCATGATACCCCTAACCCTTTTATTGTTATATATATACTACTGTACACACGCCGCCATCACTGTACTCATACCTTAGATAGTAATGTATTTTGTCTATATTATAGCCCTGCCCCCATCTCCAGTCAACGTGGATATGATTCACTTCGCAATTTCCAGTACACGTAGGTGCTTTGCGTCACGGTGCCTAGCACCCGGCTGCGTTGATTGCACCTACAGAGACCAATCAATTCCATGATATTGACCCCAGGGCCGCGTCTCCGCATCACATGATGTCTCCGTTCGGCGGCGCTGGTATGTAACCACGGCCGACACGCCAAACAGCGGCCCCCTTGTGAGGAACGCAACTCCGCTCCACTCCACAAAACACGCACACGCACACGCACACGAACACGAACACGCATACACACATTCTCTGTCTGTCTCTCTTGCGCGTGCCAGCCTGCGGTCAAACCAGCCGCCTCCGCCATCCTCCACACGCAAGACGCCCGAACACACGCACCACCCTCGCATCCTCGTCCCTACTTAGTGTGGACTTTTGCAGATGATGCTTTGCCTGCACACTGACGTCCTCGCTCCTGCTCGGGTCATAAAGTCTGACTAGCATGCGGCTCTAGCCACCTCACGCACAAGAACAATACCTTAGCCAGCGCCACGCTCAGTTCTCCAACCCGATCCCAACCACCTCGGTCCCCGAAAGGGCCTCCAACATCGGCACTTTAAAGAAGCACGTCGCAAGCGAACCCAGGATTCGGAACTCGCATTTCACACAAGCCAAGCGAAAGGGCACAACCGTGTTGAATATATCGTGGTGGCATTACTACCAAAGTATTCTTTTTATCGACGAGTTCCCTCACAAACCCGCAGAAAGATACCCACGATAATGCGCAAAGCGATATCAGCCATCCACCGAGGAGCTCGGGCTTCGCAAAGGCCACCCTGAGCGAGCCCCTCATGTGCGGACACACTCGGTCCATCCGTCCGCACCCGCAAGCAAGCAAGCAAGCAAGCAAACAATCATCTACACCTTCTTCCACCGATGTCAATCTCGAGGTCAGCACCGCCGCTACCACACCGTATCGTACTCATGTTGAGAGAACAGAAAAGGAAAAAACCACGACCGCCACTTCAGACTCCTGTGGTCACAGATTACCCGGAGATGTCTAATGGGTAAAGGGAAGGGGAATGTTTTCGAAAACCAAGAAAAGAGACCGCCTGACCGGAAAATGTCCAGAACTCCATGCAATGCCGTATAATAAACAGGTAGGAAGAGAAGAGAGGTAAGGTGCCTAGGACTTGCGGAAATCTGCAAGCACGGGGTAGATGAGCTCAAAAGCTTGGTAGATCTCCTCGCGAACCTTGGCCTAAAGTTACGGTATGATTAGCACAAGTCTTACGTGGAGTGCTACTACAGTGGTTAGGCGCTACTTACTCCTGTGAGCACGATCTTGCCGGAGACGAAGATGAGGAGCACGATCTTCGGCTTCATCATACGATAAATGAGGCCAGGGAAGAGCTCAGGCTCGTAGGAGGAGAAAGTATGATGGTGGCTGGCCAGGCCTTCCAGTCGAATGGGGAACTTGATGTCACAGCTGCCGACAATGTTCTGGATCTTGAAGTCACTGAACTTGGCGTTGAAGCCGAGCTTCTGGATGATACGTGCATACTTGCGCGAAGCAAGCTTGCTGTCATCCTCTGACTTGGCACCCGTCACGACCATCTTTCCGGAAGCGAACACCAGAGCCGTTGTCTTGGGCTCACGGATACGCATGATGACGGCAGCGAAACGCTTGGGATTGTACTCCGCGTTTCGTGCGTGCAGGGCGATGGTCTTGAGGTCGAGACGGGCGGACAAGTTCACGGTAGCGACGATGTTCTGCAGCGTAGGCACGATACCGGAAGCATTGTTCAGCGTATCGGGCGTGTCTGCGGGAGTCGCGACGCCGTTGACCTTGACATCACCGCTGGCGTTCTTCTCCGAGGACGGAGGCGTCAGCTCAGCGCTGTTGGGGTAGGACAAGCTGCCCGGCGCGATGAACTAGATCAATGTCAGAAGATGCGAAACGCGACCTGTGCACATCACTCATGCTTACCGTCTTGGCCTGTTGAGGGTTCGACGGATGGGTAGTGAGAGAGTCCATGATCAGAGTAATTATTGATTCGTCCGAGTATTGAGCTCGAGATGACGCAGGCTTGACTGCACAGGTCAGATCTATGTACGGGACGCGACGACGGGCACAGTCGGGCTGGATCGGATCGCGCGAGCGACGACGGTCTTGCCTTGACGCGGGGCTTGGGAGGCGGGGATGGTCCGTACCGATGGCAGGAGATCTTCAACCCAATGAGTCCCAGTGCCGGTGTGTGAAGCCGTTCGTCGGTCGTGTCCTGGTGGACAGCTATCTACTTCGCGAGAGGAGAGGACACCGAGTGCGATACCAGCTTGCGCTTGGTGTGTCTATGGGGTGTGGGGGTGTGCGACCCAAAGCACGGCTGCTCGCGAGGCTGATGATCGGATCGGGCCTAGCGCGTGCGCAAAAACTGCTCCTGCGCCCTTGTGAGAGAGTGGAAGCGCGCGAAAATCGTGATAGATGTATCGCAGGCAGATTATTAGTGTGCGCGCAATAGAATCAGCGATGATTCTCAGTTGCGGCAGGTGGGGCGGGGCGGGCTGCGTGGTAGGAGGGCGTCAGAGTGAGCAGGGCGGGAAAAGGGTTTTCAAGCCCGGGGGCAGCGGCTGCTTTTATACACGCCTGGTGCCTGCGCGCACGGACCCCGCCGCTTTTACGCGAGAAGCCTCTGCGGTGAAGAAAAGGGGCGCCCCATCAATGCGCCCACCACCCACTGCTCTCACTTGGCTGCACCCCGCGTGCATCTGCGACGCGCCGCCTTCGATGCGCGCTGTGCATGCTCTGCGTCCTGCGCTTTGCGTCCTGTGCTGCGCGTCGCTGCCGTCGTGTTTGTTGCAGGTTGCAGCTGCAGACACCGAGGCTGCGGCCTTCACCGTCGCCCCTATGACGCCCAAACCCGCCGTCGTCGCCGCCGCCGCCGCCGCCGCTCGGGCTACCTGCTTGCCCACCCGTTCTCCTCATCAAACGACGACGACGCCGAAGCCGCGCGCAACGGCGTGACAAGCACGTAGCAGCGGACCACACCAATGTCTTGCGCCGGCTCCAGCGCGCGCGAGCGTAGAGCCAACTCCCGCGGGTGAGGTCGAACAGTTTGACACCGGAATGCACCAGGCAGCGCCCCCCCGCACGGCCTCACCGGTCCAACAAGCATCCCCGGCCCGCCGCAACAAGTCAGGCCAGATAACAACAGCGAAAGCGGCGGGCAAGGAGCGAAGACGGGGCCGTTCAATTCCTGCGCCGGCGGGACCAACAAAGAAGACGAGGGCGTGGGAGCAGCACCACCCAGCCAGCGCTGGCGGGTCGCAGCTTTGCGTTGGGCCACGATGGCGTTGTGTGCCGCGGTTTGCTCTTTCCGTCTGCTCGGCAGGTTTTTCCCCGCCACCAACTGCCCAACCGCCAACCGCATCCGCCGTGACTCACTCACCTAGCGCCGCATCGCCGCTTCATCGCGACTTTCTCGCTCAGCCTCGTTTGCTGGTGTTGCCCGCAGGATAGATTGCACTTACGAGTGGTTAGACGTGATGCTATTTGTAGTATTTCCCTCGGTGCATTCACCATGGTGCAGCCACCCCAGGGGCGCGACCCTGCGCATTTTGGCAGTCTTGTCCAAATGCGCTCCACCTCATATTGAATGCCATGTCAAATCTCCTAACCCCAGGATGACCTGGTCAAGCCATGCCCAAGACCGTATTTTGCCATAACAGCCACACAACCGGGGCTTAGACGAAACCACTGAAGACTCGTTGTATATACACGTTGGTACTAACAGTTTGCGATAAGAGAAGATAGATACCGCGAGCCACCCTAGACTATACTCACGACCGCCATGACTATACAGCAAAAGCCTCATCACGCATGTAACCCAACCTCTTGTGCATGCTTTGAGGGCTCGATGCGGGCTGCAATAGCTTTCGAGAAAAACGCTTCCTCAACACCGCTGCATTATCGGCAATTTGCTTCCCTTATCCACAAGTTCTACTCGAAGCTGAGGTGACCAGGGCGGTATCTCGACCAAGCTTCTGGCCTCTCTCTATCGGCGTCTTGGGTACATATTATATATACCGTAGGATACAATGGACCCGGAGGATTCCGACACCTAAGGTCAGGGCAGGATACTGCACGAGAGTTGAAATTGCCGAATGACATACACGTCCACCTTCACCACACCAAGCTCGGTCCATACACAGCTCGGAAATACATCGCCGTCTCCCCTCATCCTCCAGTAATATTCCCGAATGATAGTCAGACTCGTCTTCGTCTAGGACTGGCATCGTGGTCTGTCCGTCGAGAGTGACAACCCGTAATATGATAAGTTGTCATAATACATCGAACCCCTTGTGAACCACAGGCCAGTCGGTGAATGAAAACTCCCACGGTCACATCCAGATGTCCTCGCCAGACGGACAAACGCAAGATAAGTCCAGTCAGCTCGCGTCAACCACCAGGTCACTGCCCCTCGAGCGGCGTCTCTAGTCACCTTCGACTCTATTTCCTTTCCCAATGCCATAAGCTCATCGCAGCAAGCCATCGCAACCTGCTACCATGACGAGCGTCAAGTCCAGCGGTCGATCACCCAGCTCGTCGAGCTCGTCTAGCTCACTAGGTTTGCTGGTCAAGAAAACCCCCAAGGGGCTGGGAGAGAAAGTCGTTTCTACAGTGTTACCGCCCAAGCAGAGTATGAAGTGATGCTACGTGTAACCATATGCAAGGGCTGACCCAGATGCAGACCAGGGTATGGCGCACACGATACGTCGGATCATTTATGCTCCCATCATCCCGGCCTACATTGGGGTTTAAAGAGGAAAAGGAAGCAACGTAATGGAGAGGCTAGGAGATGGCTGGAAGGTTGGAGGAAAAGAGTTGATCATTTTCTTGATAGCGGACATAGTGAGGGCTGCGACCGTGACATCTCATTCTATATCGTAGTGAAGGAGCGTTACTCGCAATACATATAACTCACTGTGGCCGTAACAGTAAAACAAAGCATGGAATCATATTGGTATCATTTGCGAACAAATCACATGTCCTGATGAAAACGAGCTGGCCTGGTGCCATCAACCCCTTTCTGATCACCAGCTGAAAGCCTCATCTACAAGCCTCACGTTGACCTTGCTCTTCCTTCCGATTTCCGACACTACCATACGCGCCTCATCTGCCATGCCGCCCGGACCAGACACCAGAACAGTGGTTCCGCCCGCGCCCGCAAATACCACCTCCTCTCTCAGAACGTCCCTGATATTCATCCTGCTCCCTACGAAGACCTCCTTATCGATATCCCGTAGGAGCTCATCGTCCACCGCATGCACGATACCAGCCGATCGTACGCCCCAATACAGCTTCGACGAACCAGGATGGGAGCGCAGGTAGGGGAGAACAGCAGTGATGCCAATACCTCCGACAATGCATACCAGGTGAGGGAAGCACGACGTGTCGATATGCGTGCCGTACGAGGACTCGACCAACACGGGAAGCGAGGCGCGAGAGACAAGTTGCTGGGTCAGTCCACCCTGGCGGCGGAGGAAGAAGGTCAGGCCCAGCTTCGCAGGCCCATGCGTCGAGCCATGGCTAGAAGGCGCCGCAGTAGAAATCTGAATCTGGTCCTTTTTGTACGATGCCGACTCTTCGTCCTTGCGCGGTTTGACTTTGTGACCCTCACCCTGCGGAAGCGCAGTGGAGGCCACTGAGAAGGGATGGTTCTCCCAAACGCGCCAGGTCAAAGTCGGGAAATACAGGTACGCGTGGCCCGTGGCAGCGACGCCGGGAACGTCGACGCGAACGTAGTCGTCGTCCACTTTGGTGATGATGGCAGAGCGCAGCCCGTTCCTGGCCATGCGGAGCATACGCATGACGCGGTCGAACCCCCATACGGCCATGGCGGCATAGATCCACACCTCGTAGCCCCACTGGTGCGAGAAGCGGAAGAGGATATGATAGTAGCACCCAACGACGGTGAGAATCGAGAGAGCGACGTGCCATGCGAGGAAGAGCTCGTACGCTCTGTGACGGATATACAGAATGGAGCCAGGCAGGAGGAGAGACATGGACAAGGTACCGACGATGCCCCAGATCCAGTATGGAAGTTTGCTCTCTTCTGAATGTGTATGTGCCTCAATCCTTAGGCGGAGATAGATGAGCGAGTGTATGACAGCCTGTATGGTTGCTACGCCGGCGACCCAGCGGTGCAGTAGTAGGAACGTGGAGTAGCTCCAATCAGTGACCCAGAACAAAATGTTATTCCGGCTTGAGTAAAGCATCAACAGAGGGATGTTTGCGAAGCTGAGAACGCCTACCCGGTTTGCCACAAGCGCCATAATCTCGCTCCTTGGACTGTCCGGATACCAAGCATTTGGCTGCGCGGAGCGATAGCCAACTGCAGAAAGCACAATATTGACGATGAGGATGTATGCAATGAATAAAGCTTGGCCTCTAGTTGGCATGAGGCCCACACCACCGGCTAGCGCTTGCTTCTGCTTTGAGCCCCACAGAGGAGGATCGATAACCCATGCATTGAAACGGGTGACGAGCGAATTTGGAAAGGGGACGAAGCGGAGGAAGGAGAATCCGATGGGGAGAGCAAAGCAAGTTACGACGATGATGATACTGTACACAGGTTAGCCTACTGTATACACGGTGGCCTCCTCATGCCATGCACTATGTATACAATTGTCCGAGCAGTACATCTAGGGACGTTCAGTCGCATCTTGAGTTCGCGACGAGTCGCCAAACGATGGGTCCCAATAGCTCTTCTAAGACTCAAAAGGTCTGAGCTAGATTTATTCTGGTGAACTCACCTATACTTCTCGTGCTTGCCCTCAGCCTCCTCAAATGCATCCTGAGCATTCCAATTCGCCTGCCAGTCATCCTCGCTCACCAGCATCGTCCTGTTCAAAGAGTCCCCACCGACGACCGTCTCATTTGGAGGACTAGTGATCCTGTCGAGCGTCTCCTGGTAGGTCCACTTAGGGTCAGGTTGAACTGCACTCGTGCCCGGTATGTTGTCCTTCCAGTACTTCTCCAACTCCCATTTCGCCAACCCTTGACACTTGGTAGAGATGCAGTAAGCCATGGTCTTCAAGAATGCATCGTCAGTCGCATAGCAATCGGCGGATGTTTCCATCATCATGTCACCCATGGACATGTCCATTCCGTCCATTTCCATCATAGTCGAGCAGTTCATAGTACAGGACGAGATGGCAGCGCGGCACGAAAATGCGCAATTCGGCTTGTACATGTTGATTCCATAGCCAATAAGGCCATGACCTTTGCGGCCGTCCATATTCATACATGTTACAGCGTGAATGAGGAGGAAGGCAACCGAAAGCATGTTGAAGAGTGCCATGGTGGAGCCAGTACCTCCAGGGCAGGCAATGCGTGTACGAAGTCTTGATAAAAGCGTCGGCAGAACACAGCACGAGGCACAATATGTAATTGCACTGTCGTGTATGGCTTCTGTAATACTAACATGGTGGCTGCAGTATCTGCGAGATTAGCCGCTATGCCAGGGTGCGGCTGCGCGACAGTTCGAGGTGGTTTGCAGAAACGTGCTCATTTTCGCTCACGCCTAATATGAGGAAATGGCGCCCGCCGCACAACTTTGAGCATATTTCTCACTGAACCCAAGACTCGCTAGACCCTCCTAAGCGCAAAATCCTGGTGTGGCTTTGGCCCACACAATCATCGAGTATTCCATGCCCTGGCGCCACCTGAGCATCACTCTTCGCGACAGTAACAAACGAGACCGCGTGCGAAGTGCGTCCGACTGCAACTCCTCTACACAAAGTGGCATCTCTGTTGGCATCTGCCAGCCCTGATACCTACTTGACTTCCAGTGGTCGTGACCTCTTCGTACAGGGTAGCGAGTGGTGTGTGCATGGAACCGGACAAAGAGACACGATGACATGTGAAGGGCTATGCAAGACATCAACGGAAGAACCGCAGCAGGGACGCAACGCAGCGATACGTGCGCCAGTACCTTGAATACGCTGCTGTTCTGACATGTGCAGATGCCCAATGCTGGCGACATATTTCGATCGGGCTGAGCTAAGACCACGCAGAGCTCAGTCGAATGGTTCTTTGATGTGTAATTACGCTACCGATTTTTCTTCAGGGATAAGATGTAACATCTCAAGCAGCATTGCTATCGTGTTGATGATACCGTAGAAGATCATCGGAACGACCTGTACTCGTTAGTCCACTCCAAAAGACTCAATGTTCCATAACCAACGTACCCCAAAGAAGAGATTACCGAGCACTCCCCTCCTTGTGATTGTTTCGGCTAACTCTGTCCTTGCAATGCCTGGCGCTTCAACTGACTTGAATGGTCCTACAAGCCGGTAGAAAGTGACGAACGAAGCGCCAAAGCAATACACAAGCAACACCTTCAAGCCGTGAACCCTCCACAGTTCTCGAAGCCCCGGTGCTCCCCCAAAGTCCTTCGCTAGAGTACTCATGTACGCACTGTGATCCACACCGTATTGAATACGTGATCCTTTTTTTGCTAATAGATGGTAATGTGGCGGATCAGTGGGGAGCTTCATTCGATTGGTGATGAATGCAGTCCACCACATAGCTTGTTGCTCTGCAATTGGAGGTATAGCACCCACACCTGGCCGTACGAACCCAATAAATGCGAGGTCAGGACGTGAAGGCGCAACAATGTTTCGAATCACGGCATCGGCAGCAGTCGGGTATGAAGGATCGAGGAATGCAAAGACTTGTTTGTAACCTGTGCAGTAGATGACTGTGTCTGGGCGCACTTCAACGTTCTTCATCCGGCGCCAGTCCTTCCGATCTTCGCGCATCTCAAAGATTACTTTGCCGGTGGTATCAATGGAAGAAGGGAACGTGCACGTGTCGACAAATCGTTTAGAGTTCGCGTCCTCGGGCGGATCTACGTAGCCGTTTCCTAGGAATGCTAAAGGATGCTTTTCCTGATACGGTCGATTCAAATACGGCATCGCTTTGCTGCTCTTGTTCAAGAAGACGTACGCTCGTCCTAGGCGGTCATGTGGAAGAGCGCCGATATGCTGGTTCATGCCCGCTTGTGTGCCTGTAAGGAACCATAATACACGTTTGATCACAAAGTCAGACACGAACCAACGAAGGCGACTCGCTGCAATCGCGCGGTGAACATACGCTGTTTCGAAGAGATTCGTAATCAGACCGTCAATAGGTAGTCCGCCCTTGAATTGCTTGCCGAAGACCTGAAAACGCGAGAGGGCTTTGGGGAAGGATAGGAAGCCAGTGCGGAAGCACATGGTCGCCGAATTTGCGTGGGCTTTCATGGATTCATAGGCACTATCTGCATACTTATTAGAAGCAAAGGCCTCGTTGATGGTATACGACCTACCCATAGCAGTCTCTCCACATCCCAAAATCAGCACATTACGCGCTGTGAGTTGAGAGCGTTGCTTGTACTGGGAGGAATGATATGCTTCCCCCTTGAAATTCTCAATGCCGGGAATGTGTGGTATGTTTGGCTGAACATGCAAGCCCGTGCATATTGCAACGTGGCTGACATTCAATGCTCGTTCGATCCCACCGTGTGAGCAGTCGAGGTACTTGACCTGATGTCGCCATGGCTGGACTGGCGCTTTGTCTAGAGGCGTGATGCTCGTTACACGACATGCTAGCTTGATGTGAGGCTCCAGATTGAAGCGCTTCACGTACGATCTGAGGTAGTCGACATATTGAGGGAGCGAGATGTGATCTGGTGTTGACAACGGTAGGCGGTGGTCCGAGAACGTTGTAAGCTGCTTCGACGAGACTAGCTCGGCATTTTCGTACGACCGGTATTGGAAGGTGCCACCGATATCGTTCTCCCTATAAAGAGCGAGCTTAGGAAGGAATGTCACCAAGAAAAACGAATTGCTCGACGTACGCTTCGAGCAGATAGACTTCTATGGGCCTCTCCGGAGTCGATGCTTCTAAGAGCGTCTTCAGCGTCACAAGTCCCCCCGGTCTTCTCATCTGTTAAAAGTGCTCGACTGACGTAGGACAGGGTGGTGATATACCCTGCGCCGATCACAGCCACCCGCATGCCTGCATCTCGGCCCGAATCCTCCATTCGCGGGTAGGGTCTTCAATTGAGTCGCGGTCGGATTCCTGTCGAAGATATTGGGGACAGTCTTTCCACAGAACGGACGGCAATGATAGTAGGAGAGTTACTCGGCGGGGGGGGTAGCAGCACGGACGCCCCGGTTCCTACTTGCCGCCTCAAGGTGTTGGCCAATGAGCAGCTGCTTGCATAGTGATTATGACGACACCCGAGGTACGTTGACTTTATGCGTCTGTTTTCGGATGAGAGGGCAGGAAGGCAAGAGGTTATTCGACGAGGATTGGTGCCACGAGCTGCTTTTTTAGGCGTCTGCACTCCGCACACGTTTCAAGCTTGCCGCAGACTACGCTGTGTATAGTCCGTCACCGCTGCCGAGGCGATTTCAAAATGGACGTGTGCGCTGGAGGACAACGACCACGACGCTTGCGCAATGGATGAGAAACGGCCGATACGCGTGGCCATCGTAGGATCGGGCATGGCAGGCCTGGTGACGGCATGGCTGGTACACCGCGACCCGTCCATGCGGTATTCCGTCAAGCTTTTCGAATTGGTAAGTAATCTACCCCGCCACGCGCCTGCCTCGTGTCCAACATCGGCTCACATCCACTCAAGGGCGATTCTTTGTCCCTCGACGCCGCGTCCGTGTCAATTCCCAATGTCGCTCAAACGTCTACCGACCGCGTCGACCTGCCCATGCGCGCCTTCGCTGGTGGCTTTTACAGCAACCTGAAAGCCCTTTACGACCACCTGGGCATCCGCTACCACTCGCAGCGCTTTCTCTTCGAATTCGCGAAAGCATTGCCCGAAACGCACAAGTCGACGCCAGACAGATATGACTCGTCATACTTTATACACGCCAGTAACTTCCACCAACCCGAACCCCGGCCCAAGATGCTGTCGACGGTAGCGTTCGTCATAGAGACAGCATACCTGCTAGTTTGCTACATCTGGTTCACCATATGTTGTCTTATGGTACCTCCTCGCGAAGGACTGCGAGCAGAAACCTTGGGTGAATACTTGCAAAGGGTCTGGGTACCGGAGTATTTCGTGACGTATTATATACTCCCTCTCCTATCAAGCGTTGCAACATGCCCCCATGCGGCGCTGCTCGGCTTTCCAGCGAGCGACATAATTGACTATAAGAGAAGGACGCACGGAGCGCCGCATTACACTGTTTCAAATGGGGTGCATACGGTGCAGGAAAGACTCGTAAGCGGCATCGATTATGAGCTTTCAACAGCAGTATCAGCGGTGGAGCCGCGGGAGAAAGGTGTAGACGTTTCATGGAGCAGAAAAAGAGGGGGACAACATGTTTTACAAACCGAGCATTTCGATAGGGTCGTTCTTGCCGTTGCACCCGATATCGTGGGTCGGATTTTCAAGCCACTGCGGCGGCACATGGACAAGATACCAACGACTTGGGTGAAGAGCGTCGTCCACAGCGATCTCCGCGCGATAGGCGTTGATGACTGCTCAGCCGGTAACACTAATGGTGCACAATTGATATACCTAAGAACATCAGCACAGGAAACGCATCAAACCGAGTCGCACCATGTGCAGCCATCGGGTGCTATAGTCACGACCTGCCCTTTTACTCAGATTGATCCAGCTTTAGAGATTCACTCCGCAAATTTTACCCGTGTCTTGAGGACACCCGAGAGTAGGCGTATTGTTAATAATTTATTTGGAGATGATCTTCGAACTACTCCAGACGAGAAGCCCCTAGGAGCCTGGAAAAATGGCGATGGTGGCGTGTGGCTCGTGGGAGGATGGTGTTGGGATGGTATGGTGCTTTTGGAAGGTTGCATCGTATCCGCTATGCGCATCGCAAAGGCGTTTGAAGTGGAAGTGCCATGGTAAAGACGCCTGGTAACACGGATTTCGAGGTCGCAAAATGGGGATATATCTCAGCGTAGTGACGCCAGCGAATACGACAATCATAGAGAGTCAGGGGGCAGTAAGAAAGATGCTATTATGGCGTAATAAGCTCATTAAGGATTGCTTCGGAATCGTACTTTGGGATAAGATGGATGGTCATACATGGGTGTTGACACATTTTTGCGCCAGTGGTTAACCCAACCACGCGCGAGATCGTATTCTTTAAAAACACACCAATATACGCGAAGAGTCGCATGATATGAAGCTTAATTTCATGCATTCAACCATTTGTCAATAGCACCAGCATCTAATGGCAGTATTGACATGCTTACATAATGAAGACGTGATCTTCATCAGTGCGTGCTAGCGTATATGCCGTCCGATGTCTGATCAGTCGAACTGTCGAAATGCCATCAACGCTATTTTTATTCGCCCTTGGTACTATAATTGCTATTATTGTTGCGACTGTTCCAATATGTCAACTCGTTGTGAGCTGGGAGAAGCCAGGTGCTTCTCATATTTTTGCGTTCCTCGGCGGGGTAATTCTCCTGCCTGTTATTAGACGCGCTGTCTCGAAGAGCTTAGGTGTCAAGATAAAAGATGGTGCAGAAAATGCCTCGATATATGGATTGGAGCATGGGAGGCTGCATTTGAAAGTTCCAGGGGCCATGTGGATGAATATGGGCTACTGGAGGGTAAGCGCTCAGCTAATTCTGTCGAACATCGTGCCAACTACTTACGCGATGTAGAATGGGGACGAATCTGCCTATTCGGCTGATGATCATCCTAATAGAGGCGAGGGAAGGCATACACAACGGAGCAAGACTATGGCAGAAGCATGTCGCGATCTGCTCTTCGAAGTAGCAACGACTGCTAGTATTTTGCGAAAAAAAGACTCCAGCGAGTCTCAAAGCGACATCAAAAAGCGAACATGTGTGATAGATCTTGGGTTTGGATGTGGAGACCAGACCGCCTATCTGATGGGTATAGAAGCACCCGGTCAGGTGCATGTCGATTCAAAATTCGGAGTGTACTTCGACTACTACGTCGGCATCACCCTTGACAAAAAGCAATTCCAATTTGCACAGAAACGTATTCAACATGACTCGCCGCCATTTCATCGGGGGCGCGATTCTCATAGACAGTTCAAGGACCCAAAGGTACAGCTTTTCTGCGCGGATGCATCAAACCCAGGAACATGGAGTGCGGAGCTAAAGGGTTGCATTCGGGATGCGATCTCAACTACACAAGAACATTGGTTACTAGCATTGGATACTGCCTACCATTTCTCGCCGTCTCGATGGCCAGTCATCAAACACGCTTGTCAAAATCTCGACGCTTCTTTTGCGGCCTTCGATCTTTGTCTCTCACCTACGGCTTCTTTCCGCCAAAAAGTCATTCTACGGTTACTCACGAGCCTAATGGGCGCACCGTGGGCGAACTTTGTCACTGCCGACGAGTATCGAACGAAGTTAATCGAGGCTGGTTACGACGACTCCCAGATTACTATCCGGGACATATCTGAGGATGTATTCGGCCCTCTTGTTGCCTTCCTCGAGCAACAGGATCGCGACCTACGCGTTGTTGGGCTCGGTCTCGGTTCTCTCAACGTGGCGAGGTTGATGTTTGAGTGGTGGGCGCAAAGTGGCATAATCCGAGGGTGCATCGTAGTTGCTAAACGAGTACATGATCAAGAGCATGTTGAAGCATGACGAGGATCTTTTGGAAGCACGGGGCGCGGAAGTGACAGCCAAAATCTGAGGGCACAGCATTGGCATTCACTTTCGATCTGCGTAAATTTACTTAACACACCTGCGCGTTGCAAAAGCCCTATAGGCTTATTAGGCTGAACCTGCCGATCACCTATATCTCAACCTATCTACGCGTCACCCCTTAAGCAGGCGAATACTTGCCCTATTTGCAGAGCTGTCTTGTTTGGCTCACGAAGGTGTACCACGGCATTCGCGACAGAGACTCGATATGTAACCTCCTCCCCATCTTCGTTCTCAATGGCTCAGTATGATGAAGCGAATAAATGCAGTACGGATAACGACATGGAGTGCGTGGCCTCCTGAGTCAACAGAGGACATCGATACGCCACACCATGGACGATGGTGAAGGACGAAATGAGGACGCTTCGCGAGCAGCTGCTCTTTGAGATCGACATTTATTACGAAGGCTGGACAGATTGTGTGCTTTAGCATCGTACACCTCAGGTCTCGCAAATCTAACATCAGCATGGCAGGACACAGTTTTGGTGGTAACGACCTATTCGTCGCACGTTACAGCGAAGGTATTCGACTTGACGAAAGATATAAAGCATTTTCTACCTGTTAGAAGACCTCAAACGTTCCATATTTCGATAGTAAAACAGGACCATACCTCCAAGTTACTGCACTCTAACTTCACATAAACGAACCACGACAAGCAAAATCTTTTACTCATATGCAATTACGGATTCAATCTTGGCAACAACTATCTTCATGAGTAGTTCCAGTTGTCAAAATCCCGCTTTATATGTCACAGGGCACACATGTATCTGTAAACACTCCATGGGAATTTTGTTAGTTCTCTCGTGGTCAACAATGAATAGTCGGCCAAGGAATTAATGCCTTCTAGATATCTCGACGTACGATACTTGTACGCTGGCCGAGTTTCGACTTTACAGTTCTAGGTGGCCATAAGATTAATCACATTAAATCGCTAAAGAGGAATGGAAAATGAAGAGCATCTGGCGATACCACTGAGGGAGGTGGAGGAAAGTCTCCAGTCCCTGCTTCCCGCGAGACCCGCGAGACCCGTGCGTGGGCGAATTCTTTACCAATGTGGGTCCGGTACGGTCATGTACCGCTTAGTTTTCAGTCTCCTATGGTCGTATATGACTGATTTCGAGAGATACAAAATATATATTGCGCCTATATTGACGACACTAGCTCTGTAAATGCGAATGAACTGGCGAATGAACTGAATATTGCTAAAGTATGAGAAGCGTATTTAAACCAAATTCATCAGTTGCCCCCGCCCGCGTTCCGAGGTCTTGCGCTGCAGCCTCACAACCCTGCTCATCGGTGATATAGACATGTCAATCTATCATATGTTTCTTCCTCCGACAAGCCGCCTGGTAAGTCTCCGAGGTTGCCATCCTCCTTGATACGTGCTTTTAGCATTTCTGCTCGAAGTCGTAGGAATTTGACGTTGTTTTCTTCACTACGTTCGTGCACGGGTTGGCGATCTACCACGTTGGCTTTCCACCATAACGACCGAGCGACATGACCCAGCAGCTTGTGGCCCTCAGCAATGGCAATAGCGAAATCCAAGTCGTTCCTACGGTTCCAATCAGAACGGAGGATACAGTTAGGAAGATTAGCAGCAACTTACAGCGCATCCGTCAATTGACCAAGGTGTGTACGCGCAAACGCGCGTTTATACAGCATTGCCGCCCTAAGCATGCTCTTTGGTTGCTTCTGTACGATGTTACATCCTTTCTCGAAATGACCAAATGCCTTATCAAATTCCTGACGTGCGCAGTGGAGATTGCCGTGATCGAAATGATATCTGCACGGACGTCAGCCTTGCGTCTTCACCAGCGCACGAACATACATTGCCATAACCCATAGTCCTTCGGTGTCTAAAGGAGCGACAAGGCTTCGAGCTCGCTCGTATTCCCTTTCTGCGTCGTCAAATCTTGCTGAGAGGACATAAGCCTTTCCCAAGCCTAAATGAGACAAAGCCGCGTAAGCGGGCGCAGTCTCTGCTTCATCTTTGCTGATCTCAAAGCTTTTGTTGTGCATCTTAATAGCTTCTTCGGCGTCTCCAACAGAGGCGTAATAGTTTGCGAGATTGTTGTATGTATTTGCAACGTCGGGATCGTCGTGAGGCAACAACTTCAACCGTAGTTCCAAACATTTGGAAAGGTTTTTTAAGCAGGGCACGTTCCGGTTCATCTCAAAGTCCACGCAGCCGGCGTTGTTACAAAGCTGACTGTACAACAAACTCTCTTTGTCCGTGCATGCTCGCTGCGCGATTTCGACCAAAATCAGACTCTCAGGACACTCACTGATCTCGTACAGATACCAAGCACAATTCTTGAGAAGCTCTTCTAGATCTGGTGAAGTAGCTAGACGGTCGCGCTTGCGGGCAGACTCTTGTCGAACGTACGCTGCAGCAAGCGATTGGCAGTGTGGTAGCCATCGAGAACACTCTTCCCAATGGTCGAAGAGACTTGCCGAGCCGCCCATCTTGGGGAATCTCGCGTTGATGAGCTTCGCTACAGTACTGAACGCTTCTTGTCGAAGATTGTTCTTGCTCTTATCCGCCGATAGGCTGTTGTCGAAAGCCCTTTGGACCAGACGATGGAGCGAAAGGGATGTATCACGTTTTTTTATCAGCGCAAGCTTTACCAGCCGATCGCGCGCGGCCTCGAATCTGCAGACCATTAGCAAGTGGGTCCAATTGCAGGAGATACCACGAACTCCGCTTCATCATTGCACAGATCATCGTACGCATCCGGAAGGGACACATCATCCTCGTCGTTCGCAAACAATGCGCAAGGTATGTCATCTGGCGCTAGCAGTGATAACATTGCCAGTAAGTTTAAAGCTGACTTCCCGACAGTATCGCTCATCAAGAGGTCGAATTGCATATTCCAAAGCATTGCTAGGTTATATTGCGCAAGATCGTTCGACATGCCTTCGAATCGTAACACACTCTGACCTTTCTTCTCATACCTGTTTAGGCATTCCGTGAACGTGATGTCTTCGTACGCGATATATGCTGCCATTTGCTCAAGGCCAAGCGCATGGCCTCCGAAATGTTTCAATAACTTGTTCATAGCCTCTGTTTCGGGCTCAGTGTAGGGAGGCTTCAGAGAGACCTTGTACCTCTCTCTCATTGATGCGAACATCACTTGAGCATCTTCCTTATCAAGGACGTCTAGAGCCACGCTGTGTGAGTTTCCAGGCACTTTCTGAGCCTGTTCTTTGTAACGTGTAGTGATAATGATATCCCCTTTCCAAGGAAGAAAGTGATTGTCCACCATGATTTTAAGGTCATCAACGTTATCAAAGACGCAAAGCCAAGTTTTTTCTGTCTCAGCATCAACGCTCGTCCTGGCTCAGGACCTGAGGGAACATACGTACGTGTCTGGCTCAACCAGTTCTTGAGACTTTGCACCATATCATTCTCATCACCCTTAGGCAATTGCAGTTGGCGCGCGATCTCCGCGAATGAATCCCGAAGGTCTGCTGCTCTTTGAGCTTTGACCCATAATATAGCATCATACCTGGACCGCTTAACACACTGACCAACGAAGGCATGTGCTAAGGCCGACTTCCCTACTCCTCCAAGCCCATGAATGACACAGCAGCGGAGCTCGTGGGTTGTAGCGGCAGAGTCAAAAAACGTTGTCATTCCTTGCATCTCGACTGAGCGACATCTGAAGTAAGGATTCAGCGGGGGGTAGCCCAGCATGACAGGGAAAAGTGGCTTTGCTCTCGTCCTGGCTGTCGATTAAGGAGCTTTCGTCAGATAGTCGGTCACGCTTAGCTGTCAGCACAGCATCTCCCGAAAGCCGTTCAATGACTTCTATTGAATCTTTCAGTCTATCAAAGGTCGATGAAAAACGATCATTCAGATCTTTGGACACTAGTAAGCTGTGAGTATACCCTCACCAGGTCATTATAGGCACGCTGTATGGCTTACAGAATGGAGGGTTCCGGAATCTGGCCACCGCTTCCGTCCAGAAGCCTATCAGAGCTATGAACATGTCAACAAGCTCCTGTCGGATCTGACGCAAATCTGGTTCTTTGTCGAAAGACATCGAGAGTATGCGGAGTTGCTGACGTATCCTCTTCAGCACATCAACTGTGGCTTCCAAAGCTTCACGTGATTCCTCGACTTGCCGGACTGCACCCTGATAAGGTTACTTCAGATGACGACGACCTTGAGAATTCTTGACCTAGTCGTACCTTTATAGCGAGGTTTAAAGATCCCCAGAGCAGGGTCGTCTCGAAAAAAGAACCTGTGCCAAGTGTTCTGATCGCGAGAGCTGTGGCTAACAGCCCAGCAAATGTGTCGAGACTTTGGACGGGTGGTGTCATCTGTTGAATGAGTAGTGTTGCTGGGTGATCAATGTATTTTTCCTCAAGCTTCTTGAGCGATTGGAGGAGATCTTGCGGTGTTTTGAATTTCTCAATTTCTCGTTTCTCCTGCTTCGAGAAGTTTACAGACCAGTACTTTTGTCGCGCTTCTTCCCATTGTGCGAGAAGGGCAATGTCGCTTCTTTCGAAATATTATTCTCAGTAGGCATTTTTCACCTCAAACCTGCCGAAAAGTGAGGGGGTTGCAACTTACGATTGTCTCTCGAGTGGGATCTGGCTGGGGATGCCCGCCGAGGAGCCTGCTGCGTTGTTCAACGAGTCATTGCTCTCATTGAGAGACAAATTGCTCCAAGATTGACTTATTGACGCCGGCATGATGGTTGGGAGCCCGAGTATCGTGGTTGCTGCGATGGAAAGGAGGCCTTCAAGAGCCGCAAACGAGTGACAGTCTGTGTTGCTTACCTGCCCATGGCAACATAGCAGCGTCGAGATTGACCGGTGAGGATCGGCGTGGAGGAGCCGAACGTGGAACAAAAAACTGTCTAGTGTTTCCAAACTCTATATAGCCGAATAGGCATACGTGCATGCCTTTGGCTTTGCCGCCTGTGCCACACCATTAGTCATGATGCTGCCTCGATCAGGAAGGCAATAAAATTCATGCACATCGTACTTCATTCGTTACTGGCTAAGCTATATCCCGACTAATTTCCTTTCTTATTATTTCGATGCGTTGCACTTTGTTACAGCGGTTATCAATAATGACCGCTTTGGGTGGACATTGAAAGATATTGATATCATTAGTCACGCAACACTGATACAACCACAAACGATCGTCCAAATTGAACACAAACGCATTGTCAAAATCGTTAGGACTTCACAAAATCGCGAGACAACCAGAACAAAAGGGTAAATTCGAATGGATCTAGAGCGAACGTTAGAAGTAATCACATCGTCGACGTCAATGTAACATACCAAGTTTTTCCGGTTCCAAGATCAAGTATGATATCGACCGTGACAAGTACAGCCTTGTACGCACGCCCAAAAACATTCCATGACGCTGGCTGCCATTCTTCATCGGATTCCTCCTCTATAGACTTCCATGGCTGGGCCTTCGCGTCTGCTGTCGGGAATCCGTCACGGTCAAGCGAGCTGAATACAGTGTCGGTATCTCCGGAGACCGACGAGGTGGACATGTTCTCTAGGGTGTCTTTGGTAGGTAGTGGGCTGGGTTGGGCCATCGTAGGAGTAGGTGGTCAGTGTCAAATTCGACAATGAAGGAAGTCTTGAGCTTTAGGGTATTTGAGGTGCTCAGAATAAAACAGCTCCGGCTATGTCTAGGATGAGGAGTTCACGACTCTAAATACGTGATTGTTGCCGACTTCATCTGAGTGGCGTATACTACTCGGGCATGAATTAGGCAAACTTGCCCCACACGCTGCATCCTGCGAAGTCCTTCATGCACGTCGCAATGCGCGTGCAATCATAGGTGTGGAGCTTATCAGCGTGATGCTGCCACATCACATGCAGTGGGGTTGGGTTGGGGCACGAATGATTTGCTCCCTGTATGAACATGCAAAGTAAAGGCATTTATTACAGACTAACCGTGCATAATCATATTGAAGTCGTTGGCCAACGCAAAAACGTGAGCTCGTGTAAATCTACCATGTGGCCCGTCCGCCAAGCTGAATCTATCCGAGACACCACTTAGTAGCTTCGAGAGAATGTTAGCCAACTATAGAGCCCGCGTGACGACAATTGAACGAGTCTCAATACTTCTTCTCGCTGGTGTATCGGCTGGCTGATTCGGCTGTTGAAAAGATGCGTGAGGACAATCTAGGACATGTTACTTTGGCCAATGCTTTGTTTGTTTCAGAATCAAGGCTTACACCGAGCATTGCCACTTGCTTGAGTGTCAAACATTACCATCAGAGTGAGGTCTTGAGGTGTTTGCTGGGGAAAATAGTAGAACATCTGAGACTCGCTGTGCTGTAGCAAGTAATTTTGGCGTCGTTCATGCGGAAACACTCGATCTACGGCCACGAGATCGTTTTTATTGACTGACCGGTAATCACAGACAGCGAGAGGACGGTCTTCGACCTTAGAGTTGAGTGGTCTCCACGTGCTGTATGAATCGATCAGAAGGGTTAGCGAAATTTGCGCGGGATCAACGTACTTGATGATGCGGATACGATAGCCAGGCTTCATGTATTGTTCTTTGTCTTGCTCTCGCAAAAGCTCTTTCAGAACCCACTGTGAACTTTCAAAGGTAGTGTCTTGAAGCCGATTTTAGTACGAGTAACATCAGGATCAACATGATGCTTACCCACTACGCAAATCAGCAGCGATTTGTTGACATTCAATAGACTTACCATGTACTCCACGAGGCAGTGTCTGCACCAACATGGGATCGTTGATGTCTACTGTAGTTGTATCGTATTGTCCGCTCCTCCGAAGCTACGTGAATTAGATCGACTTCAAAGGCGAGGGTGATGGTCAGATCACAGTTTGATTCCAACACTTTATGTACACCGGATTGAAAATTCGCGAAAGAAAATGCTCTGTTTCTTTGGCGTAATCCTCAAGTGTATCTTGGCTCGTGAATTCCAGGTTCTGCGGTTCATGACGCACGAACTGGAAGCCAGAGGAGTGCAAGGTGAAGGTATCGAGCTTCTTCGTAGCGTCATGGATCTGGACCTCTTGTGTGATCAATTTTATATTCGACAAACTCAACGGATCTTGGATTCGGGTTCTTGAGGAAGGTATGATCTGGTAAGGTGTTTCTTTGTCATAAAGGGGGTTCCGAGACAGGAATTCGAGAGTCGCGGTAACAGAACCCATGCTGAGTTTGTCGATGCTGCTTGAGCCGACAAAGTCGCGATTGCGGCCACTATTGACCCTGACAATTGCGGCTCTGCGAGGTTTACTTGTCTAAGTTACACTTGGTGAGCGCCAAAACGGTCTAGCAAGCCCAAGCGCGTTTAACCCCGCCCCCGCTCGACCTTTTGGGCCTGCTGCAGCGAGAAGGATCCTCCCGCAGGCTAGGCAGCAGGCAACTTCCAGAGATCGGTGAATAGCCTCGTGAGTTGCGCCCTGATCGAACCATGTCATTTCTTTCTTGCTCATCTGCAACCGGGCGTTATTGTAGCTGATTGGGGACAGCCTCCAACCCCCATTCCTGTAGCAGCCACTGTCACACACCCCTTGCTCAGCTGTGCCACGTACCGCGACTGAGCACAATAAAGGCATATTCACGCCAAGCGATGCCACCGGTGAACCCGATATGGTGCGCGCAGGCTACCACATGTGATTGGCACCACGGGAGCCCTGCATCAAGCTCGCCCACGCACCCAGATGAAAGTCTCAACATACTTTCGTCCTAGTACCATGAAGCTTCTCTGCATCGGCGCATTAGCTTTTGCTCTCACGCAAGCCGATTTTTCCTCATCTTTTTCCATGAGTGTTTTGTCCCGACTCAAGTCGCTTCAAAACTTCACTTCTTGGGCGCCCTGGAAATTCGGTCACACAAGGCAGAAACCAGCATTGGCCGCCATGGAGGATTTCAATGTCCTAACCACATCAGCCGAGCAGTTGGCAAAGCTGCTCGATTCGCAACGTTTGACAAGTGAAGCCCTCGTTGAACAGTATTTTGCGCAGATCGCTCGGCACAATCACGAAGGCTTGAATCTAAGGGCAATCATTGCGACTGCGCCACGCGACCGAACCCTCGACGTTGCCCGGAAGCTAGATCGCGAGCGCAAAGAGAAGGGACCCAGAGGGCCTCTTCATGGCATCCCAATCATTGTGAAGGTGAGGTCATCTCGATAGCGGTAGACATGCCATTAATTGTGCAGGACGTGTTTTTCACCCCAAGTCTGGAACTTGCGACGACCCTCGGCTCCGCTGCGTTCAAAGATGCAACGGGTCCTCGGGATGCCGATGTTATACAACTTCTTCTAGAGGCAGGAGTCATAATCCTTGGGAAGACAAACCTCTCGGTATATGAGCTCAAATGACTAGGCAGGCTAGCCACGACTGATAAAATTTAGGAATTTGGTAATTACAAAGGGAACGGTTTCAAGCCTGGGTGGTCCGTGACTGGGGGCCAGTTGGGAACACAATACCCTCCGCTTTTGCAGTGCGACTAACGTTGGCAGACACAATCACCCTACGTGCGGGGAGGTGTTCTTCCGAATGCTACTATGTTAGGGCATAGCGCAAGTTCAGAGTCTTTGAAAGAGTCGAACGACGCTGACTTAAAATGTATAGACTCCAGCGGGATCGTCTGCAGGATCGGCTGTTGGTGTGGCAGCTGGATTTGCAGCACTCGCAATATCAACCGAAACGGACGGATCGACTGTACAACCCGCAACTCGAGCAGCCCTGTACGGCTTGAAAGGCACACTGGGAAGCGTACCGACATGGGGTAGCCAACCTATCACGGACGTTCTTGACAGCATCGGCGGCATGGCGAAAACGGCAACTGATCTCGCAAACCTATTCGGTGTCCTTCAAGAAAAGGATTACACAGGGTCGTTGAATTCTTCGTGTGAAGGTATCAAGCTTGGCTTCGTAGATCCTGAGCTTTGGCAACCAGCCTCATTTGTGGTGGAACCGGTGCCTGAGTTCACCGAACAAACCGTGAGCCTCTAGCACGTCATCCGCTGACCGCAAGAGACTAACAGCATGCAGCTCCAGGCATATGCTTCCGCTGTGGAAACGATCCGCTCAAAAGGAGCAAAAGTGGCAAAGAACGTCCCTCTCATCACTATGCCAGAAGTCTTCGAAGGATTAGACGGGGTGGACGACACAGAAGTGTTCATGGGTAAGCGCTATGGTGCACAAAAGCAGGAAAATTTTGTTTGATTAGCGCTGATCACTGATTAGATGCCGACTTCAACCAGGCTTTTACAGCTTTCCTACAAGGCTATGCAAATTCAGACATCAAATCACTTGCTGATCTTGTGAAATGGATTGATGAGCATGCTGATGTCGAACTACCAGAAGGTACAAGTCATCTAGTCATTATGTAGAGATGTGTGCTGATGATACCTTTAGGTACGGATCAAGCCTACCTGAAGGACGCCCTCGCCAACAATATGAGCCGAGACAAGTTCGATGCGGCACTCAACCATATGCGTGAGCGATCTCGTAATAGCATTTTAAAGACCCTTGCCGAGCATGATGTCGACGTGATCCTGGGCCCTGCAGATGCTCGAATGGCATCTGTTGCTGCATGCGCCGGATATCCAATTGCAAGTGTTCCTCTAGGTTTTGCTGACTTTAACGGACGCGCCTTTGGGCTGAATGTCCTCGCTCCTGCAGGAGCTGAGGACAAGATTCTTCGCGTCATGAGTGCATGGGAAGCTACGTTCCCTGAGGGCCGCACTCCGCCGCCTCAGCTAGTGGATTGGACCTCAGAGACCAAATCAGGGCCGCAGCTTTGAGTATTGGCGTCAATGAGGCCTGAGCATCTCAACCCCGATACCAGAGGCCTTGGTATCGTAGTATCGTACAATAGATCATTCACGTCAAACTTTATGAACAGTTGTCTCTCTTTCATTTCAAGTCGTCGCATTTCTCGATGTAGAACTAAAGTCTATGGAAGCAACCTGCGCGCCACTGAGTGCAATCTGTACTAATGACAGTAAAATGCTCGCAACACCGAACGCTATGACTGCAAACAACCCCCAGAAACGGGCTGGATCTCGTCTATCTCTCCAGAGGCTACTCCAACCAGTCGGTTGTTGAGTGATGATGTACTCTTGTAGTGTGATCATTTTGTGCATAAGGAAAGGAAAGTCGATGGTTGCGGAGTAAACGGTTCTCACGTCGGGAATGTCGAGGTGTTCGAACACGCATTCGTCCGTCCAGTCTTTTGTACACAACCGCAGAAGAAGAGGATCAAACCTCACTCGCTCGCGTTCCTTGTCGGTACCGCGTTTCAGATCTTGCTGTAGAGCTTTTCTGGACGGTTTGTCTTGTCCGAAAAACAGCCTGTATGTAGCGATTATCTCCCGCAAATACAACCCTGAGAAGACTGGATCGGCCGCAGGATTTGGACCAGCTGAGTTTCCAGACACCCTAACGTCCGCACAGTAGTCATTCATGAACCTGCATTGTGGAAAGTCAGTATCGAAGTAACGTACGCAGAACTAAAGCGTCCCTCACCTGCACAGAAAGGTCTTTTCCGGGTCAGAACTGCAGAGCAAGGCGCAGAAAGAAGGGAAGCGGTAAAGCTTGAGTACGCGCAGTCTTCGATCGAACTCCAAGTGCTCAGCGACACAGTCCACCCAATCGATCGTAATATCTGCAAGCTTTGTGATGCTGTAATAACTCAAGTGGGTGGCTCTAAGCGCGTCCTGTTCACTAAATGCAAGCAAGCTCGGCTCGCGATGTGGCCGGGGGAGTGGCCCATTGGTCCTTAAAGTACCAAAATTCCCAAGCTGAAGCAGCAAGTCTGTCAAGGTACTCTCGTGCTGTATTGGGATCTCGGATAGACGCCATGCTCTATCCCTGGAAGCCCTCAATGGTCCTCCAAGAGACGCAATCTGCAGCTTTCCGCAAGACGGTTCATAGGCAGGTTTATAAATATGTGTCAGGAAGCCAATGCCTATGAAGATGAGCTGGAACACCAGCATCCGGTCTTCATCGTTTGGTTCAACGTTTGCGCCCTCGTCTCCTGTGCTGTCGTCATCGCTCTTCGGGTTAAGTCTACTCAAGCCTTCGTAAAGGTCTTCCAACGTCACGCTTGACTCTTCGCGCAAGTATTTGGCCACGGAAGCAAGAAGGGCACAGAACTGAGTGAATGGTGGCCTGGAAGTTGCAGGGACGATTGCGTTTCTGAGATCCGAAGGCAGCTGCTGGAATTCGTTGAACAGGAAACCGAGGTACCATTGAAAGTACTCGCCATTAACTTCGGAGCCACCTTTGACAGATATAGCGAGCCGAAGGTCATGCTCTGGGTCGCCAGGAGAGGTTTGAGCGATGTCTGGCAATAGCGTTAAGATGCAAGCTCATTGTGAAAGGCCAGGAGCACCCACTCTGCAAGGCGATGCCGTCTGTACTGGCACTAGCCTAAATTCGTTGCGTTAGCGCGCACCTGTCGCATTCAACTCTCAGATTGCAGGCGGTGACACTCACCATGATCAATCTCAAAATCCTATTGTAACTTCTCGGTCTCGGAAAATGGAAACATATCGAGGTCACTACGTGTGTTGCAGGAATCTGCTGGACGGAGTCGGAGGATTACTCGCCTGCCTATGAACATGCCGAGACTGTTCAGCCTCACGCAAAGGGGCGAGGTTGTCTGCGCGGTTGCCTGGCGCTCTCGGCTCCGAAGCGCCTCCAGGGACAGCGCCATCACGCACCATGGAGCAATGCTGAGGCCGCAACGCTCGTGTTGTCGAGCTCACAATACAGAGGATTAGCGGTTGGCCTGATCCGACTCGGGATACCGCAACACGAACGCCATCGCAATCTTAGGCTGAATCTGGTATCGGCTGCATGATCGCCTGCACATTGTTCTCAACTTGTGCGTGGCAGCAGGTGCATAATTTGCAGCCTTGAAAGCTAAGTAAGCTGGTATGTGTAGATTATGATCTTGGTAGAGCACAGAGGAAGGATCGCACGTACAGTTTGCCCTGTATCGCAAGGACGAATTCTCTCCGCATTCCACCCCAGTCCCCGCGAGATCATGAATGCGACAACGGTCGTTATAGTCGGAGCTGGCTTTTCAGGCGTTGCTATGGCGGCTCAGATAAAACGCCAAAGCCGCACCAACGACTACATCATTATTGACCGGGCATCAGGTATCGGTGGCACATGGCATGCGAATACATGTGAGCCAAACAATATCTTCATTGGCCTTAGACGCTGCTCAGGCTGACAATCACAGATCCAGGCTGTGCTGTGGACGTCCCAGCCCCTGCATACTCGTTCTCATTCAGACCTAACACCAGATTTACGAGGTGGTTTCCAGAACGTAGTGAGATCCTTGCCTACATTCATTCTATAGCTGAAGAATACGGTATATGGGAACATCTGCTATTGCATACGTCTGTTGAAGCGGGACAGTGGGACGAAGATCAAAAGGAATGGAATCTGGTACTGCGCAACGTGCAAACGCATAGAATTACCAGGCACAAGTGCCGCATACTTCTCGACGCGTGCGGTACGCTTTCGCAGCCTCATCTTGGGGACATATCAAATGTCGGAACATTCAAGGGAACCTTGAAACACACGGCTGATTGGGGTGAAGACCTGGACCTCACAGGAAGAACCGTTGCTGTCGTTGGAAACGGATGTAGGGACCTGAAAGTACAATTTGTTGCAAGCATTAACCACCCCAGGCTCCTCTGCTCAGCTGATTCCCATCATTGCGTCCTCGGTTCAATCTGTATATATCTTTATGCAGACACCTCAAACATACATCCGCAGCAACAACCCAAGGATTCACTGGTTACTGCAATATCTGTTCGCCAGAGCTCCCGTAATAGTTTTTTTGTGTCGATGGCTTATTCTAGCTCTAGGAGACTTGCTCTTTCGCGAAAATCGACTTGGTCGTTCTGGCGATGCAGTGCGTCGTAGATCATCTACCAGCAGCATCGAATATACAAAAGCGACGGCCCCAATGGAGTACTGGCACCTGTTATTGCCCCCCTACCCGATAGGATGTCGACGAGTGATCCGGGATCATGGATTCTTAAAAAGCCTTCATCGCCCGAATATCCACATGATAGGCGAGCGTGTCGTCTCACTTTGCGCGGATGGCGTACTCACAGAGTCAGCGAGGCACTATCCTGCTGACGTTGTAGTAAGTTCGAGCATCATGCCCGTTTTGTAGTTGCTTATCTGACTACACGTGTAGATACTCGCCACGGGGTTCGATACTTCTCGGTGCCGACTGGACCTGATTGGGAGAGGCGGCATTTCATTGGAAACGCATTGGAGGGAGCTAGGCGGAATGTCAGCCTACAAATCAATAGCAGTGGCTGGGTTTCCGAACTTCTTCATGATCTACGGGCCTAACAGCGTCTTTGCCCACTCGTCGGCCCTCCTTTCCATCGAGTCGTCCGTGGGCCTTATTCTAAAGGTCATAAAGCCTATCTTGAACATGCGAAGTCGTACCGTTGAGATTGGCTATCATCACGAAAGGGAGTACTACGAGAAAGTGCAGCGAGCATTGCAAAATACCGTGTGGCAGCAGTGCCGTAGCTACTACCAGAACTCTAGGGGAACCAATGTTTTTCTTTTCCCATGGACTGCACTATGGTTCTACGTCCAAAACAAATTTGATAGAGATTCTAATTGGATCTACACTTAAGGCCATTGAGAGGGGAGAAGTGAAAAGGCGCGGAGAGGCAGAACATTCAAACGATAACAATCAAGGTAGTGATAATGAAAGGATGATTATGTCGAAGCAGGTTGCCGACGAGCATTTCTTGCATAGCCAGTCAAACCGCTAGTAATATTTTTCTTTTCAGTGATAAGGTAATAAATCCTCATATAGCGTAAAACTCTAGCAGACAATGAAATCACGATACAACAAGTCTATGCTGACGTGTTTCGCCATGTAGAAAAGTGAGCACCCAATCCACCCCATGATTTGTCCACGGCCACATTAGTGAGGCTGACGGCGGGTTAATCACCCTACTGCGATTGCGTCCTCGATGGTTGTTGAAGCGAAGGTTTATGTACAAAGCTTTCCTTTGCTCTTTCTCTCAGCCTTCGCACGGTGTTCCTAGAAATAGCACATCGACAGGATCGCAATACCCTAGGTATGCACGACTAGATTTGACACATGGCCACACTTCGATGCAATACTAGCCTCAGCCTATGAGATACAGCGAGCGAATGGAGGCGGTTGCTACGCACAAAGCCGGGTCCGATTGCATCGAGAAATCCTTCGCCCATCGCGACATAAACCAAAGACTATCGCAGAGAGGATAGAAAATAACCAGTTTATCTGAGCAAGCATAGGCAAATAGATGTGGATGTATCGGTTCAAGATAGGTGAGAGATCTATACCGATACGGATGCACTGAATATGTGGTGGCCGCTACTCATGTTATAGAACCATATCCGATGAATGCTTCAGGAATAGCGTTAGGGCAGAAAGTGGTCCTTGTTTAAGAGGCACGCCAGGGCCTTCAACCAATGCGTGATCGCAGTGAAGGATCGCGGTAAGGCCAATTGCCAAGTCAAAAAGCTAATTTGGCAAAAAGCCGAAAGCATAAAGTAGCTATAGTGAAGGATATCTACCCTACAGCGACGCTAGTCTAGGACAGCAGACACTGAACTACACCGAAGGGGAGATCTTAGCGTTATAGAGTGTATGATGAAGGATATTTTGACGACCATCATAAAGACTTTCACATAAAGACAGCTCTGCAAGCCCTGATTATTCAGATGCCTGCGCAGACTTTCTGGAAAAACGATCTTCGCGCAGGTCAAGCAAAACTCATGATCGGGACATTCTTGCGAGTACGTGGTCTATATTCGGAAGGCCGCGTCAGTGCTTGCTATTATGATGATGATGATGAAGTTGAAGGCCTCATGGATTGCTGCCCTGAGCTTCAATTCACCATCCAAAGGAGCCGTGATAGTCGGGCGATAGAACCTCTGAAGGAAAGAGGAATGCAGACCGCCTCAATGGCTATTATCTACACTTTGTTCTCCTCATGAATTATATGGAGAAAAGAGTATGGACGTGCTACACAATGTCTTTGCCTATAAAGGTGACGCTAGACCATTGTCCGTGCATTTATTCACCCGCGGTAGGCATCCACACGCTAAGTTCAACTCTTTCACTTGCACAACGCCAAGCACGAGTGTTCTCAACAAGATCTCGGGCTCACGGGCACACAATACGATCTAGTCAATCTCCTGATTCGTACATATACGCCCGTTGCTCTCCATGTTTTAAGCCCACTCTCAACTCAAGTGCTCTGCCCTCGGCTTACAAGACCAGAGCTGAATCCAACCGACAGAAGTGAACGATAAGCAACGACCATGACAATATTCAACTCCAAGCAGGAGTTCTTCGCTCACGGACTCGACCAAGTTCAGCCCAGACAACACCACATTAGTCAAGATTGCGCCATCTGTCTCGAGCCACTCGATCTTGTTCAGACAGCCTCGGGAATTATGAGCATCAGCGGCAACGAAAAGCCTACCTCTCGCTTCCACTCTGCCGTCCGTATCAAGTCATGCCAACACATCCACGGCACTGAGTGCCTTTTGGCCTTTCTCGACGTCGGCAACACGTGTCCCTCATGCAGCCGCATGCTCTTCATTCCGCCATCCGAGCAGCCCATCACCCAGGAGGATATTGACACTGTGCTGCGGAACCTTGGCCATGTTCATGGAGAGAATGTGCTCATGCGAATGATTGCTCGCTACATGCAGCGGGCCGAGACAGCCGGCTTGAAGAGTCGGCAGCAAGCAGAGACTATGATCGCAATGGCGCGTATCAAGGACGAAGAAAAAGCCAAGAAAGACCGCGAGAATCTAATGCTTGGGTATGACGACTTTCTTGATAGCGACTCTGAGTGGTCTAGCGATGGAGGCCTTGGTGGAGAGGTGGCGAGTGACAACGAGGGCGATGAGGATGAGGACGATGCGAGCGACTAGTCAACCGACCCAGACCTCGTTGCCTGATTTACACATGGCAGCAACGGTTGTGTTACTACCAAACTCGCACAGCCGGAAGCGGAAAACGTGGACACAAGCTCTGATGAGTCCTAGCTGATGTAGTTTGTAAAGACTAAAGGATAGATCTTGCCTTGGTTGGGTTCCGACTATGAAATGCTACTCCAACATATGGTTTTCTCATGCTAGCTGTATCTTTTTGAATCTCAATATGGTTGAATGACACTCCACTTTTCTACAACCTTACATGATTATAAATGAAAAAAGTGTCGTTAATAAATAAGAAATAGGCGAAAGACAAGAACTTAATTGTGGTGGACTTATGTGACGTTGCACCAGTAAGCATCGAAGACAACGTTCATTCAATGAAATATGCGGAACGAGTTCAATTTGTCCATCCTTCGTGTTTGATATGTATTTTCCTACGAATACGATGTTGGTGAAAAACAACCTACACTATAATTTTGCGTTATGTAAAGCCCACCTATTAATTCAGAACATATGATGAATACGTAAATTGTGTACAGCTTTTGAGCTGCAAAGTTTTCAAGCCCATCTCATAGTCAAACGCCACGCTGAAGGTCAATTTCGGTACCAACATCAGTAAGCTATCCTGGGCTGCTTGATTCCTTACTAGGTATTCAGCTATTACCTTTGTCTGTCTTGCTTTGTTCTTTAAATAAAGTAGTTAGCTTCTCTGTAGAATAGCAAGCAAAGAGGGTCGTTTACCGTTTGAGTAGATGGTGCAAACGGATTGAGGATCGAGTCTCTGAAATCCAGATTAATAGTCCCGTGTTCACAGTTAATAGACCCCCAGATCAGGGCTTACCAATATGTATTCGATTATTCGAGAGTTTATGAATCGCGTCAGACTTGTATGGTGTTTGGACTAGAACGACTGTCACGCTCTGATCTTGAACAGACTCCTGATCAAATTAGATTATACGCAATTTCTTAAACGAGTCATGACGCATACGCATGCATATGAGCTCCCTTTGAGGAATGCCCAATAGAGAACTGCACTCTCTGCAGCACAATAGAAGACATATAATCGACATGGTCGTAGTATCGCTTGTCAAGAAGGTATTAGGGTCAAACAAGTTAAGCCCAACTCGGCGGCATTAGTGCACGAAACCCAAACGCTTGGCTCATGCGCCATTCAGGAGATCAGCCGATTGGCAGCCAGCCTCGCACAGCACGACAGCTTATGCCCAATCCGCGCTACGCGCCGAGCCGTTCGGAAATGAGGAAGTTTTGGCCCGCCAGACGGCGTCGGCGCCAACGGCACTCAGCGCGTTGGAAACTCCCAAACATCCTCCTCTCCCCTTCCCCCATCCATCTCCAGAGCCCGTATAGAGATCAAATCTCAGATAATCTTTTGGCGGCTAAATGCTGGAGCATCAGGATTTGCGATACGGTATGGAGCAGTAAAGCCGCGGATAAATTGTAGATCCAGCCGCACGACACAGCATCCTGAGGTCAGTGCAAAGGGGTGGATCGGAGGGCACGTGCGGCTTGTTTTGTGGTTCGCTGCGGGACGAAGCGGCTCCTGTGGAGCCACGGTACCTGCTCGCACTGGCATTGCCCTATGCCAGCTGCGACAAGGCAGAAAGGGGCAGTTCCGGGTACCCGGTCTGTAGGTCTTTGAGATTCTCATCGAATGTTGAGATATGTCACCATCTTCCAACCATTGACTTGGATTGATCGCTACGCCGTTGCGTTGCAGACGGGGCTTCGGGGGCTGGTTGCACGACAACTCCGAGGGGGTCGATATGAACTGTGCCGCTACCAAGGCGCGTAAGGAGAAGCGCGAGTGATAGCGGTGGCGTCATTGCACGTTCTCAATAAGACGAATGCTGAAACACCAAGATAATGGGGCTGAGAGGCCAGAACATTACTCATACAAGCTGGACGCTAGGCGCTGATACCTGTGCACCCACCGAGGGCCATTTCGGCATACGTCTATGTGCTGTACAGTGACATGCTCGCATGCCTCGAATGGTGCATAAGTGACTGATGAGGCGAAAAACTATTTTCAATGACAATGCCGCACTAGGGCTAAAAGATGAATGTCGCGTTCAGCCAGAAGGAGGAACCATGGGAAGATCGTGTCCAGGTAAAACGAAAAGAGGCAAGATTGTCGATTATCAGAGTTGATCATAGCCCCAAGTGAGTGCTCTCGCATGATGAGCAAAAGGTTATACAGCCAGCAGGCTGTGAATAACGTGCATACCCGTATGGAGACAGCAACTTTGCGTATACCTAGAGCTTACTGAGATGGTGTTCTTGCATTGTACAGAAACCGAATACCAGGGTTTGGCGAGTCATTGGCACTTGTCTTATTTCAGTCAGCTCGTACCTGGCCCCATAGTCAGCACGCCACGTTAAGCCGTACTGAATAGTCGGGAGGCGGGTGTAACGCCCGCGTCCTCGAACAAGTAAGGTGCCTACTCTTCGAGGGTAGCTACCAGGTCAAGTGCTGAGACAGGAGAAAGGGTCGCTCTTAGGCAGAAGATTGTGCTTGTTGGCCAGGAAGCAAAGTGCGCAGGTGTGGCCGTGCGAGAGCCCAGGTGGACTTGTTTGTTCAGCGCTCAGCAACGCTCAGCAGCAGCTGAAGAAGTGGTCGTTGGTGGTGGTGGTGGTGGGCGCGTCGGAATCAAGCCATTGTCGTCCCGCTGGGAGCTGTTGTGCAGGCCGCTAGCCGCAAAAGCAAAGAACATGCGACCAGGCTCGACGGCGAAGCGGCCGTGGGTTTCCAGCGGGCATGATGGCTAGGCTTTCTCGTTTGTAGGCCGGCAGGCATCCAGGTGCAAATCCAAACGCTGCCACAGCGCGCTAGAAGACGGAGGCATCAAAGCTATCTGAGCAGAAATTAGCAGCCAACGCGGACACAGGTCGGGGAGCATGATGGGCTTGCCTCTGTGCGGGTTCGCGTGTACCGTAGTACTCTATCGTGCATGCGAGCAGGGTCGTTCTGGGTGAAGTGCAGGGCGCCATGGCAGAGATAGAGTGTTGGTGAAGGTGCATTGGCGGGGGAGGGCAGGGCACGTGCAGGGGTGTATACGCAAGTCAGACATTACCCATCGGGCGCCTGCAAATCAGCGCCCGACGCACTCACCACACCCACACTTTTGGTTCCCGAACTCCGCCCACGCTCGTGGACTGCTTACGTGCAGACCCTGGTGACACGAGCCGCAGCACGTTACGGTCCTGCCCCAAGTGGCCCAGCCTATCGCGGGTCCTAACACCGCCCCCGGTCAAGCGTGGAGCCCAGCTTTTCCTGTGCTTCCCCATCGCCTCATCTACCTTGCATTTCGCCCTCTCGGCTCGTGCTGCTGTCTTGCTGCCCTCGTCTCCCAACCTCGATCATGTTATGAGCGACACGCCTGGCCACCATGGTGCATCTTGCGAAGCGTCGCTTTGACATCGTCAACGACCAGCAGGTCATCCTGCTCGTCATCCCCCCGATTTTCCTGGTTGTCGCGACGGCCGTGGTCATTGTACGATGGCGGGCGAGGCAGGCGAAGCGTATCAACACACTGGCCGAGGACCTCCTTTGCTTGTGTGGGTTGGTGTGTGCCAATGCACTCAATGACATGCCCGTATCTGGCGCTGACAGTGATAGATCATGAGCCTTCTAGTTGTCATAATCATCTTCGTCCTGGTTCTCGTCGACGGACAGGGCATGAGCACCGTCCAAGTCAAGGAGCATTTTGGGGAGCCTCTGGGATACCGATTCTGGATACGGGTACGAGTCGCATTTTCAACAGAGGACCGTTCCACTAACCTAGCTCCAAGACGCAATTCGCCGTTGACTGCTGCTGGGCAACCTCGGTCACCGCAGTCCAGCTTTCTTTGCTGCAATTCTATACCCGCCTATATGATGCTCGTCGTATCTTTCTTTGCCTATGCTACCTAATGATGGGTTTGGTGGCTGCATGGTTCGTGTATGCCATCGCTGCATGGGCGTACCATTGCCATCCTCCAGGTAGCTGTACGCTGGCGAGCAAGAACAACTGTATCATTATTGGATCATTACACGTTGCTTTCAACGCCTTCGTCATGGGTCTAGCAGTCCCCGCCATCACTGAGATGGAATTAACCTCCGTGCGAAGGAAGGTGTCGGTTCTGGGATTGTTTCTGTTGGGGAGTTTGTATGGAACACCCACATATCATAAAGTAGAAGTCATTGCTGACCGTGTGTAGCTGTACCATCTGTGCCGTATTGCGCATGGATTGCGTGTTCCCCTTCTTTGCTGACATTCATGTCGACCCCATAGGTGCGGCCTGGGGCCGCATGCTGTTTTCCCCCCTCGAAATCGCTGTCGGCATCATTGCGTGCTCCATCCCAACGCTCACACCGTTCCACAACCGCTGGCGATCTGAACGTCGTCAGCTACCTAAAGAAGGTCCATTGCACGGTCTCCGAAGGCTAAAGTTTCGCTCTGGTAGCAGTGGGTCCTCCACTTCGAATTTGAATCCAGCGAACTGGGTCGGCAAGAATGCAGGACACAACAATGCTTTTGTATCGCTTGAGGATGGTGGAAAGTCCAGCGAGAGAGTTAAAGACCTAGGTGGTCATGATATCAAAGTCACAAAAGAGTATAATGTTGTGCATAGAACATGAGGAAGCAAATCGAACATTCCTTATTTTCAAGCATATTCACGCCCCTTCACTGCAATTCTCCTTGCTCTTTTTTCCCTACTGATTGTGTGCGTCATTCTTGGGAAGCTTGCGAACGTTGCACACCAGAATCTGAATTGTTTTCGACAGCGGACCATTGACCCCAGATCTGACCTTCCCAATCCGGCACGATTGTCTCTGAATCAAACATAGAGACTACTTCGGTTGACCGCCACGATTCTGGGCTGGATCATCGTAGCCGCCAATATTCAAGGGTTATGATTCGTTGAAATGCTGCGTGGTAAAACCTCTCCGATGAGAGAAACGATACAACAGGTAAACTTAGCCAAGGAGACAGTTCACGCATCAAGTCGAGCCAGAATCGACGGATCATCCAAAAACGATATGCCTTGGTGGGACGAAAACATGCTCTTTGTCTCGTAATCCATTTCTGCCTGATTGCGGATCTGAGTATCAGACGCACTGCACTGTCTCACATGAAGACGCAAACGATCTGCAAACGGGCGTTGTTCTAACCCCAACGTTTCTGCATACCTTACGGAACCCTTCCGACTTGGCTCTCCAATGCATGCACGAAGAACCGAAATGAAAGGAACTGGCGGATGAACAAAGTTTACGAAATGCTTGTCCAGCGCTTAAGTGAAGCAGTAAAACTCCGGTGCGCAGGCCCGAAGCCGTGTGGAGCATGTAACTCAGCGGTCACGCTATATCTGTTCGTTTCCAAAGCTAAAGTAAGATGCTATTCGAGGGCATCGAAGCAAACACGAGGCTGATTCATGTTGGATGTGGTCTCGATGAGCATTATTGTAATGCTGGGGTCGTTCCGAAGTCCGTGTAGATCTGACGTTATTGATCGCCATCGTTTAACGCCCGGCGGCAACGCCACCTTCCGGGAAGGGCGACTGGCAGGTCCTGATCAATGGAAATAGAGATCGAAGATCCTTGTGTCTGGCGCACGGTCAAGAAACCACGCTTACTCTTCGGAGACCGGCTCAGAATAGTGTGCATTCGAGTAACGAATGAAGAGACCCGAAGCCGCAACTTCACATGTGTATATCGCAGCCTTGTGTATCTTACCGACGTACCGAATTAAGGCTGAGCGCGCTTATGCATGAGACAAATGCGATGTAAATAGCTTGTTAGTTCCCAGAGTGCGCTAAGGCATGTTGCATCAACTAGAAGCGTGCTAGCTAGACCTAACAGAAGTCAAGGTTAAGAGAATGGTCGTTGCGTGTTGGATGATTGGAAAGATTGAGTTTGAAGGTGGTCTTTGAGATACGTAGGTGTAGCCGGAAGCTTATTTGCTTGTAGAAGGGGCGACCCAAGGCTGATAACGCGTGTGCTAAGCTGCAACCTTCGGTGTACGAAACCTTCTGTCAACTAGTAACACCCATTTTAGGTCTTTTAAATTATGAATCAACTTTCGAGATTCAGAATAGTTACATTTTCTAAGCCCGGGTCTTGCGGTGTCTTGCGAGTTCCAAGGCATTCGATTGATAAGAATTAATGCAAAGAAACGCCAGGAATACCGAGACATGAGAAGAACTAGATAAAAGAGTCCAACGCTGTAAAATCAGCGACAGTTCACAACACTATGAAAAGGTAGATGTCTATTATAGTCATCGCACACCCCTGCTTTCTTCTTCTTCTTCTTCTTCTTCTTCTTCTTCTTCTTCTTCTTCTTCTTCTTCTTCTTCTTCTTCTTCTTCTTCTTCTTCATCAGCATCACCGTTCACGACTGATAGCCGTTACGGGAAACATCGCGACATTAAGGGTACGATGACGAGAACGTTACTCATGCAATTTACCTATGACCCATAGACAAACACTCTCATCGTGAGACTTGATCGAAAGAAAAAAAATAACGTTGGCAAGAGACTCAGGGAAAGGCGAGCAGTCGACGCTCAAGTCATTACAATTCAGCTTTTAGCGGCATGATAGAACAGTGAGCTTTTGATCTTTCCCGCGAAACAAAATGTTTAGAAAGGAATTATAGTATCATATGAGTTGCCTATATCTCTTGAGTAAAGCGCTTACTTCACCGCTTCTTTGCGCACGATTCGCAAATACCAGCTGAGCAGGTCTAGGACGTAGTCGTAAAGCTAATGTTTGTTGCGTAGCGTAAGACCACTTTGCCTGTCTGGTCTCGTATGATACTTTGTCCTGGTCACTGTGCTCTTCGAGACCCGGGAGCAGGACTACTTCGGTATTCCTGATCACTACAACCACAGTGTAACGATAAGCGCGCTGTGCCTGTTTCGTCAATGCATTCAGCAACGATACGGCAACGTTGTGTTTACATATGATTGAGATCGTCAATCCACCTAACGATAGATGTCAGAGAAGACTGGTCACAGCTCACGTCACGGATTGGAAGAAAGATCTTCTTGCATTGTGAAGCTAGCGTAAGATCTCAAAACTTCCAAACCCCATCCCATACACGTTTCTCCTCTTGCTTGTTTCTCTGCCCATCCTCCCTTAACCAAAGAGGTCGAACATGCCGCCTTCCATGTCGCTGTCGTCATCCTTATCACCCATGATGTCGCTACCCTCGCCGGGCTCGTCCTTATCCTCATGCACGTTTATCTGCGGGCGTGCGACCTCCGGAGCGGAAGTCGATATGGCGGTAAGGATGTCCTTGACTTCCTTACCCTGGAGTGCTTTGGCGAAAAGTGTGGTCCAGATGGGCTCGACGTCCTCGATGTTGGCGGCTTTAAGCAAAGTCTGTAGCTTCTCGGGAGTAATATCAAGACCTTCGTCGGCAAGAATGAGCGCGGCGTAGGAAACGGCGGTTTCGGCCTTGTTAATGTTGGTAGTGGTGGTGGCGGCGGTAGCGGACATTGAGTGTGCGTCTGGGGGCAGTATTCGGTATGGTTGAGCAGTGTTAGGTACTGGTGGGATACCAGCGGCTTGAATTTCGCGATTCGATGATTTTGGTTGGGCGGTTTGGTCGACGTCGAAGAGCAAGTTCGGGTTGTCGTAGTACACAGAAAGGCCGTCAGAGTATAGTAATTATACCACAATTGCAGCGCCCTTGAGCTATACTACCACGGTACACTTCCTGGTAATTTTGGAACAAAGGGCGGTGATTCTTGTTATTGACTCACGAGCAGGGCGTAGCCACCGTTGAGGTATGGTACGCCTAGGCCAAAGCGTTCTGAGTCACACCAACACTCAACAGGTGCCTAGAAAAGAGTTTCCCACCCATTCACTTCGCACATTGAACATCTACAAGACTTATGTAGCACTCATGGAAGGCAGTTATGAGGCTGTCTCATGTAGGGATGGTCCATCATGATCATGATTCGCTGTGAATGTCCATAAACGTGTACTATTTGGTCTGTTCTATATCGTCAATGACACTTCATAGCCGGAAGTGAAGTTTTACATAGATAGTGCCAATTCCCATTGCTTTTGCAAGATCTTCGGATCCATGGGTACCACGTGTGGAGCCCTGGCCTTGGTATACGGCACGTGAGCTACGTCATCGGCCCGACGGCTCAGATCTCACAGCACGCGCTTCATCCGGCATGAGCTGCGCAATATCACTACAAATGCGCCTGTCCATATATCGAAAGATCCTTGGTCGGCAACATGATTTCTTGAGGCGCCAATACACTGCATCTGCTCAGCGATGTCATCTACAGGTTACCCGGGGATTTCCAAGTTTTGATGTGCTCGCACAGGGCAACAGCTGAGACGCGACCCGCCTCGCGTTTCCTTGGACAACGCACGCAATGGCATCACCCTAGGAGGGGTAGTGAGGGGCTACTGGGGGCTTATAAGGCTACCCACGCCTTGCGAACAGCCTCAAAAGCAACTACCTCACAGAAATCCTCCATCCACTTGCCATTACCAATACAGCACACCATGGCCACTGAAGAAACCGTGCAGCTCAACGAAGCTCATGCCCCGCAACAGGCTTCGATCGATGCTTTCAATTCAATCCTCAGCTCCGTTAAGGAAGAGCTTGTCAAGCTCCGCCGTGACCATGACAGTATGTGCCTCTCATCCCTCATCCCTCTTCCAGGCCGCTTGATTGATGTATAGCCTAGAGCACGAATCAGAGTATTTCCGCGCCGCGAAAGATCTGTCCGACGACGACTTAGCATCCTTCTCCGCCTCCGACCTCGAATCCGTCCGTGTGGCCGTCTCGGCGTACGGTCTACACCTTTTTGGCAAGGTCAAGATCCCCGCGCTCGATAACGGCTATATTCATGTTCGCATCTTTGGCTCGGCTAAGGATGGTACCGACGGAAGCAGCGCCGATGAGAGGGAGTATAAGTTGCATAGCATTCACACCGAGGAGGTCGTGAAGGACGACGGAGACAGGGTGTATAGGGCTATCTTCGGGAAGGATGATGAGTTGGCTTGGTTCGAGACTTGATTAAGATACCCACAAAGCGGAGAGGGCCATGGAGAAGGGCATGGCCACGCAATTTGCTTGGCTAGCTGTCGTTCCTGCATTTTCAAATGAAATTGAATTTTGGACTTATCCTATGCCTGCTTCCATACCCTTGCTTTTCCTACGTCCCCAACATTTACGAAACTCGTCCTCTTGTTCAAAGCATACTTTGCTTGTCTCAGAACATCATTCTAGGGCCATTCCATCATCCTTTTCATCTTGTGGTCATCTCACGTTTACACTTGTGATATGGTCCGAGGGGGAAACTGGGGAATTTGTAGCTTTAAGGATGGTCTTCAAGGCCATGATTGCCACTCTGCAAAGCATGGCCAAATTAAACAGACAAGATTACGCAGGTATTTCGTCAGGTATGTGCTAAAATCGAAAGATCATGCGAAACTTCGCTTCTGTATTGTTCATCTCATGAGCATGATGGCGAACATATCGCCCAAGTCATGTAGCACCATAGATTGATATATTAGAGCAATAAGTACTTAACGGGTTACTTATCATCTTACGTTTTTCAAAAGCACCTAAGTTTTTACCTAGTTTCTTGTCTACGCGAGTAGCATAGATACCATAGGTAGCTTTAACTCCTTTTACTTTCTACGAGGCCACATATCTTGCTTAGAAGACCACTCAGGTAGACTGATAGTGGATTATTCCTACGGGCCTGAAAAAAGCGTGTTGCACACACCATCATGATGTGCAGCTCCCTTCAAAGTATTGCGTATTCCTACGAGAAATTATTTGAATAGAACATGTCAAAGAGGTATTTGTCTGATGGTGAGTATCATATATGACTGTGTGAGCGTAAGAGGCTCAAGTATAGAAACCTTGCATAATCACACGACTCGAACTGCCCCTCTTCATTTTAAAAGCTAACATCTTGTCTCTGAGACATATTAAGATTGTGGGAGTGCTATCGCATGAAGATCTGTGTACATAAAATACTAGGACCTGCCTTGAACGCTCATTGTGTTGCTGAGCTGGATTATATTGATAGGAAAACAAAGTGCAGAGGGACCAGCTCTGAAGATGCGGATGCGGATATCAAAAGACCACTGTGAACGGAAGAAAGATGATGGGGAACTATACCACCTGAGCTCCTTCTCGTAAAAACCGGAGTCTTTTGGATGAGCCAAAAAATGAAGTTTGCTGTCAGGGAGCCTGTCCTCTCAACCTGAGAAGGTCAAAGATCGTGTGTAACAAGGCCGAGGAACTTTGTAGCATGTCTTTATTCACAAAAAGGAAATGATCCCCTCTGACTAATAGATTATCGTTTTCTTGAAGATCATGTGAAATCGGAATGTCTGAAAAGTGGTGTGTTCTCCACCCTTATAGGACTCGAATTATATAGTGCCTACGGGTCACAGTACAATTATCCAGTCCGGAAAGCATCCAACGCCTCAAACATCGTATCCTTTTACCTTTTAAAGTTCACACTACAACTGCTCAACTGTTCATCATATCCTCGAAAAACTATCAATCACTTCGCCAAGCCTTTGCATGCCTAGGCTTCCATGTTAGCGGTAGCCTTACACAGCTGAATAGGCTCGCTAGAAGGACAAAATTGATCCTCCTATGTTTTGCAGGTTTATGTACGGGAATGCACCCTTCTTGCAGATAGGCCTTCTTCAATTCCTGCAATACATGTGTAAGTGTGGAAAACTTTAGATCTCATGAAGTATGACTTACTTGCCAACCATGTGTCATCCCCGGTCTCGTCCTCATCTTCAGCCCCACCCCAGACCTCATCTTCAACGGTGGAGCTCGAACCGCCATCGGCGTTAAGGTCGGTCGAGGGCATTGATGGCCTCATAAGCAGTGGATCCTTTCGTGAACCCAGCTTAACGCGCTTGTAGGTCGGGGAGTCTGGGCTACTGTCCGTCGGGCTGACCTCGAACGGTCCGATGAACTTGCGTTTAGGCGCTGGAGTCCTCGTAGTAAGCTCTGTGTGCTTTGCGAACGGCCGAGCGGGGTATAACTCATTTGAATTTGTGATAGATGTGCCGGCTGGATACATCACTTTTGCAGGCGTCCCGCTAGCAGGTGTCTCTTTAGTAGCTTTGTCCATTGTGGTAATAACGCTGGTATCCTCAGGGTCTACAGGAAATCTAGCAGCATATTCGGCTTCGACCTGCAGTTCCATTCTTGTCTTCACTCGCGGTCGCTTGGGTTTGTAGTCCGTCACGGCCGGGGCACCGGTAAATTCATAATACTTTCCTTTCGCACGCAAGTTCGCCTTCGCGTATGCCGTCTCACTCTCGTCTGACCAAGCTGGACGTCCTCTGTTCTTCCTTCCAGCCTTTATGTTGCCCTGATGATCGAAATCGAACGGCCAGAAGGTGCGCAGTTCTTTGTACGTGTAAAGCATAGACTTCCAGATAGCGTAGCAAGCTCTGTCTTCGAGGTAGACGTAGTGCGGAGGTTCTTGCCTGCTGCCACGAAGAATGGGATGAGGAACGTCACTGGTGTAAACCTTCCAAGTAGGGTGACCTTTGATGGTGCCCTTGACACGTTGAATTACGTGTGGTGTTGAATCGCCGTTGCCATGCTCGGGACGCCAGACTTTGCGCACGCACAGCCCATCGTCGACTAGATCGGCATTGCTTCCTTGATGATCTGCCGTTGAATCTATGAAGATTAGGGATGGGCTCGAGGGATCCGACATGCTGTTTGTTGAATTTGGCGATGACTTGTGGGATAGAGATTGCGTCGAAGGTAGTGGAATGGATTGGGTAGAAGAAGGGCGGAGAGGTGGACAGGAGGTTCGGGTGCGGTAAAGGTTGTCGAAGGTGAGGTAGAAAACTCAAGCGTAAACAAGAACGATAAGCAAAAAAATATGGGTGTGGCTACTCGTGTAGCGATACGGAGGCTATAATGAAAGTGTTTGTGAAGACTGGTTGCCTGCCTAGAGAGAGAGGCGTGGAGAGAGTGAGGAGCGAGAGGAGGGTTGGCATAGAATCTAGATATACTTCACCGGTCATTATCAATATCAGTGATGGGACTTTTCTATTGCTATACTTGAAAGACTCTTGATATCGTGCTTCGTACAAGGCTTCGTTAGAGGGTCGCGTGGGTCATGGCACCTGTTTGCCCATGCGGGACGGCGGTTGAGCTCTGAAATCTGCCCTCAGGAAGAGGATGCACCTAGTATGAGTACTCCAAGAAAATACTGCACGTGATACTGGCTTCGTTGGGTGTTGTTGTGTGGGTGTTTCGGTGCGACTCGGCCGCCCAAACTCGGTTGATGTCACGATATCCCCGCTGGCCAATCAGACGCACCAGATGTAATCAAGACTGCCAAGACAAGCAGGTCCCGAACATGTCAAGCTTCCTACCGCCACACTCTCAACGACAACGCCTGCTTGTGCGCCCCCGGAGCCTCAATTGCACGAGCATAGCTCGATTCCGCATCCATGATGCTCGCCCGCCACGCTCCTTCCGCGCAGACGCTGAGCGCCGTCACCCATCGAGCTCTTCCTGCAGCATCTGCAGCTTCACGCCTTTCGACCGCCGCGGCCCCGTCACAGTCGCAGAAGCGGAACCTTGCCACCGTCAACGATGCGCCGAAAAGGACATACGGGGGTTTGAAGGATCAGGACAGGATCTTCCAGAACCTGTACGGCCACCATGGTGCGGATTTGAAGAGCGCGATGAAATATGGAGACTGGCACAAGACGAAGGAAATTATACTCAAGGGCCACGACTGGGTGTGTATCGCACGTCTCAGATGGTATTGAGCTATGCTGACTATGTACAGATCATTTCTGAGATCAAGGCGTCTGGTCTGCGAGGCCGAGGAGGTGCTGGCTTCCCCTCGGGATTGAAATGGGTATGGCTTCTACCAGCCATTGAGATGGGTAATGCTGACAACGGCAGTCTTTCATGAATACCAAGGACTGGGACAAAGACACCAAGCCGCGTTATCTAGTGGTCAACGCCGATGAGGGAGAACCGGGCACCTGCAAGGACCGTGAAATTATGCGCAAGGACCCTCACAAGCTCATTGAGGGCTGCCTCGTAGCCGGCCGTGCTATGAATGCCACTGCTGCCTATATCTACATCCGAGGAGAATTCTACCACGAGGCTACTGTGTTGCAGCGTGCAATCCAGGAGGCATACCAAGCTGGCTTGATCGGCAAGAATGCCTGTGGCTCGGGCTACGACTTCGATGTCTTCATCCACCGAGGAATGGGCGCATACGTATGTGGCGAGGAGACTTCGCTGATTGAATCCTTAGAAGGCAAGCCCGGAAAGCCCCGTCTAAAGCCTCCGTTCCCCGCTGCCGTGGGTTTGTTTGGCTGCCCTTCTACCGTCGCCAACGTCGAGACCATCGCTGTAGCACCTACTATCTGCCGACGGGGTGGCAGCTGGTTCGCCGGCTTTGGGCGCGAGCGCAATCAGGGCACCAAGCTTTTCTGTATTTCTGGCCACGTCAATAACCCATGTACTGTCGAAGAGGAGATGTCTATTCCTTTGCGTGAGCTTATCGACAAGCACTGCGGCGGCGTTCGCGGCGGTTGGGATAACCTCAAGGCCATTATCCCCGGTGGTTCTTCAACCCCTATCCTACCTAAGCACATTTGCGACGACGTACTCATGGATTTCGATGCCCTCAAGGATGCACAATCTGGTCTGGGCACTGCTGCCGTCATCGTTATGGACAAGTCTACGGACGTTGTTCGCGCTATTCAACGTCTCTCCAAGTTCTACCACCACGAGTCCTGCGGTCAGTGCACACCTTGTCGTGAAGGTTCAAAGTGGACGCATCAAATCATGGACAGGTTCTACAAAGGACAAGCTCGCGAGCGTGAAATCGACATGCTTCAGGAGTTGACTAAGCAGGTCGAAGGCCACACGATCTGCGCTCTCGGTGAGGCGTTTGCGTGGCCCTTGCAGGGTCTTATCAGGCATTTCCGGCCAGAATTAGAGGCAAGAATCAAGGACTATGGGGCCAAGAATGGTGGTGAAGCGCTCGCTGGTGGATGGGCGCACGATGCAAGCAAGAGAGGCCAACTCGTTGCGCCTGGCCAGTAGAGTAAGGAGACATTTTGTACAATGAGTGTTTTCATTTGTTTCGTTTGACTGGCGATCTGGTCATTGAATTGTGCATAGTGTTATCGGTGCAATTGATCTTATATTCGAAGATGACACTGCTTCTGATTGTGACATTGGTATCTCAAGAGTAAAAGTAAAATGGATCCACGCTTTTTGCAATCAACAGTAACCACACGGTACCGCCGCGTATCGCCTGACCATCATATCCGGAATGTAATAGAAACAGCAAAGAGGAAGTAGCGTCACGACTCGATGACTTGTGCAGCACTCTCAGCCTAAGCAAATGTTGATGAACTCCTCCCGACTGATAGCATGGTCCCCACTCATATCGAATTCGTCAATCATCGCAACCAGCTCCTCATGCTGTAGATTCTCTCCCAACTCCCTTGCTACCCTTGTCAAATCATCCAGCGTGATCCTCCCCTTGTTGCCCTCATCAAATAGGTCAAACGCTCTATTAATCTCCTCCTGTGGATCCCTCGCCACCATTCTTTGGGCCATCAACGCCTGGAACGTATCATATTGAAGCACCAACCTCGGCGGAGTCTGATACTGTCCTACAGGCTGCTTTTGCTTTGCGCTTCCACCCTGTTGTCCGGCCGGCACCCCATTCGTCTGCAAAATCTCCAGTATCTCCGCCTTCGGTAGATCAAAACCCAACGCCTTCATCGCGACTTTTAGCTCATGATAGTCGATGTACCCGTCTTTGTCGAGGTCGAACAGGTTGAAGGCTTCCTGAATCTCCTCGCGCTGCTCCTCGGACAAGGCGCCAAGAGCTTCGCGTGCGGCAGTATTCATACGTTCCTGGTTCTCTCGGATCTTGCGATCGCGCTCGAGGCGCTCGGATTCAAGGCGTTGGGCGTTCTTAGAAGGGAAGGCAGGCGTGTGAGTGGGTGGGACGTTGGGGCGGCCGAGACCACCGTAGCGGGAATTGAGGGGTGGGTTGGTGGAAGATGTTGCCATGTAGGGGTATGGATTGCCGTTGTCGCTCAAGGTGCTATATGTGGTAGGTTGGTCTCGGACGACTACAGTGAGTGTAGTTGTATGCGCTCTGGGGAGATATTGAGTGCGGGATTGCAGGATACTATGAAGCTATGCTGTGGCTTTGATTGCGTTGCGAGAGGTGCGTCTTCTTTGTTGTGGGTGGTGTGGAGGTGCGCGGCGGGACCGAACGCGAACGACGCGTCTGATGAAAGCGTAGACTAACGTGGTCGGCGCATGACAGGCGCCGCGCGCTAAGATGTTTCAGGCGGTGGACCATCTACCTGGACGTCAGTTTGCACGCACAGTGCTGGAGCCTGAGGCCGCCTTCTGTTGTTCGTCTGGAGAGAAAGCATTTGGCGATAGCATAAGGCTAGAGTAGTCTTTTGGCTACATAGTGTTTCAGAATAGCGGTTGCGCTGGGCTGAGCAGCCTCAGTCTCCCAGGCAGCAGTAGGTAGTAGCATTAGGAAGCAGCGCAGAGCAGCCTACATTACGACTCAGCCCAGCATGGGCAGACTGGGGCGCACTGCCATTTGCCAATTGCTTGCGCGCTTTGCCACCTCTCGTTTCTAACAGCAGGTCTTGCCGCACTGAGGGCAGTGAGGGCACTACACGTGACCCAAAAATAGCGGCTTGGCGCCCTCCAACCCCCCAGCAGCAACTCCCTCGCCCAACAGCACGTCTGTGTCCATGTTCCACCGTCGCTCTTTTCATGACGGCCCCGTCTCTATTTAATCCACCCGCTCTCTGAGCTCCTTCCACTCCTTCGTTCTCATCCCGCGCAATCTCACCGCGCTTGCTCAACTCGGGCTTGGCGTGTTTTCTGCCAGCGACGGGGCTACTTCACGCTTTCCCAACCTTACTTCTCCCAAACCGTTTTCCCGCGCACGCGCGACCCTAACCACAACCCCGCAAGCGACCGTTACGTACGCTCATCGCTACGGCTTGAATACACACGCGCGTGTTGTCCCGGCAGTCTCGTCATGTCGTTTGGGTCTGGCGGCTTTGGGGGCTTCGGCTCCAACAGCAATACCCAGTCGACCTTTGGCGGCTTCGGGTCCAATAACAACAACAGCAGCGGAGGTAAGTAGCCATTTTCTTTCTTGACAGGCGTCTTAAGCTCTCGCGAAACGGTCGACACCGCGCGCCCGCCAGCGAGCATCGCGCCACGCAGCTCGAATATCTCTGACTTGCCATCCGCGTTTTCAGGCTTCGGCTCCAACACGAATACTAGCGGCAGCATCTTCGGTGGATCAAACAACAACACCGGCGGCGGCGTGTTTGGTAGCAATAACAATACGAGCTCTCCATTCGGAAGCGGAGGTACGTCGAAGTTTTGCGCGTTGCATTCGCGTTCTTGTTTGAACATGGTCCACATTCTTAGGATTGCACACCGCGTTCGACCTTATTTGTCGCATACACGGTTGTTCCAGGCTCTTCCATCGCGTTCTGGATATTCCTCATTGCTCCGGTCTTGATTTTCTGCATTGTACCTTTGCGGGCACCTCACTAACTTGATCGTCTAGGTGGATTCGGTACCAACAACAGCGCAACCAGCTTTGGTTCGAAACCGTTTGGAGGCTCTACGGGTGGAGGACTTTTTGGCGGCGGCGGCGGCTCTACGTCAGGCACTACGTTCGGCGGCTTTGGTTCCACGAACAACAATAGCACCACCGCAACTACGTTCGGCGGGGGTAACACCGGCGGAAGCATCTTCGGCCAGAATAAGAGCACTGGTTTTGGATCCACGAACAACGCTACAGGCTCAACGAGTTTATTTGGCGGAGGTAGCACCAGCGGTGGCTTCGGCACAAACACTGCCTCAGGCTTCGGCTCATCGACATCTGGAGGCTTCGGTGCAAACGCCAACACCAACAATGGAACTGCCGGCACGCCTTTCCAAGCCTTCACCGAGAAGGATCCAGGCTCAACGAACGCCTCATCCCAGTACCAGACCATTACCTTTCAACAACCTTATTCGAACTTCTCATTGGAAGAACTTCGTGTTGTAGACTATGCTCAAGGCCGCCGTTATGGCAACCAGAACGGTCAAGCAGGTGCCTTTGGTCAGAGCACTGGTTTTGGAGGGTTCGGAACGAACAATAACACAAGCACAAGTTTCGGCTCTAGCACGAATACCGGCGGCGGCGGCCTGTTTGGCAATCAAAACAACACCACCACGACTTTTGGGTCTAACACGAACTCGGGATTCGGCAATGGTAATGCCAACAGCGGCGGCCTGTTTGGGCAGAATAAGACTGGCGGCGGCCTCTTTGGCAGTTCTACGACTCAGGCTGGTACGACTGGTGGGCTTTTTGGCAGCACGAATAATACCAGCAATACTTTTGGCTCAGGTGGCACTGGTTTTGGAGCCTCGACGACTGGTACTGGCGGTGGTCTCTTCGGCCAGAGCCAAACCCAGAACAAGCCCCTCGCATTTGGAGGGTTTGGCAACACCTCCAGCACCACCAACACCACACCCACGCCTTTTGGTGGTGGTGGATCCTCAAATGCCTTCGGCCAATCGAACACTGGAGGTGGACTGTTCGGGCAAAACCCGACATCAGCTACGTCAGGTTTTGGGTCAAACACTCAGACGTCCAACACTGGTGGCGGTCTATTTGGCAACAGCACGGGTGGCGCCTTCGGTCAAAATCAACAGAACCAGAACCAGAACCAGACCCAGACCCAGACCTCTGGAGGTCTTTTTGGTGGAGGGTTTGGACAAAACAATCAAACCCAACAGAAACCCGGCGGTCTATTTGGCAGCTCAACCGCAAATACTGGTACTAGCCTCTTCGGGAACACTCAATCGCAACCGCAACCACAGGCGCAGACAGGCGGATTGTTTAGTCAAAATAAGACCGGTGGCCTATTTGGACAGAGCACTACTGGTCAGCCGAACACAGGTGGGCTATTCAGCGGATCAACCACCAACACCGGAAACACTGGCGGAGGTCTCTTTGGAAACTTGGGCACCCAGAACCCACAGCAGAATCCAGGTACAAGTCTCTTCGGTGGTTCAACTAACCAGCCGAAGCCTGGTGGACTGTTTGGAGGTTCCACAGCCACGAATACAAACACTGGTGGCGGTTTGTTTTCAAATCTAGGGCAGAGCAACAACAATGCCGCGCCTCTTGGTAATTCTCTGTTCGGTAATCAAGCCCAGCAGCAAACCAACCAACAACCCCTCAACAACAGTCTTTTTGGTGCATCCGGAAACTCTCTGTTACAGACCTCGATGAACACAAATCCCTACGGGAACGACTCTTTATTTGCTGGACTGAATACCCCTATGCAGAGTCCGGGCCCGCTGGCTACGCCTCTATCGAGCAGTCAGAAGAACAAGCGGAGCTCTATCCTCCCTCAACATAAGTTGAACCCTTCACAATCTAATCGCCTGTTGACACCTCAGGGCAAGCGGGCTGGCGGCTATGGATTCACTTATTCCACATATGGAACACCGAACAGTGCTCAATCCAGCCCTCTCAATGGCAGCATGTTCAGCGGTGGTAGTCTTTCTCGTCAATTAGGTAAAAGCATGTCGACGAGTAACTTACGCAACAGTTTCAGCGCAGATACAAGCATTCTTGCCCCCGGTGCGTTTTCAATGACTGGACGCTCTTACGGCACTGGCAGTCTTAAAAAGCTAAACCTCAACCGAGCGCTCAACCAGAGGCCCGCCTTATTTGAGGACAGCTCGGCTACTAAGCGCGTAAGCTTTGCTGCACCTAGCCCTGAACATACTCCCAACAGCACCACCGTCAATGGTGCATCAAGCAGCGCGCTGGTTGTTCGCGAAGAACCGGAAGATGCATCTCCAGGAGGCTCTTCTACAACCATCAACGGCACCACCGGAAATGGCCTCAATGGACAGTCTAGCCGTGTTGAGATGGAGCAGGTGAATGGCAGTGAATCGACACCCGTTCCCAAGGACCGGAGCTTAGCTCCTCGCACATCCGCGTCACTGAATATCCAGAACGGCCAAACTATCGACCCCATGGCCGGCAGTTATTACACTTACCCCAGCATGGAAGAGCTTCGGAATATGAGCAAGTATCAGCTCAAGAGCGTTGCTAACTTCGTTGTTGGTCGAGACAAAGTTGGCAAGATCGAATTCAACATGGGTAAGCCTGTTGATCTGTCGGATGTGCCTTTGAACAAATTGTTTGGCGACATAGTCGCTCTCAACCACCGCAATGCAACCGTTTATGGCGAAGCTTGCTCGGTTGTGAAGCCGCAACTAGGGTCGGGATTGAATCATCCTTCACGTATCACCATGGGTAATTCATGGCCTCGGGGTGCCAATCGACAAACCAAGGCTAGTCAGAAGCATGTCGAACGCCTGAGGCGAGTCACGGGTACTGAATTCGAGGAGTATCGTATGGAGACCGGCGAGTGGATCTTCAAAGTTCCTCACTTTTCTTCTTACGGCTTCGACTACGATGATCCAGATGACCAAGAATCCAGCGAATTGAGCCCTGTACCCGAAACTCCTGCTCAGCTAGGCAACAGTCAGATGTCTAATACACCGCAAGACGATTCCATCGCCAGCGCTTCACAATCGAGTCCCGATGACACCTTTGATTTCAAGAGGGGTATGCGGAAGCGCGCCAATGTCCCTGGGCAGTTCGGCGATGAGGCAGCATACGAGGAAGATGAAGAGATGGGACACACCCAAGGCGAGTCTTTTTTAGGGGAGCGCTCCGTGGGTTCGCTTGATGGCCAACACGACTACATAGAAGCAAGCGAATCAGACTCGGTCGATGATCAGGACATGGCTAATTCTGTTTCTGGACCGGCTCGTACCACGGAGCAAGACGTCGCCAAGCAGCCCAATCCTTTCAAGGACTCTGTCAAACCGAAATCAATCCTTAAGGCAAGCCAAGTGCTACGCCCGACCATGGGTACTCCTTCGAAAGGACCGACGGTGTTCGATGATGATTGGGCAAATGCCTTGCAGCGCACGATTAGCCCTCGGAAGCAGGACCGGCTGGCTTTGCGGGAGAGTCAGGGAGATGCTCTCCGCGAGCGTGGCAACAATACAACCAATCTAGCACAATCATTTGGCGCAGGAAACATGAAAACGACTATGAGTCGAATGGATCTCATGGATTCTCTTTTCGGGGAGACTGACAGACGCAAAGATTCCACGACAAAACGATTCGGGCGTGGTATTCAGGTTTGACTTCCCCTCTCCCAGCATGTGTTTTGTTCAGGCGCAAATCGTGTCGGGTTCCACAGCAGGTTTCCTTGATAGATTGATGCCTAGGACTTCGGTCCGTCATGTATGTAGTTGCAAAACAATATGAACAATGTTCGCTGAAACAATGTCTAGTTCCCTTATGCGAAGCGACCCAAGACAGCCAACGATCTCGACCAGTTACGCGGTGCCGACAAAGATTTCCATAATTGCAACAAGCCACACTTCGGTGAGACCGGAATATTAGTGTATGCCGGGAAGGGTGTTGAGGGCCCCAGCGACGACATCTACTATACCGATCGCGCATCAATTGCTGGTGCTGAGAAGGACATTCGCTTCAAAAAGCTTCCTACTTTCGCTAATGTAAGCTCTCAGCCAACAACGATTTACCTCTACTAAAACCGCATAGGCTGTCCCACCTACGGTGTACCTTCAAAAGGAGCACACCCAGATCTTCTCCGTGAGCACCGTATCAAAAGCAAAATTAAGGACTGAGCCGGACACGCTGGAGTTTTCGCAACTGGCTGATGCTGTTCCACTTGGCACTGCAGCCGGCACTCAGGAACATCAGGCATGGCAGCTTCTTTCCTTGCTTTTTGATGGTGGGAAGGCAATACCACATGGCATGTCAGCGGAAGAGTACGACCAGACCCTATCCCAGGATCGTAAGGAACGACTATCTCAATTTTGGCAATCTCTTGTTTTTGAGGACGCACAGAATCACGCGAAGGAAGCTTCAACACCTGAAGAGAAGGCTATTGCATATCTCAGCTGCAATTCCATTTCCGACGCTTGCGAAGCTCTTTTCCGAGGATCTGACATTCGCCTTGCTACCATGGTATCTCAGATCGGTGGGGACACTGCGATGCGCCAAGATATGACATCACAAATCGAGGAGTGGAGGCGCATGGATGTGCTTGCTGATATGGAAGAGCCTATCCGTGCGTTGTACGAGCTGATCTCTGGCAATTGTGCACAGGCCGACGGCAAGGTCGGGGCCGGACGAGAGAACAAAGCATCGTCCTTCAAGATTGCCAGTCGCTTCGGCCTGGACTGGCGCCGCGCTTTTGGCCTGCGTCTTTGGTATGGAATCATGGCTGACGAACCTATTGAACTCGCTATTGCGCAGTTCGCAGATGCTCTGCGAGATGGCAAAGAAGATGTCAAACCAGTCCCGTGGTTTACCGAGCAAGGTTTGAACATGGGCTGGGATGATCCGCAGGAGGAACATCGAGAAGATCTCCTCTGGGGGATATTGAAGCTTTACGCCTCCTCGAAACTCCAATTACCTGCCAATGTCGAAGATATATTGGCCCCCGAGTGCGTCTCGGGAAATCCGTTAAACGCTCGTTTGTCGTTCCAACTTTTCCAGGTGCTTTACTCACGCCGGAACGATGAAAACGAAGATGAAGATCGCCAGGTGGACATGCCTTGTTTCCGTGGGCTTGATGGAGGAGCTCGGTACTCATTTCTTTCCTCGACCAATTCTCAGATTGAGACCGACCAAGCCGAGGATGCACTTGAAGAGCTCGGTGACAAGCTCACGCTTACCTATGCAGCCTCTTTACATACTCCCGAACACTGGACGACGGCTGCGTGGGTATATATCCATCTTTCTAGCTCAACAATGCGCGCGCACTATATCCGTTCGCTTCTTACTCAATTCTCTAACACGTATGAAATCGCGGATTCAGACCCAATCTTCGACGCATTGATGAAATTAGATATACCAGAGCAGTGGATACATGCGGCTGCCGCTTTACAAGCCAAAACCGAAGGCAATGCTTTGCGTCAAGCTACACATCTCATCAAAGCCAATGAGCTTCAAGAAGCACACGAAGTACTTTGTCGCAGCGTCGGCCCTGATGCTATCATATCGCGCGACCACGATCCTCTTCGTGAGCTTATGGGCGGCTTCCTCGGCACACCACCCAGCAGTCCCACTTCCGAGCATGACCATGTTTCTGGTGGAAAGACCAAGGAGCCGGTGCCTGGATGGATCCAAGGCGGCCAAATATACTTTGACTACGTCGAGCTACATGACCTTACAGATCAGCGCGTGGGCTACCGCGTCGATGAAGAGCTCAACGAGCGAATCAATGATCTGTGCAAACAACTGCAGCAATCGCTAGAGAAGGTGTTGAAGAATAAGTGGGATGGTGTGAGTCTCGAAGAGCGTGTCGCCTTAAGCGAGATCGCAGGCGTTGTTGCTAATCTGATGGTTAAGAACAAAGTATGTTACTATGAAGGGAGAGTGGTATTGAAATAAGCTAATGATAGAGCAGCTTGCGGATCGTGCACGCGTGTTGCGTCTCCCGCTCACAGAGGACCTTTGGCTCAGACATTCGGTTGATTTATCTATGAATTACTACCGCAATGTGGTCTCTTAGAAGGAAAATCGTAATCAGCCGTGGTGGGATAACAGGGTTTTGGGGATAAGTATCGACTCGTAGGGTATACGTACCGGGAAGATTAATGAGTGGTAGCATACGCTGGCGGGTGTATTATCAAATTATGGGGTTTGGAACCGTGTGCTTTGTTTTTGTAGCTGTTTTGGGGGCCGAACGCGTGGCTTTGGGTACTTGCTTTGCTGTGTTTTGCTCATTTGCAACACAGGCGAGCAAGGTGGAGCCATCATCGTGTGGCTTCTAAAATTAAAGAGTAGCGGTGCATTTAGAGCATCAAAATAGGCTTAGTTCGCTTCGAGCGTGTGTATCATAGACTTGAGAAAGCAATCATGTTTAATTCTGGGACCAATTCGCACAGAACTTAATTGATATCTGAACTTAGTATGTAACTTCTGGACCCTCAGGGGAGCTATATAGCGACAGAAGCAATACCTTAGCGGAGGAACCACGGCCAGAATGGTACACGATTGAGGGATGCAAACGCATTAGATAATGATGCATGCACGGGAGACGCAATCTTAGGACCCAGCGGTCAAGGCCGTTACCGTGCAGCTGAACTTATGGGGACCTTGGTTGTATTACACTAGCCTCTATCAGGTCCCAAGCTACGACACTTAGCGCGGACAGGGAGTTGGTTTGGGGGCTGTTCGGAGAGCTGAAAGGGATGGGCTGGGTTTGATTGTGGGGCATGGAGCAGACGGCGAAGAATAAAGCAGGGATTATATGGTCTTTCGGCTGACGCACTCTCTATGGTGAATGGGTCTCTAGACGAGGATTTCTTAGGCAAAGATCGAAAGTGGCAGTGATCCTTATATGCTATGCAGGAGACCTGCTGGGGAAATCAAGATGAAACGTTATCATACAGACGTAGTATTATGTATAATTATTGACATACATCTTTCTTAGTCGATGACATAGCGTAGTCTTCTCATTTCTGGTTTAATTATGTGACATAATTGCAGAGTCTTTCCACAATATCTAACAATCACATCACCAGCGAATTCGGAAAGGTACACTTTTACTATATTCAACGTCGTGTCATATCGGTTTTCTCTGTAGAGCCTTTACTTAGCTGCTTATATATTAATTTGTCAATGTCTAACCCATGCTCGAGTCACTGGACAATGTCAGCAACCACTTGATCTAGCTACCTATAATTGGACATCGGAGTTTACTATCTACATGGAGGGGGAAGCAAAAGATGACTCGGTAATGTATGAGCCTGTGCACTTTGCGGAGGTCAGAGATCAGGTCTGACGTGAAAAGATCACTCCACTCTTCCTGTACATTGGGTGTAACCATATAACCGGTATCCGACGATAGCGGTGAGTTCCGTCGTGGCTCTGTGCAGTGACAGCTCTGTAAGGAGTGTTCGGTACTATGACCTATGACTTATCATCCACGATCAGGTCTATGGCGTTTATGACATCAGAAACTCCGTAAATAACACTGCACTGGGAACGGCTATACATAATTGTCTTAAAAAGCCATTCTATTACTCAGGAAGAGTCGGGATCCACCGATGTTAAAGCCTACGGAGCAACACATGACGATCAGTCCTTAGATTATTAAGACCACCTATCCGTACTCGTCCGTTGCTTGTCATCCTACCGTCTTGAGCTGATGAAATAATGGTCGGTCACTGTTCTGGTGCCGAGGTTCTTTTTTGCAGATTTAGGCATCAATGTTGGCGGTGAGCTATACCCCACGTCAATTGTCGATCTAGGAGAGCAGTTTAATACCTGTATTATTCGCGTTTAAAGGACACTACGGCCGTGTTTTCTCCGAATGGTTTTTTTAAGCATCCGATGTGCGACCTCTCGAGTGGGTGGGCATTATCACCGCGGCGTTGGAGCATATTGTAATGACTGAACGATTTCTCAACAGTCGCATGACCACCATTAGGAACGTCGCCCTCGTTGAGACACATTCAAGGATCAGTGACAAATAGTGGTTGTATTTGGATACCTGATTTCGACGACCGCGCTTGCAAGAGGCAGTGATGCTGCGATGAGTGATCGCCTATATTGCATGTCCGCCTAAACCCGACGACACGGATGTGCTGGAATGGAACCTAGCAACGGTGCCCGGAGTCCCGGGAGCAGTAGTGAGCTTTCGAAGTCTGTGAAAAAATGGAAAACTGTTCTTTAGCTTGGCTTAGACTCTAATTCCACAGCTCGGTAGGGAAGCCCCTGGACGGTTCTGGAGACGCGCGAAATAAATGATAAGCATGATTCTAACATTGCTGCTGGTAGCAAGTAGCCGGTGCAACATACCATTTTGTGGCAGTGGGCTCATAGGGCTGAGCCTTGTAGAGTACGCACTTCATACTGCGTCATGGTCTATTGGGTGTGACAACTTATTACCCCAAGGAGAAGCCTATCGGCTCATGATAAAGACTCGAATCCGTAGCGATTCTCCAGTATACTTCCGAGTGTCGTCGGTTGGCGGTCAAGCTGTTGAGACCCAGTGCTTACGCATCACCTCCTCATCACAGCTCATTGGCGCGTGGTTAATTTAAGCATAAAGGCTAACTTTGTCGAGCTTAGTAGGGCTGAAAAGCGCATGCAAACTGCCTAAGAACTCCATACGGCATCCTTCCACCATGCTCTGCGGCCTTCCTCACAATCTTTCCCTCGCCGCTCGGCGACATGCTAGCTCGTGAGTGGTTGATATGCCGCTCTGCCGTTAAACCCGCTGGTGCCGTCCACCGCTCAAACGCCTCTCACATGTACAAGCCGCACACGGACCACACTCGCAGTCGTTTTCTGATGAATCATCGAGCACTGGTCCTCGCATTTGACCGGCTCGTATGCCGAATGCAGTATATGTTAACTAACTAGAATGAACCCTGCATGCCGAGTCACCGATGTCCAGCTTCAATGATCCGTCACCATTCCTCTCCAGGAAAGACATTTCAACACGCGAAAGGCGTGCACACAACGTGCGCCACTCCCCTGATCCAAAGCTACATCGCAGGGCGACTTTAAGGTTAAATTGGCGTGCGGGAGGACCCAGAAGGGTGTCGACCTGTGCCTTATCCGCACATTGCTATTCTTGTCAACGTTATTCAGCCTTCCAAGAAAAGGCATTAGCTGGAAGTACCACCTTTTCTCGGCTAGGCGGCCATCCACAACGTTCCAGAAACCCGGCCTACATATACAACGGCTCGCGTCCTTGGCGATCTCCTGTCTTGCGATCCAACAAGCTTTCGACACTGGTTTTCTACCTTCTTCATCTGCACGCCGCTCCGCCTGTTTGATGGATTTATCTGCTGGCGCCATGTTTTCGGCTACTAATTACCAAGCTCAATCCACATCAACACCTTCTAGTAGGAAGGGAGGCATCATTCCAGAGGGGCAAGAGCCAGGGAAGAAGCCGAAGAAGGTCAACAGTGAAATTCGAAAGCAACAGAATAGAATAGCCTCAAGAAATTACAGTAGGTGTATCCGTTAGCTTGTCAACGAAACAATAACTTACTTTCGTTGCTCTCTAGGAGAGAAGCGGAAAAGGAAGCTTCAGTACCTCCAGCAACTTTTGAAGGATGGAGAATCGCCAGAGGAAGCTGCGAAAGCCGTCGAAGAAGCACACCGAGAACGCGTGGCAACACCGGAATACCACGCTCAAGGACCACCGGCACCATCTTTCACACTCCCATCCAATGATCCTTTCCCACCTTTGGCATCAACAAGTGGGAACGCTATCGACCCCGTCTTCTCTACCTCAGCAACCACCTACGACAGGCATCTCGGCCGTGCACCTCAAAATTATTCCACTTATGAAAATCCGTGGAGCAGTTCAATGTACGACCAGACACCATCCGTGAACATGGCGACTTGGAATGTCCCGAACTGGATGCCGAACGTAGACTATACGCCTCCAACGTCTTCAAGATTAGAGGGTTTTGAGTACACCCCGCCATCGCGCACGCACCACACATTCGAGCAGCTTCCAACGCCTCCGCAGCAATCTCGGACACCAGACCCAGATTTGTTCGTTCTCGGATCATATGGCCATTGCAGAAGAGTTGATAGTCACCAGCCGATGAGAATCTCGAACGTGAGTTTGCCTTCCTCGGCGTCATCGTCACCATTCCACTATACAAGATATGCTGGGGCACAATAAGAGTGCACCTAGCGAGTTACATTAGGGAATAACGCACTCATTATCACCGATGTGAACATCGCTCATTCAACCACAGTGCTTCACGAAGACGCCGTTTCATGTGCATCAGCAACGCGTCCATCTTTGAGCCCATTTCTGAGGCATAACCAAGATTTCAATTAGCTACCCCTAATGAATGTGCACGCCATGTTTGATCGCCGTTCAGCGAGCTGCAAATACGAGGTCACATTACACCCAACCAATCGACTTTGCCGCTCTTTCCCAGACGGGAAAATGGGGGCCAAAACATTTGATCAGAGATCGGAGATTGCATCCCGAATTGAGGACGAAATGACGAAATTCCAACAGTATTGCGCAAGGGAATGAGCAAACATGATGGTATTGGGGAATGGCACCAGATCTGGAGGTCAGCGAGTGTAGATGCCGAAGTTCGGATGCAAGTTATCCCCGATTAGCTTAGCTTACGCCAGCGGTGTAGGGCTGCCACGAGAGAGAGAGGCTTATCAGATATCCTCCGCACATAAGCAAGTGAGCAGGCGAGATACGGGGTGTGGAGATGATATAAGCCCAGGACAGGTTTCACAGCAGCGCAGATGTGCTGCTAAAGGCTTACAGCCTCATCTTGTGTGCTGTCGTGTGCTAGCAATTGCTAAGAATGGATGGAGAATACAGTCATTTCGCGATACTTCTTTAGAAGCACCGGTCGTTAGATGATACCAATAGCCCATTCTGGTAATTCTGATATCTCCACTGCGTGTTAAGGATGATGGTGTGTATGGCAGGTTTGACGTTCTCAACGTATATCCTACGGATCATGGTTTGCTGATACTTTCAACAAGGCACATAGCTGCATGGTCTCGTTTTGTCTGCTTTCGTACACTATCAATATCTCAGGATGGTAAGCGAAATACAGTCACCCCATCATGGTGTCCTGATCCTAGTCTTGCATGCGATCATAAGGGTGCAGTACCCGTAGGATAAATCTGAAGATGAGTCTGCATTGCGTATGATAGCTTACTTTGCTGTGTATGCAAAACCTCAGGTTCTACTATCGTAGACACCCCTTCAAGTTAAAAAGGAGGAGGGAACCGCTGCTATCTTTTTTAGGTTCCTATCCTTTAGAACTACGTACAATGCTTCGATGCGTAGTGATACATATATATCGTAGACATTCCGAAACGAGACATCGATTTGGCTACCCGGACGGCTGGAGTGTCTGGTTTGCAAGTAGCGAAAAGGAAGTCAACGGAACATCATGTAGCTTGGGAATAGCTCAATCGCATCGACAAGAGTGAATAAGGATCAATGCTACGACTTTGTCATCGACGAGCGCGTCCACAAGGCGCCGCTTTCGTCGGGTGAATTCCATGTAGATAGGTTTGTCGGCGGGGAGACATGGGACCTGGCACGCGTGCTGGACGCGTCTAGGGGTAATAGGAGCGGCCCAACTATACTGGGTAAAGCAGCAAGAGTCGCGGCGCAACGCCGCCAGTCCGTGCAAGTAGCCAGTTCCGGGACAGAGTATCGCCGCCTAGTGTCAGCGGCGGGATGAGCTTCTGTGCAGCGTCATGGCGCTCGCGCGTGCTTGCAGCACCAATCACGCACCTCATATATCACGGCAGCGAGGTTATGCACCGGCTGCATGTGCGTTGGAAGAAAGCCCCGTATCCACGCCCTACGCCACGTTAGCAAGCGGCTTGGCATAGGCGCTATTCTCTTGACAGCTAGTTGGGCCAAGTCAGATGATCCGCGATCCTCTAGAGGCTTCTAGGCAATTCAGCTCCACGTCTGCAGCTCCTCCATCGCGCAGCGCTGCAGCGGCTTCCCTAAGCTGCTAAGCAGCTATCATGCCCAAAACAATTGGCTACCGTCGCGGTCGCTTTACGGGCCCGTACCGCTTCGCGCCATCTGAACCTCCCGGTGACTGCTCTGATGCTTTGGTCCCTGCCCACGTCGCAGCCAACGTCACAGCAAAGAAGTCGAAGCCTCGCATCAAAGAGCATGAAATGGACTTTCTCGTAAATTGGCTAGACTTCTGCCTGATGGAAGAAGAAGAGGACCTTTTCCAGGAGACTCTTGTCAAGGAGTTTCAAAAGCGATTTGGACGCGTGGTGAACGCTAAAACTGCCGAAACAAAGGTCATTGGTTTCTATCAGGAGTTAGCTGGACAGACTGGATCAAAGTATGCAAGCGACACCGAAGTGTTGACTCGGGGCAGCCGATGTATTGATTGGCATCGCGCGCCCGAAGAGCTAAGTATGTACACCTGGTGTCCGGCATGCCTCTTGTCTAGACCGCGTATTCGTTCTCTTTCCACGTCAGTGAAAATTGCTAATTCCTGCCCTACGCTTAGTTTTCAGGTATAACAATATGCGCCAGGAGCTGGGATTGCCGCTTCTTGTTGTAAGTCATACATGGCAGGACAGATCCTCTTTCATGTCAGCAGGGACTAACGCCAGGTCACAGGTCGACGAAGGGGAACTCCTTCGAAAGGGACAGCTTCAAGCTTCTGAACCGCAGCCGCAATTGGAACTGAATTCAAAACCACGGCTCCTATCTTCTGTGCAGCCTTCTCAAATTAGACCACAGTTATCGCCCGTCGTAGAGAATGATACTTTGTCAAAGACACGCAAATCGAAGACCTCCGTCACATCTTCGGTCCTGGCTCCAGTGCGTGTCGGATCGGAAGGTTATGAAAGCGCAGTCGAAATCCATGACACCAGCGAAACGGATTCCACTGTTGTGCCGAGGTTATCCGATATTTCTCAACCACATTGGCAACCTATCAAAGAGCAGCGCGGTGGTGCCAAGGGGCCTCGGTCGGATGCTCGAGATAGGAAGATCAGCATGCTCTCAAACATGGTGTCATGGTTATTAGACCGTCATAGACATGGTTGGATTGGATCAGAGGCAGAAGTGGCGAGGTTAGAAAGTATACGCAAAGAGGTGGTCAGTGACCGTGATCATGTGTTTGCATCACTTCTGAGCGAGTTGACTGGAGAAGAGAAAAAGACAGCCAAATATCAGAGTATCATCAAAAGTGTAGTCGGTTCAGTCAGCATTATTCAACCTGAGGTTGTTAATACACCCCAGGCTCCGTCTCCCAAGGCCATCGATCGCGAGTGGATGCTTTTGCGGGAGAGATGCCGGTTGTTGACGCAAACCATTCAGGTGGACAGAAAGTTTGCGTCGCAGAACTTTCAGCGGCTCTATGAATCGATTGATGTAACCTGGGGAAGCGAACCGCACTACAAGGCCGTCATTCATCAGAGCGCTCAGTTGCACGCTGTGCACGAAGACGACGTACTTGTCAAATTGTACGGTAGTATGGCACGTTTACTGTTTATTTTTGTATTCGAGTATCCGTCGCCCCTACTCCAAGACCAACATTCTGATTTGCTCAAGCATCTGTACACGATGATTGGAGCAGCAGGTAAGGCTTTTACAAATAACTACTAAGCTGGGGATCTTTCTACCGTCTGCAACCGCGTTGAGAGGACTAGCCGTACAGAAGCTGACATCCTTTAATTACAACTTGAAAGCCAATTGCTGACCGAATGCAGGCAACATGTCGGAGGTCAAGCGCCTGGACTTGCTTGCAACAGAGATGCTTGTCAAAGAAGACCGTATCCAGAACGGTTTGATTCAACAAAAGGCTGAACAGAGGATGGCTTGGATTAGCCAAATGCTTGGTCTCACAGAGCCACAGAACCCATATGACACAGTCGTCCGGGACCTCAGAGAACTGTGCTACCGTGCGATCAAGCTCTTTGCCCAGCTTCTGGTGAGTCCTTTGGGATACTGTATCCATTTTTTCCCTTGTGGTACACTATTTGATGAGCCAAGCATGAAGGCGGAAGACGTCTCGGGAACGTCTTTCGCATCCTCACACTGCATCGGGAAGGAAGTCAAGCTATGCTTATTCCCAGCAATATGGCAATACTGCGACCAGCCTTTGGACGAAACTAGAGACATCCCCGATGCTTTGACGGCCAGCAAGAAATTCTTGTGGACACACATGAGCGAGATGAATGTACATTTGTCTCTTGTTTCAAAGGCAGTAGTACTCTTGGAATAAGCACTACGACAAAAATTAAGCCAGCATACAAAGCCAAACATGATTACTCGTACCGTTAGCGTTTGCGCTACGACTCTCAGGATATTATCAGATAATACGCTTTACTGTCTTATATTAAGAAGTTCAACCCCTCCATGTAATAGGTCCCAATCAACGGCACGGAACCTAGGCCAGGCATTATTGGACATGCCATACCGGACATTATCAGCATCCGAGTGAGATGGATGCATTATAAGCTTTAGGGAACCACTCTATCTCTTTTTTCGACATGGATTCTACAGACAGAGACTCTCACCCTATTTGAAGTGTACAGACTCGGCGTTGGCGGCGAACAAATCTTTGATACCATAACGAATTTCTTTGATCAAACTCACCATGGAAGCATGGCTCGGCTCCGCTCAGAATCCAAAAAGATTCTATTGTCCTATACAGACTGTTGGTTCACGTTTCGAGAGCGCTTTGCGAAAATTTGACTCCTTCAGTATGCAGCGAGATCTATCAGGGGTTCACTTGTAATTAAAACACTTTCGCTTCGCTCCGAGATGGTGTATAGCCAGAGCATCTTGGGGTTTAAAAAACATTTCAATGAATTGAAAGAACGAATCGTTCACACCCTACCCACAAGAGGGAAAGATTCTATCTTGGCGACCAAAGATGGCCAATGGATACGACCGTGATGCAGAATGCTAGTGTCTTCATAAGAAGCACCTCAAGATTTTAATTAGCCTACATTGATGGCAGTAACGAACCTGGGGAAGTGCTCCCCTCCTAATCCGGAAAGCGTACCCCACCATACCCGCGGAGAAACCTCTACACCAAAAATTCTGCCTCTGCCGAGTGACCGAACACCATTTGCCGTTTCACGCACCAATAATTACCAATAGGATTTTGATTATGCTCTTTGCAAAGCGGAGTCGGGAAGTTTCGGGACCGGTGATACCGGTGGGGTGATGTTTAGTCACACCATGTTGGCGGTGCGAGGTGCTCAAGGGGTGGTTTGGAGGGTGGAGTGAGGTGGCTGGACATGCAGTAGGAGAGGAGTAGGATGGAAGGGACACTGATGGATATTCGAGGTGAGGGCTGCAGAAGGTTTTAGAGCGCATAACTTGTTAGAAGCTCAATGCACGATTTGACCAAATATGAGAGGTGATGTTGATGTGCTATTGTATTCGCCGCACTTATCCGCTGCATATGCGCACCTGGAGACGCAAATCGAGGTATGCAAATTCAGAGTAAGCCAATGTCTACGCTCATCAATAATACAACAACGGCTCGACGTTCGTATTTCCCCATCCCGAACCTCGCCTACCATGACCATGAACATACCCGCGTGGATTGGCTTTCACTGTACACAGATTCCCCCATCGTACGAACCCTAAAAATATCAGCCTACCATTTCAACGTTAATGCGCACAGCTCTTCGTCACACACCAGCGGAAGTGGCGGAGATGCGGCTCCCGCAGCGGAACAGACCGCGTTCGCTCACGTGTCACAACACCCGTCCCTGCATATTCTCGCGCTACTACGTAAAAAAAGGGTCCGATGAACCGCTTACTCTACTTTTTGCTCCTAAAACACGATGGTAGCAGGCGCGGCAGTGCGGAGTGAAGGTGAGCTGATACTTTTGTCCGATGTTGGTCTATTTCTTGCTCTTCGAATTCACAGTTTCCGCGGAAATGCTGTGCAAAGGTGAAGAGATGGATGGGAGGAAAGTATAAGATGGTAGGTAGGGTGCAGTCTGGTTTTCTTCATCATCACATATAGGTGAATATCTTCCATACATTGTACACCAGCGACCGGCTACGACAATCAGATCAGCTGTGACAAGACTCTGTACAGCTCACCAAAATCACCACACCAAGGGACTCTACCTAGCAAACCCATTTCCCCGAGATCTCACTCAACACACCACATTGCCACCATGGCGACAGCGTTAACAGCCGAGCAAGCCGCCATTGTCAAATCCACAGTCCCTGTCCTCGCCCAATATGGCGTGGCCATCACCACAAGGTTCTACGCCGACATGATCGAAGCCAACCCTGAACTCAAGAATATCTTCAACAACACCCACCAAGCAACCGGTCACCAAGCGCGCGCCCTCGCCGGCGCCCTGTACGCCTATGCCGCCAACCTTGACGACCTAGGCAACCTGGCCCCGGCCGTCGAGCTGATATGCCACAAGCACGCTAGCCTGGGCATCAAGGCAGAGCAATACAGCATCGTAGGTGACTTTTTACTGCGGACGATGAAGACGGTGTTGGGCGACGCAGCGACGGAGGAGGTGCTAGATGCTTGGGGCGCCGCGTATTGGCAGCTTGCCAACATCATGATCCAGAAAGAGGCTCAGATGTACGAGGAGACGAGCTACTGGCACGAGTGGCAGGACTTCAAGGTTGCGCGGAAAGAGAAGGAGTCCGAGGAGATCACGTCGTTCTACTTTGAGCCCGTGGACGCGCAGCTGAAGCTGCCCATGTTCAAGCCTGGGCAGTACATTTCGGTGAACCTTTTTGTTGAGGAGTTGGACGGAGGCGTGTGGCAGGCGAGGCAGTACAGCCTGAGCGATGCGCCGGGGAAACCGTATCTACGCGTCAGCGTCAAGAAGGAGCCAGGAGTCGAGATCGGCGAGCCAAAGCATATGGCGCATCCGGGTTACCTGTCGAACATCCTGCACGACAAAAAGAACGTCGGCGACGTGGTGAAGCTGTCTCATCCTTTTGGCGACTTCTTCTTCGAGGACAAGCAAGCGGAAGAGGACTCTCCCATCGTCTTCATCTCGGCGGGTGTCGGTCTAACGTGTCTGGTGAGCATCTTGAACACGTTGGTCGAGCAAGGTAGCTCACGGCCCATCACTTGGATCCAAGGATCGCGCGACCACAAAGTGCGAGCTTTCAAGTCGCATGTCGATGCGCTGGCCGCCGGGAACAAGAACATGCACAGGGTGTATTTCTCTTCTTCACCTGCAGGAAGCGAAGTTGAAGGTCGGGACTACGACGTTCAAGGGCGCGTTGATCTGGACAAAGTTGCAAGGGAGTATCTCTACACGGATAACAAGAAGACGCAATATTTCACCTGCGGGCCTACGCAATTCATGTTGGACGTCGAGGCGAAGCTGAAGAGTTTTGGTGTTGACAGTCAGAGGGTGAAGATGGAATTGTTTGGTACAGGGGGCGTCCCAAGAGTCTAGATTGGCCATCGCATGGGGTCTGTTTGCATTGTAGGTGTTCTTCTATTATTTGCTTTGAGCGTAAGTTATGTAAATCTCCCAGAAGTGGCATTTTCACGTATACTCCCTGTTCCTTTAGGAATGCTGTACTATAGCTGGCCATTGGTTATGAAAGCAATCGCAATTACATGTCTTGTAGGCTGCAGGATTCATTGATATGATGTGGCTGGCTGACTACAGCTCGGGACTCCAGATGATAGGCTAGGTTTTGCTCAGAAACTCCTCAACAGCTAATGCTTTGAATGAACCAATGAAGGAAGTTCATCCATGTCTATGTACTAGCTGGCTATTGCAGGTGTGAAATGCCTCACGCATCTAGCAGAAAATAGGCAAAGATCTCTCCCATCACATCATTCGTTTTATTTTCGATTGCCGTATCTTAGCTGCGGCTAGGATGTCGTTTTCGATACCGATTTGTCTAGTCGCGTTCGTGATAGCGGGAACCTAGAGCGCAATAATCATCAAAGTAGTCTCGTAAAGCGTATTGTAGATACAATGGCGGTACATCGCACTGACCAGCCAACGCATAGCAAGGCAGATCGGCCTATAGCCTCCGATGTGGCTGCATTAGAGATCCTGTGACGAGGAACAACCTTCCCGAGCGGGAAGAAACAAACCGCTCAGAGCGGTAGTGTGATACGACACATCTCTTCACCGCATCTGCATATTGCCTTCTCTGAAAAGGGACAAGCGCCTATACTCATCTCGATCGCTTTCTAGCCTGCACTTAGCGAATGGTACGAGGAAGTTGGGTAAATAAAATGAAGCGTCTTCATCTGGGTGATGATAGACGCGGTAGAAATCCAACCTTTTGTACCTGCAGCGCTGCCAGGTACATACGCATAGCCGCTGTTGCATCAGTGCATCTCCGCGATCGTAACGCAGAGCCAAGGCCTCCGCAGCGTTCCGCGTCGAACTGGCCACGGTGCAGAGCGTGACCGCGGGATGACGCAGAGGTCCTCTAACGCCAGCCCACAGGCATTGCGGAAGATTAGGGTAAAAGGGGTAGTCTTCTGGAAACAAGGGGCAGCGCACGATGCACTCTGCGACGCGGACTGTGGTGGGCGGACATTCTTTCTCAAATTGCGGTGCAGCGGTAAGCAGCCCGCTAAGGCAGATGAGGCAGGCTTCTAGAAAGCGCTTGGATATTGTTGGAGCCTTACGGGGGTTGGATTGCCAGGTGGACCATGCTTTGGTGCCCGAGCGGTGTTGGTTGGAAGACGCGGCGTCGGAGATGATGCACGCGGAAGCTGGGCCTGCAGCCGCTGGCCAGTGGCATGTAGCCATGAGGCAGGGCGCTCAAAGTTCTGACGCACGACGTGGCTTTGGCACAAGAATAGTGCGCGAGCATTCCTAAAAGCGATAGGCAAGGTGCGGATGCATACACAATACAGCAAACAGGAGGATTGTGTGGTGATGAAACGTCCGTGCGCGCCCTTGACAGGTCGCACACTGCATGCATAGGAGATGTGCTAGTAAAAGATGCAGCACATGCTTCTGGGGTGTGCTGCCGTCGCTCCCCGAGATGAACATGACTCTCTCTCGAGCACGTTGCGAAGAAAAACTTTACGTTCGCTTTGCGAGGAGGGCATGTCAGCGGTGAGCGTAAGACGATCGCCCTCGTAGAGTAAAAAAGTACATTGAGGCTCCAAGTGGACCCGGGTAAGCATTCCCCGTGCATCCTCCTCTCTTGGTACGAGCACAGACGGATCCGATAGAAGCATCGCGGAAGCATTTCAAGTCGGCGTGTCTCCTTGCTGGACCGGCTTGCTCTCTGCTCTCATCGCCCTCGGCCTGCAATCTGGTGACATACACGTACGCATGTGAACGGCAGAGAGAGCTGATGTAGGAAGCTCTCGGAGGTGGTTAATATGCTGCAACTTGCAGATTCGAGGTCTTCGCCGTCGTACGACATGGAATTGCTGCGTCCCCGGCGGAAGACCGTTGTCGATCCTGCTATGCGACGCTCCAAACAAATGTACGGCGGTAGCAGGTGGGTGGTGTGACGGCGGCCGGCTGTTCGAACAGGTGCAGCTGGAGGATATGCATGCCATCCATCAGAAAGAACCAGGCCGCTGCCCGCAAATGGTGCCACTGCATGTTGGCGGCGCTGTAGAGGTGTGTTCATCGCGAATAGGCTTCTTCGCCGTGATGTCATGCGCCTCGCCGCCTCCTCGTGGGCAGGCGGCGGCGGCGCGCAGCTGGGGACGTGTGTCTTCGTCCCACGACGGGCGCTCATGGCGCCCAAGCTGTGGTTCGTGATGGCTTCAGGGGTGTCTCGGACTGCCCACCCACTGGCAAGTTCGCATTGTCACCTCCCGCTGCTTCTACGTTCATCTTGCAGGCTGCCAAAGCGCTCTCGCATGACGAACCTCGACGGCCGACGGCACACACATGCGATGTTTCGCAACAGGCTAAATTTGGGCTGTCGGCAGGGATGCTGCTGTTTCTGAGGCCCGTGGTTTGAGAGTGCATGTGGCATCGATCCGTGCGCGTGGAAGCCCGCTAGAAGGCTTCGATGCCCCCAGCTCCTGCGACATCAACGCCTCAAATCACGGCGGCTTGAACCTGTGCAGCCTGGTTCGAAACCATGCGTCTTGACTCTGCTCCGTGTCTGCGTCGCTCCTCTGCCCGCATTCAGCAGCAACGCCATGCAATTTGCTGTGGGATGGATGGGCGTTTGCCCCCATCCATCTGCTCGCCAGCGCCACGAACGCCTCGGACAGGCGCAGTGCCTCCGAGCTGGAGCCTTGACTCTCGCTGTGGGTCTGGCAAATGGCCGTGGGGATGGTGAGGCCCTGGCGTCTCCCTTTGGCGAGCGCAAGGATAGCGCGGTATGAAATGCCATCCTGATGCCGTATCATAAACAAGCGTGATCTGCGAATATTTGACTGCCCCTGCGCCGGCTGAGCGTTGAGTAACAAAGCCATTATTATCCTGCTGCAGGCCTGCCATTGAGCACCAGCACCGTGACGCAAACCGCAACCGCCCACGTCCAGACCAGACCAATCCCGCCGACGGGCACTCGCGAGAAAGAGAGAGAGAGAGAGAGGCTCCCACGCATTGTAGCCCGGCCTTGCATCTGCACTTGCATCTGCATTTCCATTTCCATTTCCATTACCTACCGCCGACGATAGAAGGATTCGCAAATAGGGGCGCGGCCAAGCTGAGCAGGTGAGCATCCCACTCACGGCGGCGGACACAGTCAGCCAGCGAGCGCCCACCCCGAGACGGGCGGTAGACTGACGGGCGATGCAGCTGTAGGAACGTTGCTTTCTGCCGATTCTGTGGAGGCGCATCATCCTTCCAACGGCCACCGGGGCGGATCCGACCAGGATCGCGTTGGAGATCGAAGATACTCGAGGCACAAGACACACTGCAGCTTGGGCAGTCCGCCGTCACGGGTCGCCGCCGGACCGCACCAGCGCTCGCTCGCAGGCGTGTGGCCAACGCAGCCAACATCTGGTCGCAGGGTCGCAGGGTCGCAGGGTCGCAGTCGGGCTTCGCAGAGAGAGCTGAGCGGCACGTAGTCAGCGGGCTCGTTAGTCATCGCAGCGCTGCTGTGTGCGTGCGTGGGCGAGGTTGCGATCAGAATCAGGAGCGTGCGTGAGATTTGCGGGTTTCAGGTCGCCCAAAAGAGCACGTCGAGTCCGCCGGGGCCCTTCATAACCGCAGGCGGCGCCCATTTGCAGCGTCTGGCCTGAGCGTACGCATCCTCTCTGCCACACTTGCTGGGGGCGACCAAGCGACAGGCGATTCGGAACTAGCCGACTTTTCCACTTCGGGCCTAGGCCTAAAATCAAACACGCGCAACACAGGAAAGAGGTACTCTGTACCTTTCAACTCCACACTCTCTCCCATCAGCCCGCCATCGTCTGCCCTGCCCTCCCGCACGCCCTTTCACTCAGGTACGTTGTGTCCGCCGTCCTCCGTGCGAGCTGCCCGCCGCGTCCGTCCGCAGCCGCCGCTGGACTCGCCCCCCTATCCTGCCCTCGAGTCTGGCGAGGGCGTCCGCGTGCTGCCCGGCCGTCGACGACGCGCGCGAGCGCCAGCTGCCTGCGCCGCCCTGCTCTGCACCGCGGCCGCCTCCTTTGTGGCCGTTTCTCTCTGGCTGACGTTCCTAGTGCAACCTCAGCATTGGCCTGCGCGCGGTCCGCCCCATCTTTTGACATCGACGGACGGGCCACCTCGACACCGTCTCCAACGCCTCCTGCTGGTTGCCATCACCACAACGGTGCCGGCCTGCCATCCTCGACCTCGCCGCCGCAGGCTCACCGCCTAGCTCTTTGGTGCGCACCCACCGTCCTTTCACGGCCCTTGGCCTGCTGTTCTACCACGCGGCGCTTTCCCTGGCGATGGAGCTGGGAACTATTTTGAACGCGAGATTGACCGCCCACGCAGGAACAGGAACACCTTTCGGCATGCAGCACGCAATGCAGCACCAGCAGCAGCACTTCGGCGCCCAGCCGGCATACATCAACGGCCACATCAAGTCGGAAAACGGCTCCGAGCGAGGTGTCTCGCCCCATCCCTCGGACTCGTCCCGCTACTCGTCACAACAACCACAACAGCCTCTGCCCTCGTACCCTCCCATCCCCGCACAGCACATGAACGGCATGCGCTACCCTCGCCCACCCCCATGCAGGCCCCGATGCAGATGCTCAACAACAACAGCTACATTCCCAACCCGCCTGACCACGCATACGCCCAGCAGCAGGCACCGGACCAGCAGGCGCAGCATGCCGGTGGTCGTCCAGCAAACGAAAACGGCCCGCCAAAGGCATTCGCGTGCTCCACGTGTGGCAAGGGCTTTGCGCGACGCAGTGACCTCGCGCGTCACGGTAAGGAGCTTGGACCTCAACACCAAAAGCCGTGCACGACTAACAGTACATAGAACGCATCCACAGCGGCATCCGTCCCCATGTGTGCGAGTACCCCAACTGCGGTAAGCAGTTCATCCAGCGTTCGGCATTGACAGTCCATCAACGTGTCCACACGGGCGAGAAGCCCCACATGTGTGAGCGTTGCGGCAAGGTATGCTTCCGGTCGCGTGTTTCAATGCACCCTCTAACCCTAGTGTACAGCCCTTCAGTGACTCGAGCTCGCTCGCTCGACACCGTCGGATCCATTCTGGCAAGCGTCCATACAAATGCCCCTACGCGGATTGCCAGAAGACGTTTACGCGTCGCACTACCCTGACCCGTCATCAAAATCATCACACTGGCACTGTCGAAGAAGCCGCCGCCGCTACAGCCGCCGCCCTCGCCTCGCGTGCATCTGCTCCGAGCAGGTCGGCTCGCTCTGATGCGGAGGAGTACTCTGAGACTGCTTCTCCACTAAACACGCCGTCGCCGAACGACCGTCCATTGTCTTTGTCCCCTGCTGGAGGTATGCCCGCAGGTGTCGTGCCAGGAATGCACCGCCAGCAGTCTGATTATGCTTACATGGGCAACATGAATGTGCCTCCCCATCTTCGAAACGAGATGCCTCAGCCTAGCCCGCGTGCTTCTCCAGCTCTGACGTCCCAGTCGTATGCATCCACCGCAAGCGGCTCGCGTCCAGCCATCACTTCGCACCCAAGCGGCTATGGTCCCCCTCCAATCCTAGAGCCACCGGCATCAGCCAACCACAATCAGTCTGGCACCAACAGTGCAAGCGGAAGCCCGCACATGACGGCAGTAGGCTGGCAGTCTCCTTCCCATCCCGCGCTGCCATCTCCAGGAGCTGGGGATGGCGGCTACGTCTACCCCGATCCGCCCTATGCCAACCCACCCCACAACATGTATTATCAGAACAACAACATCCGACGACCGAATAGCACGGAGCCGGATCACTACAGCACGAATCAGGGACAGCAAATGTGGGCTCCTGCAGTGCAATGAACACAATGCCCCCCTCCTTGTACAAGTAACATTAAAGTTTCAAGTCGAAAGTCTCAGGTTATTACATTGGTGTTCCCGGCAGGACTTATACCCCTGTTTTCTACACAAAAATTTCTTTTCTTCTTACTGGCGTGTTTGCTCGATCTCGGGGACATCCTGCATGGCGGTTACATGTTACATGGCTCTGTGGGGTTACGTTGACTGCCCTCTTTCCGACTCTGCAGTCTTTTCTGGAATTCTTTTTGTTTGGTTGGCCTCCTCTGTTTCTTTTGTGGCATTCTCTACCTAACTAGCTCCGCTCTGCAGCTGGTGGGTGTTTCTCCTCAGGGCTTCACGGGACCGGCGGAGTTGGGCGTCCCTCTTAAGACTGGCAAGGGCGTCTGCGGCTCGCGGGTCTCTTTGGTGTTTCTTATGCACACATGCACTCTCTCTCTCTCTCTCTCTCTCTCTCTCTAGACTGGTACTTAATGAAGGATGTATATCCGCGTTTTAGACTATTAGCAATATGCGCTGACGCGCTCAATAATGCATTTCCATGGCTAGAGAACCTTAGTGAGGCGTGATGTAGGAGGCCGTGAATGTTGCAGCACGAAGGAAACAAGTACTGCTGATCTGGTACCTATTTTCCAACAACGATGCCTTTTTTATATTGATAGTTTTGAGGCTGCGTGTCTGTAGTCCTCTCTGGGAGACTTCGACGAGAATTTGAGAGCGATGCAAATCCGGGCTCACAGACATGGAGAATACTTGAAACGCGTCGATAGTGATCGTAGTAGGAGTATTGGAAGGTAAAATTAAAGTTCAATAACTTCGCATTGAAGATATCCTAAATAATCCCACGTTGGTGTTGGTTTGGTGGTGCGCTCGGACCTTCTTCTTCGGCCGGAGAGGGTTGCAGGGACCGTCGGCGCCCAGCCTCGCTCAGACCGCGGTGACGAAGCCAACAGCAGCTCTGTGGCTCCCTGAACCCACGCTTCCAACCGCACACTACAGAGCCGCCACTTCACAGCCCCGGCACACGACGACTCTTACTAACGACCCTCGTTTGCACATTTCGCCCCATCGCTACATCAACCCCGCGTTCTTCACTGGCGACTTCAACCTCTCCGCCGAGCTAGCTGCCGTGGGCCACTGCTTGCATCAGCTGCGACTGCATCGCTGCGCCGCCGAATCCGACCGCAAATAATTCGACGGCCACACTGCGGCCTTCTTCGCGCACGACTCCCCAAGCACCACTGGGTCGCGCGCGCCAGCTCGTCGTGTTGAGCTGCAATCTGCGCAACCATGTCGAAGGTAGTGAGGAGTGTCAAGAATGTCACCAAGGGCTATTCTGCCGTCGAGGTCAAAGTTCGCAATGGTATGGCAGCCTAAAAAGCAAGCAGAGCACCGATACTGAGAGCAGCAGCGACCAGCAACGACCCGTGGGGTCCGGTGGGCTCCGACATGGCCGAAATCGCTCAGATCACCTTCAACAAGTAAGCAGGAACTCGCATTGCCCGTAGCTGTACTATGACTGACCAAGCGGCAGCTCGACCGACTTTTACCAAGTTATGGACATGCTTGACAAGCGACTCAACGACAAGGGAAAGAATTGGCGCCACGTCCTGAAGTCACTGAAGGTACTCGACTACTGCTTGCACGAGGGCTCCGAGTTGGTGGTTACGTGGGCGCGGAAAAACATTTACATCATCAAGACGCTTCGCGAGTTTCAGTACATCGACGAGGATGGGCGGGATGTCGGACAAAACAGTACGTGCGTTTGCGCAATTGGAGACTTCTGACTAATATGGAGCAGTCCGTATCGCCGCCAAAGAGCTTACCTCGTTGGTCATGGACGAAGAACGCCTGCGCGCCGAGCGACAAGACCGGAAATCATGGAAGTCGCGCGTGACTGGCATCGAAGAGTACGGCGGGGGCAATCACCACCCTGGTGGTTCATCCTCGGACAATCAAGGACGTCGACGCGAGGGACGCCAGCGACGGGAGAACGAAGAAGACCTCGAGCTCAGGTTGGCACTCGAAGCGAGTAAGAACGAGGCGGAAGAAGAGCGCAAGCGTCGGGAACGCAACACTACCACCGTTGATGACGACGACGACCTCGCAAAGGCTATTAAGCTGAGCAAGGAGGAGGAAGAGCTACGGCGGAGGGAGCTCGAGTCTAGCAATGCCGACCTCCTATTTGGCGATGCACCGAGCCAGCCTCAACCCACGGGAAACAACCAGGGCTACCAACAACAAGGCGCGGTCGATTGGTTTGGTAATTTGATGGATCAGAACCCACAGCAGCCTCAGAATACAGGCTTCCTAAACAACGCGTATGCCCAGCCCACAGGTCTGCAGCCGCAGCAGACGGCTTATCAGACTGGCTATGGCGGGTACAATGGCTTTCAACAGCAGCAACAGCAGCAACCAAATGCATTCGATGCCTTCGGCCAACAACAGCAGCAATTCTTGCAGCCTCAACAGACCGCCTTCAGTCAGAATAACCCCTACGGCCAATTCAACAATGGCTTTGGTCAGCAACAGCAACAGCAAGACCAGAACTCGCTACAGCCTGGCAATCACAACCCATGGGCGGCGAACAAGCCTCAAGAGTCACTCGTACCACAACCTACAGGATCGAACAACCCCTTTGCGCAATCATTCAACCGACCACAAAGCGCGCAGCCACAGACGCAGCCACAGAGACAACCGACGCTCAACACATTATACGAACAAAAAACCCAGTCACAGTTCAACAATACAAACTTCAATCCTCCTGTATCGTTCTCGACACCAACCCAGCCTCAGAAGGAGATGGACCCGAATGCGGCGCGACTCAATGCTCTTTTGGCCACAGGGGAAGGACAGGACACGTTTGGAAACGTGGGAAACCTTCGTATCCCGGCGCAACACACGGCTCCAGGGACCTTTGTCAACTCAGCCGGTGCAGGACTCAACCAGGTCAATGCCAATGCCACAGGCAATAACCCATTCCTCAACTCTCAATTCACCGGCCTGCCGCAGCAGAATCGCATGATGCCTGCGCAAACAGGACCTGCTGGAGGATTCGGCGCCAACCCCTATGGCAGCTCGAACCCCTTTGGCGGCGCACAGGGCAACCGACAGCAAGGCGGTGGTCCTGGACCTGGCCCTCTGATAGACTTATAGGGTAGCATGTAGCGTCAAGGAGGAGGTTCGGGCATTTCTTATGTTGATATCTAAGCCCATTGCAACGGCTTTTTTTGCCATTTATTTCGGACGTTCGTTGAGACAGTAGCCAAAAGCTTCACGGACGAGGGGTGAGAGTGGGTCAGGCATAGCATGTTTTTAGTTCGCAGGTAGAATTATTTTGAACGTGGTTTAGCGGGCAAGGGTTGGGCAGCGAGCTTGGTGAATTATGCATGTCATCCTGTGTTTGATAGATGGTAAGCTTCGATGCATGTGCCTAGCAAAGAAAAAATGAGCCTTAGTTCTGATGATGGATTGTAGAATTGTCTTGTTCTGTCTCAAAATTTCTAATGCTCACGCGTCACACATACCTGACTTTCGAAGACTGCCGAGAAAGATCGACCCCGCATCAACAAGCGCGCCAAGACGGCGCCAGCTCTGATCTCCAACGTCACCCCGGTAGGCGTCTGCACGTTTTTACTACGTTGCCGCTATTCATCGCATCTTCACTTGGTATTTTACTTTCCGCTGCGCCAAAATACTCATTGGCTCTTAGTTTGGATGTAAATCGGCTGACCTCAGGCTGCCTTGGTGGACGTCTTTCGTGTTTCCCTTGTTGGTTGTCGAGCGCGTTTGTACCCGGCCACGATTCGATTACTTGCCAGGAGGTCCGGTTTTTGGGCGGCACATTTGGCAGCTTTTAAGAACATATACGCGGGATATATCCTGACCCGACCACGATGACGTTTGAGAAACGACGTTGGCGTACCACGCACGCAGAGGCGGACGATCGATATTACACCCAAGACGAAGTAGACGCTTGGGGGAACAACCGATATGGGCCTGTCTCAGCCGAGCTGAATGCAGATGCGGAACTTCCGAGGAAGAAGATCAAGTGGGAGCAGTCTGGCCCGGTGCGCGCGGCAAAGGATCTTGCTAGCTCTCCCAAGGCTATCGCGCTGCCCGTCACCGGTCTTCTTACGCCCGAGGCGAGCTCCCTGGCTGAAGAGAAGCTTAGGAATGATTTTTTCCCTTTCCTCAAGTTACCGGCCGAGCTACGGCTGCATATATATCGTAGGACCTTGTGCCTGGACGAGCCGCTGTGGTTGGAATCGCAGCGCAAAATGCCTACTGAAGAGAAACAGGAAAAGCAGTTGGATGAGCGAGAAATCGCCCTTTCCAAGCAGAATACTGAGTCCCTTGAACCAAAGAGAAAGAAACCCAAAGTCGACGTTGCACTCCTCCGCGTCTGCTCCTTAGTCTACAAAGAAGCACGCCAAGTCTTCTACACCGAGAACGATTTCACCCTCTCCATTGATACCAGCGTCATCACGCTATCACAGATGCACCAGCGCTCGCGCTCGCTCATCAAGTCCGTCAATCTCGCCATCCCTTCCCATCACGACATTTTAGACAGTTTTGCGGACATAGTGCGCCTCGGACTACGGTACTGCTGGGGCCTCAGAACGTTCATTATCCGGCTGGATGTCATGCTACCAGATTTTGACAATCTACCCACAGGTCACCATGGCGGCATCTATGCAAACGCGTTCCGCATCTTGAGGTGGCTACCCATGAACTGTAAGATCATTCTCGAGGGAAATGTAAACGAGAGTGTGAGGAGGGTTGTTGCCGAGGAGGCACAACTACTTGTCGAACTAGATGAGGTGATTTTACGCTGGCATCGTTTTCAGGAGGTCCCAGAGGCTGACTTGCGCTTAGGTGAGCTATTTCAAGAGACAGCATCAAATGTCTGATCAGCCGTATGATCGGGAAAGGTGAGGTCGCTTTTTTACTCGCATAGGTGGCAAAAAAAGAGGCTATTATTTAATCATGTTGGCTAAATATCGTGAATGTGGGCATGGTGTTCCGCGCTACATAATATACGTACAAGATTATTTTGATTATCATTGTAGGTTACGTAGCTGTTGCTTCGATGCTTGGATTAGACACTTCATTGTACATTATTATGAAGATCCGAGAGTTTGCATCCACGGTGGCAAGGCTACCCAGTGGGACTCGGGTGTCTGCACGAGCACTGGGACTAATAACGACAAAGTCGGTTTATTCTCCAAAAGTCAATAAGTGCGCCTCACCTCCATTAGAGTTTACTACTTTTAAGTTTACAATGTCTTATACATGTGTTTTGTTTCTGTATGAATTCCGTGTGCTACATCATGAGACTTAGGTGTCTGTAGGTCGGAATGAGGTAGTGAACGTGAAGCTAAAATGAATTCCATCGAGGTCATCAATCCATTGCTCCTCGCGCTCGAATGGAAATGACATGGTTTGTTCAAGCCACACTACATAGGTACCCCACTTTCCTCAAGACAGCGATGAAGTGCTACCCCTCCATAGCATCATCAATCTGCCGAATCGCGACATCGTCACACATGGAAGGGACATATAAGCCATCTCTATCATAAACATGACGGACTCGAAACTCAACTTTCTTTCCAACTCCATTGAGGTCCTAGTCGAAGATTACGTACGTTGAAGATGGCCATCGACTCTACCCTCCCAACCGGACCTCTAGGCCAACCCGACATCGCCTATGCCCCTGACCACGCCAAATACAAAGCTCGCACACAGCATCGCCTCGCTACCGAGAAGCTCTCCACAACGCTCCCGCCGGGGTTCCCCTCCATTCTCGACTCGGATCTCGTCTGGGACAACACAGATATCGCCTCGCGCTACGACTGGGCTTATGTCCTCTCTCCCTCCGATCTAGAAGAAATCGACAAGGCGCTGAAGCACTTCAAGACCCTGGGCAAACCACTAGGCTACATCAAACAGAGCACGTTCCCGCTGAACGAACTCCACGGAAAACTACGCCAGATCTCGCGCGATGTGCACCAAGGCTTCGGGTTCAAAGTGGTCCGCGGCGTGCCGGTCGAGCGGTACTGGAGAGAAGACGTGCTCGCGATATACGCCGGGATAGCGGCGCACGTAGCCGACACGCGCGGGCGACAAGACCACCAGTGGGAGGGCAAGCCTGCCGACGTGGTGCTGAACCACATCTTCGACCTCAGCGCGAAGGTGGACGCGAAAAAGATAGGGGCTCCGGCGTACACGGCGGACAAACAGGTCTTCCACACCGACAGCGGGGATGTGATTGCGCTGCTGTGTCTCGAAGAGGCGGCCCAGGGCGGCCAGAGCAAATTGAGCAGCAGTTGGCGCGTGTACAACGAACTTGCATCGACGCGGCCCGATCTCATCCGTACGCTGGCGGAGCCCTGGATCTCCGAGAACTTCGACGGCAAGGGCAAAGGGTGGTCTGAGAGGCCGCTTCTGTTTTATCAGGGCAAAGGGGAGGGCAAAGGGGAAGAAGAGCACATGATTATCCAGTATGCGCGGCGGACCTTCACGGGCTTCCAGGGCCTCCCCCGTTCTGCGTCCATACCGCCCATCACCGAGGCGCAGGCTGAGGCGCTGGATGCTTTGCACTTCCTCGCTGAGCGGTTCGCGCTCACGCTGGACTTCCAAAAGGGAGATATTCAGTTCGCAAACAATCTCAGCATCTTCCACGCTAGAGATGGCTTCACGAACAGCGAGGAGAAGCAGCGACATTTGGTGAGGCTGTGGTTGAGGGACGAGGAGTTGAAGTGGGATCTCCCTGAGCAGCTCAAAGAGAGATTTGACAAGGTGTACAAGGATGTAAAGCCTGAAGCACAAGTATTTCCGCTAGAGCCGTATGTGCGGAGCAGTGCGGCAGGCAAGGGGGAGAAGAACGACGGTTCGATTGTTGTACGGTACTAGAATGGATGCTATGCGTGGTGTGTACGGGCAGAGAACGATCTCCGCCGGCGAAGGACTCCCGAGGAAGAGAAGTTTTGGGAAGTCTTTTCGTAAGCATGATGCATTGACACACAGCTTTCTGTTCGTTCCCAAAGATGTAAAGGGAGTGCGTAATCTGCATCGTATGATTCTTTCCGGAATTGGAAGGACATTTGTTCACCGTGGATTCGGTAAAGAGCCCGAGTTGCATAGTTTGGTGGGCTTGTATATAGGTCACAAGAGCTTCAAAATCATGATCTCGTCTCTCCATGTGGACTCCCCAAGTCGTATTAGCAATGAAGAACAATTTCAATAACTTGGTATCACGAAGTACATGCAAGACCTCCCCCCCTGTGCCCTGAAACGCCTCGCTTGATCAGTCAATCACCCACTCAGGAGGACAACTCAAATGCATGTACTCACCACCCAGACCAAACAGGAGAGGCCCGAGTAGAACCCCTTCTCACCTTTGCTTCTTCGTCATGGTCAAGCCCTCGCCCACCTCACTCCCTGGCGTCCCTGGCGTACTAGGCCCACTTTCCTCCCCATTATGCCATTCTTCTACGCTACTTCTCCTATGGCCCCGACTTCGCATTCCACTCTTGATTCTCTTACTGACTTCATCCAAGTTTCCATCGATCGTACTAAAAGGCTTGAGCTGGAAGCCTGCACCAAAGCCTCCGCTCGGCCCGCGACTGTGATTTCTCTTTGGCGTCGAAGGTCGCGTACTGAAGAAGTCCTGATTTGCAAGATCTGTGAAGGACTCGTTCTTTGGAAGGCCAGGCGATGTCGGAGACGCGGGGAAATCGTATGTTCCGGCTGCCTCTTGTGCTTCTTTTTGGGCATCGAAAGAGGATTTTCGAGGTGGGGTTTTCGGCGGAGATTGTGTGAATGGATCCGAAATGATGCGCTTAGAGTGGAAATCGTCGAACATTTCGGGACCGAGTGTATTGATGATGTCGGTGATACGTTCGGCGAGTTTCTCACGGCGCGCCTGGGCTTTGGCGAGTTCGTTGCCGGTCCAAGGGTTCATCATCTTGAAGAGCGGGCCAAGTGATTTGAAAATATCCAAGGCAACTTCCCCAAAGCGTAGCGCGGCATATGTGACCGTAGGATAGATAATCATTTGAGCCAGGATGAGGTATCTTTTTCTCAAACCAGGTGGCAGATAGCCGAAAACTTGATTACGAGAATATAACCAAAGACCGATGAAGATATACCCTGTATAAACTAGAGGGGCGACAGCCATAGCGACGAGTAGCTTCCAGGTAGCCAAGACATCTCTGGCCTCTATCTTGACGTTGGATGCTGCGAGTGCTTCTTTCGCTTTTTTGATTGAGTAAACCTTGCAAGTAACGAAAACGGCACCGAATAGCATGGTTCCAGGGATGACGAAAATGGACAAAATTGCGAGCTTGAGAAGCCGGTACCAGAAAAGAAAGAAGCATGTGATGAAGCTGACTCTGGCGTATTGTACCTGGTGATCTCGGACACGTAAAGCCAGAATTTGTTTGTTGTAGCTTACGACTTCCTTCTTAAGATCCACGATGCGTGGGTCGTCCTTGTATTTGTTATACCCTTGAATGAGCCGGCGATTGAGTTCAATAACACGGGGTAGCGGAAGCTTGGTGCCTTTGGGATTGTAGAGGCGACGTACAGCTTGGATCAACTGCCAAATTGCGTTAGAACAGCACGCACGTACAAGAGACTACGTACCATGAGTGTGTCATAGTCCGGCGTTGTCACCGTGACAGATACTAGACCTTCCCGGACGGTCTCTAGCAGCTCTCCAATAGCCTGCCGTCTTTCTCCAGCTTTGAACTTATCAACGAGATCCATCGGTACTTCAATGGGTGTTCCAAACTCGATCACGGCCCTTGAGCGAAATTTGTGGGCATGAAAGTAGTTCATACCGACAGGAATGATTTTCAAATTGCAGTCCGGATTTTTGGCTACAGTACCCAGAGCCATGATAGCAACGCCGGCTGCGCAATGTTAGCTGAGCAGCTTGGCGTGATGCCTTCCGACTCACCTTTGAGAGGTAGTAGATCTGTTCGATCATGGCTACCACCTTCAGGGAAGATAGCAATGGTACCACCACGGTGTAGTACAGTATGCACAGCATCGTAGACGTCAGTCTGATCGAGTTTTGGCGCAATTTGAAAATGAGTACCCTCGTAGCCAGGTGCGGGCCCAGTCTGAGAATCTGCGCCATTGACGAATGTCCCATCCTCAGTCATATCGTTCCGGCCAGTCAACTGCTGCATCGCGATTCCTCCTTTGAAAGGACGCTTAAGTCTAATCTCTTCTGGGCCCTTGATCTCCAATATCTCAGCCGAGGCAGCCACGTTGTTGACCTTAGGCAAGACTAGCGATCCTCCAACCTGGAAATCTTCCGCCTCAAAGTTTGTGTCCACACCACGGACAAGACAGGCGTCCTTGATAGGGTCTGGCAGGTATATTTTCCCTGGTACATTTTTCGTCTTATCCATGGCTCTTCCTACAGGCACGGCGCCCGAAGCCGCTGCCATAGTGCCGACGAATTTGCGCTTCATAGATTTCTCGGCCGTGAGGACATGTATGCGGCGGTCCGTTTCTTTCTTGACTACACGCATCAAGATTAGAGGGTCAACGAACTGGAACCGTCAGTACCATTTCCAAACCACAACGAGGGATCATAGCGTACCTGGTTCGCGTGCGGTGCACAGACGAACAGTACAGGTCCCTCCTTGGGCACCTTCCAACTGCCTCTGGGGTGCACTTCGCGGAAGAAGAGCTCGACCAGCACCGAGAATGTCCATAGAAATGCATCGTAGACATATTTGTTCATGTACCCAATCTCCTTCTTTTTGGGGGCCATCCTGCCCACTGAATCTGTAGGCTGGCTTCGAGTCGAGGAGGGGACGAGACTCTGGCCGAGGAACGAATGTGGTTGAGGACTGCGGACTTTGTCGGAGCCGGAGGGCGCGCGACTATGGAGCTGAGCGCCGAATGCCGCTTGGGCTATGTTAGCCATTTGGAGATTCACTTCGTGAGCTTCACATACCTCGGTGCCAGCGTGCCGTCTTATGTATAGTCGACAGTGATTGCGTGATAATTCTATTGACATGCAACGATCATGCCATGATATGCTGCATCCGAGCGCGTAATTCTAGGCCAGAACAATGTTCTTGTGGAATGATAGCCGAAAGCCGGGTAACGAGTGTTGTCGCTGGGGATAGTGATGCGTACGGTGAGACGCTACGACTGTTGTTGAGCTCCGGACGTGTGGAGAAGGCGGCGGCGGCAGCTCGGTGCGAAGCAATTACGACACTCGGGCCAGGGTTGTGGCGTTTTGGCGGGGCAGTCGTGCGCGGAGGAGGGAGCTTGCCAATCGCCGATCACCAGGCCGCCTTGTTCTGCCTGCCTGCCTGCTTGAGACATGGTCTCTCCAGGCTATAGCCATGTATTGCACCGTTGCTTCAGTACCGCATTAATCCCACCTGGGTCAACGAGGAAAGGCAGTCGGGCTTCAGCAAGCGAGAGTTCACGGCATCACCGTCTGGGGCTCGGGAGTTGATCCACCAAATATATTACTATTCAGGGTCCTAGCGACTTTTTTGGTTTCGGCCGCGCTCTATAATGTACCGTGGGTTGGCAGTAGCCACAAGCTGGTGCCAAGCCTCAAACATCAACGCCTCCTATGCAGACCTATGCTGGACCGGAGTATTAAACGCTATGCAGTGAAGAGAATGGGATATCTACGTGAAGAAACAATGAAATCAAGACCCGCCGTGCGGTAGAAAGGAGGGGCCCGCTCCGCGAAATTGACCCAGGTATATCGCACCCATCAAAACATCTACAAGAGAGCAACCACGGCCGCAAGGGCAGCCGCAGCGAAGACGGTGGTTCCACCCAACTTGACGTTGGACGCAGCACCGGGGAAGATTTCAGCACCGGTGCTGTTGGCCGGAGGCGGCGGTGAAGGAGGGAGAGCACCGGTCGGAGTCGCTGGGGGCGTGGTGGGCTCTGAGGCGGGAGGAGCCGGCGGCGCAGGCTCGGATGTGGGAGGGTTGACGTACACTGTGGTCGTCTTTCGCCCAGTGCAGGTGCACGCCGGTGCGGTCGAGTTCTTGACCTCGCCGAATTGGCCACCCGGCTTGCCCGTTGGCGCGCTCGTCTCAATAGGAACATACTCGCCAGCGGAGTAAGTCAGCTGAGGAATGTCGGTCGGAACGCTCCCCGAGTCTTCCGAGCTGGAAGTCGATGTTGAGTTGATAGCAGGAGCTCCCGTTGGGTAGCCAGTAGAAGCGTCGCTGGTCGAGTCGGGAGTCTCGCTAGACTCCGGAGCGGCTGTCGACTCAGCAGCGGCACTTGAAGCACTCGATTCAGCGGTAGAGCTGGCTTTGGGAGTGGCGGAAGAGGAGGGCTTCGAAGATGGCTCAGGCTCCGATGATTCTCCACCCGTGCTCGGCATGGTGCCTTGCTTCATCATGAGGAGACCCTGGGTGACTTCCATAGCGGACAGCTGCTGGCCGACACCGGTCTCGTTGTCGAATTCGGTATACCACCTGGAACCGCATGCGCCGTTCTCGCCAGTGCAGGACTTGGCCGCCGCCTCTGCAGACTTGCTAAGATAGGTGTTGATCTGGTCCTTGGTCGAAGGTACGAGCAGAGCGGTCTTTGCCAACCAGCGTCCGAGATAGGCCTTGAACGACTGCTGATCCAAGTTGCAGTTCTTGCCGCCAACGCTGTTCTCGCAAACCTCGAACATGACATCCTTGACCTGCTTGGGGTTGTTGAAGAAGATGGCGGCACGGCCGAGGAAGCCCTCCACACGCTGGGTCCACTTGTCGTCCTTGGTGGAAGCCGCCATGAAAGCAGAGCCGTGGATCATCATGGCGTTGTTGTAGGTCCACTCGGTCTTGTCGGCAACCTCCTTGCAGTTGGACTTGTCATCGGTTCCATCAAAGACCTCGAAGTTGTCACCAATGAGGCCCACCTTCTTCTCCCAGTCGTAGATCTTCTCGGCCCAGTCCGCGTATGTCTGGTTACCGGTGAAATGAGCAAGGCGGGCACCAAGGGCAAAAGCGGCGCCGTTGCTGATGGAGTTCTTGTAGTTGTACCCGTAGTCGTTCTCCGGGTAGATCTGCCACTTCAAGCCACCACCGCAGGAAGTTTCGTCCCAGCGAGACACAATGTTGTTGAAGCAGTTCTTGCTCACTTCGAGGTAGGTCGCTGGCGCGTCCTCTGGCTCCGGAAATCCATATTCGGCGGCCGACATGGTCGCAAGACACCAAAAAGCCTGGTCATCATTGCCCTAGTTGCGGTCAGTTTGAAATACTGGGGAATGTACAAAAGAGTCCATACCGTTTGGTCCTTCTTATAGTCCAGAATGAAGTTCAGGTCCGGGCCGTAGTTGGCAGTCAGACCCTGCTGAATTGTCTTTACATAGGACTCGTCACCAACGATGTTGGTGTACTCGACCATGCCGCCCCAAAGTGCGCCAGACTCCCACCAGTAGTGTGGTTTTGGAATGTAGCCAACCTCTTCTGCCGGGAGGCCCGAGGCATTGGCCTTGTAGTATGACATCAAGCCATTTGCATACTGTGAGATGGCAGCCTTGAGCGAGGCCTCGTCGTTGATCTTGAGCTCGACGGCGCCCACAGCAGCAGTCAAAGGAAGGAGCACAGCTCCGATGCTAGAAAAAGACCTCATGGTTGATATCTAGAAAGGAAAGAAACGCAGAGAAACCCAAGTAAAGAATGTGGAGCTCCGAAGAAGCAAAAGAAGGCAGTCGGTGAAGAAGCAAGCGGCCACGAGAGTGAATGCGGAGGGCACAATCAATTAAAGGTAGCAGCAGCAGGTGCCCCGTCAGCGGGTCCGAGCATTCACTGGCCCGGGGTGGATCTTGCGCGCGGCTGCCCCTGTCGACGACTGCCTGATCGGGCAAGCGCAGTTTCGAAACAGCAAAATAGATTGATGGCCGGCCAATCAGGCAAGTGCCATGGCCGTTTCAGGCAGCGGCCCTGCACATAAGCCTCGCCAATTGTCCGCCGGAGTCCTTCACTTCGACGAGAGCCTTCCCCAATCTCTGCGGGAGCGCACGGCATGGGCGCCGCCGACTCTTTGGCGCTGCGCTCCGCAAATCACGTCTGGGGACGCCTCTGCACCTTCGCCTTTGGTTTCGTTTCGCCATAGACGACCTGCGCGCTGCTGTGGAGCCGCCAGCACATCCCAATGTTTGCGCTGTTTCTAGAACTGCAGCGCCTGCCCGGCGCCAGGCACCGGACTGAGGCATGATGAGCGGAGGCGGCCTGACATAATTCGGACCTTGGAGCGGCCAGCTTCGTAGTTTGGGGGTTACGCGAGATTGACCCGCGAGCACAGCCACCGCATGAAAGACGAAGGTGGAGAAGGCAAGGTCTGGCAAACACTGACCCAAGGAGAACTGCAGCTCGAACAAGCGACGTGCTATTTCGTTGAACATCAACGCGGACCTGGGGATGATCGCAGTTCGCGACACAGACGTTGTAGGTAGTATCCTCTCCATGGAAAAACGCATCTCTTTACCTTCCCCTGAGCGCTGTGCTGCAGTGCCCTGTGAGACAGCGTCGGAGTCGTGCTCACGCTCGACCTTTTCGGAATTCCAGCCTTACGAAAACACGTGCACTGCCTCTTTTGTGCAACATGCGGACTTCACCAGATACCAAAGTGTAGTTTCATTCCAGTGTGCTACATTGAGCGACCCTGGCAGTCGGGCTCCCAATCAGAGCCCTTGCCCGTCACGCGTCACGCGTCTATCCGTTGATTCTATCCGTAAACACCAAGCGTGTCGCTAAGCCCAGAAACAAAGTCATAACATCTTTCAATTCGACGGGCCGCCCAGTCTCGTCTCCTTCTTGACCCTTTCGCTCTCCTTTAGCTCTGCAATCTCCTCCTTCGACATGTTGTATGTAGCCGACACCTGGTTGAACGGGTTCTCCGGGTGCTTTTCAAACTCCTTACGGATCTGATCAATCTTCTGCTGGCGCCTCAGGCCCTTGTCGTCCTTCATCTCGTCCAGCCTCCGCTCCTCAAATGCCGCATAGGCGGCCTTGAACCTCCTTTCGGGGTGTCGGTCGATTTTATCGTTGTCTTTGGCGGTAAGACTGAGCGCATCGAGGGCGTTGTCGATACCCGTCGCATTGAGCGAACCCAAAGCGGAGTCGATCCCGCGTCCTGTCCTCTTCTCGGCCTTTTTGGCGCCAGCACCCTTCGGCTTCGAGGGTAGCGAGGCCTCTTCTTCCTTTAGCAATGCGTCCTTCTCTGCCTTCTTTCGGGCGGCTTCTTCCTTCTTAGCGGCGGCGACCTCACTATCCACAGTCAGCTTCACAATCGTAAATGCGGTACGAACACATACGCTTTCGAATTTGACTTGGACCCCTGATCCCACTTCTTGGCCTCTTGTGCTTCTAACTCGCGCTCTTTCTGGGCCTGCTTGCCTGCCGCTGCTTCTGCCTTACGAGCCTGGCCCTGGGCCTTCTTCGAGTTCTCTCCACCTTTCTTGGGAGGCATGCCGTGATCTGATGTTCGAGAAGATGTGGAGAATGGGTGAAGGCGTGCTTGGTTGATGTTCTTGGTAGTGTAAGAAACTTATGACGTGAAAGAGCCTTTGTGACTCGAAAGGTGAGTGGGGTATTGATCTGCAGGCACAGCGGGGCAAGCGCCATCGGCTTCACGCCACACGGGCCGCACGTGTCCAAGAATGACTAAGCAATCGATATTTCTGGCCCTCAAGCAGCTCTCGAGAATGTATTTACACATGAACATTCTTTTCTTCATTACATGCCTAGTATCCATGTTGAATTTACTGCTACTTTGTGAAGAATCAACTAAGCATTTCTCGAAGCCGGCATAATCGCAGCAGTTAGCACGCCATTATGAAGACTTCATAAGTTCACATCTCGTCTTCATCCTGGGCGCAATTCCTCTGGTGGAACTCAAGACATCTCAGTGCTACCATCACCTCCAATCGTCTTGCGATTATTGTGTACGATCGGTTATGCATGCTCCCCGGGAACGCGAGCAGAACACGTATGCACATGGCCATTAATATCGATTGTACCCGGTTCTCAACCCTGCAGGCGCATCTCTCGGTTCACAAGAGTACGATTCTCCATATTGCGGTTACAGTCGTCGTGCATCGTAGGACGCGAAGTTGCAACGGACCCTGAGCAGCTCCTCGACACTTTGACATAGCGTCCAATTGTTTGGACTAGCTGCATCGGCTAAAGTCAGCTTTTGTTGATAGTCGCTGTGCGGGGAGGATCGCTGCTGCATAGAAGCATGGTGACGATGGAGGGCATGGAATATTTAGGTACAGGGCGAGGTCCACTTTTTGTGGTAGTTGTGCTATCGTGTGCTTTTCTCTGTAGCTGGGTCCTCTATTTGGCGATTCGACTCCAAGGTCTGGAGATCATCAAGCTCGTCTCAAATCACATTGGGTACACACCCACGGTCACCGAAGCATTGTTTTCTTTTAATTCTAGAACAATGGCTCAATTAGCATCCCTTTTCTTCGCCGCGTTGGCATCAACAGCCTCGGCCTCCGTTCAAGATCCCAAGATATCGCCTCGACCACCAATGGGTTTCAACAACTGGGCTCGCTTCATGTGCAACCTCAACGAGACTCTTTTCACGCAGACCGCAGATGCCATGGTCGAAAAGGGCCTCCTCGCCGCTGGCTGTAAGTAATATCTCGATACACAGTGGGTATCTCAAAACAACTGCCGGAAGTGTGTGACTACAGAATTAGGACCGAATCTTGAACTCACATTAATGTGTTGTTGAGATTAGCTAGGATACATTCAACGACAGAAAAATTTTTTCCAAACCCTTTGTCTATGAACTGTAGCTGAGATACAATAAACATCGACTACCTCATAAAAACAACACTAACTCTATTCCCGTTTAGACAACAATATCAATCTTGACGACTGCTGGCACGTCCAAACCGGCCGCAATACAAAAGGCGAGCTTGAATGGAACACCACCCTCTTTCCCCACGGCATGCCCTGGCTAGGGGACTATCTCCACCAGCGTGGCTTTAACTTCGGCATTTACACCAACGCTGGCAACATGACCTGCGGGTGGTACCCCGGGTCTCAAGACCACGAGCTCATCGACGCTCAAACTTTCGAGCGGTGGGGCATCGACTACGTCAAGATTGACGGCTGCCACATGGATCTCCAGCATAACCGTACTTATTACGAAGAATTCGAGTACCGGTACAAACTTTGGCACGAGATCCTCACAACGAAACTAGAAAAGCCGTTGATCTTCAGCCAGTCCGCGCCCGCATACTTCAGCCCAAACTTCCACCTCGACCAGAACAACACGGATTGGTACCGCACCATGGAGTACATCCGCTCAACAGGCGAACTCGCGCGACACTCCGATGACATCAAAGTCTACGGCAATAACCCCACCAATACCTTCGAGCCCGGCGGCCACTGGGAGTCCATGATGAACAACTACATCATGGAGGTGCGCTTGGCGCGCTACCAGTCTTGCGGGTTCTTCAACGACCCGGATTTCCTAATCGTGGACTGGCCTGACCTGAGTCTGGACGAGAAGAAGACTCATTTTGCGCTGTGGAGCTCCTTCTCCGCGCCGCTCATACTGAGCGCCTGGATCCCAGACCTCACAAAAGACGAAATCAGCTATCTCACGAACAAGGACATCATTGCCGTGGACCAGGACGCACTATGCGAGCAGGCGACCCTCGTATCGCAGAACGAAAACGACGCCATCGATGTTTTGACCAAGAGTCTCGCCAACGGCGATCGCCTCGTGACCATTCTCAACCACGACAATAGGACCCATACGGCTGCCGTGCCCATCGAGCGCCTGGGTATCGACCCCGGACAATCCTACAAAGCGAAAGATCTCTGGACGGGCAAAACGAGCACCGTGAGCAATGAGATCCGCGTCAAGTTGTCCAAACATCAAACGGCTATTTACCGCCTTTCTGCCTCGTCATCTAAGAAGATCGCCGTGACGCCTACGGGCCAGGTCTTCAATACATTCTCGTTGAATTGTCTCGGTGTTTCTTCATCTCAAGGCAGCTCTTCGAACATCAAATATGTGGCATGCAATGGTGATGACGAGCAAGTGTGGCAGGTATCTTCTCAAGGACTGGTTAGCTCGCTTGCGGATAGCAGGAAGTGCTTGACAGTGGATGAGGGCGACGTGACTCTTGAGAGGTGTGATGTGAAAGCGAAAGAGCAGCAGTGGAGCTACGGCGTTAGCGGGAATTTGGTGAACAAGGCTCAAAAGCTTTGTTTGACGGAAGGCAAACGTGGAGCTGTAAGTGTGAAGAAATGCGGAAGAGCGTTGGACAGCCAGGTTGTTGCATTGCCTGGGGGAGTGAAGCTTGACAACTAATTTGCGCGCGTTGAACTAGGAACGAGGGGTGGAGTAGTAGGAACATTTGCGTTTTCTTTTATCTTACATACATACATTAAGATATCTACCACGAAATTACCAGTTGTCGTATACACCGCTGGTATCAATACTTCTGAATACACACATGCATCCATGTGCGAATGATTCCGACCCTCAATGTTCGTAATGCTTTCAAGTACATAACAAATGGCAAGTCCCAAACATGACACTCAACTCCGGCGCAATGGAAAGGCAGGGGGTATTATACAGTACAGCAGGTCGAAGTCGAATAGAAAGATGAGGCAATAGATGCCACCAAAACTCCATATAGAAATGCAGTGTCGTCACGCGTCGTTTTATCTATCCGGAAGTAGCAGGCGTCATCGATCGAGAGAGGTTAGATTTGGGTGGTAACGCATCCTTACGCAGCTGTCGGACCTGGGCCTCCAATTTGCGGCGTTCTTCTTGTTCGGACTGTTCAACGTTAGCACATTGCCTCATCATTCTCAAATGAATATAGACAATCTTACCCTCAGAGCCCGCAACGCTTCAGCCGTCCGATCCCTCATCATTTTCCTGAAATCCTCCCTCAACATCCTAATACTCGTAGCCCCCATATCCGGCGCCCCCGCACCAGTTGCCCCAGCAGCCACACTGGGACTCCTGATGCCCAACCACTTGACCCTCTCATCGCTTAGCTCAAGCTCCAACGCCTCCTTCTCGTCACGTAGCTTATCGATTGAAGCCTCGAGCGCATCGCGATCCTTCTCATTCTGAATTGCGTCGCGCGTGAGCTCTTCGTACTCTGTTGCCATACCCGCGAGTTCGGCCTTGAGATTGCGCTCGCTGTCGCGGGCTTCTTGTTCAGACTGAGAAGCTGCTTCCGAGACCTTCTGAAGGGCGGTAATCTCGGCAAAGAGGGAGACATTCTTGCTGGCGAGCTCGTCAAGCTCCTTTTTGGTGGTAGCGCCGGATTCTGCGGCTCGTTCTGCGCGCGTGCCGTATGCGCCGTCGAGCTCGGCTTTAGCAAAGGTGAGTTCGGTAGTGAGGCGCACGACTTCGCCTTCGAGGTTGCGCAGCTCATTTTCCTTTGCCGAGAGAGTGGACGCAGCTTCTGTAGCTCGGCTTTCTGCAGCTTCTTTCTCGACAGTGGCAGCACGAAGAGCAGTTGATGCCTCGTCAATTTTTGCAGTGGATTGTGCGAGCTCGGCTTGAATTGTAGCAGCCTCAACACGCGCTTCATCTTGTGCTTCTTTGAGCTGTGCTTCGAGGGTAAACGCGCGCTCCTGTGCGTTACGTATCTGAGCTTCGTAGCCAAGACTCCGTTCCTCTGCCTCGCGTATTTGGGCCTCAAATGCCGTGCTTCGCTCCTGAATCTCACGAATCTGGCTTTCCAACCCAATGTTCCGCTCTTGCACATCATGTAGCGCTTGAGATTCATCCTGTGTTTTCTGTTCCTTCTGTGTATCGAACAGCTGTAATTGGTCCATGGCTCGGTCGAGCTCAGCTTCCATAGACATTTTCTCTGAGCGCGCACTAAGTATTTGTTCTTTGAGATCGTTGACCTGCTCTTCTCGTTGAGCATCTGACTTGCTGTTGAGCTCGCGCTGTTGCTTGATCTGGCGGACCAAGATGGATTGCTTGTCTTTGAGCGACATTGCACGACGGAAAAGCGTTTGAACTTTCGAAGAGAATGCCGGGAGGGAGAATGGCTCCTCACCTACGTCGCTTTCATCAGGAGACAGCTCTTCCTCGTTGTCCGGATCCTCCGCAAGCAATCGCCGGCGTTCACGTTTTCGGGCCCTTGCTTCTTCTTCACCGGTATGTATGATTTGCCAGAGTCCCATCAACGTAGTTTCGTACTTCTCCACGCCATCCTTGCCGGCCGCTTCTGTGCGCAGATCGTCCAGTTGGTCGTTGAGGGCATACTGTAGCCGCTCGATGCTGTAGAAGGAGTCTTCCATGTAATCCAATTGCGTTTGGAAACCACTGCCTGTGAGTGAAGGAGGTGGGGGCACATTGTCGTCCGATGCATTAAGCATGGCATATAGTTGGTTGTTGATCCCTTCCAGCCGCTCTTCAACCGCTGTTAGTGAGCCCATTGACTTTCCTTGCGTAGCCTGCTCGGTGCTAATATCGCGAAGGCCCTGATCTAAGAAGTCTAGTTGTCGGTCGAGCGATGAAGCGTCCGTTGTGCTTCCAGGTGCTTGTGGAGGGAGAGAATACTTCTCATTCCGCTCTGGGTTCGCCTGCACAATGAGTCCTCTAAGCCGACCGTTAAGTTCCTCGAGACGCTTGCTCATGGAAACCAGAGACTGGTTCTGCTGGTCTATTGAGTGAGAGTGGTGGTGTGTACCGTTCTGTAGCGCGTTCATGAGGCTATCGAGGTTCTCTGGTGACCGATACAAGCTCCGCTCGTCAAAACCGTCTTCTCGGGCTCCAATTCCCCGCTCGTTCTCATACGTATAGATGCTCGCGGGACTATCTGGTCTTCTGTCTCCACCATTGCTCAACTCGGCGTTCTGCTTCCGCTTTCTCGGACCATTGTGGGTCAGCTGTAATACGGCGGAGGTGTGCATCAGTAGTTGCATGTCAATCAGGCGCATTCGAGACTCAATCTCCAAGAGCTCGCGCGTCAGTTCCTCCACCTTCTTGTTGCTTGCTTCGAACTCCTCTTGCGACCTGGCCGAAGTGTCCTTGACCAGTGGACCACTCCTACTGCTGAGTCCTCTCTGATGTCCTTTTCCGTCGCGAGGTTTGAGACGCGTGAGCGACCGCGCGGCATCGCGGATCTTGGTCTCGGACTCTAGGCGCCTCCTCGTGGTACCGAGTTTACCGTCTAGACCCTTCTGTTCCTGCTTCAGTGCCTCGACCTCTTCTACAGACAAGATATCAAAGTTCTGGCTGTCGATCATGGCCGTCTCCACCAACAGGTGCATTGCGACGGGGTCCCTGCTGAGGGCCTCGGAGCCCCGGTCTTTCAAGGCGCGCGGGGTGTAGGGAGCATTGTCCTGCGTCGAGCCGTTGCGGGCATCCCCAAAGACATCGGCGGGCGGAATGAAGGCACTACCGCCAAAGCGCGGGCTGATGTTGTAGGCCATGGGGAAGAAACTCGGCGAGGTCGCGGGGACGCCAGAGGCATAATTGGACGTCGGTGATGGAAAGTCGTAGAGCGGGCGAGGGCTCAATCCGCCGTAGGGGTACTGCGTGCGTAGCCCATCGTTCGCCATGGTGTCAGCGCCCAAGGCACGGCGCTGGGGGAAATGGTGAGCGAGCCTGTGGGGCTGCGCAGTGAAAGGGTCGGCGGCGGGAAGGATGCGCAGGAGTAAGATGTAGGCGGTCCTGCAGGCGAGGGCCAGCTTTTCACGGGGCGCGCATGGCGGAGCAAGAGGTTCGGACTGGTCAGGAGAATGCGCACAGTGGAGATTGAGATTGCAATTCGCGCCTAGCAAGCGCGCCGCTGGACGATGCTTGCGTCGGCCTCACTGCAACGGGTTGTCGCTTGTCAAGCTGTCAGGGGCTCTCCCGCGGGACGAGAGGGATCATCCTCTAAGCGCCTACACGCTTTCGGACGGCGTCAGCCGCATCGTCACTACTCCGCTGCTCCTCATCTTAGGCTGCTCGCGACAGAAACTGTTGCCGCGCCTCCAGCGTGGGTGTTGTTGGCTTCCGACGTTGTCTCCGAAACGAGCAAATACAGAGACGGTGTGGCATCTCCGTCTCCGTCTCTATTTCAGCTCGTTTGCTCATTGCGAAATCTTGACACATGCTGCATTGTGACGGCTGCCCTTTGCCCTAATCCTACTTTCGTCTCACCGGGTCCCTGAACATCATTTCCTCATGTCATCTCCACAACGCCCCGTGTACACGCCGGAGCAGATTGCAAAATACTTCGACCGCCTCAAGCTGCCCGAGCAACAGCGCAAGTATGATGTGACAGGCTTGAGCCCTGAGGATGCGCTGTCCTACCTGGCACTTTTGCAAAAACATCACCTAGTGGAAATACCCTTCGAGAACCTGTCTCTGCACTACTCGATTCATCACCGGATATCGATCCACCCGGACGAGGTGTTCAGGAAGATCATTGCAGATAACAATGGAAGGGGCGGGTACTGCATGGAGAACACCGGCCTATTCGCAACGTTGCTCTACTCATTGGGCTTCAGCAGCTATTCTGCCGGTGCCCGCGTGTTTAACGATGGCTCCTTGTCTGGATGGTAAGCTGCTGTGATCGTCTCATTAGGAAGTGGTAACATTTGGTAGGGGTCACATGATCGTTATTGTAAGAATCGGAGAACAGAAGTACCACGTTGATGTCGGCTTTGGGCCAAATGGACCTATCAAACCCATGCTGCTCGAACGTTCAGGCACCATCCTACCACACATTACCCCGGCTTCGGCACGTCTGCAGTGGAAGAACATAGCAGAAAACACGGATCCTGACCAGCGACTCTGGGTGTATGAGCACCGCATTGATGAGAACAGTGATTTTGAATTGACGTACTGCTTCACCGAGCTCGAGTTCCTGCCAGCCGACTACCGCGTTATGAACCTGAGCACCAGCACAAGCCTAAGCACATTCTTCACGCAAATCGTGTTCATGGAGAAGAAACTGCTGGGGGAGGATGGAGAGTTGATTGGGAGCATCATTCTGGGTAACGACGTGAAGTGGAGGGTGCACGGAAGGAAGGAACGGGAGATCAAGTTTAGTAGCGAGGCAGATAGGGTGGGGGCAATAGAAGAGCATTTCGGGATTAAGCTGAGTGTTGCGGAAAAATTCGGTATATTAGGAATGGTCTCGCAGATCAAATGAAACCATCTGATTCTAGAAAATGGATTGAGGGCATTATTTGTGATGTGTACTGTGTATTTTGGGGTAATTTGATCCAACATGAGTCTCTAGACTCCTGCTTCAGAACCGTACATGACCATTTGAATCAAGGAATGGTCGCACTGAGACAAGCTGGGTGTCACGCAATAGAGTGGTTCGGAAAATGTACATTGACTATTGAACAGTGTGCTTGCTTGTGTGTATCGTCTAGAGGTACCTTTGCTCCGTCTACAACTTGTCAGTACTGCCTGCTTGGTGGTGTCTTTCCTACGTACCCGCCATGGGTTGTTGAGTTCGAAGCCCGGCGGTGCCTCCGGCTTGTCTGTCTGTCCTCGCATGAAGCCCGTCAATCTGCGGTCGCGCTCCAACACTGCATCGGTTCAGTATGTGGTATAAGATCATCGTGGGGTGGTCATACTTTGCTGTAGCTTCATTAGCAATCGTCTCTATACGGTCAATGGCCTTATTACGTACTCTGTCCCATGCATCCATGCCGCGCCTGCCTTTCTTTCCACCGTTCTGCATCTCCTTGAGCTTACCGACGGACACAGCGCTGAATGCGAACATCTGCGGGCGTTAGCCAGAGCCTGTGGCCGCCAATTGGGCGATTGACGTACGCCGAGCATGATCCCATACGGGAGGAGGGCTTCGAATGGCACACCCATGGTTGCGACGCTCGTGGAGGGCGCTGTAGGATGCTGTGGTGGGGGGTGCGAGAAGTGTAGCTTGGAGAGAGGTCGGGTCGTGGTGAGCTAGCAACGGTTGGGTCGCGGATGGCCTTTGCTTGGCGGCTGCGAGGGCACTACACAACTCAGGAGGCAGCTCTTTAGACGGCAGATTCTCACCACACACGCGCTTTCCAGACGAGCAACGGATATTCCTGGTGTCGCTCGAAACAGCAGATTTGCCAGGGTCGCGAAAACCCATACCTTCCACCCTAACCCGGCTGGAATCATCGCGCGCCGCCGTAATCACGACCCGCCACCGCTCACGGCAACGAACAACGCGCCTACAGCCCTTCTGCATCGATTTCCAGCATTTCCAAGCCATCTGCGAATGTACCACACCTCAAATAACACGATCACGTCTCAATAAGGATTTCACTGCGCACAACAACGCGCTACGGCACCCGCACGACGCGCTCGCGCACGCACTCCATGCCATCACCGACGAGGTGGTCGCCGCTCGCACGATTGACGCTTTAGAAGACACAGCAACTAGATAAGCGAATCTGGCGTATCTAGTATCCAAACTGGCGACTGTCGTGTCCTATGCGATGGCGGAGCCAGGTAGGCTTCTGGGCCAAAGCACAAGCAACCTGGACCCGGAGGACCTCGACGCAGACGGTGAGTATGAGGAAGATGATATGGGCTATGGGCACATCATGCAGGAGCACACACAGGATGAAGGGCACACCACGGACGCCGAAGGCTCCGATGTAGATGCTGAGGGCGAAGAGGTAGACGAGGACGACGATAGTGAGCCTGTGGGCGCTGTCAAGATCGCTCCGCCCGTGGATGTGTTTTCCGAGGACGATGAGGAGGACGAGCACGACAGAGACGCCGCAGTCGAATCTTCCTCAGATGCCAAGACTAGCTACAGCGAGGACGAATCCGGCAGCTCTGAGCTATCCGAAGTGGAGGGCCAGTGGCTGGCGGAGAGCGAGGATGGCGAAGAGCTTGACGCTGGGAGAGCAGACCCGAACGTTTGCGTGTAAGTGGGAAGATTCCAAAATCAAAAGACTAAAATTTGACCACAGACAGATACTGCAATGAAGACGAAGACAACGACCCCAACGACGAGTTTGAAGAGACTTTGTCGTGCGTGGAGTGTGGAGATATGGGTGAGTGATTACTCCTAGCAGTGTTTAACTTTTTGCGTTTCCCGGTAGCTGACATGATCTTGGTACCTGCAGCACATCGGCAATGCGCCCGAGACGCTAACACCCTTAGCTCACAAGATGGTAAGTTCATATCCGACCAGTCTTGCTGAAGCACTTTCACTGACCGGCTATTCGTGTAGATGCGAAGACATGGTGCTGTACAGCGTGTATTCAGAACAAACTGCACAAACAGGACGAGTCCTCGGAATCACTCACTCGCCGCAGGCTTTCCTCAGTCCCCAAGCTAGCGCGGGATCTACTGCCTTCACATCGTGGACATGATCCGGGCGGTCATTCCATTTTCAATGAGCTCATTCTCCCTGATGACACAGCTAATGGGGCTCGTTCGCTGCGGAAAAGGAAGGCTTCACTAGAAGCAGAGCCGCTTCCAGTCAGGCAAACGAGAAAAAGGCGTAGGTCATCCGAAGCATCCAAGTCGGATGCGGGAGGGTCAACGGCTGCCTCGCCGCCCCGTGCGCAAGCCAGGAGTGTGTTGACAGACGGTAACGAGACCGATGGTGCCCACCACACCGCCTCCGACCACGAGTCTTCTCGCCTACGTTCTTCTCGCGCTCGGCGGACTAAACCTAAGAGAAACGACAAACGGCCACTCGCATGGATTGACGAACCCTTGGGCGCTAAAAGTCTAGTTCTCGTGTTCCACCTGAATAATGAGAAAGTTCAGAAGATTGTCACCGCGAAGCCGAAGAAATCGCATTTCCAACCCATGACTAGAGAAGAGGAGCGGCAGGAGCGGCGCCGCGAAAGAGATCGTGAACGTCGCGAGCGTAATCGTCGCGCAGCGCAAGCTGCTAGGGAATCAATCGAGGAGTCGCACTATCCTACTGTCCAGCCCCAATATACCGCACCATTCTACGGTTTCGCCGACAAGGAAATGGACGAGAACAAGAGTAAGCCCTATGGGGGTATACTTTCCGAAGCGGATGCCGACACCTCAAGAACTTATCCAACACCAGTAGACAGGAAACGATTTGAGGACGCGCGCCAGAGAGCAGAAGAAGATTGGAAGCGGAAGCAGGAGGAGCTGTACGCTGGACAAGAGCCACAAAAGCCTACGAAACAGGTAGGCCCGCCTAGTAAGATCAAGTGTATCAACTTTGGTGGCTGGGAGATCGACACTTGGCATGCCGCGCCGTACCCCGAAGAGTACAGCAAGAACAGGGTGCTTTACATTTGCGAGTTCTGCCTCAAATACATGAACTCTGACTATGTCGCGTGGCGGCACAAGGTAAGAACGGCTGATTGACCTCGCGAAGCATACTAACCTGCTTCAGCTCAAATGTCCTGCGAAACACCCCCCAGGCGATGAAATCTATCGCGATGGCAAGTACTCGTTCTTCGAAGTCGATGGCCGGAAGAACCCCGTGTATTGTCAAAATCTTTGCCTTCTCGCGAAACTGTTCCTTGGGTCGAAGACCTTGTACTACGACGTGGAGCCGTTTCTCTTCTACGTGATGACTGAGTGCGACCAGTACGGTTATCACTTTGTGGGGTACTTTTCGAAAGAAAAGCGGCCCAGCTCTCTCAACAATGTCTCTTGCATCCTCGTTCTTCCGATTCATATGCGCAAAGGCTATGGTCAATATCTCATCGAGTTCTCCTATCTCCTGACTCGTGTCGAGAAGAAGACGGGAAGTCCGGAGAAGCCGCTCAGTGACATGGGCTTGGTCAGCTATCGAAAGTACTGGCGACTTGTCATGTGCGAAGAGCTTCTCAACCACAAAGGGCCAATCAGCATCGCCACCATATCTGAGAGCACAGGCATGACTACAGATGACATCGTTTCTGCACTCGAAGGCCTCCGTGCTTTGGTGCGGGATCCTATCACCAAGACATACGCCCTGCGACTCGACTACACATACATGAAGCAATACATCGACAAATGCTATAGCGCTGGCAATCCAACAATAAACCCAGAACGTCTTCAGTGGACTCCATATGTGATGGGACGCCTGGGTCAATACGAAGATGGACCTGCACTGCACACTGTACAGCAGCGCGATGAGGGTGACAATGGAGAGAAACCCGAACCAGAGGAAGGTGTGCAGATTGAAATGGCCGCGAAGGCTGCAAAAACAAACGGTACATGGCACAACGGTTCAGCAACGGGCGAGGATGGCGAGGGAGCAGTGACACCCACCCTTGTTGCGGAAGACTCCGCCAGTGTCGACTCTCCTACCCCCGGCACTCCGCTTGCAAACGGTTCTACTGTCGCTATCGCTGGCTCTCAAATGACGAGTGCACCTTTGATTCCAGCCACAAGATATGAAGTCTTCCCACACATCCCCGGCCAGCCACCTCCAAAGCGTCGACCTGGACGGCCATTTGGCGCACGACGCCGCACATCCACGCCACAGAGGAACCGCTCCCAGAATCTAACCATAGCAACGGCGCCAGTGTCCCGCATCCAGTTCTCCCCAAGTGGAAGCGGCAAGGCCTCACCGACCATCAATGGTGTCCACACGCCTGGCACAATTAGTCTGAGACGGACACGGAGCAGACTGGGCGAGAGCGTTGTCAACGGTGTCGATGACGATGAGCTTGAAGAGGGCGGAGAAGTCAAAGCACCTAGCAGAAGGACTACACGCAGCTCTACCAAAAGCCCACATACATCAAAAAATACCAAGGGAAAGGGAAAGACACTGCCAGACGAGGAAGAAGATGATGGTGATGATGGTGAAGACGAAGACGAAGATGTGGATGAAGATGAAGATGCTGAGGGAGAAGACGACGAAGATGCTGAAGGGGAGGACGACGAAGATGCTGAGGGGGAGGACGATGAAGATGCTGAGGGGGAGGACGATGAAGATGCTGAAGGGGATACGGATCTCGATGCGGAAGGTGAGGATGATGATGATATCGTCATGCCTGATGCATAATGGGATAATTATTGTTGGTACTTATTGACGTATTCAGGGATGTGCAATTCTTGATCGGGACTCAAAAGGACTTGGAATTGGCTTTCATCGAGCGCGACCTTTAGCTTAGGCTCTTACGGCGCTTCATTCGATTGAGCGTGCGTATATTTGTTTCGACTTTGCATTAGGGAAGATACCTTGGGCGGGCGTTACTTCGAATACAAACATTCAAATCAATTTTCACTTGCATCTTTGCTACCTCTATCGCTTCATGCTATACCTACAGCAGCCTACATGCACCACGAATATGGCTCGGCTCGTCGGCCTAAATTGTTCCGGACAAAACTTTCATCGCCGCTTCCTCTCCACCCTCCGCTCAACCTCCGCACTCGTTACCATTATTTTACCGGCGGAGGGCATGTACCCCACATTTCTCCTCTATGGTCCCTCCACTCACCCAACTTCGGTTCCCAGCATCGACTTCATATCGCTCAATTTCGAAAATGCTTGGCCGCATTTGTGAGGCTAATGTACAGCTCCCACGCGCTAGCCGCAGCCTTTACCCGGATACTCTGGACGTCATATACGACGATGTGCGAGGATGACGCCAATTGACAGCAGATGCTCCGACCATGAGAAGGTGCAATCTATAAGCCTGGCGGAGTCATCTTTGCAATTGCACGATCATTCCACACCCGACCTTCCCTGCGATTACTCCCCTCGGCAGTCATGTCGCGGAAAATCCTCAATGTGGGCACCCTGTTCATCGCCTTACTGTTACCGGGTCTCGCAAGTGGACGCAACTCATCCCAGTTTCTGAACCCTATTCTCCCTGGTTTCCATCCCGATCCGAGTTGCACGTTCATCCCAGAGGAAGCCACTTTCTACTGCGCTTCCTCCAGTTTCAATGCCTTTCCTGGCATCCCAATTCACGCGAGTAAAGATCTGAAGACCTGGCGCCTCGTCGGTGAGTGTTTCCCGCAATCTGCCGTCACCTGTTTGTCGCTCAATGCCCACGTGCAACTACCGGCGCGGGGTCTATCAACCGCAATCTAAGCCATCCGCCCTCCGATATACATCATGTATTGGTAGTATGGGCAGGCCAATGTGCTCTCTGTTTCAGATCTGACCAGCCTCACCACACGCCATCCCGAACACCTGTTTTCAGCTCTTTCGTCCCGGTCTTGCCCTATCGATCGTCAGGGGTGAATTCCAAAAACATCCCGGTCCCCTTTCTTTCGCTTCCAAAGTGTGTTTTGGACGCTACTGCAAGGACCCTTGGCCGCCGCGAAAACAAAACCTGGGTTCTGAGTGATAGCTTACGCGTGATATTACAGGGAACGTGCTCAACCGTCAGAGTCAACTGCCCGAGCTTGCGATATCGGTTGGAGGGACAAGCGGTATCTGGGCACCGACACTGCGACTTCGAAATGGCACGTGGTATGTCGTGACTACCATGGTGCATGACAAGAAAGCAGCGGATGACCCTACACGATGGCGAAACGTGCGTTCCTGTGCCTGCTTCATAGTGTTCCTTGTAGCCGTAGCTGATGATATGTTGAACCACAGATCATCTTCTCTACGCAAAATATTTGGAACGAGAGCAGTTGGAGTGATGCTGTGCACTTCGATTTCGAAGGATACGATACGAGTCCATTCTGGGACGATGATGGTACTTCCTATATTGTAGGCAGCCACGCATACAAAGTGGAGTACGTTTCTCAATCACTCATTGGATATATGCACTGACTGTTGGAGGCCTGGGAATCATCTCGCCAAGGTGGATCTAGAGACTGGAAAACTGCGAAGCAACTGGACAAATTTGTGGAGTGGTACTGGTGGCCTTGTAAGCAAGCTACGTGTTCGTACTCGTACATACTCATCATGACAAAGGCACCTGAGGGACCTCATCTTTATCGAAAAGATGGCTACTACTACTTAATGCTGGCGGAAGGTAAGCATACTCACTAGATCCTGTGCGTAATAAGCTAAGAAGTGACTCAAGGTGGCACTGGAATAAATCATATGGAGACTATTGCTCGTTCGAAGGACCTGTACGGCCCGTACCAACCTAACCCGGTGAATCCCATTTTGACAAATGCAAACACTACAGAATACTGTGAGGCCCGTGTCACTTTTGCCTTTTTCTTCTAATAACAAGAACAGTTCAAACCGTAGGTCACGCAGATCTTTTCCAAGATGCACGTGGCAACTGGTGGTGCGTTGCGTTATCGACACGCACTGGTCCTGAGAACAAAGTCTATCCAATGGGTAGAGAGACAATCCTCACAAACGCCACTTGGGAGACTGGATCTTGGCCCGTCATTCATAATCCTGTCAGAGGTGTCATGAACGGATGGCCATTACCAGAAACAGATTTATCTCTGCCAGGGCATGGGTAAGCATCTCCATTCCTCGCTCGTTTAATAGGTTCTGATCAAGTCTTAGTCCGCTTGTAGACCAGGGGGACGATAACCTACAGTTTCCGCAAGGATCTCAATTACCGCCACATTTTCTTCACTGGCGGCCTCCGATCGTAGAGAATTACGTTATATCACCTGATGGACGCGAGAATAGCCTAGGCATCAGACCCTCTACACTCAACCTCACTGGCGTTGATGGCAACTCGGCACTAGGAGGCCAGACGTTCGTGGGGAGAAGACAAGTCGATTCGCTTTTCACCTTCCGCGTAGATCTAGACTACAAACCAAAGTCTGCACAGGAGGAAGCAGGTGTCACCCTTTTCTTGACACAAGTGAGTCCCATTCATCCTGATGGCTTCTCATAGCTCATGTAATCACAGAATCACCACATTCGCCTCGGCCTCGGCCTCCTTCCCATTTCCAATGCATCCTCCACCCTCGCGCCCCACTTCCGCTTCACTACCGAGCCATATTCTTCTGCTTCGCCACCATTCAGCATCCTCATACCCCCCAGTCTACAGAACAATCCCTTGACACTGGAGATCAAAGCTGCAAACACGACTCATTTCTCGTTTGCTGCTGGGCCGGCGCAAAGCGGCAACCTAACCGTCTTAGCATACGCACCCGGAGAGATTGTGAGCTGGGGCTTCACAGGAACGCTAGTGGGCGTGTACGCGACCAGCAACGGGGGCAACGGGACAGAGATGGCTTATGTGAGCAACTGGACGTACAGGGGAGACGGACAGGTCAGGGACAACATCAAACACTGAAAGCGCGTGAGGTCGCACCTTCTTCGTACATAGCAGCATGAAAAAAAAACCCGCTATTGAATCCGGATGCCTGCTTTGACGTCCCCCAGCCCTTCCCTTTCCGACATCGTACAGTCGGCTACGCACTGCACCGGCGCCCACCATCCCGCTTCTGAATTAACTCGTCAACCGCCCTTAGCGAGATACGTGTCCCTGTTACACGGCAACATCCTCTCGATCCGCATGTTTCCCTCTCTTTTCATCGGCGGGGGAGACGGTGTGCAAATCGAGGCCGCAATGTCACATCGCACGACCCCACCGCGTTACTTGCATCCTGCACGCATGCTCCAAAGGGGTAGTAGCTGCGGCGCTGCGGCGAGACGTGTGCGCCCTACGAGCACACGACACACGCGCGTACGACAATACTCGAGGCGTGTGCTATTCATGGCATCAAGGGGGGGGGGTTGGGGGGTGCCACGGCGTCGAGATGCAGTTCGGTTCCGAAAGATCGACGGAGCGCGGTCCCGGTCGCGAGGTGCAAAGCGGGAGGTGCTGGAAAGTGCGCACTTCACAATTTCTGCATGTCAGACATGTGTTGCGTGAGAGTAGCTGGAGGAGAGCTTGGGTGTAGTCTGTTGCAGCCCCCGTTCCACTATACGCTAGTCTTCAAGTAGTAACCCTGGAGCTTGTCACGTGTAGATAATGGCGACGCCCTCATTGGCGGACACTAAGCATGATGTGTAGCGGGGGTTCACTTCGTTTTGTTGAGCCGAGTCAGGACGTCCCAGTACTGCCTTCTCTTTTGTGCAACGACACGGATTCCGCTGGCTGTGTCTCGTTTGGAACGCACAGCACTACGTCATCCATTATAGGCCACACGCCCGCTGCAGCCATACGGAAGCGATACAGACATGCAGCTAACCACCATCGCGGTGCTATTGGCATTTCCCTTCGTCGTCCAGTTCGTGTACCGGTATTGGACGAACCCCCTGCGGAAAGTACCCGCTGCGCATGCTCTCGCGCACTTCACATCGCTGTGGATCCATTGGATCCGCTGGCGCGGTGTAGAGAACGCAACGTTCAAGAGTGCGCATGAACGTCTGGGTCCAGTGGTATGTCTTGGACCCAATGAAGTCAGCGTGAACTGCGTGAAAGGAGGAATTAGAGACATCTACGCGGGTGGGTTTGCGAAGGGTGCTGTGGATGGGTCATTCAACTGGTATGCGTTCTTCTCAAACTACGGGGGGTGAGTCATCCATGATTCTCGCCATTGGACATTGACATGTTGACGAATGCTCAGAGTCGACAACATGTTCTCGACTGGGGGCAACAAGCCGCATTCCATGCGCAAGCGGATGCTTAGCAACATCTACAGCAAGTCTGTCATCACCGCTTCGCCGGCGCTGCTTGCTCAAATGAGCGTGATTCTCTACGATCGCTTCTTGCCCCGCCTCGCATCGACGTCCTCGAATGAGGAGCCGTCGGTTCTGAACATCTATGCGCTGCTTAGCGGAACCACCATGGACATTGTGACAGGCTATGTTTTCGGCCTGAAATCGAGCTCCAATCTTATCGGTAACCCAAAGCAACTGTCATGGTTCCTTGATCTGTATAACTCTCGACGATCGTTCAACTTCTGGCCGCAAGAACTGCCTGCTCTGACGAGATTCTTAGAGAAGTCGTTTGGATACCAATTGGTCCCGAGCTTCGTCGGTGAGGCGAACAAGGCGATCGAGGACTGGACAAAAGCCATGTGCGATAGCGCTGCCAGTGTAATGGCGCAAGGAGTCGGGGACGTCGCAGACACTCCGGTTGTGTACGAACAGCTTTCTGCCGCGCTGTCGAAGGAAGCCAAGAAAGCTGGCAAGGACGAGACCGATCTCGGTCCACAGGCTGCGAGCGAAGTTCTGGACCATTTAGCTGCCGGCTTCGACACCTCCGGTATCACTCTTACCTATGTGATCCACGAACTCTGTCGCCATCCGCAATTGCAAGCGCGCCTCCAGCGAGAGCTTCGTGCATTGTCTCCTCCTATCCTCGCTACATCCTCGCCCAATCTTCCTGACGGGAAGGCGGTGGACGCACTACCGCTTCTCCATGCAGTGATTTGGGAAACACTGCGTCTTCACCCAGCCATCCCAGGCCCGCAGCCGAGGGTTTCTCCTCCGCAAGGATGTCGCCTTGGCTCTGAAGACAAGACATACTTTGTACCAGGAGGTGTGAGAGTGAGTGCCAGTGCAGGCCTATTGCACTTGAACGAGGAAGTATATCCGCAATCGAGTGAGTGGAGACCGGAGCGGTGGCTAGATCTAGACAATCTCGACGAAGAGAAGAGGAGAGACATGGAAAGTAGGTGGTTTTGGGCATTTGGCAGGTCAGTAACTTCTATGCCGAACCTTGATGCAGGTGCTCACCTTGTACAGCGGCGGTCGAATGTGCGTGGGAAGCCACTTGGCTGTGTATCGTAAGTCATTGTTCCTTCTCCCGTGGCAATACAGTGCCCTGGCAGTAGTATGACTCAGCCATGTGCAAGGCTGGAGGAACAAGGCTGAACATTTATCACTGAACGCCAAAGTTGCGAAACTTTGGTTGTGGCCTTGTGCTACGGCTCTCGCTCCCTGGCTTGGCCGGAGCCGGCACGCCATAGGACACATGCTGACATCACCTCAGAGATGAAGTACATCGTCGCAGCCCTCTACTCCAACTACACTACGGCTATCGTCGACGACACCGGCATTGAGCAGTCAGACGCCTACACGGCCCCTCCCGAGAGTGACAAGCTCCTCATCAGACTGCAGAGGCTAGACTCGTGACCGCGAGGACATGTGAAGGCCGGGTAATTCTTTCGTCTCCGACGGTGCCCCTCACCACCAGCGTCAGTGACCCGCCTAATGCCGGTCCCACGTGAATTGCACTAGTAAGGCTTTCGCATTGGGGTAATCTGGGGAGAGGGGTAACACTTCGAGAACGCTTGGTATCGGGTGACATGCCCCATGGGCGTTTTCTGCATAGGTGAACGGACCCTAATGTCCTTGCGAACCATGGTTGTAAATCTTTGCTAGCGGCAATGCAAGGCTTGTGGCGTCTGATAACCTCTGTTCGAGGCGAGGGAAAGAATTCCTGATGCCGGCGCTGACTAGTGCGGCCGTTTCTGTTCAAACGGGTGTAATGATTGGTCGATAGAGGGAAATGATGAGAATGCCAACAGTGTTGCGGTCGACGCTCAGATCTCTCCGCCCCACCTTGTCAACAAAGGAGATTGAGGCGCGAATGTGATAAGCTGAAGGTAGACGGCTTGATCTTTGTCAGTTCGATCCCGGCGACAACGTCAAAGCATGCAGCTTTGATGCGGGATAGTATTGGTGATTGTGGTCTGCATAACGTCGTCGCCAGGGCGCGCATGCGCGCACAACGCCTCGAGACCCACCCATCTTGACCCGTTCCACGCGTGCCGCACGACAGCGGCCCACATGCTGTGACCGACGGTTTTGGTTTTGGGTGCAGGTCATCCGCTGCAGACTGCAAGGCATGGACTCGAACTCGTTCTTGTAGTGAAGGAGACAGCTTTATTCCGCGGAATGTGGGGTGTAGGGCAAGCGCCGCCCTTCGCAACGGCACGTTATTGACCCTATTGTACGTGGATCAAACCTATGGGGAGCCGGCCCCACTTGCATCATGTCAGACAGGCGTGTCCGTTTGCTTTCGCATCCAGTGTGGAATCATGAGCGCCAGTTGCCATATATTACAGCGCACATGTCGTCAGCTGCCGTAGCCTGGAGGTCAGATTGTTCCGTCAGGCGGCTAGAAGAATCAATACATCATGCTTTCCATGCATACTGTAGCAGGAGGGGGTTGGCAAGCGCAGCCACATCGTATTGGCCAAAGCGTTGGAAGGCACATATTGTTTAGAGGCCCTCATTAGTGCTATGCGGCCGCTTGCAAACAAGTCATCAGTATCGGCATTGACCTAGAGGTGTCCGGGTGGACAGCAGTGAGCGTAAGCTTTACGGGATTTACTAGAGCGACCTGGCTTCGCAAGAACCAAGTGCCAGGTTTGCGAATTCTCCGAGAAGCGCTGCCGTTACAGAGCACATGGACGTGGCCAGCGTGAGAGGCAGTGCAGGCGATTGCAACCCAACATGCAGAAAGGCCGCAACATCACCTCATCGCCTGCTGCTATAGAGTGCGATCCACCGTGCGCCCTTACCGAAGCCATGCAATATATTCATCCGCCCAAGGAGTCGGCTGAAGCTACGCTGCATCGATCACACCAGGATATGCTTGCTTGGGAGCTTAAGCATAAATCGACCGTCTTTACAGACAACGAAGCACCCAAAATTGCGCTTAATGGCAGTATAAGTGTTTTTTGAGAAGGATTTTCCTGGCATCCGTGAGCAATGCAAGACTAGAGAATTGCCAAAGAAGCAAGTCTATGGAAGGTTGTCAGGTTGATTGCAAGAGATTAGCAGAGATGGGCAGCGGCACAAGGGGCCAGCACGCTGTGACGCTCGTAAACTGTGAATCCTCCAAGGAAGGCGGAGTCTCGTGCTCGTCGTGGCTTCCTCATTCAGACGGCCAACGCAGCGTAGTTGCTGTTTTGGGAGGCCATTCTGAGAAGGTGCCCGCCCATGGGCAGTACCGTCGATGCTGGAACCCAGAGGCCGGACGGGACGTTGCAGAGAGGAGCGGAAGACGGTTCGGGGGCAGGCTGGATGGCGCGCTGTGGGCGTCCGCGACGGACAATGCGTGCTGTCTCAGGTCGACGCGCTGGGGAAGGGTGGCGGTGTTCTGGACGGGAGACCAGCATTGATTAAGGCCATATGGAGGCTCGTTGGAGCGTTATCTGGGCCGTGCGGAGATGCCAACAGCGGCATATGCAGTCATATTCTGCAGGTACGGGGAACGGGCCCGCTCTGCGCTGAGGAGGGAGATGGGGAGCGTGAGAGCGTGGAAGCGTGAAAGCTTGGGGCGCTGGAAGCGAGCAGTGAATTGTTCCGACGAGGTACAAAGAAAGCCGCGCGCTGGTGTCGCAGTCGGATAGATGGCCATGTCGTCAGAGGGCAGCCGTGTGGAGCTGGAGGCTGATTGCGAGAGCCCGGCATGGAGGCGTGCTAAGAGGATGCCGGCTATATTGTGCTGTCGCTATCAGACGTCTTATGGCGCCTGCGAGCACCGTCACTGGATTACTGGATTACGGCTTTGTTGGCTAAACGGCCGGCGAATGGGGCAGCGGGTGGTTGTGTAACGTCGTAGAATTCTTCATGATGCGCGGAGCCCAGAGCGCCCCGTTCCATCCTGGCGAGCAATCTGGCCGGCGATCTCCTCCCACATCGCACCTCACCGCATCCCACGATGTGATGCATCGCCGGCGTCGACAGCGTGCGCATTTTGCCGCCAGCGCTGCCCGCCCCCCCCCGCCTCCAACACCACGCTGGCACTGCCCGGGCGTGCTGTTCGTCGTGGCGGCGGGCTCATCGTGGTCATCCACAGCACCGCTGTTACCGGGCGTGGCCATCAGCTGGGCGAGCCGTCGTCTGCGGTGCGACCTGAGTATGCACTGACGATGCAGCCAGCACCCTTAGCTCGCAGGCGTCTGTCAGTTTTCGATACATCGAGTCTGGAGGCACTCGAGCGCTGGCGGGCCCTTGTGTGCTAGCCGCCATGTGCGTGGGCCCACGTCCTGTATCACGCTCGATGGCGGTGGACTGGTCGCAGCGGACGCGTCCAAGGGCGTCCTCCAGGGCCGCAGTGTGTCTTCTGTGCCTCGAGGCTACGGGTCAGAGGAACCGGCAGCGAAGCGCGTGGGCGGAGGAGGAGCTGAGATATTGGGCACCGGCGGCAGTTATATACAGCCTCTCAAGTAGAGTAGTTGCAAAGGCTAAATTCCGCGTGCTGTTTGGCTGTTCCGCAGCCTTTCCCGGGGACCCCCCCCCCAAGCCCTGCGCGGCGCCCATACCAGCCCTCGACCTGGGAATGCTGCTCAATTGACGCACGACTGAACGGCCCTTGGACCACCCATGCTGCCGCCGCCGATGATTCCCGTGCAGCACTGGCCGCTGGTTCCGTTCTCCATCAGAGCAGGCCTTGGCTGGGAGACGTCCATGTGCGCCGTGTAGAAGCTGCTCGCCATATACAAGCACAAGCCCAGGCCAGACCAGCCCCCGTGCCGCAGCATCTGCTTCCAGATTCGCGAGGCCTGCCAATCGGCCGTCCAGCTCCAGTCCAGCTCCAGCTTCGTCGCCCCGTCGTTCGCTGCTGTGCCGAGCACCGTTTTATATCCAACATCTGCACCGTCACGCCTGCGGCGTCAGTCGTCCAGAAAGAGAAGGCATCGTCGGGGAGTCAAGTCCAACGCCCACGCCCAAGTCCAACGCCCACGCCAACACCAGAGCGCGGGCCAGCATCGCGAAGGGGGGAACATCGCCGAGAGGGGTGGTGAAGAGACAAGTCTTTTGCAGACCGTGCTAGACGAGTTGTAGTAGCCAGCTGCTCCCGAACGCTACTGGCTAGACTAAAGAGTAACTTCACTGCAGCCGTCGCGCGGCTCCGCCGTTTAGTGCGCCTCTGAAAGCGACGTCCCCTAGCGGGAGATCCAAAGGTCGAACCAGATCGGCGCCCGTTGCGCTCCGACTACGAACTGGAACGCCCAATTGGCAGGTCGGGGTCAGGCCACAGAACGATTGCGGAGAGGCCGGTGGCCGGTAGCTTCTTTGAAGCCCTACTGTCGCTTTCGAACCCTTTATCATCCTTCACGCCGCCCGCCCGTCTGCTGCACGCTGTCCGTCGTTCTGCAAGTGTCCGCGACCTGCATTGCACGACCCCACGCCCATCTTCGCTCACCCACCAGCACGCCCGGTAGCGACCAAGTTTCTTTGTTCATCCCGCCTGGCAACCACGGCTCCCTGGGGCATTGAGCGAGGCCACCCGTCCCGTGCTGCTATGCCGACGTGGTGAAGATCCAATCCGAAAAAGACCAATCTGCGCGTTGAGGACCGTCCCATTTTCCAACCCAAAAGACCAAAGAGCCGTCCAACGAGCGCTGGCCCGCGGCCTCTCCCTTCCCAAGCACCAGAGCAAGCGCCGTCGGCGCGTGACCAGCTGCGGCGCATTCTGCGGGCCTCCCAGCGCACGCCGAATTGCAATACGTTCTCGCAAAAGGCCTCAGCGTCGAATCTCGACTCCGTCACAGGCCTCGACGAAGCGCAGCTTCCATGGGAGGGGTGGCCCAGCAGCGCCTTCCACTCTCTGGGTCCACCACTGCCCGCCGCGGAGCCCCTCAAAAGCTCCTGCCTACGTTCCGTGGTTGTGCCCGCTCTCTCTCTCATCGCATTTCCTCCCACTCGCTTCGCAGTTCAGCAGCTTCCAATGCCACTCCACACATTGCTCCATCCCTTGTTCCCAATTTTTAGCAAGATTCTGCCTCGCTCTCGACTCTCTTCGGTTCCTCCGGCTGTCCTTCTCCTCTACCTCTTTCTCTCTCTTTCTGTCTGAAGCGTACCGTACAGTATTGCTTCAGAGCATCATCGACAAACCGCCGCCGCGGCGGTTCTACCCCGGTTGAACCGTGGAAAATGGCGCGCCCTCTCCCATCGTATTCCCTCCCCTACGATGAGAGCATCTACATGCCGCCATTAGACTTCTTTGCGCCCACTCAGAGGGCCGTCAACTCCGAAAGCTCTGGGAGACTCGTCAACCCGGATCCGTCAGCAAGGCTCGTAAATTCCGACATCACACTGCAGATGCGACAAGAGCCCAAGGAAGCCCTCCTGACCATAGACGGAAAGGAAAAGGGTACGGCTCCCCCACCTCAAACAGTTCTAGATCAAAGGTCTGGAGGCTCGCTATGAACCGAATGTAACCAAGTTACACACTCCAGTCCTCAATCTCTTGGTCTATAGCTGTGCTCCTAGAGAAGCAACTACTAACTCAAGTGTAGGCCGTAAACCCGTCGACCCCCCGCCCATTATCCAACTCACCGTCAATTCTGGCGACAACTTTCTACAGAGCCCGTATCTCTTTATGGTTACGAACTTATGGAAGCTCGATCAGGATGAACCCTGGCACGGGCGCAGCGAAAAGTCCCTCTGCGGAACACTCTGTTCGTCTCTGCATCGCCTAAAGGACACTAACAACAAGACTGGTGGCTTCTTCGTCTTTGGCGACATTTCGGTCAAGACCGCTGGAAACTTCCGCCTTCACTTCAGCCTCTTCGATTATCAGAAGTATGTTGCTCGCCTCCAAGACTTTGTCGAATTCAAGACTGACTTTCAATAGGGAGAATGCTGAAGCAGCCTTCTTAGGTTCTATCATCTCGAAACCGTTCAAGGGTAAGATTGATGTAGATGTCTGATTACGTACGTGCCTAACACGCCACAGTCTCGCTTCCAAAGGATTTCAAGGGTATGGAGGAGTCTACCTACCTCTCGCGGGCGTTTTCTGATCAGGGCGTTCGTTTACGTCTACGTAAGGAGCCACGAGCATTTGGCGGTCAAAAGCGGCAATACTCTGCCGACGAGGACGACAGTGTCCAGGCTCCTAAACGGTACCATGCAGACATACCGGTCAGCTACCCCCCGAATTACCCGTCATACCCAGGAGACGCTGCACAGGCCCTCAAACGTTTCCCTTCGGATCTTCGGTCGAGCTACCCGACGACGTATGCCTCATACCCAGCGGGCTATGCTATTGCGCAATATGCCCCCCCAAACGCCGCCAGCAATAGCAACACAAACACCAACAGTAACCCTAATAACAACACCTCCAACAGCATAGGTCTCCCACCGGATATATGGTGGCGACAACCGCCCAGTTCAGGGCCCCCATACTAGAGTCGAAAGACTCAATCGTGCGCAAAGATAACACATATATATAATACGTATCAGGACTGTCTTGGGTGTTTGCGCCTAGTAGAGACGGATGGGTATTGGAGTTGAACCTGTTTTCGGAAAGTGATTCCAGGAGATAGACTAGTTTTAATAACTGTAACCCTGGGTATCGAACAATGTGCTCAATCTTACAGCTCAGGCTTCGAATGTGTAATGTGCGCGCATCTCACAAATGAGACACACCCCCACAAGTGCCGATCATCGGGCCAGCAGCCTCGCTGACCTCAGCGCCTCCCAATTTGAAAATTCTCCGGCCTACTACTATACGCTCAGCTCACGTTAAAAAACCTCTCCCCACCATCGGAACAACGCTCCGGTGCCAGGAGCATCCCCGCGCTAAACCCATGCACCCGCCCGCAAGCATGTGAAGGCCGCACCGCACATGCGCTAGCCCCAGCGCGACCGCTCGGGGAGGGGATGCGGTCGGGCTCGGAAAGGCGCGTGTGCCCGTCAGTGAGCCGTGGATGGGAAGAGAGGGAGGGGCGTGTGTAAAGGACGGGGGGTGCCGGTGTCCAGACAAGGGCCTTTGTGGCGTTGTGTATTTGTAGTAGGGCATGCAGATAGAGTTTTGGCCGGGGCGACGCCACGAGCGTCGAAGGGGTTAGCGCGCGGATGACGCGCATAGGCTGGTGATCATGTGATGTTGGGAATTGGTGATTGGCTGGTTGAGCAAAGGGGGTGTCGTGGTGGGGCTTGGGAAGTGTGAAGGGCGGCCGTTGACGCTTGTGTTTTTGTACTTTTTTTCTTTTCAGTAAGGATTTGTCCCGTGGTTAATAGGGCAATAGACATTTACCTGTCCGCATATATAAAAGTGAACTCAATGCTATCTCCAAAAGAAATGTCTTCGTGGTGTCCATAAATTGGATGTCGTCGTGATATGTCGCCTCAATGCAAAATTGTGTGCATTCCATACGTAAGGTCGATCTTAAACATACTCCGCCTTCACGGAACCATACCGCTTTCCATCCACCCAGAAAGAGTACTCGAGGGAGGACTGGACGGAGATGTGAATCTCGTAGTTGAGCTCGTAGAACAACGTGCCAGAATCATTACGTCGCTTCCGGAACTCTCCCTGAGGTACTGAGCCGAGATCGACGTGCAACTGGGCCACCTCATAGACCGCCTCGTATACATTAGTGATGAATCAATTTGGTTGTGGGCAAATACTAACATCCTCATTCGAACGGGGGGGAGCATCGTCCACGTCTGCGGCCAACAATGGCGTTTTCGCTACCCTGGCCTCGTGAAGCCAGAAAAGCGAACGCATAGATATCTTGCCATGGACGTTTGCTACGGTCGAAAGATCTTGGCCTTTATTAATCAGCCATTCTACTTGGTTTCCAGCATACTTCTCGCCGGTGTACTCATTTATGTATGAGTCCTGTTCGCGATGCTTCTTGCGCTGAAATACTTGACTACACGGCGTTCCATAGTGACGCCGACATTTACGAGCTTTGATCGGTGTCGATTCATGTTGCTCAAGTCCTTTCGCGGTGGCACCTCGTGCAATAGCAGACCAACTATGACAATTATCAGCGATGTTCACCAAGTGTCTGCCTATACGAGATACGTACGCATGGCGGGGCTTGATGACCTGAACATCATGATCTTTCAATGATTCCTGAAGTTGCGATCGCATGTATTGAGATTCGGCGAAGCCACCAACCAGGATTACGTGCCACAATAATGTTAACACTGGATGCAGAGTTTAGGATCAGAACTTCGTACCTTGATTTTAGCCTTCCCATTTCGTCGAGCTTCCTTGAGCTGCTGCATGACGAGATGTCGTGTTCTACGAAGAGGAAAACTGAACATTTGTTCCAGGTCTTCTCTGTTTGAAAACAATTAGGATCCAATCCAGCAACGCGATATTAACTGGCTTAGAAAGAGGACTTACGGTGTGATCAGTATCTCTCCGTTCGAGATACTGCGAGCCTGGTCCTCGACAATAGCATTCAGTGGCGCAGGCAGTCTCACTTCGTAGTCATCGCTATCCCTGCCTCTAAACCCGGACTTCGCAGTGGCAGTAAATTCCTGCATCATCTTTCCCAGCCTAGGCGGCAGTGAAGTGCGAGATAACTCAGCTACCGAACATCCCGCAATATCGCGGAAGTCAGCAGCACCCAATTTGTCTTCTAACCACTGAAGGAAAGCTCTCTCTACAAAGCTTCCACCGCACTGGTCTCCTGTGCCCACCGTCGCTTCCTCAATAGCAGTAGGATTGACGCCTACGATCTTGTATGAGATCAGATCTACAGTCCCACCTCCCATGTCACAGACGACAAAGCCATCGCCAACAGCGAATTGCTGATCCTGGGCACTGCCACGCATAGAAGTGATCGTGTATAACGCTGCAGCTTCTGGCTCGGTTGCTGTCATTGTTTTCTTTAGCGTCGGTAGGTTTTTTGCATTAAAGCCAGCCTGTTCAAAAGCTTTGAAGGTAAGTGCTTTGGCCGCATCGCTCCAGACAGCAGGGTAAGTAATAACGAGAGTGATGGAGAATGTCTTCCAAAGTTTCTCCGTGTACTGATCATTTAGGTTCTTAATGAGATGGGCCAAGACTTGTGCGAGAAAATCCGCGATGATGTCGACTGGGCGCTTTACACCAGCTACCCCACCATACGCGGAACTGAGCAGTTCTTGACGAATCCTCGCGGCCTCACCCGTTCTAGGAGCATCCAGCTCTAGTTTTGTCCAGATATGCCGCTGGATGTTCGGCGGAATGGCTGCACCCCACTTGATAGCACCTCCTAGATATGTGATCTCGGTAGGTGTCTTCTCTTTTGTACCGACCATTGAGTGGACAGAGGGCCAGTTTGTGATTAACTGGATGCCGTTCTCGATATTGTCGTTCTGTGAAGTGTCACAAAAACTTACACCTATGGTTACTGAGCGACCCATCGTAGATAGCAAATGTGGAATTCTACATACCAGTGAAGGTAGTGCCCAAGTCGACGCCTGTCAGAATTAGATACAATGTTCCGCCAATGGCCAATGAAACTAATCGATCACTAAGCCATGTCCAACCATAGCTACTCGGGAAAGACTACAATGGTGCAGCCAGGACGATGGTGCAGCAGATGCCGTGGAGCGGTTGGTGATTAGAGGAAAGGAGTGGGCTATGTACATATAGAGGGGCGGAAGCTTGATAAGTTTGCGGCCTGCAATGACCTCTCACTTACAGCGCAATTGCGACAACTCGTAGACACTGCATTTCACGTGAAACCTATCACCTTTCTCACTATTACTTCATCTGAGCTACTGACAATTCTCACCTTCACCGCTTTGAGTTTATAGCAGCACTCCCTGGTGCCACCTTCTAACTTCAATTGCTTTCACCTTCTCCACCTATATTTGTGGTCCTTCCCTCTCATAACCGTATCATTTCTCTTCTACTTCAAATTTGTTTGCCTTTGCCATCCCAATGTTTCAAGCAGTATGTTGAATTAGAGTGCCCCTCGTCTTATACTATGCTGATTTCCTTTCTAGGTCGGGTCTCTGTTCACCAAATCTAGAGACGCTAGTACACCGAGCGACTCGACTTACCCTCAAGACATGCGTTCGTGGCAGCGTGGCAATGACAGAGCCGGCAGGCTTCCCCTCATATCTGCAAACCCATTACGCGGCCAGGCACCTACCTCCAACAATGATTTCCGTCCCACCCATCACTCCCCTCGAAACGAGTATAAGCCGAAAGACCCCAGAAACGAAATTCACAATCCTCACATGGAAGAGGGACTACAAAAAACGAGAAGACAACTGGCTATGGAACTGAGGAGTGCGAATCGCGATCGCGACGATATGAATACTCGTGTTCACAAACTTCTTCTCAAAGCTAAAGAGCTTCGGACTGAGAGCGACAAGTCCCGCGAGGAGATCAAAGTCCTTCAGGCGGATATAAGAACTCTTGCAACCGAGAACAAGGCCCTTCGTGTAAAGATGAGAACCATTGCAGCTGACAATGGTAGCTTGGAAAAGGACTTCCTCGAGCTGAAGGACAAGAACGACTTCGTAGCCAGCCGATACGACTATGTAGTGAAGTATCTTCTCAAGCCGTTTGCTTCTTCCAAAAACAGAAAGTACGATGATCGCACCACAGACTCCATCAATCAAATGCTTGGCCTGCTCCTCGAGGACGCTTTAGCCTCATATTCCCAAAAAGCTCTTGTGGAGAAACTAGAAGGTCAGACGAAGTCTCTGCAACGACAGTTGCTCCAAAATGTCAAGAAAATCGAGCCGGTCTCCGATGCAGACTTCTCAACAGAATTTCGCTCTCTGGTCTCTTCGATCAAATCTCTTACTCGCCCTATCAGGAATGTCGATACGTCTGCCATATTACGCACCGACGAAATCAGGCAATGCGTATTATTGGGCCGTGTGGGAAGAGAACGTTTGATTCCCTCGGTACGCGTCAGAAGTATCATCGAATCATTCGTCTGGTCTGTTCTGTACACGTGGGTCTTTAGTAGTCCTTGTAAGTGATTATGTTACTAAAAATCTCACTCCTTAAATTCATAAAATTCTGACTGACACTTATCCAGTCTACATCTACCAACTTGATGACCTGGCAATGAATTTTCTTGATGTATTCGGCGAAAACCACAAGCATGAGTGGCCAACTCCAACCAGTTTATCGGAGCAATGGCGCCTAATCACTACAGAACAGCTTCTGGGCTGCGTAGGAGAACAAGCCGTGACACACGGGAGAATGATGGGAGCGTCCCCGCAACTCGAGGAAAATATTCGAAGTGCCCGGTCCCGAGTCAAAGACAGCATCATAGGCCCTCTCTGCCGCATTTCTCCTGGCACGGACTTCTCCCGGGTCGACACTATCGTGAATAAAGCATTTACTCTCAGCTTGCGGATGTCTCTTCAACGATGTCGTATGCAAGTTGTCTACCCCGAGGTAGGAGACATATACCTAAATGGCCAAGTGGACCTCACGAGCATCGCAGAGAGTGATACAGTTGAAGAGGGGAAGGTTGCCCTCATCGCTAGTCCGGGATTCGCGAAATGGGGGGATGCTCAAGGAGAACACTTAGACCAGCGTTTGGACCTTGTTCCTGCTATGGTTCTCGTGGAGCCTCTCGTAAAAAAAGAGATTGCGGTTAAGATGGAGGAGCTCTAGCCAAGTTGTCAACTCGACAGCGGTGAGTTCCCAGAAGGTCTTTATCCGACCCCTACTAAACGTGTGCACAGATATAAGACGCTGCACTAAGGTCACGTTCCAACTGCAGATCATGCATGAATTTGCCTATAGCTCTCTCAAAGCCTATAATGTTTCCCTTTTCCATCATAAAGTTGACTGGATCTTTCATACTGGATTTCCGAGAAACTGGCAGGCGTGTCCTGTTATTCCTTCCACTTATGATTATGTCAAGGTCGGGCCAGTTGGAGTATACAAATCAATGACCTCTCCTTTTTCTTTTTTTTTTTGGCTGGCTAGTATTTTCGAGATCCGGTCTCCTAGTGATCATAGTCAGCGACGAGCTTGTTCAGAACTTGATCGGAGCAAATAACACGATATAGAGAATCCTACTTACAAACCCTAACGTCATTTGCGATTGACCAATATTTAGAAATCTTGTTCTCGTATCCATATCAATTTCAGGTTGACAGCTCGCATCCCATCGTTCAAATTTTCTTTCTCACTATCGTACTCTACATTTCGTTGATATGGCTTACGAAGACCAGGTTCAGAGTCAGTGGTAGGAGTAGTTGTCAGGCTATTGAACCAGCTAGTATAGTTTGTGGGGCAAGATCGCGCTGGGACCTAGTGAGTTATGGAATCAGTCACGTATGTTCTATATGCTGTAGATTACGTCACTAGGCCTTGATACCGACAATGGTGTCACAGATTATCTAAGAATGTGGGCAAGGAGAAATAGATATACCAAGGATATCTCCGCATAATTCAAGATATCTACCTCGGTTCAATTATGTGGGATCGTCAGATATGGAAGATATCGCTCCTTCTCAGAAAAGTCACGTCCCGGCCAAAGAACCCCATATCGAGCGTCGGAAAATATCTCTTGGATCAATTTCGGGAACTATATCTCCAAAACATAGATCAATCCGTCGCCACATGACGGATTCATGTAGTGAAAGGGATTGCATAGTAATTGTAGACTTCGACTGTGTCTGAATTTTCTGCTGAAAGGGAAGATCGGCTCAATGCACATTAAGGATGTTTCGCTTTTATGTATCCATATCGTTTGCGATTCATGGACACCGAGAACTCAAGCTACGATTGAAATCCGATCTCCACGTCGTATTTTATACGATAGTATTTCCGGCCCGGAGAGATGCGGCGCAGCTGCCACTCGGTATTAGGGACCGAAGTTTAGATCAATATCGAGCTGAATGATTTCGTAAATACACTGAAATAGTGAGCAATCAATCAAAGAAAAAATACCACAAATACCACAACCCATCAGATCTGGAGAACGGGAGGTGGCGTCATTTATGTCGGCAGCTAAGAGATCGAACGTTGTCTTTCTTCTTTCCCCTGACTAAAAGTCTTCAGTCATGTCAAGGTGGCCGTGGAATATCCTTGAGATGGCGAGATCTTACCCTTTATGAAGTGAGAGGGGTTTCTTGTGCAGGGCGGACGTTGGCGCTTGTATATTATACTCTTGTTTGAGTAAGGAATTTTCACTTATTCTAGCTATAGACAGGAAATCGGTGATGTATACTCTATCTACTGTGGAGTAAATCATCAATGTTACGATCAACAAGTGCAGCATCACGGATTATCTAAGTGGTCTTTGAGAGAAAGAGACAGTGACGGGAGAGTTCGAGTTCATGAACGTCCATGTCTGAAAGAGATCTAGACTACTCAGACTGTGAAATGTGAAAGCGGCGTTACATCTCATGGCTGACCAAGCCACCCACACATAACGTGTAATATTCGCCACGCTAGTCCAGAGTCGACAAGTAAGAAGACCATTCGCGATTCTTCGCAGCCCATAATACCGTTCGTATGAATCACATTGCGTGTCAATGCGGTGTTTCTCGGGAGCTAGAGTACAGTTAGTATGTTACATATGTACTCCATAGTGTGGGATTACTCACCAGCCTAAGCATACGCAGTTGTGACCAAACCGTACCTAGTACCGTTGACCAAGAATGAGAACTCAAGAGAAGACTGAATGGAGATCTCGAGAGCGTAGGTCAGACGGTCATACGGAAGACCAGAAGGGCTATAATGCCGCTTAAACTCGCTGTCAGGTACGGGACTTAGATCAATAACAATATCTGCCACCGTGTATACCGCCTAGACATGGTTAGCTCTATAGTTTTGGACTATGACGTTTTCGGGTTCTTACTGTGTGCTTTGATCGATTCGGGGCTAGGTCGCAGTCGGCCGCGAGAAGTCTGAGACTTGCTACACGACGTTCATCGGTCCAGAAATTGCGATGTATCGGAATCTTTCCATGGGAGAGGTCGGCGGTTCCGAGTTGTTGTCCCTTCTTGACAATCCAAGACATCTGATTATCAGCGCGCTTGTGGCCTTGGTACATACACATGTAGGAATCCGACTCGCGATGCACTCCAGGTTGAAATGGTAACGTACATGAAGTGCCGTAGTGGCGTCTACATTTACGGAACTTGATCGTAGTACGACCGTCGCCCTCAAGACCTTTAGCCGTCGCACCACGAACGATTGCGGTCCATCTAAATATTATGTTAGTACACATAATCCCATGTAAAGAAGAGACGTACGCATTGTTAGGCTTTATAGCTTGAAGATTGAGGCCCTCGGCTAGTGTCTTGAGTTGATGGTACATGTATGGTGATTCCGCAAACCCTCCCACCATGAAGACATACTATCCTTCGTAAGTTTCTAGGCCGTAAGATTCTCATAAGACACTTACTTTCAATGCCACTTTCCCGTCCTGAACTGCCTGCCGCTATTGATCGACCAAGAGCTGTTGCGTACGGCGAAGTGGGAATTCAAACATGGTAATCATCTCTGACCTGTATGGCATGGCATTAGTGCTGAAAAGACACTTCATGTTGAAAGGTGAAGTGCAAACTCACGCAGTGATCCGAAGCTCTCCGTCGAACATTCCTCGCTCCGGGTCTTGAATTTCACCAAGGAACGCTGGAAGGTCCAAGTCGAAATCCTCGCTTCCAGTGAAGCCACTCTTTGCAGTCAAGCTGAATTGTTGCACCATCTTCCCTAACTTGGTAGGAAGTGAGGTACGTGATAGGCTATCAGCACTACCACCGGCGATCTTTTGGAAATCTGCATCACCCAACTTCATCTCTAACCATTGAATGAAGGCTCGATCCACGAAACTGCCGCCACACTGATCGCCTGTGCCAATAGTTGCCTCCTCGATAGAGGTAGGCTCGGTCTCAGCAACTCGATAAGAAATCAGATCCACGGTGCCTCCGCCCATGTCACAGACGATGAAGCCATCGCCAACAGAAAGTTGATTGTCTTGCGTGCTTCCTTTCATGGATGACATGGTGTATAATGCCGCAGCTTCCGGCTCAGTGGTGGTGATAGTTCGCTTCAACTCGGGGAATTCGGCTGCACCGAATGGAGCGATAAGTTTAGGCTCTATCGTGTTTTATACATGGGGCTACTTACCGGATTTGAATCCAGCTTGGCGAACAGCCTGCATTGTCCGAGCCTTTGCTGCATCTGTCCAGACTGCAGGAACAGTAACCACGAGGGTGATGGGGAGTGTGCGCCAAAGCTGCCGACCGTAGTGATTGTCGAGATTCTCGATGAGCACCTTCTTCACTTCCGTGAGAAAATCTGCGACGATGTCCACAGGTCGCTTTCCCATCATATCAGAGCTAATCGAAAGCATGGACAGCTCCTCACAAATAATTGCGGCTTCGCCTGGCATCAGACCTTCAAGCTCAAGCTTCATCCAAATATAACGGGGAGTATTTACATAGATCCTACTGCCCCATTGTTTCTCCCCTTTCACGTATGCAATCTCACTCGGTACCTTATCCTTCATTCCAACGAATGAGTGGAGATATAGCCAATTCTGCACAATTTGGATGCAATAGTCGTCGAGATTTGTATCGGTCGTCTCGCAGAAGGATACGCCTATATACGTAGTTCCATAATCCAGTCCTATAACAAATTAGATCTGAGTCCCATATACATTAGGAGCAGTATAAACCGATCACAAGTCGATTACTTAGCATAATGAGTGATGTTTGGCAAGTCGGAGGTGTAGGGCTGTAGACAGATTGAGCTAATCACCTAAAGTTAAGGTTTAGCCACTGAAAGGCTTTACCTGGTAAAGCTGGCGTGGGTGAAGGTGATCATAGCAGTGAGTGTTTGTTGTTTCATCAGTTATTAGACGCGCCTGCCTTATTAATAAAAATGTCCGCTGTAAGAGCAGCATTACCGCTCTGCTTTAGCGAGTAGTATATCGAACGTATCTTCCCCTCTTATCTTCCCTCTTCTTTAGTCGACAGCCGCACACGACTACTATACTCCTTTTTGTGAATGCTCGCACTTTGCCCTTCTCGCACTCTCTGATGCCGATCATTGACGGGGTAAGATTAAACTAAATAATTTACTATACTATAGTCAGCTCACTAATTCTGCCAGTAGATTTTGAGTTGGGCAGGGCTGAAGAAATATACACAGCCGCCACGACAGCTGTATTAACCCTGAGCGATGATACAATCACTGTTGGGAGAGGAGAGACTTTATAACGTTAAGGGTGACGAGAAGTCTAAGCAATAAGAGACGATGCGCGGGTCCAAAATTGCTATGCAGAAGGACACTTATAAGGAGTATACTATGGCGCACACTCGACACAACTCCGCTGGCGTAGGACCGAAAGTCTTAACTGTGGATACGCAAGAGGATCTTGCAGATGCGCAAGGTTTATCTCGTAACCGCGGCGATTCCGTCGAAACAGCAATTGGGAGCTTCAAATCCCATGTGCGAAATGACTGTAACATTGGAAACGGTCATAAGTCCTGTAACAGCACGCAAAATGAGAAAGATCTGTTGCTGAAACTAGATACCGTTTCTCGCGAATTGGGGCATAAGACAGCATCTGTACTGAATCTAGAGAGTAGACTCAAGTGGACAACCTACCAGCTTGAGGAGGTCACTTTGGCTAAAGATAAGATGGAAGAGTCATACAATCTTCAGTCTGACCTGCTTGATCGGTTTTCAAACAGATACGGCAATGCTTTCGGAAGATCTCTCACTGAGCTAGATCGCAGTGTGAAAGGCTTCAAACGCATGATCGACCATCTCGCTAGTGAAGCTCGACACACATCGGATCTGCGCACCCAAGTTAAGCTCCTTCAGACCGAACTCTTTGCAAATGTGGAGAAGGTGGAGACGGTGAGCGATGACACTTTCGCGAAGGACTTCCGCATTCTTGCATCTGCCATCAAGTCTCTTAGTCGATCTGTCGATATCCCGGATAAGATACACGTTCTGGACATTGACTTTATTCGACCTGGTATCCTTGTTGCTGATGTGGACAAACGATCATTGAAGACACGTCAGCACAAGAAAGCGATCGTTGAAGCATTCATATGGTCCATGCTGATCAACGACGTATTTAGCACTCCGTGTATGTCGCTGCCAATGCCATTTCCTATAGCCTACGAATTGCACTAACATGCCATTCACTTAATAGCCTCGATCTGGGGTCGGAAGTATGCTGCCTACTTCGTTGGCTGGACGCAAATTTTTGGCGATGGCCATGCCAATCGCTCGCCTATTCCAACAGAGTTGGCAGAGCGCTGGCGATACACTACTGTCGAGCGACTCGTCGAAATGAGCGGCAACGAAGTTATTACGGACGGGCTCGTAGGCGACAATGAGATCGACATGCAGGAGAGCATCTTGCAAGCCCGAAAGGATACCATCGACCACATCCTTGCTACCTTGCAGACACTCTCACCGGGCGTGCCGCTTATGCAGATACCTGATATCATCGACAAAGCATTCTCCCTTGCTCTCCAAATGGCGCTTCGTCGATGCCGTGTCCAAATTGTCATTCCGAAGATTGGTGAGCAGTACGTGCTCGGTGAGACGTCACATCTGAGGAGCGTTTTAGATAACGAAGACATTGAGGAGGGAAACGTGGCGTTCATCGTTAAGCCTGGCCTAGCAAAGTGGGGTGATGCTCACGGCAAGAAGTTGGACCAACGTTGCGAAATCGTCCCTGCTGAGGTCTTCGTAACGGAGCCACCGAAAAAGGTACTCGCTGAGATGCCGGACAAGGAGGCAGTTGTGAAGGCGCTATCCAATAACGCTTTGGGATTACTTTCCGATTGCTCCGGTGACGATGTTGCAACATGAGATGTTGGTGTCTACGTTCCTCGACACCAATCTGTTGGTATTGGATGATCTTTATCTCGTTCAACAACTCTTTTGATTAACAATGAGTAGCTTTCACGCTGCATGCGTTCATCGAGTGGCTCTACATTAAGACGACTGTAGACTGATATCGAAAATAAAAATTATCTCCTAGGTTCATTACTTGTGTTCGTGACAAACATGGTCAACAACTTGTGTATGCCTTGTTCGAGGGTGAATGAAATACTCAAAAAGAAAAGCGGATGAGTCTAAAGTCTACTTACAAATCCCAACTTCCTATGCATGTGACCAACATGCAAATGTTATCGTTCCCGTATAGACTTATCAGACTCTACAGTCAGCTAATACGGCTTTTGGTGAGCAGGTGTAGAATTAGTAATAAAAGTAGCTGTTAGGCCATTGTAATGGCAAGTGTGTTGTTGGTGCAAGAATGCGGCAAGATCTGGTGGGCCATGGCATCAACTATGCATCTTTTTCATATTGTAAAATGAATCACTAGGCTTTGATACTGCTAAGTACGTTGTCATAGATAATCCAGAAATTTAGTCCTTGAAAGAAAGAGATCATCCTGAGGCAATCTATATGTCCACATATATGTAGAGAAGAATCAATGCAAGTTGCTGAGTCATGCCAATCAGTTCTGTGAAATCGCCGCTGATCAAATACATCTCAGGAAGATGAAATGTTATCTTGATTCTACATCGATAACCATATGAATCAGTAAAGTAGTACTAGACTAAATGCTACTTCTCTTGTCCAAGTCAGAGTCGCTGTGGTGTCCTTCAATGTAACATATCGCCTTAACCCAAGAAAGAAGTGCATGTCACACGGCTGTCTCAAACATACTCTGCTCTCACGGATCCATACCTAGCACCATCTACAGACAGCGAGTATTCGATATGAGACCTCACCAAGAGCTCCATATCAAAATCCAAGCTATGAAACAGCTTGTCGGTGCGGTTGCGCTGCTTTCGCCACGCACTATGAGGTGTCATGCTTACATCTACAGCCAACTCGGCGACTCGATAGACACCCTATTCTATCATTTAGCCCACGTTTTCGTTAAGTCCTTTGGCGACTGACCTTTGATCGTGATGAGATAGGTGCTGAGTTCTCGTCAGATGCGAAGAGCGATAAGGTGACGTGTCTCCGTTCTCCAGGCCAGAATTTTGAACAGAGGGCACATTTTCCGTGGAAGAGTGCTAAAGTTGATAGATCTTCACCCATCGAGATATGCCACGCCATAGTATTCGTTGCTCTCTTGTCTCCCGTATACGGGCAGATGTATGCATCTGTCTCACTATGCTTGCTTGGATCAAAGGGGCTGCTGATACTGGTTCCGTAATGGCGTCTGCACTTGCGGGCCTTCACTGTCATTTTTCCATTGTCTTCGAGGCCTTTGATTACGGCTCCCTGGACTACGGCTGACCACCTGAGACCAATGATAAGCATTAGTCTACATAGGCAGATTCATATACTTACGCGTCCTGTGGAGAAAGCACATGAACTCCAAATCCGCTCGCAGCTATGCCGATGTGATGTTTCATATATTCTGAGTTAGCGAAACCTCCAACTAAAAAGATGTACTATGACCAATTAACCAACTTTGACACATGATCTGAGGGAACCTTGGAGCATATACCTTGGTCTTCACCGCTTGGTTGCGGTCAGCCTGTCTTAGCTGTCCTTCGACGAGGGCGCGGGTTTGCTTTAGAGAGAAGTCGAACATCTCTCCAAGATCAGCCCTTGAGGCGATTAGCAAAAGATAATGTGTGACCGTAAATTGCATTGAAGAAATCAAGGTCCTTTACTCTATGATGAATCTTGCATGTAACTCACCGCGTTACTCGCAATTCACCATTCTTGATGCCCTTCTTTTTGATGTTAAGTCCAATCAATGGGTGAGGTAGTGTGAGAAATCTGCTTTGAAACTCGCCCTCGCGAAAAGCCCATAGTACCGGACGGAAGAAATGAACCATCATGTCTGCTAGCTTCGGTGGAAACCTGGAACGAGACAAGTTTTTTGCGAGAGTATTCTCAGAAAGTTTTCGGAAGTTTTCGACCCCGATCCTCTCCTCAAGCCATATGAAACAATGCCTCTCCGCGAAAGTGAAACCACACTGCTCACCGGTTCCAATAGTCGCTTCCTCTAGCGTGGTTGGGTTGAGTCCTGTTATTACGTATGATATGAGGTCGACTGTTCCGCCGCCCATGTCGCAAACGGTGAAACCATCGCCTACGTCTAACTTTGTCATCATGACACTTCGCGAGAGCCACTTCAGAGTATGCATGGCAGCCGCCTCGGGCTCTGTAATAGTCAGAGTCTTCTTGAGCTGAGGAAGCCTGATAGTGTTGAACCCTGCTATGCGGAATGCTTCTAGTGTCTTGTGCTTTGCCGAATCGGACCAGACGGCAGGGAATGTAACTACGAGTGTGGTGGGCAGCATCTTCCAGAGCTCTTCCGGATATCTCTTTTCGAGATTCAAGATGAGATGTTCTAAGATCTGAGCAAGATAATCTGCAACGAGGGACTCCGCACTGTGAGGTGGATGTTTCTTGGACGATTGCTCTCTTTGTAATTTTGCCGCTTCGCCTGTCAAATAGCCTTCGAGCCCAAGCTTCATCCACTTGTAGCTAAAATTCGCCGGTGGGATTTCATAACCAATCCTGTGCGGCTTTTCGACCTTTTCGAGGTTTTTAGACTGTTCGGTGGTATATTCGATGATGCTAGGGACCTTGTGACTTGTGCCGTTCGAACTTTGGGCTAGTGGCCAGTCTGTCACGACGTCAATGCTTCCGTCTTTGTCGTTCGAATCACAGTATTCAGAGTAAGCGACTCCTGTGCTAGTCAGAATATGCAAGACCAACGGACAGAGCTAAATACCGGTGAAGGTGGTACCAAAATCGACTGCTAGATAAGCTTGTGAGCACTGAACTACTATAGAATGGCGTGAAAAACTAACCCCAAACCATGCCAAAGTCCGACATGATTGCGTGTGTTGGCGTAGCGCCGAAATTTGGTTTGGTTGTGACGGTCTAAATTCAGGTTGTGAGAATCACTCAAAAAAGACTGCAGAGGTAGGTGTTGTGGGAGTAGGGAGCGAAGTTGGTATATTACCAGGTAATTTATACGACCCTGCTAACGACAAGCTCTAAGGGAAATTTGAAGTGAAGGAATAAACAGCGGCTAGAATTTTGTGATAGAAGTCTTTTCACCTTTACACGTGTCTATCTCGCAACCTTTCATTATGAACTACCGGTACACATGCTTATGTTGCTCAGACTCGCTCACCTATTGGAGTGCGTTTGGTACCTCGTTCAGTTCCGCGAGCAAATCTTTGCTCCAAGCCCTGCAACCTTTCCACAAACCCTATCACTCTGTGGGGGTTCTTTAGCTTTGCCAACTGCGCTGATGATGCCTATTGTACGTACTATCACTTATGGAATTTAGTCAACAAAACACTGACGACCTCACAGGTCGGCGAAATTTTCAACAATTGCTTTAGACTATTAAAGACTTACCTTTCTGGATATCAACATGAAGGCATGACGTCCGTTCCTTACGGAAGCGCCGAAACTGATAACGAAGCCGCTCGTGCGTTGGTCTCGATGCGGCAATCGGCGCAAACAATGCAGCGAGACAAATCATCAAAGCTCGATGCCTCTCATATGCCAAAGATGCCCCTCGCAATGACCGCCAACCAGGATCCACGATTAGCTGCACAGAAAGGCACAAACCGTCCCCAATATTTACAGAACCAGATATGGGAGATGCGGTCAACCCGGAACAAAAATAACGGTTGGGCTCAAAACCTCAAGCGCCATAATCGGGAGCTGAAGAATGACAACAAGAGCCTTTCACAGCAGAGCGAAGTGCAGGCTGAGCAAATCCGGCAACTCCGTGTGCGAATGAAGGATGTCGATTTAGAGAACAAAGAAATGTTTGCCCGACTGTACGACATGAACCAGGAGATTACCCAGCTCGAGAACGAGAAACTAAGCCTCAAGGCGGTCATCTCGGAGTTGCACGATGAGGACCAGAGGAAAAGCTCGCAAATTCAAGAGCTTGCTGCCGAGGGGCAAAGGATGTACGCCATGCAGTATGAGCTCGAGGTAGAAGTTAAGAACAACCTCGCTGAGAAGCAACAACAATCGACCAATCTTAGTGGCACGACTACGCTCTTACAGAGCATTTACGAAAGATGTCTTTTGCCTTATGCTTCGGATAAGAGCATCAAGCTCAATATAAACAATCTTACTTCTATCAATCAGATTAGCGACGCACTCCCTCAAGGATGCACAAAGTGCGGCTTCACTTCAAGTTCAAGCTCAATTGAATAAGAAACAAATACAATGGCTCATGAGGGAGAAGCTGTTCTCTGGGCCCGAAAAAATCCAAGCTATTGAAGATTGGCAGTTCCAACAAGACTTCAATGCCTTGGCAGGAGAAATCAAGTCCTTAGGTCGGTACTCTGATCTACCACGTAGACCAAGTGTTCTTGAGGTCAACGGAATTTTGAACGCCCTGCTATTGAAAGACGTAGACACTGCGCTCTTGGAAAAGAGTATTCGCAGGGAAGACATAATTGAGGCATACATTTGGTCCACGCTCTACGAAAATGTTTTCTGTTCTCCATGTAAGTTTCATTCTTCTCTTGTCTGCAAAATGAACATCTACTAAATGTTTAGTTCATGTACTTGGTTCCGATTATGAGGAGTTACGAGCGTTATTCGGACGAATTTTTGGAACAGACCACTATTTCGACTGGCCCATTCCCTCGTCATCAAGCGAATGCTGGCGATACACTACAATGGAGCATTTCGTAGCTTCGATTCGTAAGGGCGACGGCGTATCCAGCTTGATAACAAGTGAAGATCCACTTCTTGAGAGCAGTATTGATAGTCATCGAGAGCATATCCTTAAGCTTATCGAGGGAACGCTCTTGCTTCTGTGGCCACAACTCGACTTGGTGCGCATTACTCTCATCATTGACACTGCTTTCAACCTTGCCTTACAAATGGCGCTCCAGCAATGCCGCATTCAGGTCATCTTCCCCAGCCTTGAAGACATTTACATAGCAAGTGAAAGCCCCTATCCAGAGCTGAAGAGCGTCCCAGAGAGCTCTGCTGTTCCGATAGGCAAAGGTGGGATTCATCGTGAACCCGGGGCTCGCGAAGTGGGGCGATGCTTGTGGGAAAAACTTCGACAAGCGCCTTGACTTGGTACCAGCCTTGGTTTTTGTTGAAGGCAGTGATAAGTAGAGGATTGCCATTGATCAGGGTCCATACGAGATTAAGGTAATTTCACAATAATGTAGACTTCGTGCTTAGATTGCATGCTGATTTCCGCCTAGATTTATTGCATGCAGATGCTCTCGAAATGCATGCACGGAGGCATCTGGATATACCAAGTACATGATCTTCCGTTCTGGTCTATATGAATATAACGAGTTTGGAGTATATAGGATCTAGGGAGGGCATCAGGAATTCAATGGGCACCTTCCCTGGTTCATTTTGCGGCAAATGTTCTTGTCTTTTAGGCACGGCTAGATTCTTCTTTTCTTCTTCCCCATAAGTGACGAAGGCTCACTGCAAAAGCTCACAAAAGGCCAGTTGCTTACCAGGTACTCTGCACCATTCAGAATACCCGGCACGATACTGAGGCGGTCAACGGTGACCTGCCTATATTCGATTAAGTCTATAATGCAATGCTTCCAATCTAAGTTTACTTAGAATTTTTTATCATCACGCGTGTTCATCCAATGTTAAGGTTTTCTTGCTTACAGACCCATTTGTAAGAGTTCCGTAGCCCACACGTCCTCCGTTTAGGATTGCTAATTCACTATCGAATTCCAGTTGAAGTGGAATATAAGGAACAGAGATAGAATCAATGGTGGGGAGTGGTTGTCCATCGAACCGATGGAACTTGGGAATAAGGATATGTGGAATGAACGGAAAGGATAGAGGAATCAGTAGTGGGTTGAGAAGCAGGATTAATAGGTAGAACATCAGGTACAGAACTTCTACAATTTGAAGCAGTAGATTGACCAAGTAGAAGGCATGCAAACAGAGTCAGGAGAAGGGTTGACAGGTAGAGCAGGAGGCACAAACTGGATCGGGGGTAAGCCGGCTATGCCGATTACCCCGGCGTAATTTGTGTCTCGACATCGAGGTCTTGATTTCCTGCGTAGGCGTATTGGCACAGCACAGGTCTGACCATGTTCCAAAACGTCTACTTGGGAGATGCGCACAATCGTCTGTAAGGCTTGCCATCGGCTGACCCCATATCGACTATAGATTTCACTGTGGACCGCCATATCCCATAGATGCTTTTCTTTACTATCACGGCCGTAGAAAGAATAAAAGCTCTCCTGACAATGCTATCGAGTCATTCCAGTGGATGCTCTGGAATGCGACCAAAAGATTTGGTGGTAAGATGGCAATGTCTTCGATGAAAATCTCGAACATGCATCCCACCAGTGCTAGAGGTTCAATATAAAGTTGTTAGGTGACCGGATCCCTATCAAGACTGCTCTTATTCTAGTGATCTTATTCTGGTGATCAAACCTATCCACAGGAAATACCCTAAGAATCGAATCATGGTTTTAGGGTATGGCACGAATTAATCATTTGGCTGTGGCACTGCCATTAGGATTTGACAGTGGACAAATAGTGTAGCAATGTGGGTTGGAGAAGCAGTGAAGGATAGAGGCAGGCTCTAAGGTTGTGACCCTCTTGTAAGTCATCATGACGTTGAACAGAAGCGACATTCTCCATTGCTCGGCCAATGTGGCGAAAAGGCTATTTTTTTTAAGCATGAACGTTGCCGTACGAAATGGGACAAGGCCGCTGAGTCATCGGTACGGAACGGTGAATCCTTCCGCCGATTGCCGCACACGTGATGCGGGCGGTGAACGCTCTGCCGACGAGGAGAGGGCCAGCTCGTCACTCACGCTTCAACACACAAGGACTGCTAGACACGCAAGCAGCCACCTGCTTGTTGTTTGAGATGCGCCTCCACGCAATTCGCGCAGTTTCCACACTTTGAGACTTCTCGTTTTCTACATTTTCCTCTTGTAGGACCCTACCAACGCTCCATTTACTGCCGCGCGCAGCTCTGCGATTCCACCATGCCCCCGGCAGCAGGTTCTCGTACCGCTGGCACTGCTACAGCTCCCGATCGCCGGCCGACGCGACAGGGCCGCACCACCGTGCGACCGACCAACTACTATGCGCGCACCTTTGCAGGCCGGCTCACAGCCAGCGGTCTGGAGCAGACACCCGAAGCTGCCAATAGAGCCGTCGGGTTCTGTCCCGCGCTCACACATTTCACCCAGGCAGTAGACGCCTTTCCGAAAGAACTTATTCGGCACTTCTCCATGTTCAAGGAAGTCGAAGCGAAGATTCACGACCCTGAACACAGTCTGGGGCTTATGTTCGACGAGATCGACCACATGCCCGTTCCGACTAGGGCAGAGCGCCGCGACACCCCCCACAATGGCACGGCAGTCGATAATAACGCAGGTCCGGGCCCCAATGGCGGCGCGATGCAGGACCCAGCTGTTCTCTGGCAACAGCTCGCAGCGATCGACCCGGATACCCTCTCGCCAAGAGAACAGGCCGACCTAAAGAGGCGCCAGGCATTCTGCCGATTGCGCATGCATATCGTGAACATACTCCCTGCACTAGACGAGAAGCTGGTGGTGCTTGGAGGAGCTCAAACAACCAAAGACAAGGGTCTTGCGCGCATGAACGATTCGTGGGCACACCTGGACGACGAAGTCAGTGAGGAGGCGCGTTACGGCAGCCTCTCGCATTGGGCATATGCGGACAAGGAGGAAAAGAAGAAGGGTGGCGCGCACGAGCGGCAGAGACGAGAGGTAGTTTCGGCCAACAACTTGGCCGCGGCTGCCCAGCATGTACACGATGCTGACTCTATAGCTGCCAAAAGTGAGGCACGACGAGAGGCTATGCTGGCGAACAAGCGCAGCCGACACCAGCACGTTGACTCCGACTTCGATGACCGACCGACGAAGAAACCACACAAACGCAAGGCCATCGCAGCAGAGGCAGCCAGTATTGATGCGCGCAGCATCGGCCTGGGCATCTCGAGCAACGGCGCGCCACCCCAAGGCAAAAGGAAGAAGACGGAGAAGGCACTGGCGGCAGCAGCTGCGGCTCCGCTCATGGAGCGGTCGCTGAGTGGTGCGCTCAAGGCTGCCGGAGCCGGTGGGCGGAGCGGGACGAGCCCACGTGCAACACCAAGCATTGAGGGCGGGACGGGCAAGCGGAAACCTCGAGCACCCCCGGCGCAGGCACAGCGCAAGCATGCTCTACCCGCGTACTCGCCCCAGCCAGCCTCTTCGCCGTTAATCGGTAACTTCTCGCTGCCCAAAGCCACGGCCGCTAACGCAGAGCGTCCGGCAGCCTCCCGCGTGCGTAAGAACTCTACTGCTAATTCCATCGCATCTGCAGCCCCGGAACCACCTATCGTTCGCCGTCCTTCGTCATCGCATTCAGTACAGCAGCCTACGAGCAGCAACACCATCACTGAGCTTGAGCAAGCGGCCGGTGCAAGCCGTGACAATGTTTCCACCAAAGGAGCGTCAACCCCGAAGGACACCACTGAGCTTCCACTTTTCGACACAACCACCTCAGCTCTGAAACACGAAGATGTAGAGCCACAAGAGCCCGAGAGCATGGAGATTGACATACCAGCACCGGCGCCTGTGACAACCCGAGCTGGGCGGACCTCTAAGACCGCGACACCTATCGTTGGAACGTTTCCGGAGATTCCTATGGCTCGCAGTAGGAGTACGCGCAAGGCGAACAACGGGAATGGTCATTCGAACACCTCTTCAGAAAACAACAGCACCACAACAGGGACCGTCTCTAAACGAGGAAGCAAGAAGACTGCAACAACCAACAGCGCGACTATGCAGTCTCCTGCATTGGAGTCAGCCCCGGAACCCAAATCAAACCCACAGTCGTCCAGAGCTAGCTCCGTTGCCCCAGAGCAGGAGTCGCAGGAAGCAGAATCCGATGAGGATGGTGATGAGCCGCGGTACTGCTACTGCAACCAAGTGTCGTATGGAAACATGATCGCGTGTGATAACGACTCTTGTCCACGCGAATGGTTCCATCTGCCGTGCGTAAACCTTGACAGAGCACCGACGGCTAGGACAAAATGGTTTTGCAGCGACGAATGCAAAGAGGCATACGCAAAGGGCAGGGCTGGCAAGGGAGGACGACCAGGAAGCAGTCGACAATAGGAATTAGGACGGAGTTCAAGGCGTTCACTGTCGGGTCCATCATCTGGGTCTAGGCCGGGTCCAAAGGGGAAGGGCCGGGCTAAGTTGGGTTTATGGGACGGCTGGGATGCTCTTTGACGTCGGTCTGCTTTTGGGTTCTGGGCATGGCGGCGTTTGGCCTCTGCGATTTTGGGAGGCTGTGCGATGTTACAATAGCCTGGGACGGGATTGAATGAACGATTCTGCAACCCTTGGTAGAGGGGTTGGAGACATTGGATTTGGGAACGAACGTACAGCGTCCCAACGCTCTCCGTTATTCATATAGTCTTCACCGCATGGCGAATGCCATGCACAGCTAGAAAACTTCATCATTCAGCTTCTACATTCAAACCGGACAAGTTATTGTTTTTGCCTCATGTTTCATCTAGACAGCCGCGAAAGGCGGTCAGAGCAATCGAGACATGTCCACTTTTTGCCCCAGTTTGCCTTGCTAATCAAGGTCCATAATTGGTCCCATGACGAAGAGCTACAGTTGGACCCTGGATTCAGCTCTCTGCCAAGATGCAAGTGAGATTCACCGCCCACTCTGCACACGCGACACAAACACAAACACACAGTGGTCCTCTTCAATTATACCTTTCTTCGTCGATCAGTCTTCGCCTGCAATTCCGGTCTCTGTCCACACTTCGGCAGCAGCAATTGCGGCCATGGCGCCGAAGGATATCCCCGCAGACGAGCAGACGGTGTTCCAACCAAGCCCCGCGCCGACCACCCCACCAGATTTACGATTTCTCCATTACAACGACGTATACCATGTTGAAGCTGGCTCGGCAGAGCCTGTAGGAGGCGTAGCAAGATTCCAGACGTTGGTCAGACACTACAGGGAAGATGAGAAGTTTCGAGATCAGCCGAAGCTGGTTACCTTTTTCTCGGGGGATGCCTTCAATCCGAGCTTGGAGAGCAGTGTGACAAAAGGTCTGTCCAAGAAGGCGAATGAGAGAAGACAAGAACTAATCGAGGCCCGTAGGAAGCCATATGGTACCAATTTTGAATGGCATTGGCACAGATGTAGCTTGCGTGGGGGTAGGCGATCATGCTCCCCGTTTCAACGAGAGCTAAGGAGAACAGAACCACGACCTCGACTTCGGCGTAAAGCAATACCGGAATCTCACTGAACAATGTACATTCCCTTGGCTACTCGCGAACGTTCTGGATCCCGCGCTTGGCGACAACGTACCCCTCGGTAATGCAGGAAAGACATGCATGCTCACATCCTCGAATGGTATCAAGATTGGCGTCATTGGATTAGCAGAACGGGAATGGTTGGACACGATCAACTCATTGCCCCCGAACATAATATACAAGAGTGCGAGTGCCACGGCGAAGGAATTGATACCAGAGTTAAAGCGGCAGGGCGCAGAGATCATCGTTGCCGTGTCACACCAAAGGGAACCCAATGACAATAAGCTGGCGGAAAAGACTGGAGGTGATTTAATCGACATAATACTAGGCGGGCACGATCACTACTACGCGCACAGCTTCATCAACGGTACCCACGTTCTACGCTCGGGCACCGATTTCAAACAGCTCTCCCACATCGAAGCGTGGCGGAAGCAGGGCGGTCGAGGATGGGACTTCAAGATAACAAGGAGAGACATTGTCAGTAGCATACCTCAGGACCGGGAGGCTGTGTCAACGGTCGAAGGTCTGACGAAGAAGCTGAACGAAAAATTGGACAAGCCTATAGGATACACTGCTGCGCCCCTGGATGCACGCTTCACCACCGTCCGCACGAGGGAGTCAAACCTCGGCAATTTTGTCTGCGATCTCATGCGATTTTACTACGAGGCTGATTGCTGCATCATGGCGGCGGGCACCATCCGCGGCGATCAAATCTATCCACCTGGCGTGCTAAGGGTACGCGATATAGTCAACTGTTTCCCATTCGAAGACCCGGTGGTCGTGATGCAGGTCACTGGTAGGCAAATCTGGGACGCATTAGAAAATGGTGTATCAAATTACCCCGCGCTCGAGGGTCGCTTTCCGCAGGTATCGAACATTACATTTGAGACCGATTACTCCCAGCCGCCACAGAAGCGAATACTGAGCGTCTTGATTGGCGAAGATCCACTAGACGAGAAGAAAGAGTACCGCCTCGCAACTCGGGGATATATGGGCCGTGGAAAAGGTATATTGCTATCTTCATAGACTACCCTAGCCTAACGACTAACAATCCTTCCAGACGGCTACACTTCGCTGCTCATCGAGGAAGAAGGTGGTACAGCGAAAGAGATAGTGAGCGAGGAGAATGGCGTGCTCATCTCCACTATTCTCCGCCAATACTTCATGTCTCTAAAGATTCTCGGCAAATGGAAAAATTGGGCGCCCGACATGTCGCAAAAGTTTTCCAATATCCAGTCCTCCCTTCAGCGCAAGCACAACTTCCACGAACCCACGTCACCATCTGCCTCCTCATCACGCCCACTCCCAAGACGCTCCAGCATTGCGAGACCGTCATCCCAGAGTCACCATGCCGGTGCCCAAGAGGACCCTGATACTGACGATGAGGATTACGAGTACGACGACAGCGAGCTTATCAAATTCAATGAGTACGAGCTAGGACTGCTGAGGAGGGCAATGCGGAAATGGTGGAGACTAGCCGGGCTGAAGGAGACGCCGCGGTGCGCGGATGAGATGGGCGTAGACGAGTTGAGAGTAGACTGGACAAGGGGCCATTGCGCCACGATTGGAGGGAAGGATAAAAGAGGTCAAGAGATCATAGAGTATGTAAGACCTCGCTCTATACTTCTAGCCTGATGACCTTGTGACACGTGGTGAAAAATCAGATTACATCCGGATAACCAATACGCCGGTGGTGTGGACTGCTTCTCCCCAAGTTACACGGATGAAGGGTCACGTCAAAGTAAGGGAATTGGTGCATTGTTCTCTCACCAAAAATACCAGGGATAGAAACCCTTAACCGAAGTTGGTCTTTTAACCTACTTCAGACCAGCAGTTCAGTTCAAGAAGCCGCCACCCATATGATTGCTGATAGATAGGCTATTGAAGCTACCGTCGAGCTAAACTGAATCAGAGTCCTACCTCAGGTGGCTACTTTTGAATTCCTACAGTTAAGAAGTAAAGATGCCAAAATTCACCGTGAGATCCCCTCAAACCTCTGTATCCCATCGAGATGGACCACCTACTCAGCAAGTATGAAGACAGTCAGACTCTCGATTCTGGTGGTCACAGTCAGCGATGTTATCCCCAAATTCACCACACTCTATTCGTAAAATCACCTTGTTCGCGCTCATACTACTGAGGAGGGTTACGACCAGGCCCACAGCCTGACCAACCCCCCGCCTCCTGGCAGCAGTTGGAGAAGTCGCGAATGTGTGCGATGATAGAATGCTTGTTGCAGTCGTTTGTGGTGAGGAAGTACTGAGCGCCGGTGATACGGGTGCAGCAGCGCGCAGTCTGCTCCGAGTCAACATCGCGCGTACCGAAGCATCTGCATCCGAGTGAGACAGAGCCGAAGATGGTGAGGAGAAGGACGGGTCGCATTTTAGCTGCGTCTAGATTTTGCTGTGGTAAGCGATATTCGGAAAGTGTGGTGTAGAGGAAAAGTCGTTTGTGGCAAGAGGTAGATATAGTTGCTGAGGCAGGCACGGTAAGGTAAGAGGCGCTTTTGCACCTCCTTGTTTGCAAACAGCCATGGTGAAGGTAGAAAGCAAAAATAGAGCAAATTCTGAAGCTGACTAGCATGGTTTCAAGAGCGTGCATACTCATCGCTCGTTATTACCCCAATTATATGTCTTCTATATTACGTATTCTAGGGTAAATTTAAGAGACGCAACTCAGGGAGGAGCTCGCCATGAAGACAATCGTTAACCTATTCAGGTAAAACACTGTTAGGGGTCGGTGAGAAACCACAACCAGCGATGCGGCTTTAAAACACATATGTACTCACTAAAATCCTAATCCCGCAAATGCGCGGTAACATGAATTCATAATAGTCTCCCTCGCACCAATCTACCACATACCGCAAGGGATGTTCCACTTCTTGTAGACGGCAATAGTCACCCAGTACGTCAAGCGCTTCTGGTTTCTTAGCCTTACTCGACAACGGCTACGATCAAGTCATGGAGGCTGTCATAGTATGATAGAGCTTATATACCCAAAGGCAAAAATAATGGTGAATTTAAAAATATTCTCCCATACCTCAGAAGAATACCGTGTTTTCCTCTACACATTAGCGCGCCATATCTGACACATCCTCAACTATAATACACCCAGGACCTTCTGAATTTGTGCACTGAGGGTAGTGCCGAACTACCCCACATTGCGCAAAGTGTGCAAGCGATGAAATCCATGTCAAACACGACTCAGAGAAATCAAGTAGCCTCTCAACAGGTTTGATGTTGTTCGTGGAGGCGTTCCCACGCTATTTACAACTATATTCAGGGTCACCTATTCAGGTACTGCTTGATGCAGTTTTTGGACCACTACGATGGCGTGCAAAGTGTGGTAAACTGGTTGTCTGGCTGCATCGGGAGGTCAAGGATGGGCCAGCCACCGTAGTTTGCAAATTTTGGTTCCTGCTTTCTCGCAGCAACCATTTTGCATTTTCTACGATGTGCTTCGGATTGTTCAGGGGCGAATTTTGCTAAGGACTACTTTTTAACGCGTATCAATTACGCCAAGGATGTCGCTAATAAGATGCGTTATAGAATCTATGGGATTAAAGTACAACCTCCAAACACTCACTTCTGTCGAGCTACCCTCATAAGACAAGGAATTTGCAGAAGAAGACCCTATATTTGGACTTGCTGAATTGGATCTTCTTTGCATAGATCTTGGTGTTATTGGGCCGGCTCGGCAATGGTGGTAAGGCCTTGCATTTGGCCCCTATCTTGTCCGGACTTTAATATACGTGCATATCAGTGGCTATCCCGCGAGATCTTATTCGTAGTTTTGCGGGATTCGCCTGACGGACTTCCTTATTTGCTTGGAGGAGAGTCAGACCACCTTGGCATGGGAAGGTATTATATAGGGTAGCTCGTGTTGCTGATAATGAATATGCAATGCTGCGCAATCCTCAAGCCCAATATGCTACCCTTTGGACAGGGTATCACATTGCCGTTTAAATCGATTGTAAAGCCGCTTCTACGTTGTGCATTTTTTACCGGGTCTACGTAATTCATGGACGAGGGAATGGTCCACGGCATATGGTGATGACTGGGCCTTGCAGCATTGAGACCGATAAACAACGGCACGCTCGAAACCATCCTCGCAACGCAATCTCCGCCAAAGCTATCCTTCGCGTCAAAACTACTGTTTGCGCTTCGACAAGAGCAGGCAAATTTTCTGCATCATGTTTATGTCAATCCCAAGCCCTGCAGCCATTTTGGGCTCGCTTATAGCTCTGCTTCTCCTTGATATCGTGGCGGTGTCACTTCGTTTCTACTCCCGTCGACAGCGGCGACAGCAGTTGCATGTAGACGATTGGCTTACGTTGCCCAGTCTGGCTTTGATTCTTTGTCTTGCATCGATCATGTTCTATGGCATTGGTACGAAGTCTCTCGGGTACCCAGCACCGCCCACACCTCAAGTGACTGCGAGATATGATGTATCTGCCACCGACTGGACCATTGTAACCGCAAGAAAAGTATGGGTGAAGGTCCCTTGGGAGCTCTTCAAGCTGACCATTGTAGTTGGAGTACTCTTTCTTGGTCATCTTTGCGACCGCGAACGGCTTGGTCAAACTTAGTGTGTTATTTCTGTACCGCCGTCTCTTTGTCGTTGACAAGAATTGGTGGAACGGAGATAACATGTTCTTTAACACGGCAATTACTCTGGTCGCTTTGTGGTCTGCATCGTACACATTCGCGTTCATGTTCATGTGCAAAGGAAAATTTGAAATACTTTTTTACGACCTAGTAATGACAGCGGAGGAATGCGTAGACACTTTTATGGTTGGATATTCATGCTCTATTTCGGATTTCATTAGCGACGTGCTGATTCTTTTGGTTCCCATCCCGATTGTGAGTCTGATTGAGCTTTACCCATGGTCAAGCGACTTACAACTGCAGATCTCGAGACTCCATCTTCCCCCCACAACCAAGCTTGCAGTAATAGGCGTATTCCTTCTTGGAATACTTGCATCTGCTGCATCCTTAATTCGCATGCTTTGGATGATATGGGCAACGAAGGTTGGATACGTAACGATGGACGAAAAACGTATGTCAAACAAAACTTTAAGCGGATCATTCTGTTCCTAATATTTTGCAGTTCTTATCACGTCGGAATTGTATTGGTGCTTGATGGAGATCACTCTTGGATTGCTAGCAGCTTGTATTCCGGTTCTTAGGGGCCTACTGCGGAGGGAATCCGTAGATCCTGTTCTGAGGAGCATCCAGACTTTCTTCTCTGTGCATTCACTAACCCCGTCAAGCCACGCCGGAGATAGAGAGAGCTTGGTGCTTACGAGAATTGACAAGGCAGATAGCTCTTGAGGTATCTGTCGAATTAGTAATGAGCCACTCAAGCGGTAGATGGAGGCTTTCCGGAATGTGGACAGGCGGTATACCTGTGGTCTACTGCTGTTTCGAGACTATGAACATAAATTTGTACTCCATTTGAACTCCTCTATGGTCTGCTTGGTAGGAATACGATGCTCTCAGTACCAATCGTCCAAATCCAGAAAGCATGCTACAGCCATTGCAGCAGTCCCCTGTATTCTTGGTGGTGAAAATCAAGACGGACCCATTTTACTGCCTAGAAGACTTGCACCTTCCAGTACGAGCTTCCAATCGAAGCGTGTTATCCATCTTAACCTAATGGACAAAAGCTAAAGGAAGCAAGTGTACCCCGGTGCACCGATATAAAAGAGAAAAAAGATCGCAGTGCCAAACAAAGGCCAACAACACCTACATCAGAGGAAGCAAAAAGATCGCGAAAAAGAAGGGGCTCCACCGCGATTCGAACGCGGGGCCTCCTGCAGACTTGAGTGTAACCCAAAGCAGGAATCATACCACTAGACCATGAAGCCGATGATCTCTCTGAGATACTTGATTGATGAAAGACGTCATTCGTAATACATTTATATAGCTTGCAAATGCGCTGGTATCAAATGTTCGGGGTGCACAAGTGCTTGTGAGTGATGGTGGTCGATGGCTAGGGTGGCGTTTTAGCGAGCGGGGGGCCCCCTCAAAAGCGCCGTTAGTGTGGCCGCAGAACCGCTTCGGAAGACTAAGCTTTGAGTCATCGACGCGCTTTTGCTTCTAATGCTTTCAAGCGCCCCAGTTAAACACAATACTAGATCGTCTCGCCGATAAATAATCAGCATAGCGTAAATAAGTGTAGAAACTCGGATCTAGCAGCCCTACTCGATGACGTCGCACGGAAGGTACCTGTACGCATTTGCTTTCTCTCGATTTGCACATATGGAACACCTTGTCGTATAAGCTGGATTCATTTCGTTACCGAGTCCATAAATGGGAATTCTACCAATCTACCAGCGAGTGACGTGCTAAGTGCACTGGGGTGGTGACCGCTGAAGTGTTGAAGGCATGGTCCGTTACAAACTTCTAATCGCACAGATATTACATCTCCTTCATCAGACAGAACCATGTCATAACCAACTCAACATTGACTCTTGTCCATTCTCCACGTCTTACACTTGCTCTTCTCGATCCTAATCCATAATCTTCAATCAGCACAACAACAAAAACTTGCCCCGCCAGGTTCATTTCGTCTCACTTTTCAGATCTAACATCGCCATCTTCCTGCTCCTACCACACACCGCGGAACATGACGACCCGCGCACCGCCCTGCGCAGCGGCAAACGCGAAATCTTCCCAAACCCCCTTATCCAAACCCTGCACCTCGAACAGCGGATAATTCCCTTCCACCCCAAGACTCAACGCATCACGCCGCGCACTCCTAACCCAATGATTTTCACACGGGCCCTCCTTGGAGAAGAAGCTACGCGGCGCCTCCGCAGATGCCAGTCCCTCTGCCGCCACCTTACGCAGCGTCTCGCGGACGCCATCTTGGGCATCGAGAACAGTCGTCCAGGCGCTGGTCTCGGTGCACATGCAGGAATGCCACGCAGCACACGCAAAGGGCGGCTGCGGGCTGCCGGGTACGGCGTGGCCTTGGACGACGAGGAAGCACCAGCGGCCCCAGCCGAGGGCGTTGCGGCTCCTCATGTCGACGTAGCGCATGCCTTCGTGTTGTATTGGATCGCCGGGGAAGGTGTCGACTTCGCCGTACCATAGGTGCGCTACCTCGCTGGAGTGAAAGAGAGCGATTTCCCTGTGTGGCGTCGTCCGCGTGTCTAGGAGGGATAGGCCGAGCAGTGTGGCGTCGGTGGGTGCGGTGGGTGCGTAGGGGAACACGGGGTTGGACGGTACGACGACCTGGGGGTTCGGGAAACGGTTGTAGAAGCTCGACATGGTGTTGTGCCAGGTTAGGAGTCTGTTGAGGAGGCCGACGACGTGGCCCCGGTCAAGCCATTGGGATCTTAGAAATCGTCCTCCTGGAGCTGTGTGGAAGGGGAAAGAGTCGTTCTTAGAGATGGGAAGCGCTTCGATATCGATGCCGGTGCTGCTGTGCTTGCGGGCTTCCTTCTCTTGTGTCGGCGGAGCGGGCTGCACATCGAAGGTTCCAGACTCTTCTCGCAGTCGCTTCAGCGGGTTCTTCTGTGGGCGGTCCTTTGCCGCTGCTGCGTTGCGCTTGCATCTCGGACGAGCAATGGAGGTGATCTTCGGCAGGCTGCTTACTGGCGGAAGTTCAGAGAAGAGAGATAGGATAAAGTCTTGGGGTGTTGGATCTGACTGCCTTCCCGTCCTCCTCACAGTACTCTTCACCAGATTAGGGGTTTTCAGGCCCTCTTCAAACGCCTCCGCTAAGCTCTCGGGCATCTTCGGTGGACCCACGATGGACTCCATGGCCGTTCCCATGGCATGTGACATGTACAGTAGTGGACCAGAAGCATCGTCAATCCTCTTAGACCAGCTGTAACGCAGCTCGTGGTCAAATGGCGTCTGGTTGTGTGCTCGGACAACGAATTCAAGATCCTCCCAGTCATTTGCGTCTCCTATGCGGTCGTAGGGTAGACCGGGCCTCTTTCTGACGCCTACTGTGGTTTGTGATTCGGCAAGAGGGATGCTCGAGGAGTTAATGGGGACAGAAGCGGGCGCAGGGTATGCAGGGAGGAGGGGGGACGGCGCCGCTCCATAGTAAATGTTTGTAGAAATTGAAATACACTGTCGGCTTACGAGATGTACACTATACAAGCAACGGGACGTAAGAACGACTACACGATCGCGAGAATAAGTAGACGTAGTAATTTATTTGCAGTCTATCGTTGAGACCTAGGCTCACTTTGTCCGGGACGAGTATGTGTGTATTGTTGGGAAAAGAAGTGGGAACGGAACCAAATGTGAAGGAAGTGTAGCTTGCCGCGACTTTTTGAGCGCGCCCTGATTATTTGAGGCGACATGCTCAAGTGGCGCATGACGAGCGCGTGATAAGAGTGAAAGTGAAAGGTGGAACAATGTGTGAGGTATCCGGAAGTGGTACACTAGGCAAGCTGCAGCATGTCTCAGCGCCACATGTAAGTTACCGCTTTGCAAACGGTGTCTGGCATCCTGCATATTGGTAGTGAGTAGGATAGCCAATCAGCAGAGACATTTTGCACGAGGTTCAATTCCATTAGGTAGACCTGTGTCAGAATTGCTCATCACCCTACCTGTCCTTCCATGCTTGATTGGGTCTTCTATTGCATGAGATGTATGTGAGGACCACTTAGCAAAGGGAACTCACAGCGTATATCTACAGCTGGATTGATTCGACATAAAAATGCAAAGAGGAAGACTTCACGTGGACTGACTGGTATTACAATTATTCATTACGACACTGGTTCTCTATTCCTCTACCAACCCAGTCTCACAACCTCTTCCGCTTTAGTTTACCGAGAACACATACTTTGCCTCGAGTACGTAGGGCTCGTCGCCCGGTCCAAAGATCTGCTTCTTCTCGCGGCCCCATTCTGGGTGATTGATACCGTCGATCCAGTCCTCCACCTCCATGACGACGCATCCGTACTTCTCAACAACACGTGGGCGGCCCTCGTATCCTTGCGTGGACTTGATGGGAAGAGAACCTAATCACGTCATAAGCCACTCATCTTGCAACGTGGGTAGCTGAAGTGCAACATACCATTCTGGCCAGGGCAGCTATACACCTGGAATGCGTCCTGGTCCGTGAAGATGTCAATCTGGATGCCGGTGAAGTTGCTAGCAAGCGTGGCAACCGGTCCATCCGTACGCCAGTCATATGGTCCATTCTGAGCGCGGTTCACGAGCCATGCGTTGTCATAGCCAGTGCAGTTGAAGCCGCAGTTACCGAGGAGCTCAGGAGCAGTGAGATTGGCACCGAGCTGCTTGGGTGATGACCAGAAGTCGTTGACGGAGTACTTCTTGTTGGGCAGGATTGTGCCATCGGGGATTAGGATGTTGTCGACGCCGATGCGTTGGCCAGAGTAGGGGAGGTGAAGCGTGTGGTTGTGCGTAGTGGGGGTGTCAGGATTGGCGAAGGCATCAAGATTCCAGTACGTCTGCTTTGCTCAGCGACATGTTCTTCAAACTACAAAGGCAGAGTTTCTTACGTGAGAGCTCAACATGATAGGAGTCTTCTTGGTAGTCGCAAGGGCGACCATCTTGATGTGCCAGGTGTACGGCGTCACTGTGTACGTAATATAGCTTACAACCTCACCGGGGAAACCTTCTTTGCCATCAGGGTCGACGATGGAGAAGGTAATTGAGTCGGCCGTGTGTGCGACGACGGTGAAGTTGCGCTGCCATCATGTTAACATTTGTCGGCACTGTTCACACTAGCAACGTACGAAATCCCAACCGTCGGGTCCACCGTGCAGTGTGTCAGCACCAGCGTTCTCGTTTGGCTCGACGTGGTAATCTACGCCGTCGATGTTGAAGGTCGAATTCTTGATGCGGTTCGCGTAGCGACCTGGCCCAGTCAGTCTCCCGTCGCATCTTTCATGCAAGCTCATTTCATGAGAGCAACATACCAGGCACACCTCCCAAGTGAGGATGGAACGGGTCAACAGAATAGTGACTGGCATTGTCGAAGCCCAGCACAATGTCGCGCTCAATGCCATTGGTATCGTTGATGAACAAATTGGCAATGGACGCGCCGTACGGGATGAAGAGTCCGCGAATGCCCTCCGCCGAGATCTCGTACTTGCCATCATCGTCCGGGGTAGGAGCGGATGACGGGGACGGCGACGATGGGGTCGAGTACTGCGCGAGAGCAGACGCCGCGAAGAGCGGAAGCACAGCTGAAGCCCACATCATGCTGAATCCTCTCAATTGACCTTGGAGCGACTCAATTGACTCAATTGACGGTGGGAGAGGCAGGAGTGGTACCGCGCAAACAGCAGGCGCGCCGCAGCTTTATACGCCGACGCACGATGGACGCGGATCCTGATCCCACGGCCTGGTAAATGTCACCCATTGCCCTCTGCGATTCGCCATGTGGATTAGCTGGTAGCCCAAGTGCAAATATGACCCTGTCTTACCTTGTCCCGGGTCAAGCTCCACGCGCGAACGCACGAAGCTTCCGTGCTGGGGTTAGCCCTCATTTCCCCGCAGCCTGGGGAAGGAAAGCCATGGCGTTCAGGAACACCAAAAGCCATATATGACGCATGGCCGCGGGCGGATGCGATACCCCATGGGGTCGATTCCCCAGCCTCTAGCTCGCCCAACACACAAACACACACACACACACACACTCTCTCTCTCTTCACGCTCGCCGTCTTCTGTGTTTCTGGCCTCTCTTGCGCTTCGCGAGCGCAGGGCGTCGAAATCATCTCCGGCTCATCTCTTCCAGAAGCTCCCGAAGCTCCAGAAGCTCCAGCTCCAAGCTCTCCCCTGCCACCGCATGCACGCAAGTCGCGCAAACGCAGCGGAGAAAACACCGACCCGCGCCCCGATTGGAGGATTTATCTCACAGCTGCACCGTGATGGCAGCTCGCCCCAGGGTCAGTTGATTGCAAATGTGGAGACCACCCGCGGCTGGGGCTGATGGCGGCCTGTGCGCCCGCCGTTTCCTTCTCGCATCTCGTGGAGCTTGTTTTTGCGCGGCGGAGGGGGGCGTGGGAAGCTTGCATCTGGAGATGAGTGGTGGTACGTACCTCTCACCATGTGGAAATTGACTCCAGTCTCGCCTTTCTTCGCGTCGAGAAAACATGCTTCACCGCACACGGGAACACGCCTTCCCTAGGATACACAGGGACCGTATTTGTCATGCACCACTGTCGTGCACCACTGTCGAAGGCTGCTTTGGTTTAGACTTGTTGTTCCAAAGTATTCCATTGATCTAGACTTGCAGCCGCAGTTGCTGCCAACGGGGAGATGAACAGTACACTACTATCGAGTTATCGCGGGATGTCTACACACCACGTACATCCCAGAAAAAAACACCCCACATAATATTCCTTCGAGGGTGAGCTGCTGCGGATACTCTATGGTACACATATTCCTCGAATGCCGTGATAAAACAAAGCTATCTATCATCCCACAACAAACAAGTGGTAGGCATGATCGAGACATGCTCTTGACCCGTCCTATATGCTCCTCACCCCAGCAAACAAACACTTACCAATGCCTTAAGATATCCGAGAACGTCAAGGAAAGGGATGGGGGACCTAGTGCAGGGGAATACTCATACCTTTGTTCTCTTCTTGTCCGGGCTGGCAGACACCTCCGGCTGCTCCTGCTTCTGCTCCTGCTTCGAGGCGGCGGACTTCCTGCTTGATATACGTCGACGCTTCCCATATCCCTCGTTGCTGCCGCTAGATTGAGCAGAGCTCGCGGTCGGGCTTTTCTTCATGTCGTCCCCGTCCCGGGAGCCTTGAGCGTAATTGTTGATATACTTTGTAGGTGCGAAAGCGAGCATGCCGCTTGGCTCCCCGCTCTGCGAGGCAAGTACCATGTTCGGAGGAACTCGATGAGGCTCCTCGGGAATGATACCCAGGCCAATAGTAGGGGCGCGCGCTACGTTGTATTGAAACTCGTTCCCGATAATGGTTCCTCCAAGTCCACTCGAGCCCATCCAGGTCGGGAGCTTCTGACGGGTGCGTTCGGCGGCCGCGACGTGAGCATCAAGATGCGATACGAGAGAGTCGTTGCGACCGTCGTGCGGTTTGGGTGCCTCTACCTTTGACGCAACATTGGCCGCAGTCAACAGTGCTGAGGACAACATTGTGGCATTGACATGCCGAGTCGTTGTGCCGGAAAAGCCTGGTATGGGCTGCACAGCTTCAGCTACAGTCCTTGGCAGCTCATCTAGAGTGGGAAACCCAGGGATAATGTTCTCTGGTTTTGGTACCATGATTGGTGCTTGTGGCGCCTTGAATTCGGAGCTCGCCGGCATAGAGTCATCCTCTTCAGAGGCTGTGCGCTTAGCCTTCCTACCGGTCGTCTTGCTGGCATCCGGTTTGCAAGAAGGATGCTCGTCCCTCCAAGTGTCAGTGATGCAGTGAGCAGGTAGGAGCAATATATTTCACTCACCAAGCCTGATCTGGCTTCTTGTGTTTTGCCCAACAGCCTCGAGTCGTTGAAGTATCTCCAATTTTAGGCCCCCAATGATGCTTTCTCACGGAACTCCTAGAGGAGAAGCCTCTTCCACAGAGAGCGTGGATGAACGGTCCCGAGTCGGCAGTTGGTGGAGCCGTAAAAAGCTTTGTGTCGCCTTGGTTGGAAAGTTCATCCAAGTGAAACTCAAGCTTGATCTCCTGTCCTACCATAGACGAGTTCGCTTGCGTGTTATTGCGGTCGTGCTGTTCAAACACCACTGCCTCAGGTGTAAGTTGCCCCAAAGGTACTGCCATGGGTGTTCTATGCACGGAAGGCTGTCCTGGAACCAACTGCTGAGTTGTCTGCTGGTAAGGACTGATGGCAAGATGTGACCGCTGATGTCCAGCCGTCGATCTATCCTCTCCATCCTGATACTCTTGTCCTATATTATCCCAATTGCTCATGGTATTGACATCCTGCCAGTGTCTGCCATGATGGTAAGTTTGATGGAAACGCTCACCAGTGAACCCAGCTGGGTTGGACCCTGCGCCATATTCAAGATTGTTATACGACTGTAGATTCGGGTGTTGACCTAGAGGAGGCGATGCGTATGGTGGTAGCGAAGTCGCAACTGGCATTGAAGAAGCTGGAGATGTTTGGCCAATTGGCATAAAAGGATTCCAATTCGCGGACGTATTTGTGCTGCACGGAGAGATCTGGTAAGGTTGAGCCTGACGTCTATCGTATCTGTCATGATCTTCGCAACCTGTCGTGTCATGGCCGGGTAGTCCTTGGAATCCTTGATATTGGGAAAGAACGACCTGGTCGGGAGTGTATTGCGACGATGGCGATCGAAGAAGTGCAGGATTGATCGATGGTTGTGACTGGAACGCGTATGCGCCAGAGCGCAGTGTCTGCGAAATTGATGGCAGTCGAAACTGCGGTTCATGTTGCGGCTCCAAGAACTCTGGAGAAGTCGGGTTGATGACTTGCGGATGGGCACGAGTGTCGGTGGGCTGATACCAGTCCCTAGGCCCCCAACGCGCGTCTTTGTGATATAGAATATCGTAAAGACCCTGGTAGAGATCATCGTGGTCCCCTAAAACTTGAGCCATAGTACTGTAAGCTTCTTTCTTACTCAAGTGTCCCTTCATAAAGTTATCGAGTGCGCGGCGGATAGACGTCCACTCTGGTGAATCCTCGCCGAAAGCTTGCTGCCTATAATTAACAACCGTGAATGTAGATTAAAGTGAGATAGATGTACCTGGATCCTGTCGCGAAGATCGACACAGAGGGCGCGGATACCCTGAGACGGGCGACCGTGCGCACCTTCATTCTGGGAGTCATCGGTTGGTGTAAGTGGCGGGTGCCGAGCCGGGTCACTTGATTTCGGCGAGACAGGGTCAGAATGGTTAGTAAAGAGAGGAGTGTGTGGCGGGCTGATGTGAATCAATGGTCAGTGTTTGGGGCAGAAGCAAATACACGGCAGCGTGGCTTACCTAGGCGCATTGGCAGCTCCAGGGGGCTCCATGGCGGCCGTGCGGCTATTGCAGGATCCGTTGCAGTTGACACGAAAAGATCAATCGGCCGTCGTGACTGCGAGATGGGACAAGGCTATGATTGGGGCGGGCGTGTGCTTTATAGAAGGGCTTGGCAGCCGCCACTCAGTGAACGGAAAGCACGTGAGTGACGTCTCAGCAACGTGTTCTGGGGAAGCGGGAGATGAGTGGCTAGACCGAAACCGCTCGCCTGACAATTGTTGAGTATTGGACCGGAATGCGAAGACAGGCCGCCGTGAAGTTTGTCGCACCGCATATGAGGCCAGGGTAGCTGCACGTAGACGACAAGACCCACTAGAATGCGGCGCTGTGAGCGCTGGCCGCAGAACGGCAGCTCCTCATCACATCACTTAAGTCAGACACATGACATGGCCGTATGAGCGTGTTTCATTCACGGAGCCGTCAGCCTTCCGCGTCGGATAGTCTGTCTGTTTGGCCCAGCGTCATACACCACTTCCGCAATGCTCTTTCTACACCGCCAACCCGAATCCTTTCCATCAAATAGCACAAAATCGGCAGGTTCTCCGACATTCAAGCCGATAGACGTGGGCTCGCAGCCAATAACCGTCTTCGCTCTGGACGAGACGGTTTCCTGCGTTGTGAGGTCAGCTGCATATCCGAAGGCGAAGTCAAACGGTGAGCTGTCACATCTCATACTTCCCGTGTGGTACCGTTTATTAAGGTCTATTATTATATATGCACGGAAGATCAAAGACGTGATCACGGTACTCAGGTGTTTGCCCGCGTTGGAGAAGGAGAAGGCGACTCACATAGAGTATCTCCGCACCTTGTTTAGTCCCGGCTTGGTAGATACCTACACCAAGGCTGGCAATGCTAAGTGGGTCGCAACTCCCTTGCGGCGTGAACGCGTTCCCAACATTGTTGATCGCGATCGCAGCATTCAAGCTGTGTCGCTGTATTAACTCCACTACGGGTAGCGTTCCGCGTACATTATCGGGTGTACGCATCATGAAGAGGTCCGAAGTCGGGAGACCAACGAACGACACTGGAAGGCTGTCAATGCGTTGCCTCAAAGCTGTCCATTGCTTAGTATCGAATCTGGTCAGGCGTGTGCAATGGCCCAAGGTGACTTGCTGCCCTTGATTTTGCGCCCAATTCTCTTCTTTGATAATTTCCAAGGTAGTCCATATCAAAGGCTTTCTATGCTCCTCTAGGAAATAGTCCAAGTGTAGGTCAAGATGCTTCCCTCGGGCTACTGCCAATGAGGTGATCCAGTGCACGTTCTTTTCTTGCAAACTCTCATCTTCTTCAACGTACGGCGTACTTCCTAGCACATCGATGCCTTCCACACGGGCGGCCTTGTTCATTAACTTCCGGATCTCTTCGCCTCTGTCAGACCCAGAAAATAGCGGTAACTGCGCGAAGGCACATAATTGGATCTCGCAGCGATCTGTGAATTCAGCTTTCAATTGCAGGCCAGCGTCTAAACACTTGAATTGCACACCGCCGTCGACTTCCACAAATGCCCTCATCACTGTCACCCCGTGTTGTATACTCTCTTCAACTAGCTGGCGGCCTCGCCTAAGCAGATCGTCTTCCGCAAAACGTGCCTTGGCCTTCCCTGTCAGCTCCATGGCTTCCTGAAAGTCGCCGCTCTCAATTTGCAAATCCTCATACTTTGGATCCTGAAGGAGGAAGCATTTGTCCAGGTGTATATGGGCGTGACATAGTGACGGAGCGAGTAGACGACCTGCTCCTTGTAATATGCCCAAAGAGTCTTGCATGTGCTCCTGGTCTGCTTCGTGCGGGTCAATGGATGATACCCTCCCCTCCTCAATCGATATATCCCAGAGAGAGTTAGATGGTTTTTTAGGAAGACGCACCGCAACAATCTTGTTGAAGGGCACTGAGAATTTTTTGTCGAATTTTGTTTGTCCATCTCCTGCAGCTTGTGCTAATTGAGTCTTCACAGTGTCTTGGTCCATTTTCCCAGCGTCCTCTGCGTTGGTCGTCCACGTACGCCTCGCAGCTGGCAGTCTCTACGCAATCCGCTTTTGTATCGTAGATCCTGGGTCAACACACCTAACCATATAGCTGAGCAGAACTGTATGAAGTGTACCAGTCTCTGGCTGTGAACTGTCCTCTATTGATGGCTCTCTCAGGTCCCTTGTACAATGCAATAGAACTTTTTGAGATGGACGATGTGCAGAAGGATGTACAGAACGAAAGAGACAGGCACTAGGAGATGGGTTTTCAATGAATCGATGACGCTAAGTGATGTTTGCGTGCGCAGATCAGATGGACTCGCTGGGAGGGCGCGTCGTCGCGTATAGCCAAGGATCATCAAGACGAGGGAAGCGGTGAATGGCGTCGCGCGTCGTCGAGACTGATGTGGACGGCACCCACCCGCCCCATGTCGCCACGCATTCCCCGGCCGAGTCAGATGAAGAGAGGCGCCCAGGACGAAGGTGTCGCACGCTGGTCGCGGGGTAGCAACCGATGGCGGGGCAGGGAAAAGGGGCTTGATTCGCCCATCTCAGCCCTGCAGCGCTGGGACGGACGCGTCTCTGGAAAAAGTGCACGTCCCTCCAGACTTCCTTCATCGCATCGTCGGCCACTTGCGCGCATCGTGGAATCGTAGTTTTCCATCGTCGCTTGCATCACACACGAGCAGCAATGCAACCACAGTATCGGAATTACCCGCTCGCTGCCCAAGCGGGCCATCACGCAACGCCTACACGGCGAGGGCCCGGTACGTACCTTCCACAGCCCGCGCCAGCACCCACACCCGTACCCTCACCACGCCCGCTGCCCACTTCACCACACGCAAGATGATCAGGAAGGCTGACCTGGAGCATATGTTCCGCAAACCAGCCCCTATAGCGCACCCGTCCCAGTACCCGCCACCGCAGCAGCAGCAGCATAGCAATGCCCACCTCATCGCCCAGCAGCGCGCCGACCAGGAGAAGCGCGACCGCCTGCGCCGCATGGCGAAGACACCCACCAACAAGAACGTGCCCGAGGGCGTCGAGGATGTCTGCATCGGCGACGGCGTGGCCCGCTACAAGGAGCTGCGCGAGGTCGAGCGCATCCTAGATGCGACCATGATGCGTAAAAAGCTCGAGGCCTCCGACTCCGTCTTCCACACGCGCAGCGGCCGTAGCGGCACCATGCGCATATGGATCTCTAATACCGCCGAGAATCAGCCCTGGCAGAGCAGCGGCTTGGACGCCGACGCGTTCGACTTCGATAGCGACACCAATGCGACATACCGCGTCAAGATCCAGGGCCGCCTGCTCGATGAGCTCAACGACGAGGGCCTGGAAGAGGACGACGACGAGAAGGACCCGGATGCCATGGACGCCGACGCCGACGTCGATGAGAAGACGGACTCTACGGAGAAGCCGAAGCCGTTTTCGCAGTTTTTCTCAGCCATTACCATCGACTTCGACCGTGCCAAGAGCCTACAGCCTGACAACTTCACCCAGATCGAGTGGAAGCGGCCAGAGGGCGCCAACCCGCAAGACAATCCGTTCAGCCAGATCGAGTTCGAGCGCAAGGGCGACGAAAACATCAACATCACAATCAACCTGCAGCGCCACCAATCACCCGAGATCTTTCGCCTGAGCAAGCCCATGGCAGAGCTCTTAGACACCGATGAGGAGGACCGTGCCAGCGTGCTAATGGGAGTCTGGGAATACGCACGAGCACAGAATCTGCAGCAGGACGAAGACGAGCGCAAATTCGCGTGCGACTCCAAGCTAAAAGCCCTCTTCGGCGGCGCAGACTCATTCTACTTCCCCAGTCTCCCGCAGCTCATTAAGCCCCACCTAACCACACTTCCGCCAGTTCAGCTCCAGTACACGATCCGCGTCGACAAGGACTATCTAGCGCCGTCCCCCGAATCCGGCAAGTCGCCCTCCGAACCTACCGTCTACGACGTACAAGTCACTCTTGACGACCCCCTCCAGCCGCTGCTCCATAGCATCCTCCGCTCCAAGCAGAGCACCGAGACGCTCCAGCAAATCCACAACATCGACGACCAGATCGTGCTTCTCATGAGTGCCATCAGCCGCTCGAAAGCCAAGCATGCCTTCTTTACCAGTATGGCGACCGACCCTGTTGCCTTCGTCAAGCGCTGGTTCTCATCGCAGAAGCGCGATTTAGAAGTCATTCTTGGGGATGCAGCGCGTGGCGGCGGCGAGGATGCGTCGGGCGAAGAATGGAAGCAGGGGGGTGCAGATAGCGTTTGGGCGAGCGAGACAGCGAGGGAGAGTGTGGCACTGTGGTTGGCGCGCCCGAATGTTCCAAAGGCGCACTAACTTGAGTACTGGATAGGCATTTTGTGTGCCGTCTCTTTGTAATAGTATGGGCTGGAGTTTGGGTGATCACATTGTGTAGACCACAGAGACTTGGAGTATTAAGGTGTTGGCTGAACTGATACCAAAATTGCTCGCATAAGGCGGGCAGGATAGGATAATACATTCAATTTCTATGCATACCAAGTAGGCGATGCTTGCGAGCAAACAAGCTCGTTGCAATTCAAGCCACAAGTAGGTACATGGTGAATTGTCGTACGTTACGATGCACAGAGGAAAGTCCAGCGACGCTTTGTAGATTAGAGAAATACCGTCAACCTGATGCTGTGGAAGACAATCTTTTGAAAATAACGCAAGAAGACTGTTTGTCCAGGTGTGTCATGACCTATAGGCTCATACTTTGCGCACTATATTCTCGCCTCATTTGATCCACCCTCTCCTTGACCGTTGCCGTGAAGTCTCTCTGCCACGCCTCCCTCGACGCGCATGGCTAGTCATTGTCTCGTCCACTAGGTCTGAGCACTTGGCCTTGGTCAATTGGAAGCTCTGTTGGACTCAGGCTACTCGTGGTCTCCCACTTCACATTCACGAACGATGGCTTCATGTATTGGTCCGTGAAGTCATTTGTGAGGAAGCAATGCCTTACGTCTGTCATGTACTTGCTGGCAGACTTAACTAAAGCCCAAGTCAACTCGCTACTCTCTAATCGGCCCCTTCCATAATCGAGGAACCCGCCGCGAATTGACACGCAACGTGCTCTAATCACCCAACTGACAAGATCGTTCGCGATGGCATATTCTTCATCAATATGGGCGTCGCCGTGATCGTTGATGAGGACTGTGAGCACTTTCACATGCGAGCGCACTTCTGGCTTCAATTGAAAATTTGATGGAACTGAGTGGCGCTCCCGGTGGGAGGAACAATCTGATCGCGGTCCTTCAAGAGAGGAGTGTAGAAGAGGATCCCTACCTATGGAGATACAGGTCAGTCATGTTCAGTTGGACGAGCAAAGGCTCTAGAATTGAATGATCCCAAATATATCGGAGATCAGTTTGAGCAAGTGAGGAAACCAAGGCTGAGTTCGGGGCTTACGTACGGTTGGGTAATGTGGTGAAACCGGTGAGAAACTAATGTGAGAGCTTTGATGGGTGAAATGTTGGGATGGCGAGCACAGTCCGAACAGCTGTTATACCGGTTTTCCTGGTTGAATGCCGCATTCTCGATAATGGAAGCCAGTAGCTCGTCTGAGAGGTCGTATATATGTGTCATCTCCGGTGGTTCTATATAACGCGTGAATTAGCAGATTGGTACTCGACTGGAAGCCTTCATACGGCTCGCAGACCTAGTTGCACTAGGATGCATGTTACATAGACTGGGCTGTCCATAGATCTGTATCCCGCAATTGCATGTGGAAAAAGGGAGAATCTTACCCCGCTTTGAATGAGCGTCGAGCTCGTGATGGCTGGCTAGGCACAAGTTGATGACCTTCCATATCTAATTTCGATTCCGCAGACGCAAGTTTGTGTAAAGAGTCAGGAGGCATGATGAATATGTGCAGAAAGCTGGGAATAAAGTAATGGGTTGGAGATAGAGCTGTAAGGCTAAAGCGTTGTGGAATTGTAGCTATTGTTGTAACAGTCTGGGCACTCGTGTCATCTCTGTATTTTCTCCCTCTCTAAGGCTCGTATATCTCGGAAACTTGCCCTAGCGTATCTAGACGAAGTTACGTATACATTTGTGTCAAGGATGTTCCAACTTCAAGACGACCTCAGCCAGCCCTATGGTAGGAATTGGCACGTGACTGGTGTAGAAAGGGTGAAGACGGCCTTGAAAAAGGCAAGACATCGAGGCGTTGGTGGCTTTGATCAAGGTAGCCCACTCGGCGATTGTTGCCAGCTGGGTTTGCGCCCGTTGGATTGGATGACCCCTGCGTGAGATCCATCCAATCTCTCAGCCTACGCCCGTGTGCGCCCGTGATGATCCGTTCCAGAACGCCCTAGACACCCCTGATGAGATTGTATAAACAACCGGCTCACCTCTGACGACGTGTCAAGTACATGAAAACAACCTCGCGATCAAGCAAGATCAATATTCATCTGCAGTCTCCGTCACAGTACACCCTGTAACCGAGCTAGAGAAAGAGGAAGGAGGTCCGTGCAAGCGTGTGATCCCTTTCCCTTTCAAGCCAGCACCGAGGATACACGCGCCCATCAATCACATGAACTGCGGGACACGTCGATAGCGATAACAAGGCACTCAGTGCCCGTTCCCTTCTCATTCACGTCCATGCGACTCGAGCGTCTGAAGTTGCGCGGATCCTGGATCGAAATGGACGACGCAACGCATAGAAACAGTGAGGGGAGTACCGGTAAAGACAAAACGAGTTTTCGGGAACGTGTCGCGGAGCGAGAAACAGTTCGAAATGGGGAATCGAGCTCGGCGCAAAGAGATGAAGAGGTAGAAGATGTGAATGAACGAGAGGCACACGAGGGTGGCCGTGGGTGGTGGAATCGCCGCCAAAGAGGGACGTACAGCCATACGCACTTCAAAGTGTACAAGAGGAGGTGGTTTGGCCTGGCGCAGCTGGTCCTTTTAAATATTGTGGTTTCTTGGGATGTAAGTCATTTATGGCTGGCTGCATCATGCATAATGGTGCGAGATGCAACATGCGAGGCTGAGAGCTAATGGAATATAGTGGCTTACCTTTGCACCAATATCAACCACAGCCGCGGAATACTTTCAGGTCAGCGAGACGGCGATCAATTGGCTGACGACGGCATTTTTGTTCTCTTTCGTGGTGATCACCCCGTATGTTTCTTATCATGCAGATTTACCCTCCTACTGACATTCGAGAAGGGTCACTATCTGGACTTTGAATCGCAGCCCTAAAGAAAGCATCATTGTTGCCAGCGTCTTACTGCTTCTCGGGAACTGGATCAGATATGCAGGCACCAAAGCTGATCATGGCATTTTTGGGCTCGTAATGTTTGGCCAAATCTTAACAGGATTGGCCCAACCATTTGTACTTGCGGCGCCCACTCGCTACTCCGATCTTTGGTTCACCGAATCTGGACGCGTGAGCGCCACAGCCCTAGCCTCGCTGGCCAACCCCTTCGGTGGTGCTGTAAGCTACCTGCACCGCTCGTATATCACGTATACATTGCTAACAATACACAGCTCGCGCAATTGGTCAACCCCTTCTTGGGTTCTGTCCCTGACATCGTCCTCTATGTCTCTATCATTGCGACTGTAGCGACCATACCATCCTTGTTTATCCCGGCCGCCCCTCCAACCCCTCCTTCCGCCTCCTCGGCAGTACCCAAGATCGCTCTCCTACAATCTCTGAAGGAATGCCTACGCTCACCGCCCTTCTATATCGTTTTCATCACCTTCTCCGTCTACGTCGGCTTTTTCAATTCCTTCTCCTCGCTCCTCAATCAGATCCTCTATCCCTATGCGTACTCCGAAGACGAAGCCGGAATCTGCGGCGCCATCCTGATCGTTGTTGGACTAGTAGCTGCAGCCATCACGTCTCCAATTTTCGATCGTACACATGCATACTTGACGGGTATCAAGATTCTCTGCACTCTGATTGCAGTTGCATACCTCGGTTTGATATGGGCACCCCAGACGCGTGGATTGGCTGCTCCATACGTCCTTTCTGCTATTGAGGGTGCGGCATCCTTTTCTCTCCTCCCTATCGCTCTCGAATACCTAGTCGAAATTACATTCCCTGGGTCACCTGAAGTAAGCTCCACGATCTGCTGGGCAGGTGGACAGCTTTTTGGTGGAATGTTCATTGTCATCTCGAATGCATTGAAGGATCAAAGGCCTGTGGACCTTGCACAGGTCAGAGAGATGGGCAGGGGCCAGGGAGGCGATTCGAGGCCACCAGGAAACATGTTCAGGGCGCTGGTTTTCCAAGGGGCATTATCTTTGGCGGTGCTACCTTTGCCACTGATGCTGGGCATCAAGCGGCTCGGTCTAGCGCATGGAAAGGGGCGATTGAGAGTCGACGAGCACAGGAACAATAGTGATGCGGAGGGCGAAGAGGGCGCTTGACTATTAGTGCACAGTGAAATTCATCGGACCGAGTTGGGACAGGATCTGAGTTAATTGTGATACCACAGGGAATTGGATTTATGGTTACTTTGGGCAGGGCTCGGCGTTAGTTACACACAACTCTATTTGCAGTCTACACTCGGGCTACGTAGCCTAGTTCGATTTGGAAATGTATGATCTGGAATGACCTGACATCTCAAGAGCAGAAGCATTGGTAAGACTTGTGGAGAAAATAGTACAGTGATATTCTAAACAAGTCTTTGGTGGTATTTACAGTTGTCTCATTGCGTTCGGATGTGGTTTTCATTGATTCATCCTTGCTTCCCACCCACTCTGACCACTTGTACGGCATTGATGGTGGATGAGTTGGCTTGGTTTGTGTTCGCAGGTTTACTTGAGCTGAGCGAAGAGCTTGGGTGCGGCGCATGCGGTTGCGCAGTGGGCGAGATGGAAGACTAGAAGAGCGTCAGCTAGCTGTGTTAATAGATTGCGGAGTTCGCAGCATACATTCTTCGACACAGTCCTCGTTTGCCTTGCCATCGTTCTCGATCTGGCCTGTCACGCGCTCGACGCACTCGTCGTAGTGGTGCTTAGGTCCATGACACTGCTTTGACTCCGCGCACTCTGTAGTAACACTAATCAGCATCGTTCTCGGCTATCAATGACATGCCGCTGAGAATCCATCTGCGCATCAAACACAATTAGGCATCCGAATCCATCCAAAAGGTTCATTGCCGTAGCTCAACAGCTCCATGACCACTCGTCTCTTTCAGGCAAAGCTATGCGGTGTAACTCACCCTTTTCCAACACGTCCTTAGGATCCTGAGCCTCCTCCTCCTCTTCCTCTTCCTCTTCGTCATCATCACCACTTGGCTTGTGTCCTTCCTCGCTCTCGCCATCCTCCTTGGCATCCTGCTTGTTGACCTCGGCTTCATCGTCGGATTGCTCATCGGTGCCGGAGGCTGGGCTGTCGGTCGAGGTACCACCCTGGGGCGGCGCTTCGGCGTCGGGCGACGGGTGGGAGAAGGTTTCCCAGACGTCGGAGAAGAAGTCAGTGATGCCCATTGTTGCTGATGGAGGACAATTGGCCGGTGCGGAGGCGTGGGCGTGGGTTGATAGGGTTTGGGAGCTGGTGAGGTTGGCCCGGGTTGAGGGCGAGGGAATTGCGTGCCAAGCAGAATTGAGAGATTATGTCATCAGTCATCAGATTGAGCTGTGAGCTGAGTGGACTGGACGACAATTCCTTCGCTATTCCTCAAATCCGAGCTGCAAAAACTTGAGCATAACAATTTCGATCCATTCGACATGTTCACGCATTTCTATGACGCTGAAATGCTTCCTTGACGCTCACGCCATCCTCTACATCCTTGATCACCTTTTCATCAGCTACCACAAGCTTCGGCAACAGCTCCATCACCTCGTTGATCTTGCCCTGCGGCACTGCAACGACCCCGTTCTCAAACGGATCTATCATAACTATATCTCCAGGCTCGACTACTGTCTCACCTACCCGTATAGGCACGTTTCGCGCATGGAACTTTGTTTCTGCGCCCGCGCCGATTATTGATGTGCCTTTGGACCAGATAGGGAGACCCGTCTCTGCTAATGTGACCAGGTCTCGTACACGACCGTCGACTACCACGCCTTGAGCCCCAAGATGCTTCATGCGAGCTGCCATTATACCGCCCATGACCGCACAAGATTGGCCCGGGGGTTGGCCGATAATGACAATGGTATCGCGTTCTGTGTAGTCGGCGTACGGGCCTGACTCAGTCAGGTTGGATTCTGCAAGCTCTTTGGATAACACTATGGGGTTTGGGAATGATGGCGTCGCTTTTGGTGCCATGAGGAACGTAGACGCTGGCGCGAGGATCTTCTTAGGCTCAGGTCTAGGTGCGCTCAATGTCTGCGGCATTGGGGCTACGCAAGGTCAATTGACATATGGAATCGCGCGCACTTTCTATGCTGGGAGACATACTGATGTCTGGCAAAAAGCCAGCTCCCGAGATGTTCAGTTTCAAGAGGGCATCCGCAATCTGTTTAGCTTAGCTTGGAAATGTCAGCTATGGAATTGACACACGTCGCATGCGGCATATCGTGATAGTTCTTTCCATTTGGGAGAAGACATTGTGCTCACTGTTCGTCGCGTAGGACGATGCAAAAATGTAATCAGGAATGTCTACTACATTGGGTCCAAGGTACCGATGAAGCTCTAGTGGGGTTCTCCAGCCCCGCCATCCGAGGTATTGGAATCATTCCTATGGGACCGAGATCTAAATCTAATCTCTGATTTAACAAACTCCACTGTGATCTCGATCAAGAATTGGTCAATCGCTCAATATTTCTCCAGTGCAGTCAACATGGTCAAACAGAAGGACTGAGAGAGACGGATTTTAATAGATAATTCCCTTACCATAGACTCAACAACAAAAGTATACGATCGCGAATGCCCTGCTGTCATTCATAAATCTCATATCCATCTACTTTGCTTCAATGAATACGTAGCACGACACCGTGAGCTCTTTCCCAATCGGAGCGATTAGTCATTGGTGAATGCTGCCATTCACGTGATAGCCAGTGCCAAGCGTGATCGGCGCCGGACTCGCTCGTCCGCCGCATTCAAGTTCGACTCAACACCATCTGCTTCTAGCGACATCATACGGGCTGTCATCGCCCCCGATCACTTCAACCAATGCGCCCTCATTCTTTCCACATCTGAGGTACTCCTAATATACATCGCGGCTTGCGCCGCAACTCTATGAACATGGCTTTCCACACGCCGCTCGCTATGCAGGTAAGTCCTCGCCACGCTTCCCGTCCCGCCGAGTAGAAGCATACTGACTTCCGTACAGAATGTGGTATCGGCCACCGCCGAACTCTGGCCTACCATGTCTACCGTCTTGAAGTCGCCATGGCAAAGACTCGGGAAGCAGACGTCTGTTAATGGCGCCAGTCAGCATCGAAATATGCAGACTTCGGCCACTGCGCCTGTCGCGCAGACCCAGGTAATATACCTTTTATTCTATCATCGGCGCTTTTTGATTGCTTGCTAGTCTCGCTCCGCCTACGCTCTTCCTGATTGTCTCGAATCGGTCCCTATATCTTCGTTACGTCAAACGCCATCCCCGCATGCATTGCAGTCGATACCTAGCGTTACCGGCTTGATGTTCGCAGGTCAGTAAGGTGTATCGTGTAAAGTTGGAGTCTGGCTGACGTTTCGTAGTTCCCCCAAAACGCACTCCGATTCTGCCATCCGGTCACGCGCAGCATGCCTTTGAACTCGATCATGGCTAGACAATACTCTACCTTCTCGCGTAATAGCCTTTTCGCGAATGTCCGCCCGATACCGAGGCCGGGAAACGTGGGGCTGGCTCTGGCACAACAGCGCTCGCTTTTCGGAGGTCCTACTCATGCTCAGCTCGCTCGATACGAACAGTCTGCTAATAATAACCCTTCGAGCGCATCAGCGCAGGCAACTTTCTACCAGGCACTGCTTAGAGCGAATATGCCTAAAATCGTCATCGATCGATACAAGACCGGGCAATTTGCTACCAACACGGCGGTTGAACAGACATATCAAAAGGCTCTGGAGAAAGCTGGACAATCGGGCATCGCTGGTCAAGGCACCGACTCCATGTCGGCTGAGCAGTTGCAAGCTGTCGGACAGGCCGTTGCCGCTCATGTCGGCAAAGGCCAAGTAGGCAAGACCAAAGCCGGATCTGGGAACAAATCTGACCCTTTGTACGTTGTTGTCGAGGAATCACTCGCGAGCATCGTTTTCAAATGGGTCCGTTGGATTGCCGGCTTTGCTCTTTGTGCTTACGTTGCCTTGGTCCTCATCACCTTGTTTGTCGAAACAAGCGGCGTCTTGAAGAAAGTCGGCGGCGCCAACAACGCTGAGGTTCGCCCAGAGAGCCAAAGCACGCGCTTCAGTGATGTGCAAGGCTGCGATGAGGCTAAGGAAGAGCTCACCGATATTGTCGACTTCCTCAAGAACCCTGAACGGTACAATAAGCTTGGTGGTCGACTGCCGAAGGGTGTCCTGCTCATTGGTCCTCCTGGTACCGGAAAGACTTTGCTTGCTCGGGCTGTAGCTGGCGAAGCCGGTGTACCGTTCTTTTTACATGTCTGGATCGGAATTCGATGAGGTATACGTCGGTGTTGGTGCTAAGCGTGTCCGTGAATTATTCAGCGCCGCTCGAGCAAAGGCCCCTGCCATCGTCTTCATTGACGAGCTAGACGCTGTTGGTGGAAAGCGTAAGTCGAGAGACGCTAACTACCACCGCCAGACGCTCAACCAGCTCTTGAATGACCTCGACGGTTTCGATCAATCTACTGGTGTCATTTTTATCGCAGCGACTAACCACCCGGAGTTACTCGACAAGGCTTTACTTCGACCTGGTCGTTTTGACAGGCATGTGCAGGTCGAGCTACCAGATGTTCAGGGTCGTCTGGCCATCTTGAAGCACCACACAAAAAAGATTCGCCTGTCCCCTGACGCTGATTTGTCCAAGATTGCCCGCGGTACACCTGGCTTTTCTGGAGCAGAGTTGGAAAATCTGGCCAACACTGCAGCTATCCAAGCTTCAAAGCACCAGGCTAAATTTGTCTCTTCGTTGGACCTCGAATGGGCCAAGGACAAGATCATGATGGGATCAGAGCGCAAGACCCGAGTTGTCCCACTCGTCGACAAGCTTATGACCGCTTATCATGAGGCTGGACATGCTCTTGTTGGCCTTTATGCAAAAGGCTTCCAAGAGGTCCACAAGGCAACTATCCTACCTCGAGGCCCTGCTGCTGGCATCACCTTCTTTCTCCCACCCGAACACAAGCACCACCGCTCCAAGGCAGAATACGAGAGCTCACTTGCTGTATCTATGGGTGGTACAATCGCTGAGGAGATTGTGTACGGCGCCATGGAGATTGGTGATGGCGCCTCGAGTGACATTTCGAATGCCACACGCACGGCTCACATGATGGTTACCGCCTTCGGGTTCTCCGAAAAGCTCGGCAGCATTGATTACAGGTCCAACTACGAACAAGTTTCACCAGAAACCAAACGACTCATCGACAACGAAGTGCGAAGACTCGTTGAAGAGGCTAAGGTGAACGCGAGGAGGATCTTGACTGAGAGGCGTACGGAGCTAGACCGATTAGCGACGGCTCTTGTTCAGTACGAAACGCTGGATAAGGAAGAGATTATGAAGGTGATCAAGGGAGAAAAGCTGCCGGATCGTTTGATGTCTATGCCAGATACTCCGATCAAGCTACCCGAGATCCCACTTCCGCCCGCTGTTCAGCCGCCGGTGCGTGGTAACGGCGGCGACGGAGGTGTACCTGCATAGATTGGGTAATTGGAAAATGCTTATAGCATGCATGCGAGGCGAACGGCGTTAAATACAGCAACTCCTACTCTCGCTTTCGTATCCTCTCGACGTTCATGGCAGTCGAGGGGTTGGTAGGGTTTTTTTGTTTGCTTTGTAAGACTATAGGTATGACGTATGGCTAGCATACAGCGAAGTGGACTACGCCTACGGCCAGGCAATGCTCTTTTGCGGCTAGATTGGCTAGGTAGAAAAAAATAAGCAGTAAAAAGACATGCAAATGATCTCTTGTTGCAACCAAGTCACACGCGATACCTGTGTCAGCAGACGCGCCAATGAGCGTAGATCTCCCCCTCGATCCTTCTTAGGTACTCATGATATGAGTCAAGGCTTTCGCATGGCCGTGAATCAGCCTCTAGTACTTAGAAAATTCCACCTTCAGACTTTTGACGTTTTCTTCGCTAAGTGCCCTGTTTCTCTTCTATACTGGCATACAAGATCCGGATCGCATGTTCCACAGAGATGCATGCTACATCAAGCCTTAGCAAGCGCGGCAGGGATCTTGCCTCCGATCGCCTTGGGCCAAACAACAGAGAGGCAACAGAGAAGATTGGGTTTTATGATGGGCCCTGGGATCCTGTGCTGAACCCTGATGGATTGGTGAATCTAGGGACAGCGGAGAATGTATGTCTCACTCGCGCAAGGACCGGACTTTTGGCTAACACGGGTGAATCGATGCAGACTTTGATGCTGAGCGATATCGCTGAGTTCATCAAGGAGGAGAAAGTACGTTTAAGCTGATGTTTTATACAAGGCCAACGAATGGTCTTGAGTACTAATGACTGTTGCAGATTGAATTAAAAGGAGAGATTTTCGATTATGGCGAGGGCGCTTGGGGATCGCCGCGTCTGAGGAAGGCTGTTTCGGGGTTCATCAATAGGTGAGTTATATCTTCCCTTTCCATTCTTTATTTGACATATTACAGTTACTTCAATCCGTCTGCTCCCACGAAAGCAGAGAATATGACCATAACGAATGGCTGTTCTTCCATCTTCAATGCTATGGCACAAGCTCTCTCAGATCCAGGCGACGGAGTACTTCTGTCCATGCCGTCATATGTTGCGTTCCCTCCGGATTTTGGCCTGTCGGCTGGGTACGTCAGTTCGCTTTTCTCTTTAAAATGTGACTCTTCCTCGCCAATGCAATATGCAAGACATCGACAGAGCAACTCCAACGAATCAATACTAATGTGCATATCCAGAATGAGACCAATCTTCACACCATTCAATGGTATTGACCAATTCGGTTCAGAAGCGTTTCCTTGCTACGAATCCGCACTCGCCTCCGCAAAGCAAGAAGGCATCGATATAAAGATCATGATACTATGCAACCCACATAACCCTCTCGGCCGCTGTTACCCTCCCTCGTCCCTCTTGTCCCTCCTCAAATTCTGCAACACGCACAAGATCCACCTCATCGCCGACGAGATTTATGCCATGTCGGTCTACTCCCTTCCCAACAATGAAGCCACAACACCCTTCACATCCGTCCTGAGCCTTAATTGGCAGGAGCATATTGACCCGCAGTACTTCCACCACGTGTACGGCATGAGTAAGGACTTTTCGTGCGGCGGGCTCCGGATTGGCAGTCTGTGGACGTTGAACGCCGAGCTACAGCGGGCGGTGACTGCGTTGTCGAACTTTCATTATTCGGGGCCTGTCAATTCGCTGCTGACGTATACAATCCTCGAGGATGATGAATTCACTGCGAGTTTCTTGGGGAAGGCGAGACAGCGCATTGCAGATGCTAGTCTACTGGCAAGGGGCTTGCTAGATGAGGCAGGGATACGGTATTTGCCTGCGAACGCGGGGTTCTTTCTGTGGATTTGTTTGGAGCCGTGGTTGAGAGAGGAGGACGGAGTGGATGGGTGGGAGAGGAGGGAAGCTGATGCGCCGGTTAGTGGAAGAGAGGTGTTCATTGCAGGTGGAAGGATGCAAGCGGCTGAGGAGCCGGGATGGTTTCGGTTCGTGTTTACGAAGGAGGAAAGATTGATTAGAGAGGGGGTAAAGAGGCTGAAGAAGGTTTGTGGGATAGAGTGATGAGTAAAGGTAAGGTACAAGAAGGGCACATAAGACAGGTCGGACTCGACTTCCAATCGATGAGTATATGATTCCAAATTCGAGGGTCAAGTGATATATACATGTATTAATAATCATCGAAAGAACGTATGTAGTGTAAAGGATAATGAACTGAAAAAGATAGCAGCGTTCCCTCCAGCTTTTCAACTTGAAAGGCGTGTTAAAAGGTGGTGACAGTAAAGATGTAAGGTCCACTGATCAGGGATACTTATATTATATTGCCGCAAGCCAGATCTTACAACACAACGATTTCGGGGAACTCCTCACTTGGTTCATCGAAAAGCGTAGTGTTCTTTCCTCTCAGCACAAAGTTCAAAAATGCTGTCGCGTATGCCCTGACGATTGAAGAACTCCTGCCTCCATCCAGGGGTCCAATCAAAGTATCAGCATACTCCCTCGAGATTCCTAGCCCGCCTGATTTATAAAGATACGCCATGTCAGTAAATCCGAAATGCGAAATGTTTTTCAAGCCGATCTCCGCCTTCCATCCCTTCAGATGCTGCAACGTCTCCGCCCACGTAGGATCGACCGTCGAGTTGTGTGGATACGGAGTTACGCCTGTGGTTCCAAACAGGACACCGGCCTGTTGCGTATCGGTGATCTCTCCGAACTGTGCACCGTCCAGGTTGAGGCCTCCAACGAAGCGAGTGTCGTTCATGAGCATCGCGATGGAAGTGCTGCCCCCGAATGAGTGGCCCAGGGCCGCTGCACTCTCATTGTTGAAGCCACACGATGCGCCAGGTACCAATTTCGCTGCAACTTCTTTGCTCCCAAGCTGCGACAAGACAAAGCTGACGTCTTCGACTCGGATGACTTGTAGAGGGTCCAGTCGTCCGGGGATAGTCGGGTCCCAGGATGTATTGTTGTGTGAGTGAGCGATAGTTCCATCAGGGAATTCGACCGCGGCAGACTCAAAGGTATGATCCAAAGTGACGACCGCGAAGCCATTGCTAGCCAGCGCTTGCGCGAGAGCACCGTGGAGGAACCGTGTACCAGTGAAGCCTTGCAAGACGAATACGAGCGGGACTTTACTGACGTCTGTGTTCTCTTTACCGTTTGTCTTGCAGCAGACTTGCATCTGTATCCTCCCCAGGTCGCCGCTAGGAATATCTTTAATTCCGAGCGAGACCAACCACTCGTCGATATAAGGCGCTGTTTTAGGGGGTATGTATGGAATAGTGCATGTCTGTTCGCACGTGGATTGCTCCACAGGATAGAAGAAAGAGAACATCAGCTGTCGCTTTCCAAAACTGGGTTCGAGAGGGTCGACGCGAGATTCATCGGTGAGGTTGAGTGTGGTATAAGTTACGGCATATGGACCACTTGGGAGCGGAAGGACTGTCTCTGCAGAAATGACCGATGTAAAGATGGAAGAGATGAGAAGGCCAGAGCGCAAGACAGTGGTGAAAAGGCTTTGCATCTTAGGTATAGTGTATAAGGTGAGTGAGTAACACGTTAGCTTCAATGGTGTTTCTAAAACTATGGTAGGTTTTCTTTCTTCTTTATATATTCATCTCTGTTGACCATTGAAACTCGGGTCCAGGCAGTGTTAACCCGAGTTCCTTGTCGCTTGACCTCTCAAAGTTGACGCAGTGCGAGCTTTCACGTGATTTATTGAAGGAGCATACAGATTCGAGTACAATGAGATCAGTCGATAAAATGCGAGGTTTGGACCAGGATGAAACAAGCAGGGGTACGCGTGGCGTTTGGGGCTCCGTACAAGGCAGTGGCTCAATGGGGACAAGCGTACATGATGGAAAGGGGAAGCAAATTTTAAATGGTACCTGCTATTGGCCAGGTAATAGAGTCGGTATATTCGGATGTTTCTGGGCATCGAAGTTTCTTGTTCCTGCAAGTTTTGAAACAGACATTACCAGCCCTGTGGTTCATTATTCCGTTGGATTTAGGGGGCACCTCCGATATGGCAAGTCGTTGCTATACACAAATCCCATATGTCTAAAGAAATATGCTTCTTTCTAAGTATCCTCACAATTATTTGTTGAGAGAAATGTCCCAACGGGCTTGCTCGAAATTTCATCAAATCCTACTTGCTTTTGAAAGAAAGGATCATTCAGGTCTCAACAAGTGCCTGAAAATGTGTCGTAGTTTTTTTAGATTGTATAACTGCCAAGAAATGCTCGCTTTGACTCCTTAGCATCCACTTGGCCCGTGCTACCCATCCTCCCACATCCCTCGTATCCTACTACATTGGGATCGCTTACAGCCAGTACACGCATCCTAATTTTTTTTAGTCTATTCCCATACATGAACACAACTATCCGCCCACATCTCTCGTATATTACTACATTAGGAATGCTTACAGCCCGCACACGCGTCCTCATTTTTTCTGTCTAATCCCATATGTAAACACAACTATCCGCCCAAAGGTAACTGAGAGATAAAGTTTCAAGACCAAGAACGTGTAAGCCCCAGTGCACCTCAAGGCCGGCTCGTCCAGAACAATGTCCCACCGATCGATAATGTGCAAAGGTGAGTATCGCACATGGTGTTGTGCGTACACGATCGCGAGATGGTAAGGGTCAAGAATATTATCTACTATTTCTCAAGCGAAGAATACTTTGACAAGCTCGAGAATATTGAGCTCAATGTTGTCGACCGTATTGATGAAGTGTTGTTGATGAAAGTTGCTTTTCACGTGGGTGGCCTCCGCACATACCTATTGACTGGAGCTGCAGTTAGACATCCATATATCTGCGCAATCAGCTAAGACCTATTACGAAGCAGATGGTTCGTTGAATTCGTAGGATAGCTGCCGCGTCTATCAAGCGCAGGCGACTGCAAAGTGTAGACGGCGACTACCATGATCATAGGACAGCCATCATTAGTAGGCATTGGCCCGCATTGAGACGGCCCATGCACATGAATTTGTGATTGGGGATCATTCAAACGCTTTGATTGCAGCCTAATATCTTAATGCTGACAATGCAGAAAGCCGCCTATTACTCGAGAGCGAAGCCATACGTCTATGCCAGGCACCCCTCATCTCAGGCCAATAAGTACACGAAGAGAACGTACGCTGTACGCCAAAGGAAATCTTTGATCTTTCGATAGTCTTCCTGCGCCTGAGCCATTCGAAAAGAAAAGTAGATAGTAGTTGTTTCGAAGCGAACATAAAGTCTCGTGCTGAAAGCGGACTCCTCAAAAGCCAAGCGGCCGGTGTCCTCCACCAAAAGAAAATGTCGTAAAAGCCGAAGCCGAAGCCGGTAGATGCAAAGCTTTGAACCAGAAGTGTTTTCCTCCAAGAGAGTGCAGATAAAGTAACAAACATAGGAAAGGGGGTGTATGATGCTAAAACAGCGACAAGAACGTACCGTATGAGTAAGTAGTAAGAGACGCCCCAACGCCGATCGCTGGATGGTTGTGATGCCGATACTATGAAAAGTCGGTACAATGAAATCGCCTCACAAGGCAAGAAACAAACGTCGAAAAGAAACAAATGCCTTCATGGTGGGAATGAGCGCCCACTGACAAAATACGTCGATCCGCGTCTCAAAAGTTTGCGAGTCCATTTTTCGAGTGGCGCTTGCTGAATCTCTTCCTGCCCTTCAGCGAGTCAGAATCAGCGTGCTCTTTGCGAAGCATACGTGTAGTTGGGATGTTGACCCCATCTAGGGCAGAGTCACCACCTAACGTACTAGTAGGGCTTGAGAGAGCAGAGTTTAAATCATTCAGTGTCGAGTCGCCCGAGTAGGAATTAGTCATGCTTTGCGATATGGCGTAGTCTCGCGCTTGCTCTATGCTGTCGAGCCATTCTTGCGTGTAAAATTTGCTGCCGTTCGGATCACTTGTCGTGCTTTTCGGGTCTTCAAAAACGTACTGCTTGTCTCGCTGCAACGTGTTAGCCGGATTATTGTGACGGGTTAGTGATACGTACGGTTTCGACAAGCCAAGCAGTCAGGCCTTTCGAATCCTGGAAGCTTCTCCAGGTGCACCCTTGGGATAGCAGTGAAACCTCTTCCTTCAACTTTTTGTCATTCGTGCCTGCAGCGCACATAAGCACTCGGGCATTAGAAGTGATCATTACAAGTCTTTGCCGTTTCTTGACAGTGTTGCCACCAAAGAAGCGCGAAAACTTCTTTGGTGTTTCGACGGCTGCATCGGCATTTCCACCGACAGGATGTCCCGCTGGGTGATGTGTCACAAACATATTTCCAAGCTTTAAAATACGTTCGTCTCTTTTTGTTAATACTGGTGACCAATCAATGTCTAGCTGACTTGGAGGAGGTAGTTCAGTAATTAGCCGCGGCGGTACTCGCAAATTTGGAGCGGATGCGGCAGGTGCTGCTGGGCCTGGTGCTGTGTTATCGACAAGGAGCTCTTTCGACGGGTGGGAGTTGTAATTACCGTTGAGCCTTATGGGTTCGTGGGCTGGCGGAACGTAAGCTTTCAGTCGCGGAGCTTTCTGTTTCCACAGGCCTTTGCCCCAGGTTATGCCGTCAAAGAACTGGTGACTTTTGATGTGCTCAATTGGAAGACGTGTCAACGGATCTAACACAAGCAACCTCTCGACCAAATCTTTTGCCAGTGGTGGGAATCCATCAGGAAAGGTATACTCTAAGCCAACAATCTTCTGAAAGGTCTGATATTCATTAGCCGCCTTGAATGGAGGCCGACCAGCAAGTAGCTGGTAGATTATGCAGCCAAAAGCCCACAAATCGCTCGCTTTGCAAGCATTCTTATCTGTAAGCAACTCTGGCGAGACGTATTCAGCAGTACCGACAAACGACTGCGCTCGGTCTGAGTCCATGCCCTCCAGCGGGTCACCGGCTGTCGAGCCGACACCATTTGACCTCTTCTGGTCTAATATCTTGGCTGTGCCGAAATCGGTTATCTTGACGTGCATTTGGTCGTCAAGCAGCACGTTCTCCGGCTTCAAATCGCGATGGATGACGCCTCGGGAGTGCATGTAGTCGATTGCATCGAGTATCTGAGCGCCGTAGAATCGTGTACATTCCACATCAAATGTCGTCATTTTCTTGAGGAACCCGAGCAATTCTCCTCCAGCAGCCAAATCTAAGACAAAGTACAAAGACCTCTCGTCTTGGAAAGTATAGTAGAGGCGAACAATGCCAGGATGTTCAGTCAGGCGATTGAGGGTATCCTTCTCGATGTTCACGTATTTGACCTTCTTCTCCTTGATGATGTGGCGCTTGTCGAGCACCTTGATAGCGTACTCCCGCAGCGTCTGGCGGTCCGTGGCAGCTAGAACCGTGCTGTATGAGCCCTCTCCAAGGGTCCTGCCAAAGTTGAAGTCTTTGACGCCTTTCTTCACGACTCTTGTCACAGGTCTGCCGTTCTGGTCCATCTCCTGTCTTATGCCCGTGGCCGCCCCTTTGTCCTTCCACTCCTCACTGCTGGGCAGGGGACCGCCTTCCAGGCCATACGGTGAGGTCGACAAGTGGCTCCCGACGGGCATGCTCGATGAAAGATTCCCCCTCCATCGGAATGCGCCGTGAACTCCTCCGCGGGGGGAAGGGCCCGTTTCCAGCCGCTATTTCTGGGGGGTACCCTCTGCTACTCCGGCTGGGCTCCCGCGACGGCATCCCTTTCGGAGCCACCCTCGAGCTACTTGTCCGCCGTATGTCTGTCGTGACACTGTCGTTGTAGCGATACGTTCCAGGCATTGCAGCAACAGCCGAGCTTGAGGAGAGATTGGGATGGCTATACATGCTGGTAGACATGGGTCGCCCAGCTATGCTCTGCAGCGGAGGAACATTGCGGACCTGCTGCGTGGCAGGTGCAGCGGCGTACGGTGGGTATGAGGCCTGCTGCTGCGCCTGGTGCACAAAGGGCATCGACTGCCTGTGCGTGAGACGAGATGGATACGAGGGCGCGGCGTCGGTGGCTGCTAGCGGGGACGGCTGGTCGCCAAGCGAGGAGGAAGGTGAAGCGGTGGTGAAGCTATTCGCATTGAATCCCAAGGAACCTGTGGGCGCTTGAGGCTCTGGCAGCAGGTGTGGGGGTGCCTGTGGCTTCGGCTTGTCGGTGATGGTACTCGACGTCGAGGCCTGAGAGGGGGGAAGACGGCCGGCCGGTGTCCTCGGGCTCTGTGGGTGCAGAGTGTGCAGACGGCTGCAGCGGCGGCGGCGGCGGCGGCGGCGGCGGCGAGGGCGACGACGGGTGTGTATCAGTGTCTGGGTTGGCGATGCGCAGGCCGCCGAGCGACTGCGACAGGCTCAGGTCGCCTTCCATGGTGGCGGGCGCCGGGTAGCGAGCGTGGGCAGACTGGAGTCAGTGTGGGTGCAGTGTGCGAGAGCAGACTGGGGTGATGGCGTGGGGCCGCAAAGGCCAGGGCAGAGTTGCGTCGCAGAGCAGACGATGACAGCAGCGCGCGGGACGCGGTGAGGCTGTCTGGCGGAGCGGAGGCTAGCGTAGCCTTCTCGCTATAGTTCTAGTAGTGTCAGTAGTCCCAGTGCTGACGACTCCTCGTGAATCACCCTGCCGCGCCCCAACACTGCCAATTCATCGTGGCCATGCGCACATGCGACCGCCGCCAGGCACTGAATTGCCCCTCGACCGACTGCTGTGTCCTTTCCGAAGGCTTCCCGGCCTCGTGCGACCGGGCTTGCTTGCATGTATGCATGCCATCGCGCCTATAACCCATACATGCGTTCCTTGTTACGCACAATCAATATCCCGCCATGCAGAGCGCCCTGTTGCGCGTCCCATCTAGTCCTTTCTACCTGGCGAGACGTCCATCTCAGGGCATGCCGCGTTCCGTCTTGAGACATTGGACATGTCATTGACCGCCTCTCTCTACAAGCCGCTAAAAGCTTCAATGGACATCAAGCTCTCCGTCCTCGCTCCTCCACACGTGACCCGAATGCGGCGCCATGTACCATCAAAATTATCTTCATGCAGCTCCCGCAAGGTACTTTACCATGCTGTGTCGCGTTGGCTGCGCATGCCCTCCCCCACTCACTGGCAGCAGCCACTCTGCTCAAACACATTGCCCGACCAGCAGTCGCGATATGAGTTGGCAAGGTAGGAGGGCGTCGCCCGCCATCGTTCCCTTTCGTCTGTTGTTTGTATACTTCCTCTCTTTGTCTCTCACCTTTAGCTGCCTGTCCATGCGAACGTGAGGGCGCTCAAGCGCTCAATTTGACCATTTGGGTTCATTTTGGAACGAGTTCTTGCTTACACTTTACCACTCCTTGATTTGTTACCGGTACACCATTTCAACATGCTACGACTAAAGCCTTCGGAGATTACTCTAACACCAGCCGATGTTGAGGAAACCCGTCGACGCATGGAACGCAGGCAAGCTACAAATCTTCCCGCAACGATGCCAGCACGCATCCACCGGCCTTCTCTGCCGGCTGGCCCTGGAGCACGACTAAGGCGTGGACCCATGCGATCCCGCGATGATGCTATTGCCAGTCTCGGTAACATTCCCATTCTCAGGCCTCAACAAGCTGTCCACTCCCCCGTCGATGATATAGGAGACCCTCGTCAACCCACGCAGGACAGCTTCATGCAAAGCAGCGAAACCATGTCCAGCGAATCAGCGAGCCTCTCCTTCCCAGATGATCAGACACAGCCAGGTCCAAGTTCTCCTATGAAGAGACTTGTGGTGCCACTTTTAGCTGGCGACATGCAGCTTCCTTTCAGACCTGCTCCCCGGCATCAAGAACCCGACCGTACAGCATCTCAGGGAGAGACTAGCGAAGGTGTTACCTCATCACCAGTAGAGCAGCACCTCAGTCCCCCTCGACTCTGCCAAGCGAGAACCAACTCGTCGGAAACTAGCAATGACGAGACATCACCTTCTCTAATGCACGTAGCTACCGACGGGCTGGTTGAGAGTGCACATACACTTGAAACACCTACACGGAACCGAAACCACTCCCTTCGTCAACACAGCATTCATGTGCCGTCTCCTTTACAGTATGTGCAGAGGATCGGCTCGCCGAGGCAGCAGGACCATGATCTCGAAGAAGGAATCACGGGGTAAGTCTGGACCCGTCAGTGTGCCCTTCGACACAGAGATGGTGACAATTTAGCGACAGCAACAACCCTCCATGCACGCCTAGGAGCCCACGAGCTGTGACAGGAGATCCTTCGGTACCACGATTCATTCAAGGGTACTGGGACTCTCACCAGAGGTACAGGTTCGTAGAACGCGCTCCACGGACCGAACCACGCATTCGGACGCAGCCATACAGACGTAGTCGGACCGTGTCCTCAAGCAGCGAGCCGTCATATCAGCGTCAGCTGCAACGTCCGGGTCTTTCCAGCTCGTCGATAGAGGATGTCTTTTGGAACACTTCAGAACCTGGACCTCCATTCAATCAAGATGAAGAGGGTGTTCAAACTGGTGCGGAATCCTTGAACGATCGCTACTGGTCACCCTTTGGTCCAGATGCCATGGGCTATCGAATGACTTTGAGATCTGTATCGGGTGAACACAGTGAAGCATCAACTATCAGCCAGCCATATTCTTTATATGAGCTTCCTGACTCTCGATACTCTAGTAGTAATTATTCTCACAAAGATTCCCTTGAAAAATCGCAATACGACGGTGCTGCGCCCTCTCGCCAGATCAGCCGCGGAGCCTATTATTCAATTCGTCTACCTCAAAATCGGGCAGCCAACGGAGCATCTCTACGACCACCTACACCTTCTCGAGCTCCAAGCCTTTCTTCACCTGATCTCACTGCTCTGATTCAGCATGGCTTCTCACCGCTCCCTGCGAGGCCGTACACGCGTATGCCAAGTACCCAGCATTCTCTAGTGCCCTCTGTTGGTCTGCTCAGTGATGCCGACTTCGTTGGTGGGGATCAGGGTGCCACAAGAGCCATCCACCGCGATCTTTCTTCGCCCTTGGAGCTCATTCAGGAGCGTGCAAGTGCCTATTTCCATCGGATTTCAACAAGGATGCAGAATGCTTCACAGCCGAGCCGAGCCGCAGAATCTAGGTCACATCACCATGCGAGGAATTCGGAAGATTTACTTGATCGCCAAAGGAGGTCATCGGGTTCTGGAAGCTTACGGCACGACTCCGGTAATAGCGCCCTCAGTCACTTGAGCGCACAAGCTCGCCAGTGGACACATCATCCTATCCCACTCCTACCACATACACATCCACAGCAGGAACAGCCCTCTATACATGGAAGAGTTCCCCAGGGTATGCGTAGGGCAGTGCCAAATGCCAGGGCCGGACAACGCTCAAGCGAGAACGTGCCTGTAGGCCAATCTACTCAAGAAGGCCGTCCTAGACGCACCACCCGAGGCCCAGGACAGAGGGCAAGCCAAGCCACACGAGCGACCCATTCAGGCTCAGGCGCCGCCATGAGAGGTGGTGAGCTCTCCGTATCTCCCGTTCCTGCACGCTTCAGCATGCCGCAAGTGCCCAGACCGCGAGACATGTCCAACCGCCCGCACATGCACTCCCCTCACCCCCTTCTTCACTCATCCGATGACGACCCTTCCGGCTCTGACAATCTCACCCCGGTCCAGAATAACGCTCGCCTCGCTGTTCCAAACCCTCTCAACTCCATCCACGGTCCACGGATTCCACCGCGCTACACCTCACGCCAAGACTTCCCATCTGATCCACCCCAGCGTCAGCCCCCAAGGCGCGCAGTCACTCCCATGCCTGCTCCCCTGCCATTCAGCCGCCAGTCTGAGCGGGGTCTGCCGTCCACGTCAATGACGTTGGATAGCGCGAACGGGGTGACGAGTCGCAGGGCGCAGACTGCAAGGCTGGCGATGTCTAGGCGGATGTTACTACACGAACAGGAAAATTCTGAAGGGAGAGATGAGGAGGAAATGAGGGTTGAGAATGTGGGAATGAACTATAGATATGCGGAAGAGGGAAGAGCGGATGTGATGAATGAGACACCACCCCGTATGGGACGGTATGAGAGGCACTTGTTTAATTGAGATGGACTGAAATTATCGACTAAGCGATAGAGAGTAGAGCAAGGAAGAGCTGTGAGAAAAGTAGGTATGAATGAGATTGTATAGTATATATAAGGTATATATACTATCGTTATAAATTCACAGAGAAAGTCCAACATCATGTCTTGCAGCTCACTGTTCCAGCCCCTGCATCATGGCCATGATACGAATGACTGAGGATCGTAAGTGAGAAAAGGGGTGAACACGCAACGTTCTCTCACGCCATTGAGGAAGACTCAACGCACATAGAGAGATGTTTCATTCGCCGTGTAAATCTATCAATTCATACACAACATGTCTGCCAGCGAGGCAACAAAGGTATATACTCGAAAACGTAAGACTCAGAGGTACACCAGTACCTCGCATGCACCCAGCCCACGCTAAACCCCCAATGCAGATGGACAAGTCCAAAGTGAAGAAGAAGAGAAGGACCAGAAAAAAGGTATAGATACAAGAATCAAAAGATCGTCGGAGAGGCACTTTCTAAGCGCTATCGCTCTCCTCCTGAAGCCACGAGATGAACTCACTCAGCGTCCACTTCTTCTCTGTAGACGCCGTCTCAGAAGGCGTGGCAGCCACGGCGCTGGCGGAGGGGACTTCGTACCCATTGCCTGCGTCCGGGGCGGCAGTCGCAATGGGCTGAGACGAAGAGGGCTGGGTGCCGTTCCCGTTGCCGCTCCCATTGCCCGGGTTGGCTTCGTAGCCGGAGCCAGGGTTGGCGGGCGCTGCGCTCGCAGACGGCGCGGGAGTCGCGATGACGAGCGAAGTCGAGATGTCTGCAGCGGTGGCGCTCACGCTGGGCGAGGCGATGAGCACGCCAGAAGACGAGGCCGCGCCCGTGTCGTATCCGCTTCCTGCTCCGATGGTGGGTGCCGGGGCGGCAACGCTCGTGGCGGCGGGCTCGGTGGGTATGGTGCCGTTGCCGGCTCCGCCATCCAAGGCGATGATCTTCTTGACGGCATGCTCGGCTGCGACCATGACGATGACGTGCGTGTTGCCCGACGGCAGATCCGCGTGCATACCCGCATCTACAACGAAGAGGTTGTCCGTGCCGTACACCTTGCAGTTGGTATCCACGACGGCGGTGCCGTTCTTGGTCCCGTCGTCCGTGCCGATGATTGTAGTTCCAGTCATATGCGTTCCAGGCGAGGGCGTCGTGCGCGCAACAATGAGAGCGCCCGTGTCGTTGACGGGGCCGGCGTAGGACAGTGTACTGTTCGCGCGGCGGGACACGGCGAGCATCTCGTCGATGGCCATGGCTATGGCCTCCTTATCGGTGTCGGTCTGGAGATACGGGCTCTCGCTGAACTCGGTGTTGCCTTCTGTGGTCATGGTGAGGCGACCAGTCGACGTAGTGCCGTGCGTGAGGAGGAAAAGCATGTCGATGGTGTTGTTAGTGGTAGAAAAGCAGTGCGTCTGCACGACGAGCTTGTGACCATCGGAGGTGGTAACGGTAGTGAACGAGTTAAGGCGCATCTGTTGGTTGCCGACAAGAGGACCGGCGGCCTTTGCGAAGAGGTCAATATTTGTCTGGCTGGGATCGGTGTATGCGGATGACGGGAGGATGGTCATGCCGTTTGTGACGTTGAAGGAGAGTTGAATGATGGAGTGGTCGCGGACGAAGCCGACGGGAGAATTGATCCATGCCTCCTTGGGAGGGAGGGTGATGGAGGTGGTCTGCTTCTGAGCGACTTCAATCTGGTCCGCGGGACCGATGCCGGAGTTGAAGAGGATACGAGGGGAAGACATGGAGCCAGCGGCCAGGATGACCTTTCCACCAGCGTTGACGTTGTAGATGATGCGCCCACCAGTAGAGTCCTCGGTCTCGACACCAGTAATGGTAGAATTGGTACGGATGGCACGGAGGACCTTGGTGTGGAGTTGAAGCTTGAAGTTGCTCTCGGCCATGGCGAGAGGCAAGTAAGCCCTGACTGGGCCCGCACGCCTGCCGTCAGCGATGTTCATCGCAGGTCGTCCGTAGATCTGGAACTTCTCATCGGGCTCATCGTTGGTCGACACTTCCTTCCAGCCAGCACCAGCGAACCACTTGGACAGGACCTCGTAGACTCCGTTGTCATAGTACTTGTTGTCGGACGAAGGCTGGATAGTACCAGGGTTACGCTCGTAAAGACGCGCAGCCGCCTCATCGACGCCATCAGTCCACTTCCAGCCAGCGGGCCAGTTCTCGAAGTCGAAGCTTGGGGGCTTAATGAAGGCCATACCGTTGACGGTAGTACCTCCACCAAGGATGCATCCAGCCATACCAGCAGTATCAGAGCAGTAACCCTTGTTGCCAGGGTAGGCAGACAGATATAGGAACATGCCGGGGACCTCGTAGACAGTTGCGGTGTCGTTCCAAGGAACGGTCAGGTCACCACCGGTGGAGTAGTAAGAAGGACCACCACGCTCGAGCAAGAGCACAGACTTGCCAGTCTCGACGAGCCTTTGGGCAGTGACGATACCAGCAGCGCCGCCACCAACTACGATATAGTCATAGGTAGAGTTGGAAGTGGTGACGGTGCCATTGTATGGTGTGGTGCCGTTGGTAGGCAGAGTTCCATTGCCAGGGGTGACGGGCGTTGTAGCGTTGCCAGCCAGAGCAGCCCACGATGCGAAATCGGCAGACTTCGCATTGGCGATGTCGACACCATAGAGGCCGAAAGTGTCATGCTGCTGGATAGACGAACCAGGGCTTGACGGGGTGGATGGGCCGGTCGTGGTAGCAATGGCCCAACCGAAGACACTAGTCTCAGCTGTGACGTTAAGGGAGTTGATAGTTGTGTCCGTTGTAATGCAGTTCTTGCAGAGGAAAGTGTAACTAAAGCCAGTCTCGTTGGTGCTGGAAGCGATAGTCTGGAGAGTCGGGCCATCGATGACTTTGGGAAGAGCATAGTTGGTTGCTACGCGCAGAGACGAAACAATCTCATCTCCGTTAGGCCAAGCCACGAGCAACATGGCGTTCAACATGGACCCAGTGAACGATGCACCAGCCCATCCTGTCAGTGTGTTTGCAGAGAGCTGACCGATGAAGTCTGTGGTCGGGTTCTCGGGTAGTGCAATACCAAAGGAGTAATTTGCGACGGATTTCTGCTGAAAGGTGATGCCCGTAGCTTCATCCGTGTATGAAGTTGTGAGCTGAGCCTGGGTGCCAGCCAAGCTCGCTGCAAGAAGGAGAGACGAGAGAAAGTGACGAACTGCCATCCTGGGCAGATGTAAAGAATGTATGGGGTGAGAAAAGAAAAAAAGAGTGTATGTGGTGAGTTCAACTGCAACCAGCCCGCGTAGGTACCTCTTCTTCGATGTTCTCCCTCCATCCTTATAGCGATTCCGCGAATGCGCCTGACGATAAGGCAATCCCAAGCGTGTTACAGGCTCCGCCAGACGTCCGATGATGGATGTCAATTTCCCTTAGCCGCAGCATAGAGAGCCTTGGCTTTGCAACCAGTACGAACAATCGTAGCGGAAACAACGCCAATGACGAAGACCGACTGCCTTCCCGTTCCTTCGCCAGCCACAAACATCAGAGGCATTGAAACGTGCCACTGAAACGAGCAGAATCCGTTCACCAATGAGAATGCTCGAAACGGTCAGCCAAAACGAACAACCCTGCCGTCGATCCTCCGCCAATTCAGTCGTGGCATCAAGCGGGCTTAAACCATCTCCAAACGACTTCGCTCCAGGAATTTTAATATCGGTGGTGTGGAGTAGCTCGCGCTCTGTTGCCAGCCGCGTGGACCCGCCCCAAAGATAACGGGAGCCGGACTTGGTGCCCACACGCTTGGGTAAACGCTGGGCACGCTTGCTGTCTTTAATTGCGCAAGCTCCTGTCATCTCAGTTGACCGAGATCGCGCTTGTTCGGATGGTCCAGAGAAAGAGAGATGTAATCGTTAATAACTAAGGGGTATCTTTATACGCTGCATACGGAATTATTCATCGAAGCGTTCTCGAAGTTTCAACCCGATTCAAACCAGGAACCCACTGCCCAGATCCCCGCAAAGCCCAGCAGGGCTGCGGCTCCCACGACCTGTTTCGCCCATCCGGACTCTGCATCGACCTTCACAGCCCCCTTCCTCTTTATGCCGTGCTGTTGCGACGTAGCTGCTACCTCTTCCATGACGTGCTGTGCCCGCGGTCGCACGTGAAGAGACTCATTGTGCCTCCTCTTCGCCTCCAGGATCATCTTGTCAATAGCTTCTAGCTCTTCCCGCCATTGTGTTTCGTTCTTTTGGCTTCCCCCGTCAATCTCTACATTTTGTACATTCCCAAAGAAATCCATTACCAGTCTTGACTTCGCACCCGCTTCGCCACCCTCGAATAAATCGTAACGTATGCCGGGGTCCGAGTGCATTTGAACGGGATCGTAGCTGTCAAAGAGCTCGCCCATAGTGACTTTCGAACTCGGCTCACGGACCTTGTCCTCTAGGAATTCGAGATTGTAGTAGGTGTAACGATCGATGACGGCAACGCCTACATCATTGTCTGCGTGATGCGAGTACGAGGACTGGTCGATCTCGGAAGACCCAGTGGCGAGAATATTTGGAGAGTAGAACTTCGAGTACATGGTGTTCGCTTGGCAAGTGTCTATCATGAAAAGCATCTCATGGTAGCTGTAAGATGGTCAGCTTTGATGAACTAAAACGCGCCTAAGCCACACTTACCGCTTCTTCTCCCACATCTGCCCGAAGGCGTCGGCCAGATCATATGCTGAGATTTCCTCCGCGTCTTGGAACTTTAAAAACTCGTTCCCGCCGTGTCCCGTCATATACACCAGGATATTGCTCCGCTCGTCTGTCATCAAGCGCTTGGAACGTGGCATGTCTTCCGAGACTCTGTCCGTCATGAGTCTTATAAAGTTCTCTACAGTGACTTCGTATCCCCTGTAATCCACTTCGATGTTGTCGCCGTACAGATCGAGCGCGCGGTCGGCGTTGTTGTATACAGTTCCTGGGAATGCATTGCGTGGATTACAAGCCATGTCGTCGGGTAGCATGAGAATAATCTGCGAATCGGGAATTCCGAGACGCTTAACGGTACGATATAATGACAAGACATTTGCGAGATGTCGGTAGTTAAACCAAAAACGCGATGTGCCAACGAGCACCGCCCAGTTCGACGTGTGCTCTGAGGTAGCGAACGGCGCCAGCAGAAGGGGCACTAGGGCGGCGGAGAACTTCATGTTGGTATCAGTAGACTGTAATTCGTTATGAGGAGCACTGATGAAGGAGCGGCGGCGTGATAGGCTTAAGGGGAGCTCCCCAGATTCACGATGCACGTTAAGGTCGTAGGGGTCGCGGCTGACAAATGAGAACGTGAGCCACATCGCGCCTTACCTCGGCGAAACGATGATGCGAATCGCGTCATCTAGTCTACAACTGTCCAACAACCCAAAGACGACTTTACGTTGATGCTCATGTGAAAGCTACCACCATCGCAACAATTCACTTAATTATTTCCTACCCCTACAGTAGAAATGGCTCCAGACCGGGGCTTATCGGGGGGCCGGATTGATCCCAGCGAAAGAAACCACGAATTGCACGATACCGATGATGGATCGCCTTCACGGGATAACTCTCGGATCTCAGGAGAGCAAAGGTTTCTGGCAGAAAGGGCTACACAAGCTCAAAATTTTACAGTTCGAGGGGTCCTTTGTGGTCTCGCCATCGGAGTTGCAATATGCTTTAGTAACATGTATTTTGGACTTCAGACGGGTTGGGTTACGGGCATGGCCATGCCTTCAGCATTGATTGGGTTCGCATACTTCAAAACGGTATCCCGTATGCTTAAGCTTCCGTTCACGCCTGTAGAGAACGTACTTGTCCAGTCGGTTGCTGGCGCGGTTGGGACGATGCCCCTGGGATGTGGTTTTGTTGGAGTTGTTCCAGCTCTCAATTTTCTGTTGACAAAGGAAGAGAATGGACCACTTGATATCAGCCTCTGGAGACTGGTCATTTGGTCTTTGGGAATATGTTTCTTCGGTGTGGTATTTGCCGTGCCTTTGCGGAAAGAGGTCATCATTCGGGAGAAGCTGAAGTTTCCAAGTGGGACTGCGACCGCTCTGATGATTCAAGTACTGCACGGAGATGAAAAGTCGAAAGGGATGGTAACACAGCCTAGAGTCGAAGAAAGCGCAGGAGAGGAGGAGCAACGCCTTCTACAGTCGACCAACGCAGAGGGAGAATATGCACTCCGGCCATCGAATGAAGAGAACGAAGAAGAAAGACAACCACAGTATTCGGAAGATGACGGTGACTGGAAGGGTCGGATCCGACTGTTATTGATTTCCTTTGCCGGCTCAGCTGTCTACACAATCGTAACCTACTTCATCCCGCAACTCCACGACGTCCCAGTTTTCGGGCTTGCACTTGCGAACAAGTGGCTATGGACATTGAATCCATCTCCAGCCTATATCGGACAAGGTATTATCATGGGCCCTGCGACCACCCTCCATATGCTCCTAGGTGCTGTCATTGGCTGGGGCATTCTGTCGCCTTTGGCTAAACACAAAGGCTGGGCTCCAGGTCCTGTATCTGACTGGACAGACGGGTCTAAGGGATGGATCGTATGGATTTCGCTCGCAATCATGTTAGCAGACTCCTTGGTTAGCCTCGGATGGCTCGCTCTCCGACCTCTACTCGCCGTCGGCAGGCTGTACTATCCCACAGCTAAAGATGTCTACCAGACGCACACATGGAGACAACTCCTAACTCTCGATATCACCCGCCAAACTGCATACAGTCAGCTCGGCGACGGTACCTCTGCAAACCCTATAGCTGCTGTTAAACAACATCTTTCAGAGGACAACGAGCCTGACGCACCGCCAGAACATCAAATCTCAAAACGCACGACAATCATCGGTCTCATACTTTCCCTCGTTGCCTGCATAGTCGGCGTGCATGTCTCATTTCCCAACCTCATTCCATTTGGTCTCACCATTCTTGCTCTCGTTCTCGCGCTCTTTCTCTCTATTATGGGCGTTCGTGCTCTAGGCGAAACAGATCTCAACCCAGTCTCTGGCATCTCAAAGCTCACTCAGTTGATCTTCGCCCTCGTGACACCCACTACCGGACCAAACGCAAAGAATTCAGTCATCATCAATCTTCTTGCAGGCGCCATCTCAGAATCGGCCGCACTACAAGCCGGTGACCTGCTACAAGATCTCAAATGTGGACATCTGCTCGGCGCTGCACCGAATGCACAGTTCTGGGGCCAGATGATCGGAAGCGCTGTCGGTGCAGTAATTTCCGCGCTAGTATACAAACTGTATACACATGTGTACGCGGGCATGATTCCAGGAGGCTTGTTCGAAGTTCCCACGGCATACGTGTGGGTCTTCACCGCGAGACTGGTGACAGGCAAGGGGCTACCACCCATGGTTCATGAATGGGCCGCTGGAGCCGCGGCTATCTTTGCTGTGGGGACGATGGTGAGGGTTTATGGGCAGTTCAGGAAGAGGCAGGGTCTCAGTGCGAAATGGCTTGACTTTGTACCTGGTGGTATTGCGGTTGCTATTGGTGAGTGGCCTTGTCGTTCAACGTAAAGTAGCTAATATCTGCAGGCATGTACAACACGCCTTCATTCACACTCGCACGTACTATTGGGGGCTTGATAAGTTTGTGGTGGAGACGATGGAAAGGCCGAAGCGAGACCCAGATCGTTGTGCTTGCTAGTGGTCTCATACTGGGGGAGGGGCTGTTCAGCATTGTGAACTTGGGGCTGGCGAGCTTGGAGGTGCCGCATCTATAGCTACTTTCTCTGTTTTGTATATAGGGTTGAAGCCATGCTTCTGCGACTCGCATACAACGAATCTTGGATATACGAGCAAACAATCGAAGCTGTAGGCTGGTGATGGGAGCCAGACTGTATCGTTTTATCATAAATGTTCGGTTTTTGACGATCGTCGGTGTAACTAAGCATGTTACTCATCAGTCCCCAAAGTCTCAATGGAATAGTCTGGCACACGCCCTTCGCCAGTGCAATAATTGTCATGAATAATGCTTGTTGATGTTACAACGTCTATCACTAGGATACTTGACGAATCTAATCAATACACATATCCTACGAGCAAAAGAATCAATCGTTGCTGAGATATTTGATATACGTGAAAAATGCAAGCCCGCCATTGGCAGGACACCTAACCATTTGAACGCCAATGATCATAAAGGCAGCATGCTCGCTCGCTATGCTTAGGACAAATCAACCAAAAAACGCCTATATAAACATCGTTGGCCATAGGCCATTCATCCGACGCATCAAAACACATCCAAGACATTGAAACAACGCCTCCACATTAACCGGCAGTCCTTTCACTAACCTCAAACGCCGTCATCGATGCCACGCATCAAGATCAAAGTCCAGGACGTGGAGTAGGACGTGGGGAAGGGTTATACGTCCAAGCACCTTCCCGGAATAAACGCTCCTTCGCCTCGCGATCTTTCCGTCTCTCCTCCTCAGTGACTTGATCATTCGCCCAGTAAGCGCTGCTAGTTCGCTCACGGAAACGCTTATGTCTCTCTTTGTTCGGAAAGACTTGCTCCATGTTCAACGGAGGGATAGGACCGAACACATGCTCCGGATCAATCAATTGTTGCTGCGTCAATAGGTCACGTAGGTTCGGCGTGTCTACCCAGCTCGGCTGCTCGAACTCATTGTCCGAGTCTTCATCTTCAGAATCGGTCATAATCTCCGGTAGCTTGATCTCCTCGCCATTCTGGTATTGTGGTTGTGGTTTCTGCGCTGATGGAGTGGGCTCAGCAAAGGGTATCTTGCCCTTGGCGAATTGAGCATGAGCGGGGCCGGGGGTGATAGGGTTCATCTTCATCGGTTGCGATGGACGCTTCGCAGGACGCTGGAGCGGCTCATCATGCTCCGGCTGGAATGGGCGCTTGGCAGGCTTAGCTGGGTTGACCGGTGGCACCTGGATACGATTGGCATCCTGAATTGTCTGCATGCGCCCAACAGGTCGAGCAGCAGCTAGATCTGCGCGATTCTGAGCTGGAGGTGGTTTTGGCTTTTCCATTGGCTTCTCCGCCGCCTTCTGCGTTGGAGGTCTACCCACGCGAGGAGCTGGCTTAGCAGGAACCGGTTTGTAAGATGCTCCAGACTTGGAGGAGAGAGCTGATGCCGGCCTCGTTGGTGCGGCTTGAGCAGGTTTCGTAGCCGGTGGACCCATTCTTTGCGTAGTAGGAGCTTGCTTCGCTGCCATTGGGGCAGTTGCAACAGGAGCAGGGGCAGGTGGGGCGTGCTTCGAGGCAGTGGGCGGAGCCTGACCATATCGGCTGCTATGGAGAGAAACCATGATCTTCTGCGGCTTAGCCTTGGGTAAAGTTTCCTTGCTTGAAGCTTTAGCAAGTTTTTTCGTCTCAATCGTGCGCGGCTGTCTAAGCTTCTGTCCGGTAGTTGGGAGAAGGCTCTTCGGCGGGGGTGGAGGTGGCATTTCATCTGCCGAGTCAGGCTCATTAGAGGTAGCAGTATTCGTTCGTGACGGCCCAGGTCGAGAGTGAGGTTGCTGTGCCGCAGCAACGGGTGTCTTTGCAGCTGCGCTAGCGGCCTGTCTCAAGCTCTGTTGGGAAGACATCGCCGATGGTGTCTTTGAAGTTGGAGCTTTACTCTTCTGGTGATGGGCAGCAGCTTTAGATTGCTCCTTCTCACGCATCTCTCTCAATCTGTCATCCACGCGCTGTTTCTCCCTCAAGTCTTTCTCCTTCTGCTTCTCACGCTCAGAAGAGCTGCGAGTGCGTCGACCGTCTTTCACAGGGCTGCCTGGCATCGTAGCGATCTTTGATTTACCGGATTTAACAGACTCCTTAGAAGGCGAACGTAGATGTGAGAAAATTGACGCTCCATTCTTCTCGTTGCGCTTCGGGCTAGTAAATACGTCTTCACTAGACTCTTGGACTTTGAGTTTCGGGCGCATAGGGCTTTCTGCAAGTGCGTCAAGCTTGACCTGGGCGCTAGTAGCGCTTGAACCAATGATCTTCTCTTTGGCCGCACGGAGAGCTGAGTAGAACTTAGCCTTGGAAGCGCTGAGAGGGCCATCCATGTATTTCTTACCAGTCGGGGAGCCTACCGGAGTGGTCGACTCCACGACTGCAGGAAGATCGGGGTTTGATACAGAAATTGGTTTTGGAAGGACAACTTTAGCGGGTGATGGTCGGGTATCCGCGGAGTGGCTCTTGCTGAAAGGAGGTCGCGTTGATTTCGGTGGTGGGGCAACTGTCCGTACCGGAGAGATCCAATCGTCGTCTTCGTCCTCAATCTGCTCTGGTTCTACGGCAGGAAGGTTAGGATAGGCAGGTTGTGGAGCCTGTGCCGACTGTGGCGGCTGCGAGGTCTTCGACGATTGCGCAGGTTCCTTAGCCTGCGAGGAAGCGAAGCTCGCGGTTTGGCTCATCTGGGAAGCTAGAATATTTTGGCTGATCCGCTTAGGGGCCTCATTCTGTTGCTTCAGCATGTTGATGCGCTCAAGAAGGCGTTGCGATGATGTCTTGTTGTGGAGTTTTGTCGTTTCTAATTCTTCGCGTTGAAGCTCTGGCTGCTCCTCATCCAGATCTGTTGTTTCTTGTTGTGGTTCAGTCTGCTGCAACTGGGAACCTCCGAGGCTCTTTCCCCCAGTAAAACGCCCCAGGGTGCTGCCCCGGGCTTTATTTAGATCAACGTGGCTTGTCCGCGAATTGCGGTTGCCCATGCTCTTCTTCGCTAGCAAGGGCTCGCGTGCAGGTAAGGATGCAAACGTGAGACTGCTCTTTCTAACAAGCGGTTTCACAGGGCTAGATCCGTCCGATGGCGATCGAACGTCGTCGTCAATTTCCATTTGGTCGTCAATTTCGTGATGAACAACAGTGTCGTCATGCTGCACATCTTCGGACTCAGCACAAGCTAGAGCAGTGAATGCTTCTGTCGGCGCCATAACGTTCCTCGGCTCCGGAGCATATGCGTGCTGATCCGCTGTATCAAGTGCGGCCTGCGTGTTGGCAGAAATGCTGTATCGCTCCGAGATACGCCTAGGAGGAGGTTGGGGGAAGTCGGGAATCTCATCGACTACCATGTCATCGTGATCCGAGCTCAAGTTGTGGCGGACTACGGTGTCCTGGGCATCAGAATGTGCCTCGTCTGGCCTATCATCATCAAGGTCCATCGCGTCACCATCATATTTGTCGTGCAAATTTTCCTTGGATCCGTTCTTGCTTCCAAACGCTTCTTTAGCTGATACGAATGAGTCACCAGTATCACGTCGTTCGTCCTCAGAAGCCTGACTTGATTTCGCGAACGACTGCGTCGCTTGAGTAGGCTGAGTGGATTGTGTTTGTGGCGGCGAAAATATATCGTCGTCAACATGAGATGCGACAGTATCCTGGGTCGAAGCTATGGGGCTGAACTGGACAGGAACGGTGGCATGTCCCGTGGCTGGACGTCGCTCTGGAGACGCGTGCTGGCTGTGATACCCATGACTGTCCCGGTTTTCCTTGCCCTTGCCTATTAAATTTGCGAATAGTGGTGGAGCGGGTGACTTGGCCGGCGTACGTGCTGGCACAACATTCTCGCTGTCCTCGGCGATATTGAACCGCGCTTTGATCGGGCTCTTGTGAAGATTGCCCTTAAGGCTTTGCTCGGCGGGGCTTGGTCGATGCTGAGCATTCACTCCGAAAAGATCGCCTAGAGGCTACAAGCACATTAGCACCTGATAATGGTCAAGGGAAGAGCGAAGGAGTACCTGACGAGGCTCAGCAGCCTTCTTGCGCGCGGTACGTGGTGTCTTTCCACGTAACTTGCCAGGTGTCTTGAACACATCCAACTTGTTTCTAGATAATGGTCAGAGGATGCGCTGATGGTAGTGATAGATGCGACGTACTGTCCGTTTTGTGCGAATATCTCGGCCATGTGCTCATTGAGCCATTCGAACTCATTTCGCACCGAGAAGCCGAAGTCCTCGAGCTCCTGCGAGACCAGTTCATTTGCCTGATTCCTCTCATCTAGTATCCATTGCGCAGACCCAATGGCAGGGACTTTGCTCCGGGCGGCAGCCATGACGCGGTCGCTTGCGATTGTCTATTGTCGTCAAAACACGCGTGTCGCGGCGAGGTAGGTGCAATCGAAAAAGAAATAAGGCACAGTATGCTAGCTGAGCATTGTGTACTCAGGATAGGTAGTGGGTTGTGATATTATGTAGGTATCGCGTGGCGGGCGATTATGGCGGAGGACCGGGAAGTGTGAGAGCACTGTTCAATGTTATGAGGTGCTGTGGGCCCAAACAAACCGACTCGCTCGTGATGGCACGTGCACGCTAAGCCACTAACGGCTTCGATGTTCGATCGCAATAGTGCAATCGATGCACAGAAATATCTGCCAGAGTAATTGTCTCTCACTTCGATTCATCAACTAATAGATACGACTGGTTTCACATGAGACCAGTGAAGAGTGCGAGGGAGTTGCGCAATCCTATTAGAGCACAATCAAAAATACAGCCGGTTACAAAAGTCATAGAATTGAAAGGAAAGGGTAGCTCAAGCTTCGAGGTCTGACTTGAGTAAGATCGAACTTATTTCAAATCGCAAGCCTTCTCCACGTCGTCTTTATCGAGCTTTCCATGTTGGCCACCGCGCACAGAGCCGAGTACCATGCTTGGTACACCAAGCCTTTGCACGCTTTCCAAAGATGAAAATAACTGCTTAATATCAGACTGGGACGTGAGATACGTGGTAGTGCATTTGTTTCATGCATTTCTTACTGAAACATATAATAAACCCTATTTGCTAAATTTACCTCAGTAGCTGTGTTTGTTTTTCAGCGGGTTTAGGTCAACATTTTAGGGTCACTTGCTCTATTGCTAACATCTGGGTGCCAGAACTGAATCTAAGTATCATCGACAGCTTAAACAAAAGGAATCAGTAACTCCCGATGGTATCACTCGCCTACGCACAAGAGATATCTACAGAATAAAGGATCATGGAGTTGGGCGCATTCAAACAGAGGTCCAGCCTAGTCCCTGCTGGATTACCTCCTAGGGAGTCACCATTAATTTCTAAGCCCCCGTAATTCCGTGTTCACAAAAGCTATATGGGCGATTCAGGTCGCATGAAATGGAAGGTACACATTGTCTGCCGCACCAGTCTTTGCCATCGCCCACGTGTTTAGAGCGTGCCATTCACATAAGCGACCTGTAACTACCTGGCAGAGATGAAGTGCGTCTTCGTCACTACTAGCGACTTCCTCGGAGGCTCGAAGAAAGCGGAGCATATTTTTGTAAGGGTGCCAGTTTACAAACATAAAAGTAAATATGGTATTGCGATAGTACCAGAACGCTCGTAACCTCTCAACACATAACTTTGGATTTCCGTTATGTCATAGACATGGATCTGCAACGTAGGGCACCTCCTAATGCCTACTCTACACTCAAGATTTCAGCCCGCAAAATTGCCACAGAAGCCGCATTCGCAATCCGGGAGGATCAGTATTCCTCCCCGTCCTGCTTCTTGCCACGTCTCACGAGTGAACACTAATGAGTCCCCGTCCCCTCGGCCTCCGCATCCTTACGCCCTCCTCCATCGCCTTCCTCCTGTTCCTCCGCCTCCAACTTGGGCCCTTACGAAGGCCCAAACAACACGTCTGCGAACTATTCTCCTCCCTCGAGGCCATGCTCATTAATACTCAGCACCTCACTCGCCTCAATTTACGACATGCCGCTCTTCTTAATGCGCCGCTGGAAGACGCAGACTACATAAGCGTTCCCTACGATGATGAGGCTGCGTGGGAGGTTGTTGATGGAGAGGCAGCTGGAAGCGCGGTTGGCTTACCGAGTGATTGGACGTATAAGATGTGACTGGAGAGGATAGCTTATGAGATTTATTGGGGGTTCGAATGAAACTCCTATCTCACTAGCTGGAGACGCAGTAAGATAAAGTTGGAATGGTCTGTCTAGCGATTGTAGGTCAGGAGTTTTACGTTGGATTCGGATATATATTTGTACCAGGTGAACTTGAACTCCCACTACCACAGACAGACAGCTTTTTAGAAGTTGTTATCAACTCAACAATTCACTAATACAATTCTACTATATATTCCTCCTTCCGATCGGGGTATATGCTTCTAAAACGAGTGAACGCCAATATGCGTGCTCTTCAAACATGAAATCATGAACAAGAAAATCGTGAACAGGCTTTTAAATATATGCAAGGAAGCGACAGACAAGACCATCACGCAGGCGCTTCATGCACCGGTCTACCCTCCGTCTCAACAGCCCCATACAGTCCATCCGCCCCACAACTCGTGACTCTTTCCTGCGGGCCTTTCTTGTCCCTGTTTACCCTGCTCCACGCTTTCCAGTCCCTTGGACTGTGATGCTCTGGCGTGGCACTTCGCACTTCTTCACCGTAGACGTTACATCCGATGAATCCATTCGAATCCATGCTGTAATCCACCATTCCTGGCGCGGGCGATGGGGTGGTAGACCAGTCTTGGTGTTGTTGCTGGTGTATTTGCGCCTCGCGTTTGCGGCGACGGTCGCGTAGGAGGAGGAACACGATAGCGAAGATGAGACCGCCCACGATGACGAGACCGCCTAAAACGCCACCAATTATGGCCGGAGTATTGTTCGGGTTACCCGTCCCCTGCTTGACCAGAAGCGGAGTGTTAGTCTCGCTGGATATAGGCGAGCTGGGTGTAGATGACGATGATGATGATGAGGTAGAAGAGTCGACACTGCTGAGGGAGCTGTATCCGTTATATACCAGGGGGATTTGGGTGGTGAGGGCGGTGTCTGTACATCCCCATTCTGTCATGGTCGTTATTCGTGGACCAATCGTGTAGACGAAGCCGAATTCGTAGCATTCCGGGTTCGCGCTGGCGGTGCATTTTGCGATAAAGTTGTTCTTCGAGCATGAGGAATCGCTGCAGCTTGCGCTCATTAGGGTTTGAGGTATGCATGTTGTTGCGAGGGTACATGATGAGATATCATATGGATCGCAGCAACCGTGATTTCCATAGTATGTGTTTGTTGCGCAGACATCGCCGGATCGGCGGCATGTCAAAGATGATGCTGTTAGTTTGTCATTAGCTGTAACTCGAATTTCGAGGATGAATGGATCCCTACTTGATACACCAGAGAAGAACCCGCATGTGCCGCTGCCTGCGAAGTCCCGTTTAAAAAGCTCGATTGCTCCGAGGCCTGGGGCCTCCGTGGGAGCTGGACTCCATGTATCGATTGCCGGTATCGCGAAGGTAGGATCTGGCAGCGCCCATACCGCAGCTTTCGCAGCTGCTCCCCGAGCCAACACGGCACACAATGTGTATTTCCACATCTATTTTACGTTCCATCCGAAGCGGTATATATCGTTTTCATCAACCTTCAAATCGTCATGTTGCGCACGGTGGTAGGGCAGGCGGCCAAGTAGGCGAGCGAGGCTGGGTGGGACGAAAGCGAAAACCGACACGAAGAAAAGGCGGCAAGCACAACTGTTTTAAGCACAGGAAGGCTGAGCCGCTCACCTCGCTCGAGCGCACGATAGTTGAGGTCGCTTGCAGGCCTCCGCGCCGCGCGCTGCCCTGTCGATCGAATCAACACCATTGTGGCATGGTGGTGAGTCTAGGGTCATGCGGGTAAGCTACATCTACTTGCTGCTCAAAGAGGAAAAGCGCCGCCCGCGCGGTCAGCGAGGGACGAATGGGACGGAGGATCACATTGCCTTGACCCATCATCCGCCGGCTCAGGCTAGAGAATTGCCGTGAGAGGCGCGTGGTTGCTAGGTTGAGGGTGGTGGAAGGAATGATGTGTTTGGTGGCCAAGCTGCGGCTGAGCGCATTTGGCTTAGTTGTGCTGACCAGTCATGAGGACGTGGTTCTTGGGGTGCACAAATATAGCTCATAGCTTGCTGGTCTAGTGGGGTTGAAATCCCTTTGCAGGCCGATCGAAGCCTTAAATCGCAAGATCCAGCCCTTGGGACGACAAAAGAGGAGAGACTGGAGCATTGAGAGGTTTCATGAGTGCCTCCCTTGTTCAGGACATTCATCCCAGCGTCGCGTCGATGGCGGAGGGATATGATGGAGATGGGAATCGAGTCCGCCCCATCGTACGAATAGCGCGCAACTCTTGAGTGGTCGGATTCAGTGTTGGAGGGCAGCGCGATGGAGGTCGGGACGCCTAATCCCACGCCCGTAGGAGAATACGGAGCCATTCGACAGTGTTGCTCAGTAGCTAGTCTGGAGTTCTTGGTTGATATTGGCGACTTTCTTTGGTCTAACCGCGAAAAAGGAATATGCCCCGACTTAAGGACTACGTCCAGACTTGCGGTTTGCCGCCGCTTGAACCCGCTTGCTTTCGCGCAACCTTCGAAATGTCGTCGTTCTTGCAATTGCAACAAGACAGTGGCAACATGACCCACCAGGCTGGTATTGTCGGGATTAATTTGTGAAATCATATTTGTATGACCTCGAACAATTGGGGGCCGAAATGTACAAGGTGAAGTGCATCGATAAATATACATTGCAGATGATAGAGCCGACTCTCCATACAGAATCAGCCTACAGAGATATTTTCACCAGAACGCCTTTCGATAACCAAACATTTATAGACTCCTTTAATGCATGAACGCTGGGCGTACAGAGTGTATATGGTATACATATGATATACAAGGTTCTAAGACATAGCGATTGAGACGAAGATGCCCTCTACTTCCGTTTGTGAGGACCAACGATATTCGGGTACATGCGTGAGAGGTGGTAGTTGATGTTGTTCTTCTTCTGGTTGGGATTGCGCTATATTATGCTTAGCCCACACTCACGCCATCAGACCAAGGGGGAACCTACAGGAGCATCCATACATTGCCGTAGCTTCTGCTCAAGTTGTGCGCAGCCTTGAACAGCTGCCTGTGGTCCTGATGATGCCCAACATCCTGCCGTCTGATTAGCAAGACTGTCCTGCTTCCTTTCCACAGTCCCTCTGTCTCTTGGTCCCGCGCATTCCCCCGTTCCATTGTCTGCCGCATCGACAGGTGACGGCAGTCATTTACGTACCCAAAACTGACGACATGATGCCTAGGCAAGGATTCGTCTCGGGCTTGTTCGGTCGTCTAACGCGAAGCTTGGGTAGAGGCGGCAGCGGGCGGTGGGTGACCGACTGAATAGTCGCATTTTGCGGTTTTGGGACCATGGTAGGGCGCGACTTGGTATGTTGCTGGAGTTCTGCTGCAACGGAGTAGAGTAGCACCTGGCGTAGGGTCTCGAGATGGTGAAGTTTGGTGTTGAAGCTGTGGAAAAAGTTCCCACGCCAATACGGCTTAGCGCGATCTACCCCTGTCTAGCGCACTGGCGCACTGTTTGTTGTTGTTCTCTCGTTGCCTGCCAACGCAACCCATGACCGCGCACACGACTTCCAGGGTCACAGGTCGCAGATTGTATCTTTTCTGTTAAGCATTGCGATTGTATGTTTCTTTGGCATTGTTATACCCTTTAGCAATTTTTTTCCACTATGGCCACCACAGCCTCACCACACAAGAGCGCGCGGACTTTTGTGCAAACATGGGACGAGACCGATACCGCTTTCCTCGATCCAACGTCGTTACGCATAGCCAAAGTCCCTCGGGCCTGGGATCGCAAACAGGAGGTCAAGGTCGCCGAGAACGGGAAGCAAAAGAAAGTCTGGCGAAGATATACCACACGGTCACGAGCAGCAGACACGACCTCAAATGTGGATGAAGAAAGCGATGCCAGGGCAAGAGCTGTGAAGAGGCTGCAGCGCATGAGTCCTAAGGCGATAGAAAAGGCAACCACTTCGCGCTTCGGCAGGACACACGCTTTTAAGGGAACGCGCTACGACCGTCGAAAGAGTGTGCTACCAAGTAGGGAGATTCGGCTCAAGTCTACAAACTCAGAATCTAACCACAAGTATAGGAAAGAAGGCTAAAAGCGTAGAAACTCCTACCCACAGTGCTGCCACGGTGGAAAACGTGGACGAGGAGGAACAAGACACAACCATCACGGATCTCTCCAACGATAGCTTCTCGGAGACACACGCAGAACATGCGAAAGTGGAACTACAAGAGTCGACGCTGCTGCTCGAGGATGAGGATCGGAGGGCAACATTCACATTTCTCTTTCAAGAAGACGAACATGTGTCGAACCATGATACAGTAGATGACTATTCGGCCTCAGATATCGACACGACATCTGCCCATTTCGACTACCCCGAGCTGCCTCTTACCAACGATTCGGACGATGTAGTCAATGCTGCAACCGACCATGATGATGCTATCGAAGCATCCATAGAAAGCACTGTTAGAGAATCCTCAGCAATAGCACATTTTGAACCCGAAGAAGCAGTAGCTTCAGTCAGGGAGCCTTCCCCAAAACAAAACAAAGCGTGGGAACCACATATGGAAGAGACAGAGCAGGGTAGTGATTTGGTTCTCGCGGCCGAGATCACGTACCCGTCACTTCCAACAGACTCAATTATCGAAGAAGCAGACGATCGTCTGAAGGAGATAGAAGAGTGCGCGGAGGATGAGCCCAGCGATATCGGACCTGAGGGTGAAGATGCTTTGCAGGAAGAAGAATTCACTGAGGCGTCTCTACAGCTACATCTTCAACAAAAAAGGCAGATAGAGGTGGTGGACGTGTCGGCGCGCATAAGAGAGGAATCACCTCTGAACGAGCATGACATGTCAGTAGACAAAGACCTTACGGGCTTTACGCAACCATACCAGCTCAACCGATCGGCAGCTCCTCCCCTTGCTGTAGAAGACCCTATAGATGACATCACTTCTGGACTCACTCTTGGACCAGCATTGTCTTCCTCAAGGGAGCCTACCCCTCGAAGACTAAGGTCACCGTCGCCACCGCCGCGCACGGAAACAGGACCAGAAGATGCCACGATGACGCTTGCCTTGGACGATGATACAGCGTTGCTAAAAGACTTCCTTTCCCGAGCAGCTGCCAGTAAAGCGAACAAGGCGGCTAATATCGCTCGTCGCGAATCTTTGCAGAACCGCCGTGACTCAGATGTCGTACGCCATGCTCTTGCATCGCCACGCAAGGTTCTTGAAGACAAGGATCCCAACTCGCCTTCAAAGTGTGATAATGATGCAACACTGGATCTTTCTCAAACCCTGACATTGAACATCGAATCACCAACTGCAATGTCACCCAATAAGGCCCAGACAGAGGGAGAGGTGGAGGATGTTGAAGATTCAAAATCGGGGCGCACCTCTAGACGTTCATCCCGAGCACGCAAGTCGCGCCTTCCCGCCCTATCCGTTCCAACAGGGCCTCCAAAAATTGCCGTTAGACGTGCAGACGGTGGAGAACCTGTTGTGCTCAAGAAGACGGATGCGCAGGAGCTAAGTCTACTCACACGCAATAACACGCGCAAGAACAAGCAGGGTGCCGCAGTAGTCAGTGTCCGTCTACTAAAGCTCAACAACGAGGCTCGCACTGCAGAGGACAGTACGATGGATTCTACAGGCAGCGTGGTTCAGGTCCCAGGGAAGAAGTACGTGCGTTGGGACTCCCAGCTAGCGTACTTCCAAGAAGACCCTCGTGCTATAGCTGACATGCTCGCCGAAGCAGAATCTCTGGCGACGCCCGACGAGCTGAGCCTTCCTCTCACAAGCACCAAACCGCCCAAAGTGAAAGTGGCGAAGGACAAGAATGCTACGCCCAAGGTGCGGAAGGTCAAGAATCTAGGCTCCGCCAACGGTACGCCCGGAAGGGGATTGTTAGCCCCAGGCTCTCTGTTGCCAGATTCGATGCTAGACAAGGAAGAGCAGAAAGAGCCTCAGCGATTGCCCAAGCCGAAGTCCAACAGGGTCAAGAAGATGCCTGTTGCAGGCACCGATACCGCACCCGGGCCCGCGCCCGAGTTGAAGCTACCCATGCTGGAAATCGCTCCCGTCGGTATCGACCCTACTAATACCGTTACGAAGGAGCACAAGAGTAGGTTAGCAGCACCCAAGAAAGTCAAGCTACCTCAATTGTCCTCTGCGGCAGTGGGAGATGGGAAGGAGAATGCGAGGATGGGTATTGCGGCAGGGACACCGAAGAAGGGTATTCCCTTGCCGTCTGTTGTTATTCCGTCGACGGTGGGGATGGAGACTGGCCTGCCGAGACGGAGAGGGAGGAAGTTGTGAGAGTGCTCGCGTTAACGATTCTTACGAGGGAGTTTTATACCCTTCTATTTTGCATGCAGGGCCTTTCAGCGGAGATTTCGGCATGTATCGGCGTTTTTGTTTCGATTGCATAGGACTCGGGGTGTTTGCAAAGGATGGTTATTACTTTTTCAATTAATTTACACCCTAGCAAGGGCTTTGCATCAGCTTGAAATGGAACTTCGATGATTGTAACTTGACTTCAATTGAGTTTCTGCTTACGCTATGCTACAAATTTCGCCAGACGTACCATCGCTCTAGATCCGTCTGCACATCTACTTGAGACGCTTCTCAGCTGCCTTCCAGTTGATGACATCCCAAATAGCTTTGAAATACTCGGCCTTGCGGTTCTGGTACTGCAGGTAGTATGCGTGTTCCCAAGCATCCACGCCCAAGATTGGCCTAAACTGTCCCACAACTGGGTCCTGGTTCGCATAGGTCCTGATCTGGACGTTGCCCGTCTGCGTATCCTGCACCAACCACGCCCAGCCACTCCCCTGAATGCCCGCCAGCGCTGTGTTAAACTTCTCCTTAAAGGCGTCTAGGCTGCCATAGCTATCGTTGATGGCGCTCGCGAGCTTGCCGGTCGGGGGCTCGCCGCCGCCCTGAGAGGTGGGCGCGAGGTTCTCCCAGAAGAGGGTGTGGTTGACGTGGCCGCCGCCGTGGAAGTTGATAAGGGGCTGCAGGGCGATCTGCGCCTGGATGTCGTTCTTGGCTTTGGCTTCGGCGATTTGTTCGGAGAAGTTGTTGTACGAGGTTACGTAGGTGTTGTGGTGATTTTTGTGGTGGAGTTCCATGATCTTGCCGCTGATGGCGGGCTCGAGGGCGCCGTAGTCATCTACCGTTGTTAGTGGGCTTCCTTGTTGGGGGACTGACAGGTAAGGACAAACACGGGAGATCCGGCAGCGTAGCCTTTCCGCGTACGAAGGTGGTGCCGGCGATGCCAGCACGGGCAGGAGTAGTTGGAGCTGCGGCGCGCAGAGCCGAGCGGACGGCAGTGGTGCGGAGGAGCGTCGAATTCATGGTGGATCAATTGATGGATGGATGGTAGTCAATTGAGTCGATGAAGGTTGTGAGACGTTGACGAGGAGCTTGGGTGGAGCTCTGGCCTCCGCCGCTAAGATAATCAACGCTTTCGTCATTGTGAAGAAAGAGTCCGAGCTCCCGAGCTTTGCGACAAACTCCGCATTATTGCGACAGCCAATCACGGAGTCGTCGCGCACGTGGACGCCGTGTACGCATCCGGAAGCCTATCAGATGCCGTCCAATGTTTGTTACGAGAGATGCGTGATGGAGAGATACATGCCCGGCGCGCGTTGGGTCAATGAGGATGACTGCTCGTTGTGGCGCCCCGCAGTTCCTTCTAGGCGGGCTCCGGACCCTCTCCACCACCACGTCAGTTTGTCTCGTGCCTCATTGCCTTTGCTTGTCAGAATTGCCGTACCTGCCTGTTGTCTCACGCCATGTAACCTGATACACACATAGCTGCAGGTACCTCGTCGCACACTAAATTAAAACCCCAGAATTTCTTCAATTTTTATTCTGCCCCATATTCTTCTATGAGATATACCCCGCAATGGCTCCTGCTGCAAGTGTTCACCTACCCAACGGCCAGAATCTAAGTATCACGCCTGTATTTGGCGGTCTTTTCTTCAAGAGCAACGACTTGACAAACCATCATTCACCGTTTCCACCTGGCTGGACGATTGTCTTGAATTCGGAAGACGAGAACCCTCCTGAAGACGACGATGACGATAAAACCATCAAGGAGGACACGCTCGTTCCGCAGAGACGCCTACACCGGTACAAGAAACCCACACTACACGGTGACCATCTCTACATCTCCTCGATATCGAACCCTTCGAGCAGCGATTTCAAGCCCGCTTCCTCCCCGACTCGTCAGATTGCGATGATGCTGTGGGCAACACTGTACTGGTACTTCCACCAGGAGGAACCGAGCCTACACATCTCGAATCAAGCATCGAAGAACACTCCCGAGTCGGGAAGACCAGAGGGCGAGTGGCGCATCAACATCAATCGGGAGGGCATTTTCAAGGGTAAGGTCGTGCTTCCTAAACTAGAGCGTATGGGCTTAATAGCGAGCGATGACAGCAGTGTTGGCACTGCACAAGAAGAGGGAAGCCCAGAAGGCTGGACAAACATGTTTGTTAGTAGGAAATCCTTCTGGCAACTAGATCCACGCATATACCTCTTCACGCTCTCGCCAATGGCACAATCGCCCTTCCCTACCGGTTCACCCTACTCTTCTCGTCCCGGTTCTCCGGTCCGCGGATCAGATTCCCAGCCTCAGAAAGAAATCCAGCTCGAGCAAGTCTCCCAAGGCCTTTGGTCACCCTCAGGCCCAGGCCCTTTCCACTCGACCTCCCATCTACCGACATACTACCCACCCCCACCACCCCAATACATCTTCACCAACGACGTCCGGCACCCCCTTCGACCAAAGCCTCCGCGTCAAGGCGAGATATTCTATACGAGGTATATCCCCAGCTTATCGCAATACCTCTCTTTCCGCGTAGCTTCGGTATCCAGCAAACCGCTCCGACATCGTGGTCCCGTCGCTTCACACACCCCGACCCCCACCGCAGCAATCCCCTACCCGTCTCAGACAGCCATCTCCCCACCGTCTCCACCCTCAACCTCACCCTCTCGGACCCAGAGTACCTCCACAAATGGATGAACGACCCGCGCATCTCCTACTTCTGGGGCGAATCCGGGCCCCAAGAACACCAAGAAGCATTCCTCCAGAACGGCCTCAAATCCAGACATTCCTTCCCCGTCATCGGCTGCTGGGACGGCCGGCCGTTCGGCTACTTCGAGATATACTGGGTCAAGGAGGACAAGCTGGGGCGATATCTGCCCAACGTCGGCGACTACGACCGCGGCATCCACTGCTTGGTCGGCGAGCAGGAGTTCCGCGGTCCGCACAGGGTGAAGGTGTGGCTGAGCGCGCTGGTGCATTATTGCTTCTTGGCGGATCTGAGGACCGACACCGTGGTGCTGGAGCCGAGGGTCGACAATGAGAGGTGAGTGTTTCCCTTACACGTGTTGAGGTGTGGGGAGGCGACGAGAGAGTGCTAACGGTCAACAGGCTGGCGCAGTATCTAATGGATGTGGGTTTTTACAAGGAGCGCGAGATTAGCTTTCCGCATAAGCAGAGTAATCTGATGAAGATTAAAAGGGATGCGTGGGATGGGCCGTACCTTTGATAGCACTGGGGTCGCAGGATACACATAGATAGTGTACGATATTGAGTTGCATGGTTGTCGCGATGATGGCAGGCTATCTATAGCACGCTACAATGGTGAACATCGATGAAATAGCTGACTGATCACTGTCGTTATTCGAGCGGATTGCATTTATGCTTGTTTGATTCATGCATCTCCTTCTACGACGAAGGATATAATACCCCACCATGCCCATGCCACTGAAGCACATACCCTGTACAAGAGGCCCAAAGCCAAAAAAAAAAAGACATCAAATGGTATAAAAGGTCATCATCGTCGTCCAAAGTCTCCCACTCTCTAACCCGCCCTGAATCCCATCGATACAATCCCCAGCAAAACCCAGTAGCAAAAATATGTAGACCAAGAATCGAAAGCTCGCACCAATCTACCACGCATCCCCGAAAATCTCCTTGGGGCTCTGCACCATGTCCCCGCGCTCAGGCACCTTGCGGCCGTCGACGCGCTTCATCATCTTGCGCTCCTTCTTCGTGACCAGGTGCGGCGTGACGGGCGTGACGGGCGTGAAGGGCATGTACGGGCTGTACGGGGTGTAGGGGACGCCCGTCTTGGGGGTGGTCAGGCTCAGATGGTCCATGCGCCGGTTGAGCACCGTGGTGCGGAGGTCGGGCGACTTGAGCGGCTCGGCGTAGCCGCGGAGGGGAAGCTCGGTGTTGGAGGAGGCTGCTGATCGCGGGGGGGTTTGCGCTTGTCGGCGTGGGCACATTGGAGGAGTTTTGCCGTTGGGGTGCCGGGCGCGGAAGAGGTTGGACTTGGTCGAGGCCTTCGTAGGCTTCTTCGATGTCGCCTGGTGTGGTGGGACTGTTTTGCTGTGTTGGCGGGGAGGGGGGAGCCCCTGGATTGCCATAAAAGCGTGGGGAGAGGGGTGTACGTTCCTCGTCTGCGTGGTCACCGGGGTACTTCTGGATGGGGCCTGAGATACGCAGGTTCTTGAGGTTGAAGCGCTTGCTGCCGGTCGAGGCGGTAGATTTTTTGGAGAGCACACTGCGCGGCGAGGGCGGCACCTGTGAGTCTCTGTAACTTTGGCGGTCGCGTGGGAGGGGTGCTGTGGGAGGTCCGTTGGCAGCGTAGCCTGGGGGATAGATTGCTTTTATGGGGGAGCTGGGATTGGAGTACGATGTGAGGTCGCGGGTGTTGATTGCGGAGGGGCGGCGGGAGTTTGGCTCATTGGAGTCGATGCTGGCTTGAGACATGGACTTCTTCCTGTCGTGGTCCATGACGGCGGCATAAAGACGCTCCATTTCGGCTTGGGCGCGCGCCTTGTTGTCGTCGATCACGCGCTGGTCGAATGAGCCTGGGCTGTGGATGACGGGACTGATGGCGATGGGGCTCTCAGGAGCGTCGCCATTCTCGATATCCTTCTCCTTCTTGAATATTTTTCTCCAGCTGCTAGCGCTCCTGGCTGAGCCGATTGGCGACGTAGGACTCCGGATGGAAGGGCGCTTGGTAACGAGTTCGAGCTCCAACGTCTTGGGCGAATTCTCCGTCTTTCTCCTCATTCTTCTTCCGACAGTGAGGAGCAAAATGCCCCAGATCAAAACCGTGACAACGTAGGCACCGACAATGCCACAGATCTGCGCTGGTAGCAAATTCTTGTTCCTCGAGGCGTGTGCCGACGCCGGGGGACCGTCTTCAGGTGAGGGTGCAGGGTCGCGATAATTATCTAAAAAGTCGTAAGGATGCGGAGCGGCAGCAACAAAGCCAGCAAGCAGAAGCAGGAGTGCAGGCGGGAGGAGAGCCCGCCGCATCGTCGTTTTATGACTTGTCCCAGCAGCGGTCCTGGTCCCTCGAGACGGGTGGGAGGGTGATCGCAAATTGGCAGGATGTGCTGATTTGCGACACACAAGAGGGGCCGGGTGAAGTGCTGAGTGTAACAGCTGGCGACGACATGGTGCCAAACGATGCGCGGGCGGCTGTATGTATATCGAGAGCTATGTGGACGGGGATGCTGCGAAGGGAGGGGTGCGATGGCTGGGGGAGGCAGCTGAGCGGCCTGATTGGAGCGAGTGTTTCATGGCAGAGGCCTGTGCGGCCAGTGAGAGCCACCAGGGAGCCGCTCGGGCGGGGACACCTCATGCGCCGCTCTCCACAAAGGAACGACACCTGGCTGCGAGCCGTCGGGCCACGCGGTGGGAGCGAGTCAGCATGCTCGATTTATTGACGATTTATTGACTGCAGGGCATGGGAAATCTTGTCGTTGAGAGCGCAGCAATTGCGCCGCCAAACCCTCGAGAAACAGCGTTTCGCGCCCCACGAAACGCTCTCCCGCAAGAGACATGGCCCCAGCCCTCTCCCGCAGCTCAGTCGCATGATTCGCCCCATTCGCCCCATACGCCCCATACGGATCTACGCGAGCTGCCCACTCGCAGCCGAGAATGCACAGAGCGGAACTTGCCCTTCCTTCGCATGAAAAAGGAACCCTGCAACCCCCAAAAAGCAATGTTTCCCCGCCATCCTACTCGTTGGTCTTGTGTTTTCTTTGGCGCCCGCATCGCCAATCAAGCCTCGCCACCCTGCACGACACAAGCCACCAGCACACTTCGAGGTGATTGTGCTGACTCGGACATGCAGACCGCCTGGAAAGTCGGGGCTCCCGTCGCGATGTCGGGTGAGGCTCGTCACATCAGAGGAAAAGGGCATGACCGTCGTTCATGCACCAGCATGGGGGCGCACTAATGCACTGACCATCACGGGAAATCGCATCGCGAGTGGCTGGCGTAAGTATAGTTGTGGGTAGTCGCGCTGCCAGAGAGTGATGGAGGTTGATATTGGATGATATGCGGAGATATGGTTGTATGCCTGACTTTCACGTCGTCGAGTCGGAGTGAGGAATGATGATCAGGGGAGCCGTGATTTCACATTTCTGTGCAGAACTTGCGTGCGCTGGCGTTGAACATGTGACTCCCATGCGTCTGTGTCCTCATAGCGTTTGTCGGAGTTTGTCTGGAACTTCTTATCTTAGAAAAAAAGAATAGAACTCGTAGCTCGGCAATGAACGTGCCCAGAACATGTCAACATCAACGAATAGAAACTCGATCATGGTCATGCTGTTTGGACGGCATTTGACGAGGCATTGTATGTACATTTTGGAAGGGTATAGTCTATTTGCTTTGCTACCTCAGTGCACGACGTGGGATATGTTCCTGAATTAGCAAAAGCCAGTAAGACGTATCTGCTCTGGGAAAGAGCAGTGGGAGCTTACCCTTTGCCAGCGCCACCCCATCTATTCAGATCCTCCTTCTTACACGCAAAGCTGCAATCTGGTTAAGGGGTATGTAGGGGCATGTTTCGATGACATTTCCGAACCTGCTCACTTGCCCTCCGCTCGCGAAACAAGCTCCTCGTCCAGGCCGACAGGGTCCCAAACACTCTTGTCCTTCTTGTTCTGCGCGAAGATGTTGTCGCCCTTGAAGTTAACAATAACACCACCTGCTCCTGTGGCACTCGCTGCAATGCGGAATAAAGCCATGCCGGTCGTCTCGTCTTTCTTCCGCAATGGCATAAGCAAAAGATTCTCTTCAGCGCACCAAGATTCGACTATATCTTTGAAGGAGACTTCTTCAGGCTCCTGCTGTGCAGATTTGGGCGTCTCAGCATATCGAGATCTTGAAGGTTGCGGCGTCACAGGTGCGGGAACACGCTCAGGCTCTACAGTAGGCAGTGGTAAGTCCTCATGATCATCTCCTTTACGATCCAGGAGATCGAGCGCGGCGTTGATCAGATTGTAGGCTTGTATCCAGTCAGCTTCTAGGTCCGTGATGTAGTCGCCTAGAGTTTCGTCTTTCCACCATTGAACCCAGGTGCCTATTTCGCTGTACTGCGCCTCGGCATAGCTTGACCACGAGTGTAAGACATTGAAGAAATTGGGGAAGAAAGCCGAATGAAGGACTTCTGCGATGACTCTCGGAGTCAGAAGATTGCTCCAAGCAAGAACAGCGGAAATAATTTCCACTTTCTGATCCGCTGGATCAATCTCGAGCCCTCTCAAATGTTCCGCCAGTCTTGGAAGGAGGTGTTTGACCAGCATCTGATCCACAGGACCTGGGAATGCCTTCTTCCATAGTTGAATGCCTGGTATGACACCTCTGTGGATTGGCCAGATCTCCAACACAGTGCGGAATTTCCCTTTACATGCTGAGAAAATGTCTGGATAGTAAGGCAGGAATGCAAATATCCATTGAGGAAGCGGCGATTCCTTATGATGCTTGATAGCTTTGCGTGCATTCCACGAGTCCATGGTAGCTGAGCATCGAAGCTTGATCTGTTTTGTTATCCTGGTCTTGATGAAGCCGGGTAAAATGGGATGCCAGATATGGATGGTTCGTAAGAAAGATGCTGCAGAAGGTCCATCGGGCTGGAAGCTGTGTACCATGGCGGTTTGGAGATGCGAAAACCATGACAACATCAATGTCTCGAAAGGTGTTGTGGAACGGCGACTAATGGATCCATTCTGGGGGAAGATTGGTGCTAGGACGGTACGTCCGACCTCTTGAGAAGGAATGCTTACACTGTTTGAAGGATCGACGATTTGTAAGTCCTGCAAGCCTTTCGCAAGGTCTTCCAGCGTGTCCGAAGCCGGGTCCCAGCCTGCGATGCACCTCTCAAACGTAGGCCTAATCACCGCAATAGCTTCCTTTTCAAGATTGCGAGATGGATATGCTTTGCGTAGAGACTTCAGACCTTCAATCAGCTCAGGCCATTCCTTCGATGGCAGCTCCTGCAAGCGCAAGCGAATATCGGCCAGCTCCGAGGTGGCGATTTCCAGGGTTTTGAGCTCAGCAGCTAATCTCTCGCTCTCTAACTCAATATTGGTCGCATCTGAGTCTAAAGCCTCTGCATCATCCGCAAATGCAGCCAACTCCCGTTGCAATCGGCCGGTCAGACTGGTTTGGAATACCGGTTGCTCCCCACGCAGGCTGAGAGAAGATGTGTTTACTTGACTACCCGTTGCATCGACAATGCTTTGTAGCTGGCGAGGTACTTCAAAACCGGCAGCTTTCAGGTCGTAGATGGTCTTCTTCGGTCGGGGAGTAGAATTATTCGGGGTTGACGTGCCTGACATGCCGGAAGCCTTCTTTCGCTTGCGCCGCTGCCGCTCCTCTTCACTGGAGTCGACATAAACCTCGCCATTTTCCTCGGCGCGCTTTTTTGCCGCTCTTCTTGCCTCCAATTTCTGTTGTTCGCTGAGTTCGCTGACAGCGCCCACACCTCCTTTCGTATTGCGAAGCTTGACCTCGATCGGAGTGGCCATGCCTTCTCCCTCCTTTCCCAGCCCTTCGCCTTTATTCCAACCCATACGGGCCATCAGCTTGGCTCCGTAGCCCGAGAAGTGGCCCTCCGCGCCATCCTTCTCTGGCTTCTTGGTTTGGCGAAAAGCCTGCCTGAACGATCTTTTCTTCGGTTGTTCCTCCATCATCACCGCGTGATGAGCGGACGCGTGCAATTATATATGCCCTTGAAGATAGGCGAACGTTGTGGAGCGGACGCAGCGCGCGCGCCCGCGTGGTAGGTCAACCGTGGTAGTCCCAGAGAATCTTGCGACGGTGGCGCGTCAAGCCGCGCAGGTGCGCTGTTCGAGCTTCGTTCTGGCTAATCCGCTGAAGTAGTCGATTGCGCCAGCATATGCGAAAGAGGAATGCGACGGGCGGATGTTGAGGGAGCGCGGTAGCCTGTAGAGATCACGTTCTGCTCCAAGGCATCATCAATAGTGAATTCGCTAGTGGAAACCGGTGCCAAGGTTCTAGTGAAAGACCGGGGCACCCTAGCAGTGACGGCTGTTGGCTATTCTTGGATCATATACCGTTGACATATAGAGCAAACAACAATCCCTTTCCACGCGACATCGAACACATTGGGCGGTTATCCGCCTGCTCCAAGCCATGGCCACTTCCCCGGACGCGCAGGCGCACCCTACCCCCTTCCGCTCTGCTGACAGCACCTCGCCTGATATCCAGCACCCGACCCCCGACCTGCAGTCACTCCAGGGGGCATACATTGGGAATATCGAGCGCCTCGAAGAGCATGCTGAGCGAATGAGCGAAAAGGGCTCTGATCTGGGAGAAGAAATACGGAAATTGCAGCTCGAACAAAAATTGTCCGACAGTCGCCGATCGTCCCTCCTTTCCGCCTCTGTGGCTGAGGAGCCTATACGAACTGTCGGCACCAGAAGTCGCGGTGCCTCCGCCAGCTCCTTCACAAACTCTATAGTGGACGTCAATGGTGCCGCCCGCTGGGGAGGATATTCGCCTGGCGGTTACAAGACCTCTCCTGCAGGATCTCTTCGATCAAGCATCTCACAACCGACAGCCCTGCAGCGACAACGCTCCAACTCGAAAGCGTCCCGACTCGATCAGATTATGCGCGTCGATGAAGAGGAGCAACAAGAAACAATGCAGAGAATAGAAGAGCACCCCGGGTCGCCGCCTCTGCAGGCTATCGACTCACAATACCCCGAACAGTCACCCCCTCTCACGCGGCCCCGTTCCGTCTCATCCTTTACGCGAAAGTACGACGAGATAGCGCAGGAGATCCAACAAGAGCTCCGCAATAGTGTCCTTCTTGACGATGACTACGGCCAGCAACAACAATCTGCACAACGGGCTTCCTACTACGACTACGCGGACCTGCCTGACCGACCCCCTACGGCGGCTTCGACCGATACCACCCATAAGCTGCGTACATTATGGCAGGACTTCGATGGTACACATTGTCCAGATACGGTTCCCGAAGAAGAGCCAGCCTCTTCTCAGGATCATGGCAGCCGAGAGTCTTCTTTTATGAAGCCTGCACCAGACCTGCCACCTCAGGGAGCACCACCTCCTGAGGACGGCATGGTCTACTACCCTGCGCCTGTCCCACGGATGCTCAACCTTCCCAAACGACTATCAAAATTACCAAATGCGAACATTCAAGCTAGGCGGCGTACCCAGCTTCTCGAGTCGATGCAAACCGAGAATCGAAAGTCCGCCCCTTGGCTCCTTGAAAAGGGTGGTGAATCACAATCACCAGCGGCGAACAGAAAAAGTCGAAACTTGGCCAATCTGCCCCCTCAATTGCGAGCGAGCGCATACTTTGATGCCCCTGCACCTGCACAGGAGTTCGAGGTGAAGGGTGAATCAGCGCAAGACACGCTGAATAACATCCTCGAAGCCTCTGCACATGCCCCTGTATCTGCTTTCACTGATCATCCATTTGCGGGACATGTGGGTGATGAGGTCTACGGGCAGGAGAAGAAGCATAAACGTACAGGCTCCAAGGCTAATGAGCTTGAAAAGATTGAGTCACGCAAGAGCCGCAGCTCGTTGAATCTTCTGGACACCCGACGAAACTCCAGTGGTGACCCACTCAACAAACTCAAGAAACGCAATAGTTCGGCAGATCTTAATCTGCTGACGGTGCGTGCTACTGAAAGTCGGATGAGCTTGGGCGCCGAGCTTGACCACCATGATCCGGACGCTAGGGGACCAGAGCCCGGGGATGAGGATGTCTCCAAGGCACACTCGGCTGATAGTGACCACGAAAAGTCTGGTGAAGAATCCGAGGAAGAAGAGGAACCGGAGGAGGAGTTCTTTGGCCCACCTACGACCCTGCTCGCTGAATTGCAGATGCGAAAGGCGCAACAGAAGAGTCGAAATCTTACTGCCGCCACAGCTTTTCCGAATGGCATGCATTCTACGCTGCTGGAGCTTGATGCCGTTGCGGAAATTGAAAGAAAGAAGCGCAGAAATCAGAAGGTGAACCTTGCCTGGGAAGTGCCCGAGGCTCTAGAACCAGGTGGTGATTCGGACGATGATGTTCCTTTAGGAGTCTTGTTTCCTGGCCGTGATGGTCTAGTCAGCAAAAAGCCGGGACAAGGCGCGGAAAAGCACGACTGGGACCGGCCTCTAGGGCTCATGGCTCAGCGTGAAATAGAGAACAACGAACCCCTTAGTCAAAGGCGGACTCGACTCTTTGGTGGCAAGCGAGACACGAGGCTTCTTGATGCAGGGAAACGAAACACGCAATTGGCGGAGTTGAACGGTCAAGGTCAGCAGCATCTCGCGGTTCCAGCATCTACAACGCCGCAACCAGAGTCGGAAGAAGATGAGGGCGAAACTCTTGCTCAGCGCATGCGTCGCATGAAGGACCAACAGGCACTTGATGAGGCGATCGTCGATGTACGGAAGAGTACTGTGAGCAACGACTTCGCTGCCGAGATGATGAATCAATTTGGCGTCAACGATGAAAAACCGAAACCTGCAGCATCCCCTGCAAACGATGGTGAAGAGGAAACTCTAGGCCAGCGTCGGGCTCGTCTACAGGCCGAAGCTCTAGCAAGAGGCGATGCCAATCCACACGGCAGTCGCCCTCCCCTCCGCGCCTCCATGTCCATGGCCGACATCCTCGGCGCCCACCCCATCGACCCCAACAACTCCGCACGCGGAGTCTCGGACGAACAGCTCCTATCCTCACTGCCGCAGGGTAGTCTCCTGCGCGCAAACGCAGAGAAGCAAGAGCGCCGTAGAGCATCTAGGATGGACTTGAACCGCCGAACATCGACCTACGCCCTCGACCAACCCCTCCTAGGCGAAGGCATCGGCAAGATCCCAGACGACCAACCCCTCGGCGCAAAAATCCAAGCCTACAAGGACAAAATGGCGGGGACGGGCGTTGCCACACCTATGACTGCGCCCGCAGCCGCACCCTCAATGATGTTCAACGGTACCACTATGCCCAACATGAACATGAATGCCTCCCATGTCCGCGCTCAATCTTCCCGGCCAGCGCGAGTCGTACTTTCCGCAAGGGCAGCCTATGATGCCGATGATGGGCATGAACAGCATGAACGGCATGAACGGCATCAATATGATGAACCCGCAGATGATGAGCATGCAGATGAACATGATGGGCGTCCCGATGAACGGGATGCAGGGCATGGCGTACCCGCAGATGGGAATGCCGGGCATGAGACAGAGCTCCATGGTAAACTTACCGCAGATGGGCATGGGTGGGATGCAGATGGGGATGCAGCCAGGCATGTCAATGATGATGGAGCCGCCGATGGATCCGAGGCAGAGGGATGTTATTGATCGCTGGAGGCAGAGCGTCATGCATTGAGCGAGCTTTAGCGTTTAGTCCAGTCGTGTCGATGCGTTTGGTTGGTTGCATTTAGCGTCTTGTTTTTGGGCATTGCGGGCATTGCGTGGCGTTTAGGTTTCATTCACTGTATGAGTAGGTCAGGGCTGGCATAGCGAATAGCGGTTGGTACAAGCATAGATAGATACATGGGCACCATGGTAATGTTGGGGGATCATTTTAGTATCGTTGTAATGATGTAGCGAAGCGAACGGTTCATTCTTTTCGATCAGGTCCTGGGTCAGCGATGCGACCTCTGCGGCAGCAGTGCAATCCGTGCTCTTTACAGACATCGTACTTATTTTTGAACCTCCACACGCTTCAGAAGCGTATGGAGCAAAGAGGAACTGCTGCTACCTTGATCGTCCACTGCTATTTTCGGGCTACCTGCATCCATTGGTGTTTACGGAATGCAAATCTCGGTCAATGTCACACAAGAGGACACCAAGTATGTTTAACGTTATTTCATTACTAGTATTGCTGCTCTCAAAGCAATAAAACGAGAACGCCAATAGTCCCGATGTACCTGGTATATAATCCTCGGGAGCCGTCGACCATCGAGCGACCGCGCGCAACCGATTGATCGAGCCCATCCGAGTTCCCATCCAATCCAATCCAATAACCCCCAATCATATCCAATTGATCAATACAAGACTATAGCACAGAGATACTCGCACCCTCGCGACCGACGCCGCGCGCCGCACGCCGCACACAAGCCATCAAAACGGTTCAAGCGCCGAAGTGCGGCTCGGAAGCGTCGTCGTTGCAAGCCATCTTCGAGTCCGGGCGCGTGTTCCACGACTTCTCCCACGAGCTGACGCTGCCGCACCACCAGGGGTCCTAGACCTGGCTCATGGCGGGCCCGCGCCTGATGCCGCCGCGCATGTTGACGCCCGAGGCGCTGCCGCCCATGACGGAGAAGGCGAGCGAGGCGACCCAGGCGGCCCAGCCGAACCAGAAGAAGGCCGTCGAGGCTTGGGCTTCGCGGCAGCGCTTCTCGGTGTCCGGAGAACCGTTGGTGATGTGGTTGGTGGTGGTGTAGTGCTGGGGTTGTTGGTTAGTTTGTGGAGTCCAACGGATATGTGGGGTGATGGGATGACCAGGGCCGGGGTTGGTTCGTTATGATGGTGGTGGAGAGAGTTGGGGGTCAAAGAGGAGAGGGAAGTGTTTCAGGGAGGACCTACATGATTGTTGCAACTATGTACGCCCAAATATGCGGCCGTTGCGACGGCAGCGCAGAACCAGAATAGCACGTTGAGCGTGTCGAGCACGACGTTGGCCATGGGGAAGCTGTAGCTGTCTAGGAGGGTCGTCGGCAGCAGGTACAGCAGTGACAGCAGGCCGAATGTCGCGACGAACATGTCGTAGTTGACCATTGCTGAGTTGCCCTTGAAGGCTGTGGCGATCATGTTGCCGACTAAGGCCATGATGATGATGGAGCAGATGAACTACGCATCGCGGATCAGTTCATTTGATGCGCGCAGGAAACGAAAATGGGTTGGATGTACCTGCCAGGACCGCAGTCCGATGCTCAGCGCCTTAGACACCATATTGCTGCTTTACTGCGCTGAAAGAAATTCAATGGGTTGCGAAGCTCTGTCGAGTATCGAATGACGCAGCGCTGGGGCCGAATAAAGAAACCGTCTGCTAGCAGGGCTGTCAGGACGCGAACGATGCAAGAAGTGGACTGAGGATCAAAAGGTGGAGCTTTTATTTCTCAAGACGAAGCGGAGCGCGTTGTGCCTGCTGTATATAAAGAGTCAGCGAAGTGTGGGTGTCAGACGGCGGCTCCTGGCGGTCCATCGTCATCGAGAGCAGCCTACGTCACAGCGGCGACCAAAAGGGTCCAGCGAATCGCCCGAGTCAAAGCATAAACACCCGGCTGCGCCGGATCGGGACTTACCTGCCGCTAGCGAAAGAATATCCACTGCTTCGAGTCGGACGTTCAGCAATTGCAGATGAATTGTGTTTAGAGTGCAGTTACAAGGACAGTGCAGAACGACGCGGGAGAGTCGGATGAATTGTTTTATGGGAGACGGGTGGTGGTGGACTACGGCGTGCGGGAGCGATGATTGGCCGCGTGGCGTTACTGTAGCAGCTGTGGCAGTGAGGCCCCGTTGACACGGTGATGCTACGTATAGGCAGGGATCGCATGCCATCACCGACCCAGTAGAAGCCCACCAAAAAGCCCGCCAGCCAATCTTCCGAGACGAACTACTGCCGCCCTATACGTAAGGCGCCGCGGGAGTATGACCTCTCCTCATCAAGTCTGGACCTGCAGTCGTGACTGGTCGCCACGACGAAGCACGTTTGTTGAACACATGCTCGCCCTCGTGCTGCTCACCGGACGCCGACCCCCGGATCGCTGCGATCATCGCTGATACGAGCAGGGCTAGGATGGTGCCGATGTTTACATCGATCGGCGTGCGCTTGCGCTGATTCTGGTCATCGTTTTGCCCATCAGTCTTGGGTGCTTGTTTACTTGACGTTTCCGGTGGTGTGACTGTTCATCAACGGCTTTCGAGATACCCGATCAAGCAGAGAAGAGAAGCCCCTGTGTGTTCCCGTGCTTTCCCCAGACTGCAAAGTCCTGGTCTTCTTTCAGGGGTGCCTATGTAGTACGAATGTACCTGGTGGCGTGATCAAGCATTGAACTTGAACCGTTGATCGATGCATGTGCACTAGCCCTTCGCCATTCCACCAAAACTCTGAACATGCATTGAAAAGCAACCACCTCCAGGATGCACCATGCATACGAAAACGATGCCCACATATATGCCCTCAAACTCTATCAAGTGCTGCATTGTCTGCATACGTACGTACGACGCATCCTAGAGTAGCTCGCACTTTGACTGCGCTTTAAGTTTCTAGTCACACATCCTCAGGCTAATTTCGCATCACTGCTTTTACTTGTGCTATCCGGCCGCCTACAAGATGATATGGTTCAAGTATTGTGTATACAAGGCCAAAGCAGCCAGCTGCGGTAGTCGCTCGCGTGCTCTCATGAAGCCCCCGTCCTCTCCGCTAGACATGTCCCAACCGTATCTGTATTGCAAAGACAAGAGTCTCGGTCTAAGCCACTTTTGAAGCTGGGATGCATCAGGCCCATCTCTGCCGGAGCAGGAGGATCTTCAGCGTTGCTCTCCGACCTCGTACTATGTGTACCTTGATCACCCTTCCGTGCCATTGAAACGGTTTCGAGAGGGTGTCGTGTAGTCGGTCTATGTTTGACGGCAGCAGTCTCAGACGATATCAGGGTTCGTAGCAGCGCTGCCGACTGTTGCACGAACGTTGGCGATCTAACCAGGGAATTCTTCGCTGTCGTGAATGATAATATGCACCTGTAGGAACGGCATGAGCAATTGAATACGACCTCATCGTCGGCTCGCGCTGTCGCTGTGGGCTCCTGTGCAACACAAGCTATTAGCCCTAGAATGAGGTGAACCATTGAGCGTGTACAACATCTCAAAAACAACTTGTTGAACGTGCTACTACCAACAGTAGAGGGTTATATCTCAAGGGCCTGTCATCAACGCTGAACTCTCCAGTGGGTAGTTGGTGTCGTTGCTGATGCACCAATATCCTTCTTTGATTCTTATGCGATGTTAGCGAGTGGCTCTGCACGCAATAGTGCTGCTCCTTAGGAGTGGGACCCGTGCAGTGACTTCTGTAGCTAGCTGTTAGGGTCATCAAAGTTTAATCTCCGCCCCTTCTGCGGTTGTCTCGAATGCTGAACCACGTAGTCAGGCATTGGGGTCGTCACCCACGCTTTTAGCTGCCTCTTGGGATATTCTCAAAGAGTTTATCGCCTGTTCCCACCGGAAGCCGGTTCGAAGCGTTTAGCCCATAGGAGGTCGTTGGTGTCCTCGCTGACCCCATAAAGTTTCTGTGTAATATTCTTTCCGATGCTGTCGTGACGCTTACCCCTGCATCCACAAATTCTCATCTCATTTGTATCTCCACTGTCGGATCAAAGCAATGTAGAGTAGTTTTGTGCAGGTACGACACAGGTGGCCATGTCAGCATGCTGCCACCGCTTCAACAACCGCGTCCGCTGTCTTCGAGGTGGACATGAAGTTGACATCCTATGTATGTCTTGCGTCTGCATGGTCTGCTCATGCTGGCGCTCTGAAGGAACCAGCTGTTGCTGCCGGTGTTGGCGCCGCTTCGGAAGGGCCGGAATGAGCGTGACGAGAAGGTCGTGGGCCAGAAGCACATGAATACTCCACTATTGTATGGTGTTTACCTTTTCCCCTGCGCCGGCGAGGCGCACGAATAGAGCTGGATGTCGGCCAAGTTCGAGCGGAGTGGCTGCGCAAGGTAGTCTCGGCGGGAAGGGGATCGGCGGATATGGAGGTAGAGTTTTCGGAGCCGGAGAAGGTATCGACATAGCTGCAGACGCGCGCCCTGAGGCTCTAGGAGAGGGCTGAATTGAGTCTAGAAAGAAAGATTTCGAGAGAAAGTTTGCGTAGGGTGGTGATCGTTGTCGTAGTGCGGCGATGAGCGGGCAGCTCGGCGGTGCCTTTGATGAGGAAGGAGGCAGAATTGAGCGTGGCGGGCTCGAAGAGAAACAAAGTGGAGGCAACTGGTGTAGGAGGCTCAAGGCATCCACAAGTATGCTCTTGTGCAATAGTTGAAGCCACCGACCGAGCAGATGCTGGGAGGAGAAATCTAAGGGGTTGAGCGTGCTGGCAAGGTAATCGTCAACACCGTGTTCACCGCAGGGGTGCTCTAGACACTCTGTGAGAGCCCCTAAGACCGAAAAGAACGGCCGACCCTCCTCAGCTGTGTGGCGCGACTGAGACAGGAAGACAGACGTTTGATATTCACCCTCCAAGCATAGGTGATGGAAAACTGCGAACTGTACCCTTGTCGTCGAGGGTGAAGTAAAATGCAGGGCAGCAGCCTCCCGGACAGGCGACAATGCCTTCCTAAACCCCTTCCCTTCTTTCCTGGAGGGCCTCCCTCAGATAGTAGACAAATTCTCTACAGGCGGGAACTGCTTGGTCGGGAACCTTCTTCTTGAAGTAAGATAGGCCGTGCATTGGACATATGTGGTTGTTTGTCCAAAGTTGATGCTTCCTTATGCTCTCCGCACAGCACTTCCGGTCCCTGTGGCCTCAACTCCCACCCAACCACCCTCTTGACACTCGCAGTCCACCGCGCCTGCACAACAACCCCCATCGCAGCTACGCAAGCACGCGTGTTGCTAAAGCCATGTTTTCACTGAAACAAGGTAGCCCCCATTCGAGTTCGCATCGCATAACATGATAGCACGTCTCCGACTTTAGCCACGAACGATTGAACCGTGAGTCCCAGCTATGCACCCGCCCTCAATGCACCCAGGCTCTCCCACTGCCTTTGCTCAAAACGATTCAAAGTTCTAAGCGCTCTGCCGGATCAGCACCCCAGCTCCAAGTGCTGGCGGGGTAGTCAGCTCTAGGAACGGCACCGTACCGAGCTTGCTGACAACAGGGCAGCCGACAAGCACGACAGTCGCCGAAGAACATACTCAAGAGCTACCGAAAGATGGTCAAGATGAGAGGCAAAGAGGGGGTCAATACGCAGCCAAGGCTCCGAGGCGGCACAGAACATCGGCCTCCGTAACAATAACCGAACGATCCGTACTTCGGACCGGGGTTCTCTACAAACGCGATGATGGACAAAAGAAAACAATGAAATTGAGACCAGCAAAAGAAGGGAACCAGCGGAATTAACCGCACATTGGATTGTGGCCCGGTGGAGCCCAGCATCTTCCGACAAGTTTTTCTTAACTGTCCAACTCTTCAAGATTCCGACTGAAGACGTGTGCAATCCTGCATTGCCTGCTGCAAGGAGACGCGGAAACTATAGTACAGACAGGGTTCGCCTGCTGCCACCTTGAACGGCATGGACTGGTGTTCCCCGAGAAGCTTGGACGAGGAGGTCAAGCTCAAAGATGCATGAAAATGCGGGGTCGAGCACCATTCCTAGCTAGAATGATCAACATGGGAAGGATATCCTGCCGTGCATTGTAGCGAACGCCGTGCTGGGTCCTTCGGGAGCACACCTCCAAACCACTGTACCTACGTTGCCTCGTGTAGTAGCGTTGGCGCTTAGCTTCAGGTACGACTGTTCATCAATCGTTCTGTGGCCTTTGGCGCGTCAGATGCGAATGGAGAATCGTCAGCAACCGAGGACGAGGCTGCAAGATGTTTCCCATGGGCGCTGGGAGAAGCACTGTGGTTCCAGAGAGTTTTGTGCGAGGATGTCGGTGGGCGCGTGATGTCCATGGCCCACCAGGACCTGGGTCCTTTCTGATGGCGTACCCTCCATCTCGATGGCACTGGCCGAGCGGGGTGCGATGGCGCTTGAAGCGAAGCAGAGTGGCGCGCATAAAGCCCTTCGACGTTCAAAGGGGGAGAATCGGGGCACCGTCGGGCCCAACCGAGTCCAGACGAAAAGAGGGGTCTGCTTAAAACCCTAGGGCGAGAAAGTGCTGTGCATCCCACATCCCAGCCCGCCGCTAAGCAACAGTCTCACGGCGGCGGCATTTTGATGAGGTGGAGAAGGCGAAGAGGACGAAGGATGTCACGACGCGCATGAAGGGGGCCGATGATTTGCTGTCATCTTGCCTGGTCCGCCTCGCTACCCCCGAACGGCAGCAGACAATTTGCAGCAGTTCGTCCCTAATTATACAAGGGCTAGCCTGCAGTTGGCCTGGTCGTCTCCGCATTTTGCGCATCTGCCACCTAAAGCCCCTGATCCTTGGCCTGCAGGAAGCCTCAAAGGCGTTGGAGGTGCGCCTTCTGGTCTTTCCCACCTCTGTGTCTGTGATGCGCACGCTGCCTCGAGGATTTTTTTACTTGTGCGGCTGGAAACATCTCGCCTGCCAATCTTCCATCGCAAGCTGACTGTCCCCAACGCTCGTCTCCACTTGAACGAACCGTAGTCGACCGTGTCTTTCGACGGACTCTGGTGATCTCCGTGTTTGAGCAGCGTCGAACCACCGCCCGTGGAAGCAAACTCGTCCCCCCCTCCGGTCTTTTGTGTCCGATCATTGTCGCCATCTTTATCGATCTCTTCATCAGTCGCTCGGGGTACAGAGCGACAATGCGCCTGCACCAGTAGGCGCGCATACCCTAGGCCCGATAACTGGTTTGCGCTCGACGAGGCAGAGCTCAACTGGTAGAACGGTGGCGCATTCCCACATTCTTTCTTGTCTGAGCCTTCCTCGTAGACTGCCGGCCTGTATATTTTCATGCGACGACTGATGCCCTAGTATAAACCGTCTTGTTTTTTGCACGATTTTCTGCGCCATTTGAAAGACTAGGGATAGACTGGATCAAGAGCTTGGTGTTTCTGGTTTACGTTTGAGGTATGCGCATCGCCGTGAGCAATCAGCTCATCTCGAGATCATGGTGATCGAGGCTCACTGTCCACATCAGTCATTTCCGGATACAAAATTGTTTTCAAGAAGTACGTTTGTCACCGAGATAGACTGTGGGTACGTCTGATTTCTTACTCTCTTTGGGAAGAGCGGGGTCTTCAGCCCATTAGCCCCAACTACGAGCCCTACTGGCAGAAGATAGGAGACTCCTTTGTGAAGAACGAAGATTGACAGCCGATCAGTATAAACTCCTGGGGATCCAATAGAAGGGTTCGAATTTAACGATTTCACCGCCGCCGAGGTGTATCTTCTTGTACTAAGGTAAGCATCAAGTTCCTTCCCGTCTCGTTACGCCTTCAATCTCTCGAATCTCTGTCTGCTTGTACTGTTGTTCTCTCCTCGCGTGCTGGAGGCTCTTAGGTAGTGTGCTGCCGTCGCTGTCCTGGGCGGGCAAGACGAGGCTGAGGGAGCTTCGCAATATCGGCGCCGTTGGCGAAGGGAATCTGCAAACGTGCGGCGAGGGATCGTCTGTCATTATCAAAAGTCTCTCCGCCTTTGTGTAATGGCGGCGTACCTCGCGGCATCCTGATTCGGCGCGAACGAGTTGCGGTGTGAGTGTGTGTGTGTGGGAACGGGGTGGTGTGGTAAACGGAGGCCCCTGGAAGCCCACGATGCCGCCTCAAAGAGCCAACACGTTTCTCATTCTCGATTTACATGCAAACACGCATACAAGGGCTCTCCTTTTCGAGTCGAGTCTTCATTCTCGCTGTGCACCTAGCTAAGATGCGGTATGAACAACAGTAATTCCTAAAGCGTATTGGTAGACCGCGCTGCGTCTGCATCGACACTATCACAAGCAAGCGGCACCGGCGTCCTTCCTCAGAGTCAAACGCCTGAGGGCCTGCGCTCCCCCCAGCTTGCGTGCATAAAACCTCGCTTCTGGCGCTGCCTCTTTCCTCCCTCCACCACCCGGCACGCTACCCTTTCTCTCACACCCTTGCACCCTCTTCTTCTTCCTCTTCTTCTGCACGCATCCTCCCTCATACTTTTCAGAAAGACCGGCTCGGGCCACAGCTGCTGCAGCTCCTGTGGGCCGCCGGCAACCCCCCGACACGTCTTGTCGTGCTTTGCAGCCAGCGCAACGACACCAGACAAACGGCAGTTCCTCCCTATCGTCTATCTCTAGACTATTTTTGCGACAGAGCGAGAGTGCCTCCACGGCTACGCCCTCGCCAAAACTTGTCCAGCTTCAATCGACCTTCTCGTCGTCGTCTGGTCCTGAGCGCACACAGGTGAGTGCAGCAATACATCACACCCCGAGTTTACATTTCTCGGTCGCAGCAAACTCGAATCACCCTACCTTGCGGTAACTCCGACGAGTCTCGAGTACAATTGGCACCCATTTTCCTCTTGTCTCGAGGCTTCTGTCTGGATGAGGCAAACCACCGAGCGCTCCTTCCTTTCTCATCTGCCCCACGCTCGTTCGAAAGCATGCTAACATAAGCTTTGCGTAGAATACTGCTAAACACATCTGTTCGCAAGACTTACCTACAACGGCAAGCTAGAGCAAATTCGACCTCCATCTGCTCCCTTGGCCGTCGTCTGCTCTATCCTTTCGGGCATCTACCTGCTCCTCTGTGTAACTGCGGAACTCTTCTACACCCGCTCAGTCCTGCCTTACTAAATCACGCGAGTTACAGAGCTAGGTAAGTTTCGTTCATCCTTGTGCTACAGCTTCGACATGAGGCGATGTCACCCAGAGTCAAACAAGCGTCAATTCTATACTAGGAAGCGCATAGCGCATCTGCATCGTCATATAACACCTTCTCCTAATCATGTCGCTGTTCATCATCGCCCTTCAGTCATTAAATCTAGAGTGCCTATGCTAATCGTTTGACTTTCCGTCTTTATAGGTGGACATTACTTGGAAATATAGAACTGGGTGGCCGATAGTACTTGACAGCATCTACCTACCATTGCTCCAAACAGGCAAGACGTGCATCTAGCACTTATTACAGTGAACAAGCTGTGGGCATAAAATAGACAATATTCCCTACGGTATACCAAGACCCAAGGTATGCGTCCCTCCAATTCACGTCACGTCTTGGCTATTCTCTAACCATGTCAGATTCACAAGGACAAGATGTCGACCAATACTTTCAAGAACAACCTCACTGTTGGCGGGTCGACTTTTGACAAATCTAAGCTGGCTATGCGACGTCCGACACCCGATAGTGACGTCCTAGCTTCAAGCGACGACGACCACGATAACATCGCACCCACTCGACCTGTCGGCCTTCCATATGCTTCAGGACGTCGACAATCATGGTTGTCCGACATCCCAAATCGAAAGATGTCATTGCCATCGGTGTCGTTGGGTTCACAGCCCGCGACTCCTTCACTTGATTTGTCGAACCAGATTAGACCGACGACAACGTGGAACGTCTCTAGCTTCACCGCAAGTCCCTCAGCCAATCGCACAAAAGATGTCCTCCCCTCACCGACATCCGCTCATGGCCCAGGTGACAAGTCATTCGGAGCCGCTCCATCCTCCGAAACTGATGATACAGTGGGCTTCTTACTTGGCCAGCACGGCGTTCGCAAATCTGTGCGATCCCAATCCTACAGCGTCGGCCAAGGCGATATTGACAACCAAGCATCCCGTTTGCGATCTTCCCTTCGCCATCGGCCCTCGAAACCCAGCTTGCTTGGCGAGTCTGCGGTCGGTCTCGGACAGCTCCGGGAGGACGACATCGACGAGATTGAGTCGTCGAACGGATCACAGCAAGGGATTGCCCTACCAGCAGGCTATTGGGATCGTGAACGCGAGCAGAAAGCGATGGTCTTGAAGCAAGTTGCTATCGACAACGCGCGCACGCGTAGCCGCGGTTCGTTTGCCGCAGAGTCCTCTGGCCCACCAGGACTACATCGAAAGCTGTCCCTCAGCGCTCGCAGTATGACCCAGAATGATATCCCTGAGGACTCCAGTGATGCATATGGTTCTGACAATCTGGTTATGCCTCTCATGCGCCGGTATAGTGAGCACGTGGGCGGTTTGGCGCAGGGAGAAGAGACCTACCAAGGAGGCGACTCACAAGGCTGGCCTGGTAGCATCCAGCGCCTGAATGCTGATGCTCTCGGTCGTCGCCACTCTTTCGCTCATTACGGAAGTAACATTTCCACCTTCTCGCACCCAACGCTCGGCAATACTCAAGAGGAAGATGAGGAGGCCTCCCCTCTGAACAAGCCTGCATCCCCAGATCCTTCAGATTCTGGTGCCTTTGAGATCGCGGCTTACTTTAACGGCTTCGGCCCCGCCTCTCGTGCGATCAATGCGTCTGCCATCTCGGCCGCGCATCCAGCTCCTACTGTCTCGCACCCTCCCCCTCCACAAGGTAACGCTTACTCAGTTCCTTCGGCCTTCGGTCGCCCCGGTCGCCGCATCTATGTCGTTGCCTTCAAGTGCTCGCGTGCGGATATATACTACCTCTATGAGAATACCGGACTGGAGATCCGTTGTGGTGACCTTGTTATTGTCGAGGGTGATCGTGGACACGATCTTGGCCAAGTCACCCAAGCAGATGTATCTATGGAGGATGCAAAGCGCTTCAAGAATGAAGCTAATGACGAGCACTTTAGGTGGCTGGTCATGTTCTCGCAATACTCGACTGCTGGGAGTTCGAATAAGAACCGAATGCTTGGCGCCCTTCATCGGGGCCACGAGCTCCCTAAGACCGGCAACCGTGCTCCGCTCACCGGCATGGGTGTTCAGCAAGATCCTGACAATAAGCCTCGCATGATCAAGCGCCTGGCACAGCAGCACGAGATCCTACACCTGCGAGACAAGGAGGGTGAAGAGGCTAGGGCAAAGCGGATGGCCACTGATAAGGCCTTGGATCACGACCTTCCTATGGAGATCCTTGATGCAGAATTCCAGTGGTGAGTGTTCCTACTATCTTTGAGCTTCACATGACTAATAAGATGAATAGGGATCATCACAAGATCAGCTTCTTCTACTATGCTGAGGCATACGTTGACTTCAAGGTGTTGGTGACCGACCTATTCAAGCATTACAAGATTCGCATCTGGATGTCAGCCGTCAATCCCGCGTCCGTTGTGAACCCCGCAGGAATGCAGATCAAGCCGCCCTCTGGTATTGGTCCTGGAGCTATTGTACCCAACAATGCACCCAATGCCTCGCTTTCTGTCGGTCCTCTATTTGGCAACAACTCCTATCGCTCCAATGAGCAGCAGTATGGTAAGTACTTTGAATTCCATGTATATCTTCAACTAACAAAACTAGGTGGCCGTGGACGTGGCAGCAACACCCAAGGTTCCTACGGCGACAACTACTACCCTTTCTCCCACCAAATTCCTGCTTTCCCTGCGCAGAACTTTCAGATGCAGCAGTGGGGTCAGCAGCACTTGGCTACGGACATGTATGGACGTTACGACCCTGGTGCCAATGCTAATCGCAGTCCCATGAATATGGGGGCATGGTATCCGCCAGCCACCTATGCTGCATCACCAGCATTCAATAATGCCTCGAGCGCTGCATCATTCCGTGGTGGCTATCCGGCTTCGGCCGGTCCTGGCTTTGCCGGCTATTCCGCCTCTGGTGCTGTTTCTGCTTCGTATGCTGCGGCCCCTCCATTCAACCCTTTCCCCACCTCTAGTCCTGGATCTTCCTCTACTACCGGAGCTGCCCCCTTTGTGGGTTTTGATCCGGACATGCTAGCGGCGATGGCGACTCTTTCATTCAAGTAGGTTTCCTGTTCCTGCTCAGCTCACAAGGTTCTGGAGTCTTATCTTTTCTTTTCTTGCGATTGTTCATGGATCCGGTATGAATGATTACGGCTTCTGATGCTGTGGCATTTCGAAGGCTGAATAGCCCAAGTGTGGTTTCTATTTTGGCAGGTGGTATAACTCTTCTCTTTCCGATCTTTGACGTGTAGCGTGGAGGACAGGCGACTCTCTTCGTCATGCATGGCGAGATGTGAGAATGCAAAATGCGTGTCTCTTAATGAAAATGGTAGATAAAATTTCCTTCTTGGACATCACTTGCTTGCCTTTGCAACATGAGAACTGTGTGTGTATTGACTTCCCTATGATGATGTGTTGTGAGTGTTGCTACTATGGTGTGGAGACTTTAGCGCAGGCGTATGATTGTTTTTGAGAGAGTTTAATATCTATTATGTGACTTAATATAACAAAACTTCGATAGATATGTATGTGCATAGAATGATTCGTTGTGACTTGTTAGGAGATGCTAATCTGAAGCTATCGGCTCGGTATTTCACTGTGCTTGGTAGATGCCGACTTTTGTACTATAAGGCCTGGGAAACCACGCGAGAGAATATCTCACAAGATATTCGAAGGCATTACACATCCTAAGTTGACACATCATGGGTGATGAGTGGTGGGTGGCACATCGTGCCTTCCTACACTGTCAGATACAAGGACTCAATCCCGTCGATCAGGTCCCGAGCCCCTCACTCGGACACCACGCTGCCTGACGTAGATACCAAGTAAACCGTCCAACCCGAATAATATCATGCATCGTGAACATAAAAAGCGCGCAGCGAACCACGATGAAGCGAGCATTAACAGCCAGTGGGTGAAGTATCAGTGAAAGCAAGAATGGCACACTAACAGCAACACCAGGCAAATGCTCGCGTTCTCGGCGCAGATGATGAGGCCGAAGGGAGACGAGAAGGAAATCGAAGCCTTTCGCAAGAAGGTGGCAGCTGATAAGCACGAGCTGAAAGCTTTACTTCAACGGCGACTGGAGCAAGCGTGAGTTCTCCGAATCTCGCAAGGTCAAGTCTGCACAGATCCTGAGGCTGACAACTTCTTTGCTGCAGTGAGAACAACGATGCCTGCCGCCAGAACGAGATGTCTACCCTCATCGCTGAAGCTCTCACAAAGTCCAACAGAGTCACTCAACGCGAGCCTGCAACATTCCCCAATACCAAGATCGCCAGCAATACTATCTTCGAGTCCGCCAATAAGGTAGACACAGCATGTCGGAGCCTGCTGTCCGAGTATAAGGACTTTGAGGAGATGATTGAGAAGATGGCAGGAGATCAGGACACTGCAATCATAGAGAAGTGGACGCAAGAGGTCAAGGAGACGGAAAGGCTCATCAAGCTCGGTCACAGGACGGCAGTGAGGAACGTCAAGAAGGTGTTAGGCACAGAGCTAGAGGGAGCTCAGATAGCGGAGGAAGAAGATGGAGGATTTGGACTGCCGCAGAAGGAATTGAACATGGAGCTACTAGATAGTCTCAGATATGCGGAGAGAGGCGTCAAGCGTATGGTCAAAAGTCTGCCGAAGGACGTTGACTGAGAAAATGATCCTCACTCCACGATACGGTGATTTGGGGATGATCAAGGGAGTACTCACTGATGCGACCTGCGCCCATGTAATTTTATCAGAGCAAGGACAATGGATTTCTTAGTCGATGTTCTCCCGGTTCATAGTAGTCCGTCCAAACTCCCTAGTGCAGTATATGGTATAGCGCAAATCCTTGCTGCGCGCCAAGAGTCCGGTTAGTCAGCACCACACAACGCGAAATTCGCTTCGCTTGGATTCAACTTCAAATCGCCCACTTCAACCCGCCGCCTACTAACACCACAGCACAATCAGCCAAGATGGGTGCCCTCAAGTATGTCGAGGAGCTTCAGAAGAAGAAGCAGTCGGACATGATGCGCTTCTTGATGCGCGTTCGCGTACGTATCAGACATTTGTTGCAAAGACGATCTCGCTAACTTTTTTGACAGTGCTGGGAGGTATGAATCACTTTTCCTGAGGTCTCCGGGCCTCAATTGATGTTGCTCGTTGAACATAGCTGAGAGTGCATCAATAGCTCCGCCAACTCAAGGTCATCCACCGTGCCAGCCGCCCGTCGCGCCCCGACAAGGCCCGTCGTCTCGGATACAAGGCCAAGCAGGGCTACGTTATCTACCGCATTCGCGTCCGCCGTGGAGGTCGCAAGAGGCCTGTGCCCAAGTATGTCTATCGCATCCTACATCATGTGCGGACAATGGCTAACAGAAAATTTTAGGGGCGCCACCTATGGTATGCAGCTCGAAAATTGGAAGATGAGATGGAGTCTAACACTACAACAGGCAAGCCCACCAACCAGGGTGTGAACCAACTTAAGTACCAGCGCTCCCTCAAGTCGACCGCTGAGGAGCGTGTCGGACGCCGCTGCGCCAACCTCCGCGTCCTGAACTCATACTGGATCAACCAGGACTCGACCTACAAGTACTACGAAGTCATCCTCGTCGACCCCTCCCACAAGGCCATCCGCCGCGATCCCCGTATCAACTGGATCGTCAAGCCTGTCCACAAGCACCGCGAGAGCCGCGGTCTCACTGCTACCGGCAAGAAGAGTCGTGGTTTGGGCAAGGGACACGGCTACCACAAGACGACAGCCGGCAGGAGGAAGACTTGGAAGAGGCACAACACCCTCTCCCCTCTGGCGTTACCGCTAGATGCGTTGAGGCTATTGCGCGCATGGTGGACCGCATGGTCAATCTTTTCGAGCGAGTGGGTTGGCGTGAATGGAAAAGCTGCTCAGGGCTACATAGTTTCCCTCGTCTGATCTGGTTAGGGGCGGACAGGATGTCAAAATGAATTCAAATGAGTTCACGATTTTCGATACCCATATGGTATTACCTGCACAATCATGATGCCCTTCTTTCCGTGCTGTCTAGTTCGACGCAGTCGGCCTGGAGTTTCAGAGAAACGCTCTGATGTTGCGATCGCTCACCGGTATCGCTACGAGGAGCCCAACGTGATTAGATGACGACGTCAGTCTTGCAGGCATCTGAATGCGCAGCGACCCAAACCCGAAGGCAACATGTTTTTGCCAACGCACGCAGCGCAAATTCAGGCGCATTTCCGAATAGCCCTTGTTAGGAGGACGCGGTCGCCTTCTAGTGCCCGCTTCACTAGTGTCTTGTGCAGCTAGGATACGCCTGAAGGCTGAGTTGGGCAAGGCATCGCAGGCGGCTCGCTGAGCTTGGCCCCGCCAAAAACACGCGACGCCAGGTCAACGAGCACAGCTTACAGCGTTCGGATACCCTTCGACATCTGCTTCTGTGCTCTTTATCTTGCAGGCCATGCGACGCTTCTCGTGACACCCACAACTTCAGCAACTTTTCTGGCTAGAGTTATTTACAAACAATGCTCGCCAGCCGCGACCACGCGCACAGGTCGTCGTCTGAGTGACTTCGCCTCACAAGCGCCTAAACAAAACAGCGAAAGGGCAAGCCAGCCTTCACCAGAGCCACCGCGTCTGCCTGCTGGCATAAACCAAGCAGCCGTCCATTTCACGGCGCTGCTGTCCCCTCTTCAACCCTTGCCCCGATTGTCGCTCCCAGCATGGCGAAAATTGATTCCTCACGCAACTACTACGCGGATCTGAGCATTCCTGCAAATGCCAGCGACAACGATATCCGCAAGTCTTTTCGCAAACTTGCGCTTGAATGCCATCCCGATCGACATCCGGGCCAGGAGCAGGAATGGGTCGCAAAGTTCCAGCAGATCCAAGCTGCGCATGAGATTCTGAGCGATCCGCAGCAGCGCGCGAAATACGACCAAGAGAGGAGGAAATACAGGAACCTGCACATCCCGCCGTACCATCCTCCCAACACGCCGCGAAGTCGTCCGCCTCCGCCTCCTCGCAACGCCTACACGAGCACGCCCAACGGTGGGCAATACTACCGTCCTCCCCCGCCAAAGCCGCAGCCGCAGCCGCAGCCTCAGCCTTTCGCCCAACGACCGCCACCACCGCAGCATAATAGTACCTTCACGAACGGCGCAGACCGCTTCACGAGCAATAATTTCAGGAGACCGCCAACCGCGCCAAAACCAACCTCTCAAAAAGATGCGGACGCACGGGCGAATGTGTTTTCGGCGTGGCAGAAGATGAAGCAGCCCAGGGCAGAGCAGCCAAAAACATACAATCCAAACAATCCTTATAACCCCAACGGTGTGCCCTTTGGCCGCAGCCAGAGCACGAGGATGCCCTCGTCAAGCAAGAAAGGCTTCGACCCGGGCTCAGCTGGCGCAGATGAAGGCCAGGCGCGCTCGGCATATCGTTCTAACTATGAGCGACCAAAGGCATCTCCCTTAGACGAAGAGGCAGCACAAGATGTGCCATTTGCAGAGGCGAACCGAGTCCGAACGCCATACGCCTCGACCAAATCAGGAGAGCGCACGTCGATGTTTGGGGATGGCGTAGGCAGATCCGCCAGCGTTCGCAACTCACCCACCAACCCGTATCGCCCCGGCTCCTCTGCGGATCCAGGGTTTCATTCGGACTCGGGACATCGACCGCAACGGGCCTCATATGGTGGTCCTGCGAAAGACAATCCTTTTCCACACATGTATGTCTCCAGCAGTGACGAAGAAGAAGATGTAAGATCTAGCCAAGGCAAGAAATCGCGTGCTCCACCCCCACCCAGGGAGTCACCACAACAGCAGCCGAGCTCAGGACAGGGCATCTTTGGATCTCAGCAGCAGAATTTCTATCAGGCCAATGGCTCTTCACCAAACCCGTTCAAGAGCAAAAGCGAAGAAAGCATCAACATGAAGTTCTCACCATCGGATTGGAGTGGCACATTTCAAGGCAAACCGGATTACTTCATTCCAAACCCTCAGAAGGGGAGCACAGGCAAAGGGCGTATGTCACCTTCCCGTGGCAGGTCTACTCAACGCACAGCGACAGAGAAGAAACCCGTCGCAGGACAGTCGCAACCACCTCCACCTGTGTCTTCGTTCGCTCAATCGCAATCGTCTCAGATGCCGCCGCCGCCGCCACTATTCACCCAGCCACTCAACACACAGACAGAATTTCCAAGCGGAAGCGCTTCAGCACCGCACACCGCTAAGTTCGAGCCAGGAGATTGGGCGGAGACCTTCAAAGAACCAAGCTGGGCTTATCCAAACCCAGCGCAGACCAAAGAGACTTCTCCACGGCGCGCCTCTGCCGCTCCAAAACGACCGAATCCCGCTCGCAAAGGCTCTGTAGCTCCTGAAGGTGGCTCAAATGCTGAGGGACAATCAGAGAGGAAGGCAAAATATCAAGCCTTTGCCGAAGACGTCGGTGGTGATGCCATGGACGTAGACTCCGACTACGAACCTCCGACAGAGAAACCAAAACCTGCAACAGCTTCCGCGCCTGTGGCGAGTCGAACCAGAGCCAAGGCTACAGGAACAGTTGCGGCGTCGAACGGGGCTGCTGCCTCTGTGTCTTCTGCTGATAAGCCTTCGGCTCCAGGTCTCAGTGGACTGGCTGGATTGGGCAATGTTGAGCCGTTCCTTCCTCCTACGAACCAAGGATTAGGGCTTGATGGGCTCAAGGATGCGTTGCCTTTCAAATCTGAGGCTTCACATAATCATCCGACAAAGCCCAACACGGCCCAGAAACTGAAGTATCCAGAAGTACCTTTGGCGCCGAACGTACCGCAGAAGCTCGACCCAGCTTCCACACAGGACTATCTCAGTCGTATGGACAGTTATGTTAAGCAATATCGGGTGTGGAACCAGAATATGCTTAGTCATTTTGCGGCGCGCAATGAAGAGCTTCAGGACTTGGACGATCGTTTCGTACAACAGCGCGGTGAGACGACGAGAAAGATCGGCTTCCCAGGTTATCTATCTAGAATGAAGGAAGACGAGAAGATCTTGGAGACGTGGAGACTTGGGCAGGAAATGCACATCAGCGCAATGATGAAGTGTCAGGACGTGCGCAACAAAACCATGAAACAGTACTTACATACCGGCTAAGTGGCCACATCCTGAAGTGCAACTTCGAGACCACTTGTACTGATGCAGTATAGAAATACTCAAGAGATGGATTGTTCTACAAGGAAATCTAGCAGCCCACTAGCGAACGTTTGGAAGCAGGCTTTTGGTAATGCGTGTAGGCGTGGCGGTGCGGCTGCTCCTGGTATAGTTCCGAAGGCCAGAACTAAGAGACTGGCGCCGGATAGAGCGCTTGAAGCAGACAAGGTGGGTTGTGCAAGATTCGGTGGTGTACACAGGCCGCTTCCTGCCATCACTATGAAGAACATGCAGACGAAGCGCTTCTTGGGGTGAGCGGGGTTTTGGGGCTTCGGGTCAGGCTTTCGCCTTGTGGCACAATATTGCAAGATACCCTCGGGACAGCGTTCAGCAATATGGAGTTGTTGGAGCCTTGCGAAGCATATGTATTTTAGCGCGAGCGACGAATGGATCACGTCACATGCACGAGTGGACTTTCTGGGTCGACCGTTGAAACAAGTGTCTCCACCCAATCTTCTTGTCGATTACGGGCTGCAGGTGTCACTTTGTCATACCCAGGCTACCGGTCCGTGGAACAGTTCGGCTGTGCTGATCACAGATCTCTAGATTTGCAGGATCACTACATGGTTCCTGTGAGATCGCTGCATGGGCTTTATGCATGCGTTATAGAGTATGTTGTTGACTTTTTCACGTCGAACGCCTGCCACGCGTCGTCAGTTTAAGCCGCGAAAGTTTGGTGGAGCTGGTGGATCGCAGGCCGCCCTTGGGTCGCTAGATTGGCGCCATTGATGGCCCTGATACTACACAAGTGCCTGTGTGCTCAGTGTGCTTATCGACATTCTTTGCCTCATGCTGCATCACGTCTTATGTCCGTTCTCGCCATTCATACGTAGAACATTCACAAACTTGCTAAAAGAAGAACAAGGCAGGTCCATCCGATCTCTCATCGGCGCCGATCGCAACTCTGCAGCAGATCTCGGAAGTTCACGCAGCCCGTCTCGGCAGGGGTACCTACATTGTGCCCACCGTGTTGCGGGGACGGGCTCGTGCTACTACGCGGCGTTCCTCGACCCTTTCACGGGCGGACCGCGAAGCTAGGGCTAGACTTACGCAATGGGCTCGAGGAATGTGGTTCTAGAGCAACATGGGCTTTCGATGGCAGTCCGTACACGTACGTTTTTCTTGCCAATCGACCTTCCACGTTACGTGAAAACTATCTTTCGATTATTCGATTTGGGGTAGAGACAGGAGTCAAGGCCACGATTGCAGGGCGTGCCGGTACTCGAAGCAAGGCCAAGGTCGTACGCGAGGCTCGAGGCACCGTCTGACGGTGTACGTGGACTGCTTTGAGAGTCTGGTCTTGGATGGTGTCTTGGGGTGGGTGAGTGAAAGGTGGCAGAGTCACTCTTGCCTTTTCCGATATCTATACCAGCCGGTCCTTTCCATGTCACTTGCAATCCTGGCATTCGCGTTATAATCTTCGTCTCGGCGACGCTGAGGAGAATATGGCGCGCTACATGGAGGCACCGTGGAATAGGCCTTTGCCTACGTCTCCGCGGCATGGGCAGCTGGGAAACGCGGCGATGCGGTGGGCGTTTGGGAGGAGAGGGAGGGTGGCAATGGTGACGGTGTTACTTGTCGTACTCATGCTTATGGCGGGTGCGAAGAGAAGCCAGGTGAGTTTCTTCCCTGGGCTGAACCGGATATAAGCAGCAGGAGCGGTGCTTGCCCTTGACGAAGTCGGAACAGTTAGGTACTAACCACTCGCAGACCATATCCACATCCTACCAAACCATCTCGTCAAACTACCACCATCTCTCTTCATGGCGACCCCATCTGCCGCACCTTCCTGCATCCATATCGACATCCTTCCGTAAACCCTCCAGCACCGCACTCAAGCTCGAAAATGGCACCATTTCGCATGTGCCTTCTAATCTCCAGAAGTCCTCGCCCAACCTCCACCTCGTTCTGTCGTCTCTCGAGCATGATCTTGACTTCTGCAAGACTACCATGTCTGCTATGGTCATGAATTATCCTCCGCCGACTATTGTCAATGGATTCGGGAGGGTGGGGAAGGCGGAATGGGAGAGAGAGAAGCTACAGAGCGTGTTGGTATACTTGGAGGATGCGAGGGTCGTCAAGGATGAGGATCTCATCTTGCTGGTTGATGGCAGGGATACGTGGTTTCACCTTCCAAGCGAGGTGATGGTCAGGCAGTATATGACTGTAGTGGAGGATGCAAATCGACGTTTGCATAACATGTACGGCAAGCAATTCTCGGAAACGATTATCTTCGGGGCGAGGAAGACGTGCGAGGGAAATGACATGGCATGTAAACAGATGCCACCTTCTGTCCTACCGAACAATACATACGGAGAGCAACAGGAGGCAAAGACAGAGCTTGTGCCTGCAAGATTTCTAGATGCAGACATGCTCATGGGGCCTGTCAAGGATTTGAGGAAGTTGTATAGGGTGGCCGCGGAGATATTAGAGGAGGATCGGACTCGGTCTGTGACTGTGCAGTCCGTCATGAGCAAGATCTTTGGGGAACAGATGCTTGCAAGAGCTATGAATCGGAAAGCAAAATGGCCTATCGCATCGAAATTGGTCAATCATCTTACTGTCGCACTTGCGGGAATCAAAGGGGCAGAAAGAATTGCTAATGTCACGGTCGAGCCGGATCGCCGAAACGAATTCTCTGTCGGCCTCGACTACACGCATGCACTCTTCCAGCCTCTAACGGACTGCGCGGACAACGAACTTGTCCAGATTACTCGCAGCAATCAATCGGAGCCATCGCAAGCACCAGAACCACCTCTCGACCTCCCCGTCGCCTTCCAAAACGCAACAGGTCCCTTTTGGGCACCCGATTTTACTAAAAATGACCCTTCTCCTAACGAAAAACCAGCCTACATTGACAAACTAGAATTCAAATATGAGCTCGACAAACTCAAGCACCGCGACACGCCCTGGACAGATATACCGTTCGTTCGCAACACTTACACCGGTGCCATCCCCGCAACGCTCCATGTAACGTACCGTCATCGGTCCGCCTCCACCTCACCCGAGGAGCGTAACATGCTCCTCGGCTCCACGCCCTCCCACAGCGCAAACGTAACGTGGACATCGCTGTGGTACTCAGGCTACGAGCGCGCCCTCCTCCGCCGCTACTTCCGCACTCCGCAGTCGCCAATCGGATACCACAACGCAGCCGTAGGCGGTGACCTCCTATGGGACCAGCGCGGAGGCCGTGGCGGCGTCTGGACTGCGGAATCTGGTTTGTGGCTGCCGTGGGGCGAGGTCGATGGCGTGTGTGGGACCTATGACATCCTCAAAGACGTCTTCGGGGATAAGAAGGGCGTGTGGTTTCATGAAGATGAGGACGGCGGGGGCAGGAAGGGAAGGGAAGAAGAAGAAGAGGAGTGGAAGCAGAGGATGGAGAAGGAGGCGAAGGAGGATGCAGAGTGGGCGCAGAGGGTGGCGAAGGAGCAGCTAGAGGAGGAGAAGAGAGAAAGGGAAAAGTTGGAGAAAGAGAGACAGAGGATAGAGGAGAAAGATAGGCTAGATAGGGAGACTAAAGAAAGGGCGCAGATTGAGCAGCAAAATGCTGAGCTTGCGGCTGCGGCGGCGGCTTTTGAGCAGGAAGGCGCTGCGTTGGGGATAGGGAAGGGACTTGCTAGCCCGGGGTCTGTCGAGCAAGACAGCGCCGCGGTGCAGGTTACGGGATGGAAGGGAATGCGGAGGAGGTGGTTTGCGTAGAAAGCTTGCTCGCTCAAGCCTTTACTCGAAATGGACGCGTGGACTTCATCAAAGCGCGGGAATGATGGTTTAACGGCATACTATAGACGCGTACTTGTTTTCTTTTTAAGCCTATACCTTCTGGCTTTCCGCTCTATCAAGTCCATACGGCGTTGTTGGGGTAGACATATACCACGGCGTATCATTAATCGCATGAATTAGAAGTCTTTTGTCCTTGAGGACGAGGAGTATGGCGCTCTTGAAATAAATATGCAATGACAAACGACTGAGTAGCTTTCGATCCAATAGCCATGAATCACTCCAAAGCATCACGTATTACACCACATCACGATCGTCAGACCCCGCATTTGATCTCATGCATCATATTAGTAAATTCTTAGGTTTGTTAACTTTTCTTCCCTCTTCCTCTTCAAAATCTGCAGTGGGAGCTACAGCACGATATAAAAACAACGCTATGCCGTAAAACAAGAAATCATGCGCTCGCTGGCGCGAATGGGGTATATAACATGCTCCCAAATGGAGCAAAGCCACTGCAAAAGAACGCCATGAGTGTATAGACGTGCCCAAATGTATAGGTGTCAGGAGAGAGTAGAGGCGTAGAAGGGCCTCCGGGCTTGGAGAATGCCCGATGGTACAGAGAATAAGTAGGCGATGGATTGATTGATGTCCGTCAAACATCCTAGCATTGCTCAACTCGTTTCGCAAAAGACTGTTCGAGTTCTTTGTTGGGGTCGCTAAATGGACAGGTTTGGGTTCTGGTGATAAGCAGCTTCTCCCGGCGAAGAGTTATATCGCAACATCTAATGTTCAAAATGTATTCCCATGGAAGAGTCTGTCGCAACAGTCATTCAGATCCACCGCATCCATGTTTGTCGCTCCGAGACCGTCTGCGATCAACGCAGCGCATGGCACTCTATGAGTACCATGGGCTTGCTTTTCTGTCTCGCCATGAATTGGGTGTTTGCGTTTCGTGTTCGTCTTGTCGGTCGAAGTGGCAACGGAGTGTGGATGTTTAAGGAAAAGGGAGAGGATTCCAACCGTGATGCTAAAGGTGTGCCGTCTGCGAAATAGATTTGATGCTCGAACACTCTCTATGAGAATGTTCTCGCTTACTTATGCCTGGTTTTCGCGAGGGCGAAGCTGGTGAGGTTGTGCGTTTTTCGGCCGGTGATTTGTGCTGTCTCTTCCTGGTAGTGGTGGTCGCTTGTCTTTGATTGTGAGTCGAGATTTTGGACAGTGTGGAGGAGAGCAAGTGTTCGAGCTTCACTTAATGGAATGCTAGGTAGAGATAACCGGTATCGAAGACTTGGGTTAGGTCACATATGCCAAGGTTCTGGGTTCAGGTCCTGATGGCGTGTATAGCGGCGGCTGTTTCCGTAGACTCGTATATACTGAGTTTCGAGGGCTCAACGATCGACTTCCTACCATTGGGATGGTGGGGACAAACTGGTGTTGTTGTGATGGGTTTTGTCGCCGTTGTGAGATAGTAGTCGTGAGAGAGAACTGTGTATCGGTACTATACAGAGAAACAATCGCGCCTATTCCAAGCGCGGAATCGAGAGAAAAGAGTAGCTTTCGCGCTCATACAGAACAACATTACCCCTATCTCAAGCGTGGGAATGAAGTTAGCATTCGCGATTCCGGGATAGGGGATGGATTCCAAAAGGACTCCGCGTGGAGATCGACGGGCAAGATTATCGACGATACAGCCTCTGGATAATACTCCCTCATTTCATCGAAGCGGCTCGTGTAGCTACCCGGAAGCTGTGAGCAGACCAAAGGTTGCATTGCAACGCAGACCGTCCGTGATGGTCTCAGCGTATAGAAGGCTCGCAAGGCACCTCCAAAGTGGTACATGCTAGCTTCTACTGATCGGGATCCGGGAGGAAGGTACCGGTAAGCCGTCTTGCCCTCGAAAGCAAGGTTTGTCTTCCGCCATTTGCGATAGATCTCATCTGCGATCGCACACTGTTTGATGAGAAGCAGAAACTTCGCTCCATCATCAGAGCCAGAGGAAAGAAATTCTTGGACCTCAATTTGCAGGGCCAAATGCGGGTCGGGCAGCTGTTCGAACGGCACATTGTGCGCGAACGACAAGGCCACATACAGTTCATTCCAGGAGAAATCATAGCGTTCCAAACTGGATGCAAACTGCGGGAAGGCGGCTACCACATCCATTCTCTTGGCCTGATAATCTGAAAGAGGCTCTGGAGGTTCCGTCGCGAAATTATCGGCAATCGAAGTGCATACCTTGTCAAATAATCCAGTGCAGAATGTGTTGAAGTAGGCCCACAAAGCCAGAACCAAGCCCCAGGCGAAATCGAAAGTACCTTTGCCGATGACTACAAAGATTGCAACCGGTATGGCCATAAAAATATGAAGCCAGTACAATATAAACTTGAGAACCTGAAGAATTCCGGAGCCGATGCTCATAAGTCCTTGGAGAAGTCCGAAGCCTGTGCCAATGATTCCCAGCAGGAATTGTGTAGCATAGCAGGCCACGTGCTTCAAGGGCTGGAAGAAGCCATGCGTACTGTCTTTGAGCCATGCGACCCAAGTCTTCCGTGTCTCTTGCTCAATTGGCGGAGTCGTAACACGAGAGCTCGCAGGACCAGGTACTACTACGAGTTCCTCCTCTTCCAAGTCGGCAGACAATTCCAGATCAAGGCTGTAGTTCTTACTTGCTTGCATCTGCTTTTGGACTTGTTGATAGCGCGCTCGACGTTGTCGATCAAGTGCCCGGAATTCGGCCTCAGCGTCTGAACCAGAGTCTGATTCTTCTGCATGTATGTTCTGACCATCTTCGTTCTCGACCATTGAACCCTGGAGCTGAACCACTAGAGGGTCAAGATATTCATGATCGAGGTCAGGAATGAAAGGTCTACTTGTGGGCTCCCAGTTCCCAGAATCAGCATCCTCAGAGCCAAGACCCACATCTCCAGAGCCAGCGTTCACATCCTCGGGACCAGCATTTACCTCCTCAGAGCTTGCCAAGTCGACAGCCGAGGTATCAGCCGACAGTTCAGGCTGCTCGGACGTCCCCTCAATTGGAGAGACAGAAGTAGATCCCGCATGCGACTCCTGATACTCTACATGCGCAGCCACTTGGCTAGCCGTGCCTTCAGGACCGCTCGTGGGAGCAGTCTTTGCGCGGGACGAATTATACAGAGTCCCATCCGCGCGCTTCCGAGCGGCGTATTCGCGACGACCAAGAGCAGGCTTCCGAGGGCCAAAAGTCATCCTACTGTCCATCATCATAGCATGTTTGGATGGCACGTGACGATCAGAAGGAACAGCAGCCCTCGGCGCCATTGGGAAATTCCCTTTAGGGTAGGGCATGTCCCTAACAACCTGAGGTCGACCAGGAAGGTTAAGCGTAAGCCGGTAGCCCTCGGAGATTTCTTCGAAGGTATAAACCTCTAGCATTGGCCGGGGGACCCGCTTAGAGCTATCTGTAGATGGCTCTAGATTGACGGTCGACTTCTCGTCAGCAACTAGCTCAGGATTCTTCTGCGTTGGATCCACATGTACAGTAGCTCTAGAGGTCGACTCAGACGTAGCGACCAATGTTGGGAGCTGCTCAACGCGTATGTTCGGCTGTGTGCCCTCCTGGGCCGACGCTTCATCTTGACCCTGTTGTTCAACAGAGGGCTTACCAGAGCCACCAGTGCTAGGCCCAGCCATGAAAGCAGCGCCAAAGGTAGTTCCAGTGACGGATCCGACTTTCCTAGAACTAGTGCCAGGAAGGGATTTGAGGAAGGGAACACGAGAGCCATCATGTGGAACAGGCTTCGGCGGTGCAAACAAGTCCAGATTGGTGTTGCTGAAAAGGTTGGCCCAATACTGAGGCTCGAAGGCTGATCCAGGATTCGTGAGCGGGGAGGGTTTGATGGTGCCGGAGCCAGTATCATCAGTGGCAACTTGGTCCTCAATACTCTCTTTGTTAGCCTCAGTACCACCTAAGATTGGCCCCTCTATAGTAGACTCGGAATTAGGGTGATGAGCACTCCGTTGTTCAGGCGTCTTTGTCTCGGTAAAGACAGGATGGTCCGAGTCTTCAGAACCAAGCCTATCGTCGATTTCGTCAACAGGATCTAGCGGCGAAGTAGCCTCAACTTGGTCGACGTTGGTGTCTGAATCGACTTGCATAGGGCCGGAACCGTCAAGAGTGTGGCTATCTTCATGTTTCGCCTCGGTGTTACTGTTGTCCTGTGCGGGAGTGTGCTCGTCTTCGTCCATCTCGTCACCTTCAGGCTCATTGTTTTCCTCAAAAGGTCGTGCATTTCCGGCCTGAATAGTGGCTTGCTGGATGTGGCTATGCATGGTGAATGGGCCGCCGTCCTCTTTTCTTTCGTGGTCCTCATACGAACTCAATCCCTCAGGGGCGCCTACCATGGAAATGTCACCATGAGCATCAAGGATCTCTGCGTTCATGACAGGGGAGGTAGACTGATTTGTGGAAGGCCTGATACTAGGAGCGCTTCCAAAAGGACTTAAGGGAGCCGTCGAGGCTGGGGCTGGTCCCGTGAAGAGAAGAGAGCCGATAGGAGCATCTGAGGATTGCGAAGGAGCTATAGGCATCTTCGTGGCCTGAATGAACGCATTAATACCGCCAATCTGAATAGGTGGCTGTAGGGGAGCTTGGAAGGCACCGGCTTCGTCCTCACCCATTTCAGTGTCCTCTGGCTCTATATTGGTCTGTTTGGGGTCGGCCATCACCGACTTCTCCGTTCTCTTCTGCTCATTCCTGCTAAAAACTGAAGATTGGTGATCGCTCGATATTTGTGCGGAGTTGAAGGTAGGGTCGTTGTGTAGGAGAGATGAGGTGCCCGCATTAGTAATCGAGGACCTTGCACTCATCGCCGACGGTTCAAAATCATCTGAGAATGGACCAGAATGACCATTGTTTGTACCTATGAGTTTGGGAGGATCGACAGCGCCGGACTCATTGTCTTCGTCATCCATCTGGATATCTACTTGAGGACTAGAAGGCGCCGCACTCATGGTTGATGGTTCTGCTTCTGTAGTCGACGACGACGCTGTAGGTGCCGAATCTAGCCCTGCGGTCGTAAGGGTGGAGGAAACGGTGTTGCTAGTATTTTTTGGGGTTTCAAAATGCGCAACATGCGTAACACCAGGCTCAATCTCCTGGATCTCGTCCCGAGAGAGCGTGTCCTCTTCCGACTCAGACACCCATACCTTGACTGTTCCATGTTGGACATATTCGTCTAGCACTGTAGCCTGACGATTGGGAAATTGGCCACCCAGAAGAATGACGTTCTTGCCGACGATAGATGCTTGCGCATCAATACCAAAAGGTCGCAGCCACTCATAGAAAGAGCCCTGCCCGCCTGTGTTCACCAGTGTTCTCAAAGAATCTAGAGACTCCGTCACAGATTTCTTATAGGCTTCGAAGCCTTTATCTTTATTGCCGTTGTATTGAGTCTCTTCGAACTTTTGTTTGACATCGTGTCGCTGCTTGCTTGATAGACGACGCCCAACCGAGTCGCCGTGGTCGATGCGGCTGATGACTTGGAGTATCTCGTTCTTGATTGATCGTCGCTGTACTTCCGAGATCACAACAGACGGGCGCGAAGATTCTTGGGCAGTGTTCGATAGGGCAGACGGGCGAGCGACTGGAGGGCTGGTAGTGTCCGGCGATTCCGATTCTACGAGCGCAAGGAGATCGGTGAGACTTTTCGAGAGGCCTGTAGGTGCTACAAGCTGAGGCGCGCGGCCAGCAACATCAGGAGCTATTGTCTGTTGGAAATTGCGTTGCAAAGACCGTCTCGAAACAGGAACGAGAAGTGGACGGCGTGTTGATGCTGCGGGCTGAGATGAACGACCAGCAAGACTTGACGTCGCCCCGTTCTCAATATTCGTCAAAGTACTTTGCGGAGTTGTCGTCTGTCGAGTATCAGGCAGTGGAATTTGAAGATGCCTGCCTATCGTCTTGTCTGCCTCCTGAACCTGGACATGATGCAAATGGAAAGTGCAAAGTCGGTCCTTGTTGTTCAGCCAGACTTGAGCTTCAGGGATCTGAATGCTTTCCAATCGACCAATGTGACCATTCAGATCACAATCTGTAACGACGGAGACAGTCTTGCCTATGAAGGCTTTCGCTCCAATCTCTACCATGTTCGCTGAGCACCTCTTCTCCAGCATCTCATGGAACGCAGACACTTCATCGATCAACGAGATATCCTCTAGCTGCTCAGAGACATAAGTCTCGTAACCTTTCGGACCTTCAATACCGTGATCCTGTGTTTCGTGGTAGAAGTCTTGCTCCAAGCACTTTGAAAAACTCTTTAGCTCAACGGTGCCTAGGCGATATATGCTGAAGTCGTCTATTGAGACTTGCTCGTTTATTTCACTAAGACACTCTTCTACACGTCCGCGAGTAGCTTCTCGACGAGACTCTGTTATCGGAATGAGTGTCCACGGTTTTGCGACTGGAGTATCTCCCATGATGGGCAGTTGCTACAAGAAGTATAAGTAGTTGTTTGAAATTAAGGGTGATATGTGATGGCCGCGGTTGAGCCTGAAAGGATTTGGGGAAGAGAAGGACGAATTATAGAAGCGGAGACTCTATATGTAGTGGGGCAGTGGCGCGGTGAAGCAAGTGGTGAAATGTAGTGCGGTGAACTGACAGTAAACAGGCGGTGAAACGTGTTGAACTGTGGTGACGCGCAGTCATACGCGCAAGTGTTGCGCGAGCCAAGGAGTGACTTACCTACTCTGCGATCCCGATAAACGGCGCAGACAGAGACACAGGAGGGCGAGAGGCACGTTGATAAGTGCGCCTCCGTAGTGTTCAAAGTGAGGTGTGGTGCTGATCGGACACACTGGGGTAGGGAAGCAGATTCGTAGACGTTGACTTCGCCGTTGGTACGGGCAAGGTTGAGCTCTGCAGATGTGATGAGGTGGGCGCTGCTGCTGCTGCCGCGGAGGGCTTGAGTGGGAGCTTTTGCCAAGAATCGTGAGTGTTAGCGCCACGCTAACGCAGGAGGTAGTAGTTATATAAGCAGGGAAGAGTGAATGGTTGTGCGCACGTGACGTAATGGTTTGGCACCTGACGCCTTCTCTACTGCGCACCTTAGCAACGACGTCGGCGTAGATTTTCATATGAGTCTATTACGAGGAAGTCTTTGACGCAAAGAGATATCGAGCATACGTTACAAAAAGTATAATAAACAAAAATTCAGTCCCCTTCAAGACTGCCACAAAAAATCGTATTCATACAAATAAGTACCGTGCGCCTAGCGATCCGAAGCGAAGTCTATCTAAATATAGTGAGTGGGAGCGTTGGGGCCTTAGATTTCTTATATGCCGACATACAAAGATTGTGGCTTGCTCAAAGTTTGGATGCTCACAAAGAGTTTCAATTGCCTCAAACTTGTGTGTTGTGTTCACAATGCATGTCACGGTAGCTCACTAAATTTGAGCTAAATGGCAAAACGGCACTTGTACGCCATGATCTGGGATAAGACTTTGGTGCCGAAGCCCCTCCTACGTATATTCCGAATAACCTTATGTTATTATACGGTGTATAAGTATTAGCACTTGCAAACTATCTCGCGGTTGCTCTTGATTTCAGTCCACCCAAGACGGACATATCTGGAACGACTTTTCACCGTGGGATTGACTGCTTCATGTTATTTCTTCATTTATCTCTTTCGGCTAGAGAGATATGACCAGCACATGCCTCTAATCCGAATATTATCTCCTACATGCTGCCCATCGTAATTTCATACCGTACGAAAGCCATATATCCAAAGAAAAACAAACAGCGAACGACAAATAAACAACAGGGTATCTAGCGCCGAAAAAGTACATCCTCTTAGAAAGCCGCAATATCATTCCCGACGCCATGTCCAAGCCGTGCTCGATCCGATAGGTATCATATAACGAGGAAAAAAGAAGAAGCTCGTGTATAGCAAGGCATTGCTAGTCATCCCATGGAAAGTCCTGCGGATCAATCCGCGTACACGTCAAATATGGTAGACCGCCCTCTCTTAGATCTAATTCGAGGAAATTGCGCATCAAAGGCTTGACAGCATCCTTTGCTTTGTTCTTGATCTCTTCAATACGCCGCTCGAAACGCCTAAGGTTGTCGCGATTGTAGTGATCGGGACTTAATCTGAGGAAACGCTTGCACTCATCGTGACCGAGATAGCTTGGTCCGCCAGTGCCCAAAAGTCTGAATATCCGGCCGGTGTTGAATGGCGGTGGAGGGGGTAAGGGCGCATCTTCTCCATTTCGAGAAGGCTGACGTGGGGATTTTAGAATCGGCGCCGGTGGAGGTGTAGTATTCTCTGCGAGCCATTGCCGAAACAGCGAGATCGCCATCCATTCCAGCCAGTTATTCGAGGGTGTAACGCGCTCGCCTCTGCTTGTTGTGAGTGTCAATCGGAAGAGCTTGACCTCAACCTTTGCCTTGAGCTCATCCATCTCGTCCACCTTGTCCTCAATCAGCTCTAGAACCGGCTCGGAGACCTGACCTCTTAGCTGGTTCATACCCTGCGGCCATTGACCGACCACGTGCACCATTGCTTCTGAGAATATTGCTTTGCTCCGGGCCATGTAACCTAGTTTCAGGTAGCTTGGGGGATATTTGGCGATCTGCTTCCACAGCCGGCCCTGGAATCGCAACAGATGGTGGTCTACTCGTGGCCCAATGACTGGAAGCGCGTCGTACATGTCGGCTAGCTGGAGGAGCGACTTGCACTCGACGTATGCGTTCGCAATGCTGACTGGGTCTAACGCGGGCGGGTAATTGTAGAAGACGCGAAGAAGATTATCATAATCTCGGAAGGTGTCATCGTCGGGGTCGCTCGGGGATGTGGGCACATGAAGAGATGAGAAATTGGCCATGCTGCGGAAGAAGCCTGCTTGGGGCGCTGGAGGCTTGTTGCGCAGCGCTGGCGGTTGCGAGGATGCTGCATCGCCTCCGAATATCGTAGGCTGCGCTTTCTGTCCTGGGTCAGCAAATGTCCGTGATCGCTGGACTGCAGAGCGTACCTTCTGTATGAGCATAGGAATGTCGTCCTCGTTCCCCCAGTCCAGCTCATATTTCCACATCTTCTTCTCCTGCAGGGCGCCCTGAGGAACCCTCGCCAACGCTACTGAACTCGCATTCTGCACGCTGCCCTCTCCCGCCCCCGCAGAAGCCCATTCATCGCTCAGCCCGGCCTCGAAGAAGCCTGAGCATTGCGCCAATATGAGCTTGTGAAGCAGGTAGCGCTGCTCTTTCCTCCCGTTTGCAATCACGACCTCGACGTCGCCGGTATGCGTAAACACAGGGAACTCATTCTGAGGCTGATACGACGAGCCCCCGAAATGCGAGCGGTGCGGGCGGTGCCTCCGCACGGTCGAGGCGCGTGACGAGTGTGAGGTGACAGAGGGCGGGCGGCGTATGGCGAGCGAGCGCTCTGCGCCTTGCGCTTGCGAGTCGGGATAGGAAACCATGCGAGTCTGCGATGAGTCCCAGCTCTTGGAGTGAAAGTGTTCAGAAGTTGGCGGTATGCGCAGTATGCACTCGGAGGGTATGCGACGGTGGCTGGATAGCGTAAGGTGGCTGCGTGTTGTGTTGTTCGCTTTTGCTGCAGGTCGAGGTGCAGCGAGGCTGGTGTGTTGGGTACAACAGGCCCGCCGTCTCACCCCGCCTCGGACGGTAGTTCAGTGCGCTGAGGTTTGAACTCCCTCGACTGCCGTGAATTCGGTCGGCTTTCGTACTCTGGGGCAGTTTGGTCGAGCGTTTCAGGAGCTCACGGTGGCAGGAAGTGGGTGGCTGTGGCGACAGCCATCGCGTTGCCCGCATGCAGCTGGACCTGCAAAAGGATGCCGGGATGTTGCATGTGATGTACCAATCGCCGCCGTTACCCGAGCCAAGCTTTCCCTTCCCTGCATCGACCGAGGCGCCGCCACGGATTGGCAAATATGCATCGAAAGACACTAGGCGAAAGAGAATCATGTCGGAAATACTCTTGGGTGGATTGTATTATTCTGTTATACCAGTCACTCTCTGCACGACCTGAAAAAAGCTAGCGTGAATTCTGTCGTACAAAGTGAGCTGATCTACACCCTCCTTGATCCGTTCATCCATCTATTCTCCCATATACCTCGATCATCTGATCAGCGTATACCGTCGCGAAGCGGAGCTCTTAAAGCGGTATCTCACATGACGAGCGGGCGTGACCCCAAAGCCGCATCAAACAATCGTCGCTCATATTCATCAGTCCCTCGATGCTCGCTCCCATTGCCTTGTTCAGCTCATCTTTGGCACAATCACAGACCAAATCAATGTTAAAATTACGGTCCCACCCAGTTCCGTCTTGGTGATTTCGGGCTTGGAAATTGACTGGATCCTGTAGTTCTGCTCGAAACAGTGTATTGAATGCTTCGTTGGTAATGTGGTTTTTCAGACGGTCGTTGGCTTCCTCTTGCTGTATACTCAGTTTTCCAGCATCTAACAAATATCGCGCGATAATGTGGACATCGATTCCTAGCAGCATCTTCGGTCAGAGCCCACTCCTTGAGTCACTTTGCGCCAACAATCTGCTTGCTTGCTGTCTTGGTATGTCTATTGTTGAAAGGCGGCCACCAATTACACGATGGACATAATCGGGTCCAGTTGCGGGTGCTGGCCCGCACCATCTACCAAAAGCGGCTCACTACGTCAGCTCTATACTTTCCATCTCGAGTCGACCGTCTTCCACTCTTTTCAAAAACTCTCCAAACATTATCCCATGCACATAAGCCTCGCTTACGAATTCAGCGGTCGTTGTTTGATGTCTCCTCAAGACCATAGGCACCGCAGACCCAGCGACGACGCAAACCTCATCTCCCGCTCTCACGTCGAAAATACCGCTCCCTAAATAATTTCTTTCTGTACGAAAGACTGCCCGCTTGTTGTGCCGCCACTTCCTTAGCCACAGCCGCCTGGATAGCTCCGCTTGCTCTGCAGCGTCGAAATCTGTGCATGACAGTGATAAAGACTCAGGTAAAAAGGAGCTCTTGACCAGTGAGTAGGCGTATGTATTTCTCGGATCCCGTTGCGACTTCTCAAGGGCTGAGCACCGAAGTTCCCGCTCTGCGCAGTCTCTGCAAGGTTCATCGCGGAGGATATGCGCGAGCGTGAAATGGAACATATTTGTCACATGTCGCGGTGGCGGACATTCCGTATCGAAATTATCCTCGATCAAGACGCGCCAAAGAACATCAAGAGGATCTTGCCACCCTTCCGTCTACCGATGACGTACAGGGAGGTTCAGCGCAATCTCAAGGGAATCAGCAAGCGTGGTTCCGCTAGCAACTTCGCACACCGTGTCGACATAACATGCTGAAATAGGAAGGCACGGTTGATATAGCATCGCGTCTTCCGGTGCGGCCCATTCAAGACCATCACATGCACGCCATCCGGTACCATCAGCATCTATTTGTAGACTTGGACCGCGGCGTATAGCACACGGCGATGACCAATCCGGTACCCAGGATGGCAGCTTGAGTCCCTCTTCTACACGTTGTTCCCATTCTGCTGCGCTACCGAGCAACAGAAGATTGCGATCAGAGAGGAATATGTACCAAGCAGCCTGCAAGTAGACGTCCTCAATCGAGTCCTGGTATCGAATATCTAGCGGCTTGCGCCTCCAGTCCTCGCGTCCGGTTTGATACTCTCTCCGTTGGGCAATTGCCTTGAAAGCATAGATCCGGTCTCTGGGGTTCCAGCACTGGAAACGGCAGCCTATATCAAATAATTTCACTAATTTTGGCGAGTCATTGGTGGGCGTTCGTGCTTGATCCAGAACTCGCACGAAAAGGTACAAGGGCGCCAAAGAGAAGTCTTTCGCTACTTGTATCTGCCGTTCTTCATCGATTCGGTCCGTTCTTGTCCACGCAATTATGTCTTCGTCGCTGAATCCAGCGAACTTACAACCTGGACCATTTAATTCTTGTTCAGCGAGGGACTCGATCAGCTGCGTCAAGCCCTTTGCTTCGAGGAAATCCATTGCTTCAAGCAGCATGGGCCAGTTGTAGCAATTATGTCCGACCTGGAACATAGCTGTGGGAGCTAGCGCCAGCTCCTGAACTACCTTGACAGTGAAGATCAAATCAGTAAGCCTGTGCTAATCATACTGCGAATTCAGTCACCCAGGCTCTCCTAAACCAGGCGCGATTAAAGAAGGCCCATACGCAGACCCAAGACCACGAGAACTCGCCGGGCAGGTCGAACGCGTCGCATTTCTCTTGAATCGTCATACCTTCCCAATTAAACTCTTCCCTCTTTCCATCTTGCCGGTTATAGTCGTGAATCCGCAGAATAACCTCTGACGCTTCGCGGGAGAATTGATCCCAGGCACCTAACCAGACCAAGACTCTATCACATTGCTGATAGATTCTGCCCATCATCGCGACCTGTGCATTCTTCTCTTCGTCGTTCGCTTGGTGGATGCACAGAGCATCAACCCTGAGAATCACAAACCGTAAGCAGGCATGATACCAATCTCATGTTCATGGACTTGTTCAGACTATGTCTTTCTGATAGATTTGAGAATAACTTACCACAAACCTTTCGGCGCCTGCAAAAGCGCATGCATACTTTTTTCCTCTTCTTCAGACCGCAAATCCCTTCGCCATTGCCGCATATAGCGGTGTAGATTCTGTCCCACGTAAAACAACCGCCCATCACACAGGATGGGAACCCTCTCATCATACGCCGCATCCCTCTCCTCTACACTCACATACACCAACGCAGGTTTCCCCCACGTATACGACAATGCCGTATAGACTGGTCTATCCTCTAAATCAACAACATGCATATCAATCTCAAGCGTATCATCATCGCTCTCAAACTCGGGACGCATGGTAATAAGGCGGACAGAAGTCGACGTCGGCAGAGCCGAGTACGTATATTCTTCCGGCGGTGGACGTGTTCCCTCGCCGAACGGATTCGGAGGCAGTGTGTACGGCGTGTATTCGGGACACCGGAAATCCATCAACAGCTTCCTCCACCGCTTGAACAGCAATGCGTATTGCTCGTCCTCGCAAGCTCGGTTTCTCTGCTCCTTGGTACTCGCTTTCACGGCCGGGACTATCTCTTTCTGCGCGTCTGTCGCGTACCCTTCTACGATGGCGGTAAGTGCGTCCTTCACGTCAGATAGGAGGGAAGGAATGGGAACTTCGGGGTGTAGGTGCTTGTGGTCTATCGCGAGATCCGTGGCTTCAAAGAGAATGGCATTCGGTTCACGCCATGCACCTAGGGCGATGTTGTGGTGCAGTATTTCATCGTGTTGAGAGCCTGCGGAGGCATATTCTTCGTTTTGAGCTTTTATGGTGATGAGGAGGGTATGGAAGGTTTCGAGGAGGTGGTAGAGGCGACCCGTTGTTTGCATGAGAGATTCGGACATGGTTGGTTTTTAGGGTCATTTGAGAGTACATATGAAGGAGACACGAAGGAATAAGAGAAAGTTGGAGGTAAAGTGTAAGTTTTGCGGGTCTGTCTGCCTATGGTCCTGAGGTAGCTGAGAGGCGTGTGGCTTTGCGAGGCTGCTAGACCTAGCTGGGAAGTCACCGCCATTGGTGCATAGCCGCATCCTACGAGGTATCAAGATGCTGGACAACTTTCAATGCAACTACCAAGATTGGGTCTAGAATCTATACCTAGTATTTTTCTCTTAGAGCTGGACGCTGGTGCGCAGATGGTGGAGGGCTTGGTGGATGTAGATTACTGACCAGATCGTGAGTAGTCTTGGGTAAGGTATATACAGTTGACTTTTGGAACAAATATGGTACAGAGTTATTCTTTACATCAGTGCGTACAGTCTCCAGTTCCAACGGCATACGCTTCCTCAGTCTCAATAATTCCCCGTACCGTGGATCTTGTGGCCTTGTATCTTCTCTTGCCCGCCCATGAAAGGTCGCAGGACAGCCGGTATAGTCACGGAATAGTCGCTCTCGTTCCAAGAATTCTCCAGGATAGCTGCCAATACGCGCGGAACAGCAAGAGCAGTGCCATTCAGCGTGTACGGAAACTCTAGCTTGCCGCCCGTCTTTCCTAGCCGCACTCTGGTATGCAGCCGTCGGCTCTGGTAATCTGTGCAGATGGATGTAGATGTGACCTCGCCCCACCCTTCGTCTTTTTCACGCCTTGACGGAAAGAAAGCTTCGATATCTATTTTCCTAGTCGCGCTCGCTCCGAGGTCCGTCGTTGGCATCTCCAAAATGCGGCAATGTAGACCGAGGCTCTGCAATATCTCTTTTTGCATGGACAACATCTCGTTGAAGATGGTTTCTGAATTCGAGCCAGTGTCGGCGGTGAAATGCTCTGAATCGTTGGTGTCAGGCGCGGTCCATGCGAACATTTCCACTTTGGTGAACTCGTGCACGCGATACAGGCCTTTGGTGTCTATCCCGCGAGCGCCCGCTTCAGCACGATAACACCGTGAGACTCCGACCGTCTTCAGGGGAAGTTCGGCGTCCTCAAACGTCTGGTTCGCTTTCATGCCTGCGAGTGGGATCTCGGCGGTGCCCGCGAGCACGAGCTGCGGTTTCGCCTGATCCTTGTCTGCCTGCTCGATGGCATAGACTTGCTGTTCTCCATTCTGGTCTCTTGGCTGGAATCCGCATGCTGACGCAACATGTGAGTAGACCAGCGATGGCGGTGCTACGACTTTCCAGCCACGCTTCCTCGCCACGCTGAGCGCGTATTGCACGAGCGCCTGTTCGAGCATCGCCGCATCCCCCACAAGGAAGTACCACCCCCATCCCGATGTCTGCGCCGCGGCCGCAAAGTCCAGTATCCCAAGCTCCGAGCCAATGTGTACGTGCGATCTCCAGACACGGTCTGACTGTGAGGACTCCGCCTCGGGATGATCGTTGATGTATTCTAGGACCTGCGGCTCCGTACCCACGGGTGTGTTTGTGCTGCTCAAATTTGGCAGGTCCTGCGCGAGGTTGTCAATCTCTTCTTGAAGCAATGCTTCTTTCTGCTCAATGACTCCGATCTCCGCTTTCAAAGCTTTCGCTTCGTCGATGAGCGACTCCCTGCTTTCACCATCTCCTTCGCTCGCGCCGTGTGATTTCGCCTTGGCCAGCTTGCCGCGTATCAGGTTGTTCCGTTCTCTGAGATGGCGGGCATTTTGCTGCAGCGCCAGCCATTGCTCGTGTAGCTCGATGATGCGCCATGAGGATTTGCTATGTGCGGCGTAGTTGCGGTCGATGCAATTTTGTTCGTGAAGCCCAGGGTTCTGGCGGATGTGCTTGATGTCGATTGCAGGCTTAGGTGCGAACGCGGGTCTGGTGTAAGCGCGGCGAGGAGTGCGTGGTATTCGAGAGATGGTATGCTTGGTTTGGAGCTGCGTGCGGCAGGCCGCGCATGTTCTCGGAAAGAGCAATTGTAAAGGTTTCATCTTTGAGCCATTGGACTATCTACGGGAATGATATATTCCGTATCCCGAAAGGATGACAAACGTATTGGCTCACAATCTGGTCTGCTATGAGGTAGAAGACAATGAATCAGCCAGAGACGCAGCTCTAGAGCTCCGTCGGAACTTTCTGCGGGAGCGTCCGCCAAGCATGACCCCTGCTCTCACCCCACGACGCGTCCTCCGGTTGGAACGCGTTTTGTAGCCTTCCAAGCTCGTCTCCGAGATGGAATTATCAAATTCCCACAGCTCTATGAAGGTCCTATAAAGTCCATTAGAGCTTTACTATGCGGTCGATAAGACAGGGAAGAACTGCGTTTCGGCTCATGGCACGACAATTCAAAACGCGCATTTCATACGAAGTTCGACAAGAGTCCCTCAAGCAGGACAACCACGCCCGTAACATCTTCCTCGGCAGTAATACGACTCACTAGTTACAAGACTTCACAGTACTTTTGCTCCTTTCTTCATCAGATGGAACGAACTACATACGTAGAGCACTGTTATTGGAGCATATGCACAACGCTTGGGTGACTCCAAGTGTAAGAACCGTTGGTTAAGCACCCTAAAAGCCGATACTTCGATCATTGATCTGGCATTCTTACAATATTTATCAGCACGTCTTCCGATATTGATACCCGACTTGAGAGTTGCTGATTTTCCGAGGCGTGCTTATTACCGGATTCTCAATACATCAAACTTCCCATGGCTCATACTACCGCTCCAACCTTCATCTATCTTTATCACAACTCTTGAACAGCCACAACAACACATAATCGTTGTCGCGAAAGTCGTCACCAACGCGTGTCGGACGAGACGGGAGCTAATTCACAAGCTACTGCACGACGCCTCATGTGGCGGTGTAGCTGAGCGTCCCGAAACCCACCTATCAAGACTAGCCCATGACGTGGTCTCGTGTCCACCGTCTTGAATTCGAGCAGCTTGCCAAAGTGCCACGATGTAGCCCAGAGCGTGTGTGACTAGGTCGTGCGAGTATGCTAAACCTTGAGCCCTGCTAGCTGTGTGAATGCCTGGCGGTGCGGTTATCTGATTCGGCAGCGCTTTGTTCGTACGCACCGCCGAGGCACGAGGGAACCTGGGAACCTGCACGCTCAACATTGAAGGCTGCGGAGCTGACCCATTACCTCCGCCCGCTGCCTTGGCCGCGCCGCCCACGGCCCCTTCGCTCATAAACACCCGCGTGTCCCAGATTGCGCCATCGTCTGTATGTTGGCATAGAGACTTCTTGTTATCGCCATCGCCGTCGACTACGCACCTCTCCCTTGCGTCAAACGGCTCACCACGAACCACCTCGCACCATGCACGACCCCTTCCCGTTCCACTGTCCCAACTGGTTACAGCAGTACACCGAGCCCTTCGCTGCCTATGTCTCGCTGAACACCCTCCCGCTGCATATCCACGAAGTGCTCTTCGCCTTGACCCTCTACCACACAACCAACGTCTACATCTCGCCTCTCTTCTCGCGCTTCTTCTTCCCGCGGATATACAACAGCCTCAACGCGCGCACAAAACTTAATTGGGATGTGCACATCGTGTCGTTTGTGCAGAGCGTGCTCATCTGCGTGCTCGCGCTATGGGTCATGTGGAAGGACGAAGAGAGGGGTGAGATGAATTGGATGGGCAAGGTGCATGGGTACACGGGTGCTGGAGGGTTGATACAGGCATTTGCGGGAGGATACTTTTTGTGGGATCTGTTTATCACGGTGCAGCATCTCAGCATCTTTGGGCCAGGGATGCTGGCGCATGCCGTATCCGCGCTGTTCGTGTTCTCGCTGGGTTTCGTAAGTCTCCATGAAGGGTCGTGCAGGCCGCGGGGTACTAATGCGCGATGCAGAGACCTTTCGTCAACTTCTACGGGCCCACGTTCATTCTATATGAACTCTCCAGCCCGTTCTTGAATATCCACTGGTTCTGCGACAAGCTGAACATGACGGGTTCAAAGGTCCAGCTCTACAACGGCATCTTCCTCCTCTGCACCTTCTTCGGCTGCCGCCTCGTCTGGGGCTCCTACCAGTCTATCCGCGTCTTTTACGACGTCTACCGCGCGCTCACGGCCGGCGAGTTCACGCTGCACGACCCGGAGCTCGGCAAGCTCAGCAACGGTACCACCGTCGACCCCGCTCTCATCCCGGGATCGGACATCATGCAGTTTGCTGGCGACCGCTCGGTGCCCTTGTGGCTCGCGGGCTGCTACCTGGCATCCAACATCACGCTCAACGGCCTGAATTGGTTCTGGTTCGGCAAGATGATCGAGACTATCAGGAAGCGATTCGACCCGCCCCTTGGGACGCGGAAGCCCGAGGTCAAGGAAGAGGAGAAGGAGAAGGTGCTAGTAGAGGGTGTGTCGGTACAGTCCCCGCCGCCAACACCGTATGCGAATGCGAGTGGAAACGATGCGGTGGACTACATTGGAGCGGTCAAGATAGAGAAGAAGACTCAGCATCTGGAAGTGGAGCAGATGGAGATCAGGAAGCGGGTTGGGGAAGATGAGAGGCCGATATCGAGCGCAAGGGCGGCGTAGGAGAAGGTTGATAATAACAGAGTCGTTTTGGGGAGGATATCGATCGTGCGTTGTTACTTCTATGCATAGCGTAGGCTGGGGGTGTTATTATTTCGTAATCATAGGCTTGCTTTTTCAACACTATATCTACGCTCAGAACGCTCGTAAAGTGAATAGTGATGCTCGTGAAGTACGACAATGAACGCAAAACCAGAGACGCGCTCGCGAAGGGGCTCTTTGGACTGTGTTCACACCACTCCTTTTCCCTTTGATTGCCCGTCCTTGCGCCAGCTTTACCCCCTTTCTCGCGTCTCCTCCAGCAATTCCATGCACAGTTTAGAGTCCATGATACTCCTTCGTCTCAACCGGCGCGTCTATGGGGCGTATCGCTCATTTGATTACAACGATCTCCGAGCTCCGAAACTCGGCCGCTAGATGCAGGATGCCCTTCCCCCGCACTTTGAGACGAAAATCCGAAAACACGTCTTCAAAAAGACTACGCGACGGTTGCTTAATCGCGCGCTTCGCGTTTTCAGTGCGAGTATGGCTTGCAGTAGAGTAGAGATAGTGGCAGAAGGTAAGTAAGTTTTTTTTCTTTCTTAAAAGTCTAAACACAAAAACACAAGACGAGAGGGGACGCGATATAACAGTGGCATTGGATCTAGAAGTCCAAAACTGCGTGGCTTGAGGCAGTGTTACGAGTATTAGCGTTGAGCACTGCAACGTACGTGTATACTTACGACGAGTGTACTGTGCATCGTAGAGTAACTCGCAGCCATCACGGCCCACGCATTGCTCTCCGCTCTAGCATTGGGATGGGCGCTTTTGTAGGCCTTGAATCTGCCAGAACGACATCAACCGCTTGGACTGGACTGGACTGGACTGGACGAAGTGCGATCGGATCTTGGATCCTCGAGTGATCTGGCGCGGCTTTCTACCTAGAGGGCTATGAGGAGAAGCGATTTCCCTGGAGCCTTCTCTGATTCCTTCTGGTGCGGTGTCTCGAGTCCACCTGCTGGGTACTTTATGAATTTAGGAAAATTTCGCTTGAGTAGCAACTGTACTTGGGCTCAAGTTATCGGCCGATGCATCCGTTTGGAACTAGGCTTCAGATACTTTTGCACAGTCCCACGCGTAACTAAGGCGCACGAGGAGAACATGCTTTGGTTACATCCTAGGCCCCGGAGTATCGAGAGACGCCACTGGATGAGACCAAATCTTCACTGGGCCCCGTCGCCTTCGGATGGTCCAAATCATTGCTGCGGATTGACCTCGGGTAAGATAATCGACGTGGTATGCGTGGATGCTCTAGCGATGGCCGCCGATCCAAACTAAGGCTGGAATTTTATGTTCTAGTGCACGGACTAGTATCATTTGCCGCGTTTCCAGGCGCCATTGCAAGCTTTGATCTCAGCACAAACGACAACGCGCAATAAGCTCCAGCGAAGCTCGACGGTATTATTTGGTATATAGTGGATCTAAAATTTGAAGACTTTGTCTTCGGACATTTGGTCAATTTGAAACGATACAGAGAAGATTAGCATGGCCCCTGCACTAAGGATGACACGCTCAAGTGAGTTACTCACTATCAATATCTGCGAATAATACTGACTTAATTCGCAGTCAAAGAGAAGCTACCATTTTTTTTTTAGCAATTTTTTGGCGTTTGTGGTAGGTCGTCTGTTCAAATATGAGAGCCTTCAATTATGTCTTTTTTGCGTTGGCTTTTTTTGTTGCGAGGCTAGGCTGAGTTCGGCTAGCACGTATGGCTGTTTGGCAGCTTGTACACCAGCGAATGCCGCATATAATAAGTACGTGCTTTGATAGATAGTATAGAGGCCATGATCATGCTGTTTGAGTTGTGGTTTTTACTGTGGTAATTAGTTAGTCACTTGGACCTTGTCGCCAGCCTTGCTTCCCCTCCAGACAAACAAGTTCGGCATCTCCCCATCTTCAGGGGCCCATTCACTATATATACCAAACCTTTCATTTAGTGACTCTTGAAAAATTCTCCAAAGTAAATAGATAGCTTTTTGAGGTACCAATGATATCAATCGCAGCAGTTTTGTTAGCTAAGAACACTAGTATCCACTAAGACTTACCTACCGTAGGTAAAATAAGCGCTATAGGATCTCAATCCATATTTGAATGTGTTGCGACTCTCTCATAAATTCGTACCTTTCCACAGGTCGAAAACACCAGCGGTGTTGACTAGCGCAGTAGCTGCCATCTATAGTATGGACGAAGAACATGATCAGTAAGCAATTTCAGCTAAATATCACGTATCTTTGTCGAATTATGACGAGTTTGACAGACATCCATCATAGCATGAAGTGAATCCTTACCTTATTGCATGTCTCTACAGCGGCATTATGCACCGTAAGGCTTCTCGAGGCACAACGTATTCGTGAAGCTCTTCCCCGTACATATCTCATCGAGTTTAAATACGGTGAAAAGGGTGGTTTCCTGCTTCGACAGCCATGCTCCCGTAGGAACGCTGGGAAGTCTCTGCAGGCTGGCAAGGGCTTTTTAATAAACCACTACACCAGCAGCTGTCAAAACAGCTGCAGTATTACGTCAATCATAACCCTATGAAGGGTCTTAACAACGGATACTGAATCAGGGTTGAGCATGTTGAAAAACGCCTCGAAGAGTGTTTCCATGCGACCTTGATCAGAGAGATAAGAAAGGTGCCAGAAGCAACCTATGCGCCGTTAGTACAAGTGACCAAGTGTACTCAAGGTAGGAGTTTACTACTTCTCAGTCTCCCAAATTCCTCCACTCCTCCCCGACATCCGCTGGGTGCTGTGTATAACCACAGCGAGGCCGACCTAAGTTCCTGTTTGCTGGATACCAGCGCCGAGGCCTCAACTCTTCGGTGTCCAGGTTCTCTAGCCAGTCCACCAAACGGTTGCAGCGAGAGATGCCCTTGGCACCATCGCCTTCCATCTGAACCCACATGGATCCTGACTTTATATGATGATGACCTTTAAAATCGCCAGAAATCTTCACGCCGAGGCGCCGAGCTGGATCATCGTACTTCGGAGGAGAATAAAGGCCCCGGATGATAGAATTTGGGTGACTAGTACCAGGCGAAGAGAGTTCGCAAAGAATTCGCACGGTCTCTTCCTCGAAACGCTTCAATGCGGAACGCAAGACCCGAAACTTTACGCTCCAGATTTGGAATTCAAAATCTGTCTTGCCGTACCACCCAGGAGCGTTCCAAAATGAACCGTCGAAAATATCCCCCCGTAGAAAAGACTCACGCCGATCGGCAACTTCTTGGAGGCGCGAAACATTCCACCATTCCCTTTTCAGAGAATCTGGTGAGAATTTGAATCTGTTATTGGCCATTGGCCATTCATTAAAGGTGAGACCCTGGGCTAAGGGTTCACGAATGTTGATCCCCTTGACTAACTCATCGCCAGCTATCCAGGAAAAACTTGTAGGAGCAATATTGCTCTTCAAATCATGGGCTAGCAAGGCCCGGAAGACCAGAGAAATCCACTGCTCCAGGATATTCATTATGGGGCCATATTTGAGGTCTGGATCCGAAACCGGAAGGAGGAAGGAAACAGCATCGGCGCGATCCATGAGGAAGTAAAAAAAATTTTGGATGCGCTTTGCGGTACGTAGGCGAAAGGTGATTCAACATGATTCGCTGGTGCCCGTTCTCTGTCTGACCAACATATCGCCGCTCACCACTCTCGTCGTGAACTTGGACGAGCGCGAGGTAAACTACGCCATGCTGAGGCGGCTCTGTCACCGCGAGTCTCTTCAAGCTACAATTCATGATTAGACCATCCTATCTTCACGTGATGCGTCATGAGGAGCAAGAGTATAGTAGGGGGGAGGGGGTGGGGAATATAAGATACATGAGTAGGACTGCACGCGGTACATCAGACGGAAGAAAAAGCAAGCGATGGTGGATGTTTAGGGTGGAATTTCAAAAGAGGATTTACCTCTCTAGCTTGTACAGCTTTCCTAAATCCCACAGCTCGACAACCCAAGCCGCAAGCTTGTTCTTGCACTCTTGAATGGCCTCATTCGGCCTGTCAAGCTGGTCTTGATAGAACTCCATTAATGTATCATTCCGGCACTTTGCCGGCAGCACAACGCGCACCAAGTGCTCGAGGAGGGCGTACGGGTGCAGAGGGTGCAGGGAAGACATGATCAGCAGAACGACACGAATAGCGAAACTTCACGAAGCTGACGATTGACGAAACCGGAGGAATTCAAAGACACAGGCTCCATCATTCAATATATTTTGCAATTCGTCCTGTTCCGCTTGCGGCATCGGCTCCTGCTCTGTCGAGGAAGAAGGAACGACCCATGCCTCTCCAAAGACACAGCCACCTGCGTCACCTCTGGAAGACAGTAGAACAGCCGTTTCTTCCCTCTAAAAGTAACTTCGTAACTAGTTCCATATAAATACAGCATTTAATTTCCGCTTGTCCAAGGTATTAAGTATGGTGGTGTCGACTTGCAAGAGGTGCCGTGGACGGTGGCGAAGATCGTGGCTTCCTTCTTGAACGGATGACTGGCCGTCTGTGTAACATCGGCCTCAACAGCGCGCTGCGTAGTATATAGGGTGAGTCTGCTGCTGATGTTCTCCGACTCTCTGGCTAAAGTGTAGAGCCCAAGCCTGCCACAATGTCGACCAAGGTAAGTCGAGCGAGACGTGTGCTTTCATCGTGGTCCATGCGTAGATGCCGATCGCGTTGTGCATCGCCTGAGACCCTCCAATTCTTCACTAGCACCGATATCTTGCGCAAATGTCGAGAGCGCCATGATTCACCAGATAGCCGCGACTTTTCTCTGGATCATGCACTGATTATGGATAGCACCTTGAAAACCCGGCCGCCGCCCCGAAACCTACCCCCTCGACTGGGTAAGCTATGTGTAGTCCTAACGTAGTTGTAGCGTGTATAACGTTGCTAATATTGCTTTTGTATAGCAGCGATTTCGAGCCCAAAAGAAAGCAAACAAGGCCAAGGAAGCCGAGAAACAGATCGACGCTGCCCTCAAGAAGGAGGAGAAGAAGAAGGAGAAGCGCAAGCGCGAAGAAGAATCTGGGCTGGACCCGTAAGTGTCGGTCAACTGAAATCTTCATGACAACGTTGCACTTCAGCATCAGTGCAGTCGATCATGCTTCGCTCTGAGTTGGCATACGTAGAACTTGACATTAACAAGAAGTAGGCCATTGACGAAAACGCAAGCGCGCAACAAGCGTCGCCGCCTCAAGGAGAAAGCCGCGAAGGCTGCCGAGGAGAAGGAGAAGGAAGGCAAGGAGAAGCCCGCTGAGGATGTGTTGGCCGCTAAGCCGTTGAAGTATGTTGCGCCGGGGAGGTTAGGGGGTAAGTGGGATGAGAAGAAGAAGAAGATCGTTGTTGATTGATGTATTTCCCATTTGATACTGTGGGAGCAACTGCTCTGCAAGCTATGTTTGTACAGTTCTGTATCTCTCAGTGACAAGTGATCCTCGCCCAAGTCTACAAGTCGATATTTTCATCGCGCCATCAACTACTCTGCTACCACAGGAAAGGTCTAACCTAAACCATGGTCAAAAATAGACCCAAAATATTAGGCGTTTCTGAGTAATTTGGGCCCGCTCAACAGGGCCAGGTTTGTTCGAAAACCCGGGTCTTTGAGCCGTAGTGTCACCTTCATATCATAGATACTGGGATAGCTCAACCCAAAATTCGAAAGCTGTGTAAGAGAAGCTACCATTTTTTTCGCCCTTGTTTTGCACACGGGCTAATCACACTATTTCAGGCTTCAATAGCTTCAACGTAAGTGTTGACGAGAAATGTCAAAAGTCGTGAGTTCGATCCCGCCAAAGTGCCTTTTTTTTGCATTTCCTATCTACTTTTTAAGCGACTTTTAGGATAACGCCCAACCACCAATTTCTGCAGCACAGATAGTCAGCCCGGCGCAAAACAAGGGCGAAAAAAATGGTAGCTTCTCTTTGATTGAGCGTGTCATCCTTAGTGCAGGGGCCATGCTAATCTTCTCTGTAGGGGGCGCGCACCTGCGGCGCGCCACTGTATTGTGTTCTACTACTCTGCTATACAATAGTCTTTTCGGAAGGGTAAGTGAGTCACGAACTCATATTTTAGCTAAGAGAAATGGTTTGACCTGGCTTTCTTAAGTCTGCGAAGATTGACACCCGACCCAGCGTTAACAATTGCTACGTACGCAGAAACAGTGACGCCCGATGCCCTAATACCCTACACTCGTAGCCTGCGCCCTATGATCATCCCCATCTCCATCCTCAGTCACAATCGCCTTCGCAACAGCCGGCTCCCCAGGCGCGATCCACATATCCTCCCTCCCGTACCAATCCCCCAGCTCCCAGTACTGGTGCCATATACAATCCTTGAACGCATCGCTGTCCCATTCATCCAGCACATCTCGGATGCTAACCGCAGCATACTGCCTATAATGCGCCTGCGAAATAGTCCGAGGCTTATCCGGATCCGGTCTCACGCATTCCCACTCTCGCTCGCGCTTGCAAGCTTCGAAGTACGCTGGCGCAGGCGCTTGTGTCATTGCATCCGCATTGTACGATCCGTTGGCGAAGGACCATTCCCAGCGCGCGTGTAGCCCGACGCCCTTATGCAACGGCTGTGCAGTCCAGACGGCGGATTCGTCTTGCGGCAGCGTGAGGATTGCGCCCGAAGGGTATGAAGAAGACGCGCTGTACACGGGATGAACATGGCGCCCGGTCACACTTCCGCCGATAGATGTAGACACTGCAGCGCCCTTGAGGAAGTGGTATACAGATGGAGATGTAAGCGTCAGACCGGACACTACGGCTGTGTTTGGCACTCCGGGTATCGTGGGTGTCCCGCCGGGAAGTCTTGTGCCGTTTGCGCAGAAAGAGGAACCTGGAAGAGGAGCGGATGGCCAGTAGTGCACCTCGTATCCGGTGGCGCCGATGATGCAGGATTTGGTAGCGAGATCAGGAGGAGGCGTGTTCTGGAGGGTGTGGCAGTTTGGTCTTGCAGCGTCTAGCATGTATGGTGGAATGGTGATGGTGCTTGTTGTGCCATTACTTGTGCCTGTGGCTTCAATTGCGCTTGTTCGCCATGAGTACGCGGAATGGAGCCTGTAGCAGAGCGGCTTGTCGTTCTCGGCGGCTTTGCAGGACGGTAGAGGCACCTCGTTGGCGCTGCTCCAGGATGCCAACCATGGCTGCACACTAGTTATCACCATCCTTGAGTATTCCCAGCTAGACCTTCACGGGCAATCGAGGTTAGTGACGTCAAATTCCAGAATACATCCAATATACGTACGATGTGGTGAACTCAACCCTCGAACACGTAGTCTCCTCTCTTGTCTGAGTGTTCCTTGTGTATCCGTCGCATAGCGTAGTATACGGTCCTGTATATGGAACTTGTCCGCATTGGTCGTACGTAGTAGAGCTAGTCCAGTATTGTGTGTAGTTGGTCACTGTGGATGATGCAGCCAGCGAGCGTACCTGACGTTCGATGAAGGCATTGATAGCTTCAGCCGAAGCAGATGAATCGTAACAGGCCAGATTTTCGAGTGGAATGTCATCGAAGCTTGGAGGTAGCGGAGGAAATGTGATATGCGGAATTGGAGGTACAGTGGTAGCAGGCGCTGAGGTAGAGATGGTGGTCGTGTTTAAGAACACAGACGTGGCAGTTATCATCGGCACTAGGATATCATTTAGCAACCGAGTTTAGGACTGTGGGTATATCTTACCGAACATCCCTGTTACAGTCAAGGACATGGCCGCGAAGAAGGGGAGAAGAAATGATACGTGCATAGTGATGCGCATCTCGTGTACGGCGGTCAACTACTCCTTTGCAGTCCTAAGACGAACGCTCCCAGACAGGTCTGCTCGCGAATATTATAGATCCCAAGTGATTTGCTACCACGGTGTGCTTCCAGGTTCTCCTTGTGGTCTTCTAGCTAAACGCACCCCACCCTATCCTTATAAATCCCCATACAGCCTTCGAACTTCCACCTTTTCGCCCCCACACTCGATAACAAGTCCATAACGCTATCAACTGAAGATTGACCTGCATCGTCCCTATAGTAGATGCGTATATTTGCTCGAGTAATCCTTGTTGTGTAACGCGGAAGCAGGACCGGTTCAGGAAATTCATCCACACTTCACCCACAACACAACGGCCAGTATCATGGTATTCAATGCAATCTCATGTAAAGCATCCGTAAATCGGCAGGAGTTACAGCTGCTAAATTGCTTCCGGATCCTGCGCAACGTAGGGTGATCCTTATGCCCCATCGCTATGTTGTAACATCAATATATCCACACGAGCCATCCAATCACGGTACATGTTGGGTAAAAGCTCTTCAACGTTGAAGGATCTGAGTTACCCCAAGACTCGTAATACACACGCGGCTTTTACAAACACGTAGGTCGGCACATGTATGTTTGGATAGGCTTCATTGTCCTCGAGCTTGGCTCTATGTGGCTTGAGAAGGGCGGTCCCACCAAAATTAGAAACATTCTTTAACAGCTGCCTAGCTGATACGCTAGATTGGACATCAGATAGCATGAGGTGACCTGCACATAATCGCCGACGGACTCTTAGTTGACGCACCGCACTAAAGCTGACATCTCACGATCCAACATCGAAGCATGGAAGATAGTGAGGAAGAGCGAGAGTTGGAGGAACGAAATTGACAGAGACAAATAATTGTTATGTGAGCATGTATCTACGGTAACCTTTTCTCACTGACGGCGAACGCTGAACCTCCAGTATCGGTCCTTTTCACGCCCACCCTCTTAATCTCAGCGTCTATCTCTACGTTCTCCCTAAACAGCTTTTCTTCGCTCTCCACCGCCCGTTCCGCATACTCCTCCTCAAACAGCTGCGCTACAATTCCCGTGATGCTTAATCGTGTGTACACTTGATGCACACTCGGGCTCGTGTACGTTAGCGCCAGCGCAGCCAGACCAACGCCCAAAAGCGCATAGAGCGCATTTGCAACGACGAGTAGCCAGAGCGCTGCGACGGGTACTTTGGTGATAACCTTGGACACACGGGTCTGGGTGAGGAGAGCAGGGCGAGGGCTCATTTGCGTGGCCAGAGAGTAGCTGCGCACATTGGATAGGCCGGCTGCATAGCTGTCGATGAAGGCGTCGATAGAGGACGCGGATGCAGATGCATATTGCAGTGCTCTGTCGTACGTGTTTGGTATCAATCCCCAAGATCCGATGCCGGGCATGCTGGCGATACCAGCGACGCTTCCATTACTTTTCGTTTTCGAGAGCGATGTGACCTCTTGCCCTATGGCAGTGTATGTGATGTCCCACACTGGAGTGGGTTAGCCTAGTCAACAAGTTCGTACGGGGACAACGGTCTGTAGACTCATCATGAGTGGCATTCTATTAGGATAATGTCCCCCAAGAACAGTCCTCAAACTTTGTCCTGTGCTTGTAAGCAGAATGGAAGCTCACCTGTGGTAGTACAAAGCAACATTGCAAAGTCAAACGGATTGTCGTTACCACTCCACAACGCGTCCGAGTTGTTCATTCCCTCTGGATAATCCGATCGGTCCATTTCCAGCGTCGCCTGGCTTAATGACACCCACGGATTCTTGAAGACCTCTTCATCGTCCGTCACCTTCGCCGCATCAATCTTGGAGTCGAGCCAGCCTATCGTATCCGACTCGAAAGGATACGCCTCGCTAAGATATTTGTGGAAGTCAAAGTAGAATATATCATGCATGTATCCGGTTATGTTGCCTTCAATATTGAAGCCCGCTTTATCCGCTGTGCATTTGAAATCTTGGTGATAACCTTGGGCAAAATTGCCCTCTTGAACTGGCTTTTTACGGGTACAAGCTGTTCGTGGAACGGCTTTGCAATGTGTCGATACTCCAATCGTCGTTGCTTTCCAATCATTGTCGCTTGGTGGTGTATGTGGTCCGACGAGTGCAAATTGCAGTCCATCTGAATCGGTATAATTGTAGATGGAACTTGTAGATCTTGGTCCACCAACCTCTACCTGATTGTACCTGAAGTATAATCCGCGATCAGCAGGTTGTGTCTATCAACGGTCCTGGGCTAACTCACAACGTGACATTGTTTAGGTTGGCAAATGCGGTGCCATTATTATAGGCGAGGCCACAACCCCAGTAATTCACATTACCCGGGGAGCCTTCTCTTGGTCGATCGAGACACCATGGGGCAAGCCCGCGACTGTAGAAGTGCTGTTGACTGTCTTGCGTCTGTATTTGGACCATATTTGCTGATTCAGTTACAATGTGCAAGTACGTATCGGCTGCTTGAACTAGTACACTGCAATAGATCAGTATATAGCATAGAAGAATACGCTCAGAGTCTTGGACCGCATTGTGGGTTGTGTTGCCCCAGAGTCAATGATACAAGTGGGGATAGTCTTTAATCCACTACCGTCCTAGGCCCACGATTGATAACAAGGATGAGAGTTGTGTAGGTGAAATAAAGTCTAGCACGTACCTGCCCAATAGACATAGAAGGAAGACCAAGATACTAGTGCGAAGAATGAGCGGAGACCGCGCATCTTCTGAGTCGCTCGAATGATGCTTGGACCAGAAAATGCTCTTCGCTTTCCTAGTGCCCAAATCCCATAAGGACAGTAGATCGGCATTCAAAACTCTCATCAGGAGACTTGTCTGGTATGGACTTGGAAGCCTTGTCGAATGGTCTGCCGACGAAGTGCGCAACAACTGGCACGCAATCAAGTATCCGAACAATGTCATCAGCATGCTAACGAACGATAGACTGACTGTAGACGACCATGAAGAGATGAAGACAAGTCGCGCTGCTGGATAATCGACGTAGTAATACGTCTTACTTGTCGCATTTAAAATTTCTGGACCAGGACAAAGCTCTGGATATGGACAGCGACTCTCTGTGTTGAAAGCAAGTCAGTGAAGTTCGAGCAAACGAAACATCCCAAGATACAGTAATTTATCAGGAATGTGGAGGCAAGTCATGGATCGCGCTACCCTATGAGACATCAAACAAATGAGGACTATCTCAGAATTTTTTGAGCCCAGGGATGCGGTACACATGACGCATCGAATAGGGCATATGTACCCTTAGGATACGTACCATTGATAAGATTGGCGAAAGTAACCCATATTATCGCGATTGTGAACGCAACCATGGGAACAACGACGATACCGCACGCCAAGAAGATCTTGCGAGTGTGCGCTCTCCAAGGGTTGCTCAGCTTGACCCATGATTCTTTCGAAGCTGTACTGCTATCGTTACTACCGAGGGACTGTTCTTCCACCTCTTTGGGGGAGCTCTGCTTCGGCGATTCCATTAGAAATTATAGACTGTTAGGTGACGTGAAACCTAGTCGTCCGGTAGCTCAACGAAGGATTGATGTCGTGCGAGAGCGAGACATTATAGGATGCGGGCCGGGCCTTTGCGTGTCAAATAGCCTGGCTGTTGACAGCTAACGGTAACAGCCGAGCGCACAACTAACCCAATAACCCTCACCATGATCGGCCCCCCAAGATTAGTCGTAGCAACTAAACACTAGGTGCAACTGAGCGATGTTCCCGACATAGCAATCTATGGGGCGGGATCTGACCTTTGGCGCACCCAGAAGAATGTGTAACGACATGGTTCAGCGCTTAGCAGCAAGGAAATGTGGGCATGCGTATGGTTGGAGAGAATTGCATCCCCTGATGTTCGTTATTAGCCGATTCGCGTAAGATATTTTTAGGGCGACGGGGCTGACGGCAGACGTACTGGTTATGTATGCGACTACGGGAATTTGCCGTTGCTACCAGGGGTGTTCCTAGAATACACATGTGCGTCCGCCTCCTCGTATGCACGCACTCTTATAGAGAGATATTCCTCAACGTGGACTCGGGGTTTCGATTACGTCACGGGGTCAACAAGCCGGGTTCCCAGTACTGCTCGAATATAGTGAAAACTAGTGGTTTTACAGGACGAAAGTGCGAGATGAGCGAGGTACCTCTGAAAGTTATCTCGCTTGCAACGCGGCAAGCTTGCCACAAACAGCTAGCGCATCCGTGCAAGGTTCGCTACTAGTAGTAGAGTTAATTGTCCAAGACATATGTCCAATAAACACGACATGGTTCTCCTATACCAGTAGAGAAGATTATCGGACCGAGAAATTCACTATCTCTGCAGAACTCTGCACGGGTCTGGGGATGCAATCTACACCGAGTCATGCTAGGATACATGTGAGAGTAATTAGACCAGCTACAGAGTTGTGTTCTGAGACGGTATATTGGAGGGCAGTCGTTCTTTAGATCTATATGTCCCTCGAGAGGAGGAGAACTCCCTATGTTCCTCACACTACTACCACTCCTCGACGATTCATCTGCCCGACTCGACGTCGCAACAGTCAACGATCTCCATCTGGGCTACAATCGTGTTGCACATTCTAGAGTCACTCGCCTCACTTTGCAGGTCAGTAAGTTGGTATACGACCCCAGGATTACAGTTTCTGGATATTCACCAAGTGCCACCACGATCGACTCGCATGCCCAGAAAAGCGTAGGTAACCGTAGCTCGGGCCGTACGCAGGCCTACACCATCCCACCTAGACTCCACACCTCCTAGCTCAACCCGTGTGCCCCCTCCCCCCTCGATTCCACTCAAGATTGCGATAATACGCATCCCGCACGGGCCCATCAATGAAGCCCGTCCGATCAAACCAGACCTCCGCCCTCCCCCTCGGCACCAAATCCGCGACCAGATCCCTCACGCTAACCCCCTGCAACCTCTCGTGGCCGTTCTCCATGTGCGGATACATGCCCTCTCCCTCCTGCGCGACGTGTCTATCCGCCTCGTCTTTGCTGATCCGCTGTCCGCCCTGCGTAACGCTCCACTCCTTTTTCGTCTCGTGGTACTGGAACTCGATCCACCCTCCGCAGAAGGTGTGGAACGTCCAGTAGCGCGTAATGACGCGGGTCGTGGTGCCCGGCGAGGGCGGGGAGGGCGAGAAGTCGGTGCTGAGGAAGGATACTTCGGCGAAGCCTTTGGTCGTGCGGCGGATGATGGTGTAGTTCCGGCAGTTGAGATGCGTCGGGCGATCAAATGTGGTATAGGGATTGCAGTGGAAGCACTGGACATCGAACGGGACGAAAAACGTCATGAGCACTGTCGGCGACTGCCATGGAATGCTCCTGAGCTCGAAGTTGCGCTCTTCCTCGCGAGGGAGATTCTCGTCTCGGCCCCAGTATCCCACTAGAGTTGGCTGCGCGGGAGTCCACATCGCTGGGTCTTCGGGCCAAGCAAGTGTGATGGGGGTGGATGCGTGCATCTTGTTGAGCGAGCGCGTGAATTGCCAGACGAAGCGGCGAAGGAAACCATCGCCGGTGGCTTTGAAGTCTCGGAGGAGCTTCGGGGTGATGGAGAGGGAGTGTAGGGTCGGTTGTTGGGCGAGGCGATTGAGCGCATAGCCTAGGTGATTGATTGTTTGGCTTACAGAGGGTTCGTTGAGACGGACCAGACGATCGTGGCCGAGGTCGCTTCCTTCTCGCCCGAACACGGGTGTGAAATGGAATTGTGAGATGAGGCGGCTCCGCTGAGGGAGTAGTGAGTTCAAGAAAAGATCCAGTAGTGCTGGATCGTCGAAAGCGAAGGTATTGAGCGAATATAGGAAGTCGATGCACTCCGAATATCTACGAGATATCAGTACATGCACTGTAAATATCAGAAAAATTAGGCGCAACATCGAGCAAGCTAGCTCGGGTTCAATAGTACATAGGACGGCCGTCGACAAACCTTTGTCTAGTGATTGGATGTCATGAACGGAAGCGGTAGGCTAACTTACATCTGACGACACGTTAGCAGCAGCGCCAACGGACGCATGTCCATCGGCCAAGCAGTAGGCATGTAAAACCCCTTCTCATCCCTCCTAATACAAAAATCCCTATGCGCAGGATCTTTAGGGTCCTTTGCAGGACAATACACACTCCCCAACCTGCCCCTCTTCTTCATGATATGAATATGATTCCCTCCAATGACGTTCTTCCAGATCAGCTCCCGGACCTCAAACGGAAACCGCCACAGCTCACAAGCCCCCAACTGGTCCACCGTCTTCTGCCGAACACGCCTCCCATCATGAGCCCCAACATCTTCTCTAAACGCATCGCCCGACCTCAGCGTTAACGACCTCGGCCTCACCAGCGGCAACGCCTTCATCCTATCTCTTTCCTTCCTCGCCGCGATTCTCCTACCTTCCTCCTCTGGATCCAAAAGTTCGCGCGGCGGCTCATACAGCAGCCCGTCGATCCATTCCAAAAACCATCTCCGGCGGCGTTCGCAGATCTCAAAGGCCCAGATGAACGCAGCCAGCGTGAAGAACACGACCACCATGGGCGGCCCCACGATGCAGAGCACCGCGCTCTCGACGGACCGGTGTTCATAGAAAAAGTTGGAGATGCGGGCCTTCAGGTGCCACCATCGCCAGCCGAACAGGCGACTCATCCCTGCCGATACTTTGGATCGTAGAAAGTGCCCTCCGATCTCTGCACGATCGAGCATTGTCCGGGCTTCTGGAGACGCAGTCTGTTGTTGGGCGTATGGGGCAACACCAGGCCTGTGTCTACGCGGTCGCATGATGATGTGGGTCGGACAGCGCGCAAGGCTGCCGAGGGAGAAAACAATAGAGCAGGTTATGCGAAACCACACCGAATGAACCGTGCTTCAATCCATCATGTCCACGTTAGCTTCGTGCGACGGAGCGCATCGACCTCGAGTCGATGAGCGTGAAGAGAAAGGAGAGATAGGCTTCCATGTTTCGTTAGGCAAGCAATGCGATTAATAAGGTGGCTTGGCCTGATCCTCACGTTACGCAAACTTGGCATGTTACCATGGGAATAAGTATGTATTTCCAGGGAAAGATGCTATGGACCTTGGGGTATAACAGAAGTTCAACCAATGCGCGATGCGTTTTATGCTGCTAAGCGCTAGTGGTGTGTAAGACTCGCGATGAATCGGCAGTTCTGGGGCCGAAACTGCTCGTGGACATGCAGTGGTGGTAGCCAGAAATAGAAACGGAAAACGAAACACGCCTTGACACCAATGAACACCTGGATATCGATAAGGTGGGTACCATGGCCGCTGCGCACCAACGCCCGCCCAATTGCACGTGGTACCGCGTGTGCGATAGAGAAACTCCGACACCCTCGTCCTGTGAATCCTGTATCGTGCACCGTGTTACCACTCGGACACAAAGTACGGAGGCCGATTTTTTTGCGACGTGGTCGACGCAGGGCGTCCACACCGCCACCTCGCTTACTCGAACTGGCTCCCAATGGCGCACAAGTCGAAGGCTGGTGACCGCGTCTCGAAAGTCGTTCTCTCGAAAGTCGTTATTGATTCGGGTTCCTCGACGTCTTTTCCTCCGAAGATGGATTGCACTGACGAGGCGACCTCTGCCGAAAGATCCGACTCGATGAATGCGCGGAACTGCAGCTGCCTGAGCCACCACAGGTATACTGCAAGCACGTCCCTGCCATCAGGAATGCCGAGAGATGAACGGATCGGGGGCTTGAAGGTAGGTGTGAGCGGAGCTGGGCTCCGCGTTAGCGACGGAAGAGAAGAGTGGCAAGGAGCGGGGCAGGGGTGCCACTGTAATGCGGCAGGGGGTGGAGGCGCAAACGCGGGGGAGCAGGGATGTGAAGTGGAACATAAAGCGGGACGAGACGGGCCAGGGGTCTACTTACTGATGCGAGCCATGGTTGACGGTGTCTAATGCTTGGTAGTGGCGGATATCACGATGGCCTCAGGAGCGGACAGCACAAGACCGAGTCTGAAGAGAATGGGGCCGTTATAGACGTGGTGCGCGTCTGGCCAAGGGTGAAAGGCGTGCTTTTGCGTGCACTAGGCGGTAAGGCGTGAGTGACGATTAGGGTGGGTGGGTGTGCCTCGTCAGCTTTGACAAAATCCAACAAGCAGCATCAACGATCTCGGAAGTGCGCACGCGCGTCTCTTTATAAACCGCCAGGTGAGCTGTTCCTTGACGTCCGCACCGAGCCTCAAGAAGGCCTGCCACCGCCCTTCCAGTCATCGTCGAATCGTGAACCTTCCCCACGCCCTAGGGCCGGGGCGACGAACCCCTTGTGCCACTCAGGACCGCCAGCGCGCTTTGAGCTCAGCGCCGATTGACTCGAACGATTCTGCCCAACAGATTCAGAGGGAATGGCCGTGCGTGCAGTCTTCGAACCAAACGCCACATGTCGCAAGACCAATTTACAGCTTCACCGGTCTAGCGTGGAGCTGGTAGATGGCGGCGAGAGAGAGCAGCCGACACAGGCGCAACCGTGACAAACCTGCATCTGCACCTGCAACCTGAAATTAGCTGCATCTCCTGCTGCGTGCAGATGTGCCAATGGATGTGTGGGGTGGGCGGTGGGCGGTGGGTAAACGGGTGGGTGGGTGCGTGTCTGCAGCAGCGGAGATGCTGCAGCGCCGCTTGGCTGCAACATTTCCTCGTGGGGGAAATAGGTGGAGACGGATTCCTCGTGATTTCCTTATCGATTGATGATTGCGTTGCTCCTGAGCGTCAGCGCTAGCAGCATCAAAGGGGGATGAAAAGTGCTGTTGTATGCAAGCCAAACTCCTGCATGTTGACTGCAGCTTAAGCGCCCCTGCTGTGTGGTCGGCTGATGGACGACCTGCAACCGGGATCACACGTTGAATCGGGGATCGCGGAAGCATGCACAACAAGCCTTCGAATATTCCATCGAATACAGGCAAGGTTCGGAGATTCGACCACCCCTGGCAATGGCGTAACGCCGCCTTACGAGGCGCACAAGCCCGCATGCAACGGCTGGGATGGCGTCGATCGGGGGAATGGTGTCCACTTTGCCACTGTGTGCATGCACCCACGTAAACCTGTCTTTCATCCACTTGTTGGCGTTCGGGCGCGGCTTATCCTTTCGTAGAGGGATTGGATGCCGTGCCGAACTAGCCGGGTAAATGATAGGACTGTCCCTGGATTCGGTCCTGTGATTACCGCCTTCAGTCCGGCTACTACATAGTGAACAGCTTCAACCACGGCAGAAGAAGGCTATACCTGCTCGCAATCTGCGGAAAGTCGAGCCAGATTAGGGAGCAACAGCTACCGGTACTACGATAGGCGTGGAGGTTCCAAAGCAACGAATGCGGCGGATTCGATCGTGCAGAGGTTGCCAGGCTGCGCATGCCAGGCACTACGTGGGCGTGAGGAATATGCGAATGCTGTATGACACCGAGCGGGGCTCTGCAGCGCGCCACGACAGCGCTCGAGAGGGATTGCCTGCATCACAGAAATTCCACTCGACCATCGACGCAGCCAGTTACACCAACGCCAAGAGATCATATGTAGTACGCACAGACTACTATCTGATCTCTGTACCCTGCAGCATACGTGAGGTAGCAGTGGCTCACAGACGCGCTCTTGGCTTGTCAACGAGTCCCTCTCGCTCGATGGCTTGGGCCCCTGCCTTGCTTGCTACCTCCTCCTCAAGTCAGCAAATTGCGAAGGCATCGAAGGCGTGGCCTGTCTTGGAGGCATTTCACGTCGGAAGAACTTCCACTGGATCATGTGTCACGTCTAGTCTAGTTGGCGGTACCTGCGTCTGTCGGGAGAAGTCGCACGTCCGACATGGTCTTTGATCCTACCGAACAGTCAGGCGACCTCGCGTTGCTCCGCACAGTACATCGCCAATTGCGCGTGGTCGGGTATGACTGGGCATCGCACATTCGATAGGACAACGGCCTGCCGAACTGGCCTGAGATTTACGCGGACCCACTCAATGTCAAGAAAGGGGAAAGCGAATGACATTTCCCCAATCAGGTAGCAGAAGATGGTAAACGCAACCATCCCTGCTCCAAGCCAGATTCGGATGCAAGCAGGCAACCGTCGCCAGCCTCCACGCGTTTGAAAAAATTTTCATCTGCGCCTGCGTTTTATCTGCTGTGCAGTGCGCGGAGACTTTGGTGCTGCACTCCGTTTGTGCTGGTATTGGTGGCTTCGAGGCAGTGCGACTGTTGCACTGCCCTGATGCTGTGCACGATGCTGGGCGCAAAGACGGAGCTTGAGTGCGGCCTCAGGCCGGTTAGTTAGGCAACGAACCCGAATCTTCGCCATGTGCGCTCCGGCTCGCACAGTGGCGACTCGGAGGTCGGGCTGACGATGCTTTCCGTCAACACTGTGAGGCTGCCGCGAGTTGCGCGACTCATCATGACATGAATATGAACGAGCGTATATTTGATGTAATATTTCAAAATGCATTAAATTCGTATTGTAGATGTAGCTGGGCGACGAAACGAAATGGATATGAAGATTGAGCGCCCAAGATGCGCCAAACCCTATGCGTGTGCAATTCCCGAACGGATGCAACACAGTTTGGACTCGAAGCATGGAATCGGTGCGACTTTTAGCATGAGTTCTCGGAAAGCTTAGGTAGGGCAAGGCAGGCATACAAACCCAGCCAGCATGGTGTCGTCGAAGCCGATCTGGTCGTATGCACGCAAAGCTGGCGGAGACGAGGGTCAAGGGCTGTGTCCCATAAAATCGTGAATTTCGATGACTAGGGCGAAGCCGATGAGGAACTCCAACAAGCCCGCGAGCAGAGCCTCCTGCAAAGCGAGCCTCGCCAATGTCATGGCGAGAACTGTAGAAACGGAGATAAGAACTGTAGCCGAGAAAATAATGCCTTTGGTGCAAGCGAGTCGCCCTTTGCCTGTGTGATGAGCAGCGAACACCGAAAAAGCGAACGTGAGAGCGATGAAAGCACAAAGAACAATGATAACGTTGAGGCGTGCACGCGAGAAGCGGCGCGCAGGATTGGCCTCATTAGCATGCACGACGCGCTCCTCGTCAGTCAAGGACAGTCGATTGTCCGATTTCTTGAGCTGGCGATGCCGGAGATACTTTGTCTCTGCGACAGCAATTAGCGCGGTACAGTATTAAGGCAAGGGTTTAAGGGCGCATTAAGCTTTGAACTACCCCAGGGAACATGATACATGAGTGCAAAACCCCTCAAACTTTCGTCTTCTGGCTGTATGCGTGCGTACCTTTGCTGCTGCGACGAGAGCTTTGCTCGATGACGGCCTCCACGTCCATGTCGGAGGACATTGGAACAGGCTGCTGCTGATGAATGACGAGAACAGGCTTCTTGGACTTCGGCTTTCTGTTCACCCGCGGTCGCTTACGAGCCTTCGCCGCGCCTTTGAGGGGGTTGATTTCGAATTGGTCCCCAACGCCAAAAAGGGCGTTATCCTGTTCGGCTTCCGCTTCAGAACCTGATCCATGCGTAGCCGACAAGGAGGATGCATAGGTCACAACGGCCTTGCCCTTGCCCTTGCCATTGTAGCCATCGATGACATAGCTTGTGCCTGCCGACGTCGGTTTGGTGACGCTGGATTCTTTCTGAGAGCTGAAAACGGTGGTTGTGAGGGTGCCCAACGAAGATGGGATGTCGTGAGTGCGCGGGGCAGTTTGGTTAAGGTAGACGAGATCGTCTAGACTGATGGAGCGGTCGCTACGCAGCGCAACAGTCATGTGGTCGTCGTTGCGTGAGAGCATGGTAGAGGTGGCTGCCGTGGCGGCAGTGGATGACTCGGCGTGGTCACTCATGGAGCTTTCGATGGTGGCTAGCAGGATAATGGATCAATTCTCAACTTCTTAGAGATGATACTAGAGAATGCATACCCTCAGCCATATCGGGCGTACGAGTCGACTTTCTTTGCGAGCAGAGAGACGCCGACTGGTGCACATATACTCGGAGTGCTAGAATGAGCGAAAAGAGCGATGTATGACACGAAGGCTTGAGACGAGAACGCTGCCAGAATGCTTGGAGGGATGAAGGAGACGCTTCAAAAGTGTGGAAAGCAGTATGGAAAGCAGCAGCACGAGACAGCGAGGGGAGTGGCGCCAGGTTATTAGGTAGGTGGGGAGCGCGGTGAATAAGTGCGGGATGAAGGGGTCAGAGCGCGGGCAGCCTGCAGGCACAAGGACTCTCAGCGGCACGCTTTCGAGAATCGCACCGCCGGCCAGCGTCCGCGCAGCAGCCAAGCACCAGCAGAGAGGGTTGTGGCCGTCGTCATCCTCGCACCACACGTAGACCCCGTGCAAGCGACGGTCTAGCCCTGCGCGGCAGCCATCCAGCGTTGCATCTAAGCATTTCTGATGTCACCAGCTGAGCAACAGAACAGCGTGTTGAACTGCTCCAAGCCATCACTGGAAAACGCCGAGAAGAGATCCAGAGACGCGCGGTGTGCACTGCAGGAGGCATCGCGGAGATAGCAAGGGTCCAGGACTCCAGGACCCTTTGACAGGCTCGAGGCCTGCTCGACGCCGCAGAGATCGATCGCAGCGCGCCCAGGAAGCAGCGACGTCAGCACAAACAAGCTCTGGCGGGGAGCGCGGCGCCTGTCGCTGTGTGGCGATCGCATCCGTTTCAGGACCGAAGGCTGGCCTCGTGGACGCCAAGTGCAGGGCGAAGGCAGGGGGAGCGTCTGGAGGCCGGCCAGCAGGCGCAGCAGAGACGGCCGACTAAGCCTTGGCTGCAGCGACAGTCAGTACAGCGCCGGAGCGCGGTGTTAGCGGGAGAGCAGCAGTTCTCGAGAGCAAAAAAAGCCCTCGGAGTCGGAGTGATGATGAGGGAGTCGAGCCCAATGGCTGCCACAGGCTGCGCACTGGGCCCATTGGGCATCAGGTGAAAGCCATGGGGCCGCGCGACATCTGCAACGAGACTCAGCCTGGCCGAGAGGATGCTGGGGCGGAGACGGCAACAAGAGGACGCAATGGTATGTGGTGGTGGTGGTGCAAAGAAGCTTCCGAGTCCCGCGAGCGACGCGATTCGGTGCACGCGCCGCGGCCCGGCGTGCGCGAGGAATGAGTAGCACGTGACGTGGCATCCCCACTAGCGCAATCATTGATCTCTTCCGGATTTGCTAAGGTTGGTGTCAGCATTCCGAAGTGGTACTCATCCTAGCCAATCTGCTCGGTCGACAAGTGAGGTTAGTTACAGCATCCTGAGTGGTTCCATCCTGAGTGGTTTATCCCAAGTGGCTCATCATAGGTGGCTCATCCCAAGTGGCTCACCCCAGGTGGTTTATCCCAAGTGGCTCACCCCAAGTGGTTCCATCATCCATGACCTTCCCTGCTCAACACGCTCAGCGGGAGGAAGACTCAGCGTCTGTCGAAAGTGTTCATCGAATCATCATGTATCAGTGGCTGTCCAAGGACCTCTGACTTGGCTTGCAAACAAATGCCGCATCCCGCACACCTCACGCTTAGGGACTTTACCATTGTTACACAGCGGCCATTACCGAGGCAGTGCAGGCGATGCGTTGGACGTCCAATCGCCCCGGGACCAGCCTCCGAGCCAGCAGACCCATGTCGCATCGAACCACAAACGGATTGCAGGAGGTGCCCTTGCCCCGTACTGTGTAAGCCTAGCGCAGCTTCGACTAACCCCCCTGCGCCGGTCCCACAGGTTTCCCACCTACTCGAAACATGCGGATTCGGCTTTTACGATACCGCGAGCTCCCTTTGAGCAAATATCCGCGCCCGGCAGACCCGACCCGACTGCGCGATGCCGGCACGTGACCTAGCCTCACGTTTCGTGGCCCAGATTGGTAGGAGATGCGAGCAATACGAAAGGCCTATCCGGAATGCGATATTCACACTTGCTTTTCACCTTTTGGGCGATGCGTAAGCTAAGCTTATTCGGTCCATAGGAAGTGCCCAAAAACCTCGCAAACAGAGCCTATTCCATCTTTATCATACACCGTTCCATATCTTGGACGTACATTACGCGACTTTCGCCGCTGGAAAGCATGTTGTATTACCCCAAGACGTGATATACATACACATAGCTTGCACGCAACCTAGTGATCTACTGACGCAGATTACTGACAGAAAAGGTAGTAATTGCGAAAGATCATCTTTAGGCTATTCACTCCCAACCTACTCAATCACTAAAGCCCTCAAACTCTTCCTCCTCTACGACCTTTTTTCTGACCTGCTCAATCATCTTCTGCAAATCATCCTCCTTCTTTCTCTCCTCATCCGTCAACTTCGCCACGCGCTCATGTTCCCTCTTCTTTACTTTCTTCTCTCTGCGTACCTCTTTCGTTGCTCTCTGCTCTATCTTTTGCGTCCACGGTGTGGCCTCCTTCTTCTTTCCTCTCCTTTCCACCTTTTCGCCTTCGCCGTTGAGCTCCTCTTGCCGTTGCTTCTCGCGCACTTTATCCTTATACGCGAGAGTGTCGAGTTCCAGGTCAGTCCCAAGACTCCGATCTCCTTCGAACTTTTTGAGTTCAGGCATGCTGGGCAGGCGGAGGAGACCCCATGCGTGACCAAGGTCCTCCCAGTCGAGGTCTGTGACGCGAAAAATGGAGCTGGCGGTGTGCTTACTGTATGCGCGGACCCAAGATACAAATCCACGCTGAGCCTTGTCAAAAACCGCTCTGTCATTCCTAGCTTCATTCCTCATCTTCTTGCTTACTGCGTCTGCGTCCACAGACGCGACAGTGATGTTGGGTGTCGTGAGCGGCGCAATCGGCGTCTGTCGTATGCGAAGGAACTCGATGTAGTCTTCCTCGCGACCTGGAGTAAGGAAAGTAACTGCTAGTCCTTTCCGTCCTGCGCGTCCTGCGCGGCCGCAGCGGTGGATGAACGTTTTTGGATCGCTTGGAGGGTCGATTTGTAGGACAAGGTCCACAGCGGGAATGTCGAGGCCACGAGCGGCAACGTCAGTAGTGAGAAGGATGGAGGGAGTCATGCTATCGACAAATTTGGCGAAATTCTTGCGGCGGACTTTGTCGGGATGCTTGCCATGGAGGGGGATGATGGCGTGGTTTTGGAGGACGGAGGGAAGCACGTGTTGAAAGTAGTCAACGGAGTAGCAGGTTGCTAGATAGAGAATGACCTTCTGTGGTTGCGGTTGTAGCGTTGCCAGTAGCTTCTTGATAGCTGGGATTTTGTGCGAAGGTGGCATGACAAGATAGGACATCTGGAGACTCGCTGGTGTCCGCTTGTCCTCGATTTTGCCCTCTTCGCCGTCTTTCGGTGCAGCTCTCGCTTTGACTTTGACAGCGATGCGCACCGGATTGCGAAGTCCTACGCGGATAAGCTGATCAACAGCTTCACTTACACTGGCGCTGAAAAGGCCTGTTCGTCGCTGTTTCGGTAATCTCGAAAGTATCTTCTGTAGATCATCCTTGAAGCCGAGATCCAGGAGTCGATCCGCTTCATCCAGCACTAGCGCATCAAACGAGGACTGCGGACAATGAACATGGGGTGATGATAAAAGTTCCAACAGACGACCAGGGGTGCCGATGAGTATGTTGGGTGAATTTCTCAAAAAAGCGCTTAAATCCTGAGCGGGGGTGACTGTGCCACCTAAAAGTAGCTGGGGCACAATTTTGAGGGTTCCAGGAGGGAAAGTGGGAAGGGGCGGGGCATCTGCGTCCTCCATGTCGGAATCTTCGTCGTCTTTGGTCTGCATGACAGCCGCCGATGGAGCATGGAACTTAAGCAGCGACAGGAGCACAGTGTGGATTTGGGTCGCCAATTCTCGTGTCGGTGATATTATAATCGCTCCAACGTGATTCTTCTTCAAGGGTGCATCTAGTCGAAGTAGGCGCTCAACCATTGGTATGAGGAAGCTAGGATGTTTCAGAGGGATGCTCTTCATAACAATGATATCAACTTACGCTAATGTCTTCCCCGATCCCGTGACAGCTTCTACAACTACATCTTTGTTTCCCATGAATAATGGAATAGCGGCGTGCTGTACTGGGGTCGTTTTCGCAAACCCCATGGCGGAGATGGCGTCCAGAATCCATTCTGATAACGGGGGCGTCAAGGCGCTCCACTGCCTCTCAACTCTCGTTTGGGGCGCCATATTGAGCTTCTCGATGCCTATATAGGTCCAAGTCCTTTTCTTAGGGCGCCCAGTTGGCGGTGCTGATGCTGTGGATCTGTGACGGGCGGCAGAGTTGGGCCAGAAAATTATAGCGCTGTGGCGCAGCTCTGTGGCAAATCCAGTGGCGGTGCATCAATCGATCAATCACATGCTTACGATGGTTGTAAGATAATGCACGTGGCCCCTTCAATTGAGCAACAGACAAGCTTTTGCCAGGCTCTAGACAAGAGTTCTACAGAGGCCTTGCTCTCGCTCCCTAGATAGCCTGGGATACGCCCCCCAAAACTTCCAGAATCAAGAAAAAAGCACCCTGATCTCACCGCCAAGCCGGGTAGCCCCCCAGTCACGATCCGCAGCGCATGAGTGACGAGCTTCCCTGCCCGGAACGGCCGCCTGCAAAAATATCCGCCTGAACAACAAAACATTCATAATCTCCCACCCCTTTATACCCACCCCACACACGTAATCGAGGCTCACCGTACGCGCCCGCAAGTCACCACGGTGGCCTCTCCCGCACATTCCCCGCCACAGGACGATGCGCGAAGTACTCGTCCGGACGAATTCGTATACGATACCCTGACGCACGTCGCACACGCGCATGTCGAAGCCACCATAGCGGCCGCGCACCCAGACGCTCAGCCCACGCCTTTTTACGCGCCGCACCCGCAACTCTCGGAACGCTTCTTTTTCTTCAGCTACTTTCCGGAATTTTGTTTAGAGAGCGAGAAGGCAATTACCGGGCTCATCCGCGCTGCTCCGCTCCCCGCGTTCCCGCTCTGCTGGCAGCAAGCCATGGCTTCCTCACGCAACTACCAGATCCCGCACACGCCGCGCGTAATCTCGCCGTCGCCCACGCCCTCAGAAACCAGCGGCAAAGAGGGGTACTTCGGCCCTGTGACGCGCTCGGCGAGCCGCAAGCAAAGGCTCACATCGCCGCCACCCATCGACGAAGACTCGTCGGGCTCAGATCCAGAGAAGAGGGCTAGGGCTAGGAGTCGAAGTCCCATCCGCGAGGGACGGCGGCGGCGCATGAGCGGGCTGACGGCGAAGCGGCAGATGAACGGGAACAGTAAGGCAAAGAAGGCGGACCTTACGCTTACGAATGGGACGGTGAACGGGCACTTGTCGCCTGCGGCGGCGAACAAGAATTACTGGCGCGAAATGAGTAGGAGTCCGAGTCCGCTGGGCCTGATACCCATCCATCAAAAGTGGAGGTCTTTTGTAAGTTACCAGTTGTCTGGGAGGTGGTTGGCAGCGGGGCTAATGAGACACAGATCCACCGACACGAAGTCCCCCGCAAAATCCTCCACGTCTCCATCGGCTTCCTCACCATCTTCCTCTACTGCACCGGCCGCCAACCCGACCAAATCCATCCTGTCCTCCTCACCCTCCTCATCCCCATCGCCGCAACCGACTTCATCCGCCACAGATACTGGCAGGTCAACCGCTTCTATATCCGGTGCTTGGGCGCCCTGATGCGCGAGTCCGAGGTCGATGGCTGGAACGGCGTCATCTCGTACCTTCTTGGAGCCTGGATCGTCCTGCGCTTCTTCCCCAAAGACATCGGCGTCATGAGCGTCTTGCTGCTCAGCTGGTGCGACACGGCAGCTTCGACGTTCGGCCGCCTCTGGGGCCATCGCACATGGCGCGTGAGAAAGGGCAAGTCGCTCGCCGGATCGATTGCCGCGTGCGCCACGGGTATCATCACGGCGGCGCTCTTCTGGGGCTGGCTGGCGCCTATCTACGCAGAGTACAATACGGGCGAGAACGCATTCGCGTACCAAGGCGTTCTCGCGCTCCCCGCAAACGCCCGCGAGACGCTTGCGTTGTCTGTCGCAGAGAGCTCCGTGACGGGCTATCTAGAGCTGGGCGCCATGTCCGTCTGGGCAGGCATCGTAGCGAGCGCAAGTGAAGCCGTTGATCTGTTTGGGTGGGACGACAATCTCACTATTCCCGCTCTCTGTGGCGTAGGGCTGTGGGGCTTTCTCAGAGTCTTTGGATAGTTGCTCTCTACTCCATATCATACATTCTTATCGACCCTCTATTCTTTTTTTTTCTTGTGTAGACTCGCTACTATATCATCCGCTCGTGGCACAGATACCATTTTCTCTCCTATGTTCATGAATTCACGGCGCTAGGGTAGGCCACGCATTATGTGGATTAATGGGGTCTAAGAGGCATTGTACGGGCACTTTTTCATGTACGAAGTAGATAACATCATATATAGAGATACCATACCGATTGCTACACAAATCAAATTCATCACAAAAATTTATGTCGTATTGTGTACCCTGGTCGACACCCGCCGTCTCTAGACAACCAACAAACAAACATTACATGGACGTAAAAAGGTCTTGCACTGCGCCGCCTCCCTTAACACCCCGATAAGAAGAAGGAAAAACTACCTAAGTGCGCTAAAGTGGGTATATAGCATGCCAAAAGATCGTAAGAAAGACCCACGGACTCCAACCCTCCGGACCAACTTTTGTTTCCAGCTCGATGCATGAAGCAGAGAAAAAGTAAGTATTACCCTTGTATAGCGCCAGCTCAGAAATCGAGCTTTGAATCGTGGTGTGTGTGTGTGTGTTGCCTCATGAAAGGTCATATGAATGCAGAGTGTACGGACATGATGAGGTCCCGCATTGAGACGACACGTGATAGAGTGGTGATGGCAAGGTAAGACCCCAACCACGTGAGTGTGAGAGACAATAAGATACGGTCTTATAATGCCGTGCCCGGTAAATGCTTCGTCGATGTCTCCTCCGGCGGCTGTGTAGGCGTCTGCTTAAGCGGTGTCTGGAACTGTTCTTCGCTCTTCGTAGCCTCTGCAGATTGAGATGCTTCTTCCGCCGACGTGCTGAAGTAGTCTTCTTTCGACTCCTTCTGTTGTTGTGTCTCGCTAGCCGATTGTTGTGCCTCTCTTGCCGCCTCGCTCGACCTCCTCCTCCGCCTCGAACCCTTTACACTTGCCGGTCGTTTCAGACCAGGTGTGTACTCCGGACTCTCTGGTAGGTCATCACCCGGTGTCCTGACAATTGGCACTCCATGTACGCCGCCTGCGGCGACGTTTGTGCCTGGTAGCTCCGCCGCACGCGTCGCTGTGTCGTGGTCTGCTTCCACGAACTCCCTCGGCGCGTTCAACTCGACTGCTTCAGGGCCAGGGAGTTCGGCAGGGTCGTTGTCGTTGATCCCCTGCAATTCGTGCTTACTCTTCTCAGAGGTGCCCGAGCCCGGACGAGGGACGTCGTCGCCGTGGAGTTCGTTGGGGGACCGAGCTTTAACGCGTCGGCGATGCCAGAGGAAGATGCCTCCTGCAATGAGCGCAAGGGCTGCGACGCCGCCTACGACGCCACCCGCGATGGCACCAACGTTCGTCTTTGTTTCCGATGTGTCTGTTGTAATCATCCAGGTCGAGGGTAATGGGTACCTGGACTTGCGGAAAACATCTGCCAGTCCCTTCTCCGTCCACCCTTTCTTTGGCTCGCCAATCGTCGCTTTCCCATCCGCCGTGCCGTTCGTCGCACCGAGTACATTCTTCGGGACCTTGAAGTCGTCTTGTTTGCCATTGAACACGCTGCCCCATTCTATAGTTGTCAGATCTAGGAACGCCACGCCTTTCAGTTCCCAGTCGCATTTCGATTTCGTGTCATTTCCTCCTATTGTGGCCATCTGGCGCTTCCCTGCACGGTGGCAGTTGTGGCCAAATCGAGGGCTCTCGCCTAGGGGCCAAACGTTCGTCCATGTGAATGAAGGTATTGATAGTATGACGACGTCGTCGTAGTTCTTTCGGTTAACGGGATCGACTCCACCGTAGAGGTAGATGTGCTGACTAGAATTATCTGGCGCGGCGACGGAGACAGTACAGAAGTCGATTCGAGGAAGGGGTACATCACCAGTAGTGGCTTGTTCATACCAAGTACCGTTGCTAGATGGGTCATTATAGTAGGATTCTAAGTCAAAGACGTCTACAGTGTTGAAGTCAATCTAGATTATCGGGTTAGTAACTCAGTCTTATAAAGGGCAGTAGCAGAAATGTAATCATATATGTTAACGGGGAGAATGGCACTTACTAGCTCTCCTTTTGTTCGGTTGGTTACTTCGCCAACGGGTACGTCAGTCTGGATCTGGCCACCTAGAGCTACTAGAATGCCACTACCCCCTACAGTGTCGATGTAATCTAATGTACCGCCAACTCTCGGAGTGTTCCTCTTCATGGTGGATGTCGATATGTTTGTCGATGTGCTATCTGCCAGATCGATGATCAGCATGCCATCGAGCGCTATATACAAATTCTGAGTATTGTCTTTCAATGGCTTGTCCAATGTCTTAGTAGAGGTACCCATATCAATCTGTCCGCCCAGGTAGAAGCCGATACCCTTCTCGATATCTTCAGTTGCTGCACCGTGATTCGGAAGCCATGGTTGGCCGATTGAATGTTGGTCCCAAGGGTCATCTGCGGTGGGATCATAAGTCCAGAGTGGATACGTTGAAGAATCTGGCGGTATCCATCCTTCAAAGGACTGGTTATACATGTACGCTGCCCCTCCGAAATTATATATCTCAGTCGTGTTCTCGGGTCCATGGAAGAGGTGACCGCGAATGAAGTTCGGCACTGGAGTACCGGTATTAGGATTGGTAACGTTCTTACGCTTGATAGTGATATTGAGGCCTCCAGTTTCGTTGGCGGGTATCTTCCAGTCCCATGTTTCGGTCAAGGAGATGCTTAAGATATGGTTGTCTAAGGTACGTTGAGCAAATGCCGGTGTTCTGAAAGAGACGTGCGACCTACTAGTCCCAAGATAAAGGTCGCCCGAGACATTGAATTTTTCAATGCCGCTATCGATGTACAGAACATCATGTTTTATGACAGCTAAGTTCCTTGATCAGCGCAGGTATGCAGCCGACGATAGAAGCTCTTACATTGTGACCACCATCTCATACAAAAGCTCTTGACTGGATCAGGACCAGCATTCTTCGCTGGTGATTGCGCGTTGACAAGCGCTACCGAGAGTATCCAAAAGGTCAGGAGCATCAAGGGCGAGGCTATAGGTCGTGGTAGCCAGCCACTAGTGAGCGCCATGCTACCAGTACATGTGTGCTCGTGTAAAGACTGTGTAGGCGGAGAGGTGTCAAAAGTCTGCAAGCGGGGAAACTAATTCGTAGCTGCAGGTGCCCGTTATTAACGATTCTTCGGGCTTGATGGCTCCCGTAGCTTTTCCTCAGCCCTGTAAACCCTGCGCCCTCCTGTCACTCAAGGGCTTGCTGTCGTCAGATCATAACGGAAGGAGGAAACCGCCTGCATGCCCTTGGCCCCAGTGGGGTTAGCTTCATAGGCTCTGCAGTCGCTGCGTTGATAGGCGACTAAACTCAATTTGGGTACCGGGTTAGGCGAGCGAACGACAGGGTGGAGGAGGTGTAACAAATGTGAGCCTCAGCTCTGCCAAATTGCAAGAAAAACGTCACATCGTAAGATTGTGATAGAACTCCGGTTTCTAGAGGCAAAGAAGGCAAGGAGGCAGCCAATGTTTTCCGCGCAAGTAGCCTGTCGCCAGTCCACGATGCGGTCAGTCCGCTGTAGATCCCTGGTCAAGCGTTGCTTATTCACCATGTAGGTGCGCCACAACCCCGGTGATGTGGAAGCATCGCGGACAAATTGGCAAAAGAGACGCCTCCGGTCCAAGCTCAACAAATGACCGTCCGAGTTTGGATGAGGGGTTGGCACAACAAGGTGACCAAGTCATAGCTTGGCGTCCGCACCGGGAAGATTTTCAAAAGATAATCAAGCAGGTATTTAGTCACTGCGCCGAGCATGCGTTCGAGAGCGGTGTGATGCAGTGATTGGGCGCCTCTGTCCCGTAGGCGCAGCCGGCAGTATTGTTTTAGTTTACGTTTCCTGTCTCCGCAAGGCTTCTAGGCCCTTATTTGCAAAAGTGCGAGTTCTGGGTGGCATCGCTAAGCAGCGCATGGATGCATGCGACTTCCTTCTTCCTTCACTTGAAGATGTGCTCGTGATTGCCGATGCTACAACAAAAGAGCTTGACCGCCTGTCCACAGCGATGCGAAATTGCGTCCGCCGGTATCCTGCGGCACTGCCGACTGATGCCGGTGGGCATCAGCTTGCTGACCCTGAAGAGGACTTGATTATCTTCAGCGCCACGCAACAATTAGTCGATTCCCGCTCGGGCGTGGCTGTGGGAAGGTTGATACAAGCAGGCACTATCGACCCCAAGCTCATACCCGACCTGGGCAGAGGCGGAGGCGCCTCAATCGCACAGCTCTTAGTCAGATCGTAGCTTTTGTGTGGCGCATGCTCTTTGTCTCCGGCAACTTCTTCAGCCGCGCTCGACGTTCAGCTGTTCGTATATCGGTGTTAGATAGGTCAAAAGGGGGGTGAATCGGGCATGTAAACAGGCGTAGCAGGTGGGAACGGCGTGTGGAATTGAGAATAGGTGAATTCTGGAGATGCTCGGCGTCGTCGCAAGCCATAGTCCATTGATATGTTGAGCGTTTAGGGCTAGCCGCTTATTGCCAATAGGAACTGGAGAGCGAAAACGGGACGCTGCACCCACACTAGTTTGTGTATCATAGGACGAGTCCAGCCGCCCCTACTGTTTACGACCCCCGATTTCCCAGATCATAGTCGTTTGAGACGGTGTCCAGCTCTTGCTTTACCTATTTGAATGATCAATTGTGTTGCGTTCCCAAGGGTCATGCCCGATAGGTGTTGAAACGTCCATGTAGAGTCCGACGAGTGGGTGGAAGCACAACATAACGGTGATTGCACTCTTTGCAACGTCCTGTGTCGATGATGTAAGACTGCCAGGAGAAGACCGACGCCATAAAGGCGCGCGGAGAACCGCTGCGGGCTAGCGTCCGATTAGATGCAAGCGGTGAAGGTCCGGTTCTGATATTCTTGGCGCGACGCTGCCTCTTGCGGCATCTGGAGGGGAAGCTCCGACCAGAGCTCGACAACTAGTCCCTCCACTTCGCACATCATACATTTCTACGCGCCACTTCTCTACGGCTTCTTTCTTTTGGTTCCAGCACTTAGGCAGACTTCTACACCCCACCTTTCATTGTGAAATATTACTTTCGGCCGACCCCGCTTGTCCGATTCACTGCCCCGCCAGCGTCACACGACCGTTCAGTATACCCCAAAAGTGGAAGACCTCTTTGAAAACAACGCGAACATCCGCCAAGCGTCGCTTTCCACCGATCGTCCCGTGCCGACCTTCGTGCATAAGCACCCGGGCGCCCCCACAACACCACATTATTCGAACACGAACACCCAACATCAACTCCGAAACTCACGCACATACCCCGGCGCCATGGCCTCGACCTCCGCCGCCGGCGGCCTCCTGGCGCGCCAGCTGAAGCAGATGCAGAACGACAAGGACATACCAGGCATATCGTGCGGGCTGGTGGACAACAATGTGTTCGAGTGGGAGGTCATGCTTATGATCAACGACGAGACGAAGTACTACGGCGGTACGTACTTTCCAACATCGAGACCGCGTCCAGGCTAACACGACTGCGACAGGCGGCTTCTTCCGCGCACGCCTCTCGTTCCCCGTCGAATATCCCCTCCTACCACCCAAAATGCGCTTCGAGACGCCACTCTTCCACCCAAACAGTACGTTTCTCTCGTTGTTCTTGCAAGAACCACATGATATGCCAATCTAGATGTCCAAATCCAATGCTGATCGCAACAGTCTACCCCAACGGCGAAGTCTGCATCTCCATCCTGCACCCGCCCGAAGAAGACAAATACGGCTACGAGTCCGCCGCTGAGCGCTGGTCCCCCGTGCAGACACCCGAAACCATCCTCCTCTCCGTCATCTCTATGCTGTCAAGCCCGAACGACGAGTCCCCCGCAAACGTCGAGGCCGCATCGCTGTGGCGCGAAAATCTGCCCGAGTTCAAGAAGCGGGTGCGGAAATGCGTGAGGGACAGTCTGGAGTTTGAGTAGACGAGGCGTTGGAATGGGAAAGGATACTTTCATGACTTCGGGTATGCATACGGCAGTTTGACACGATTAAACGGTTTTTTTTTTTTTCGGAATTATGTCTGCATGAGCGAGCGTGGCGGTGGATGATTGACGAATGCATGGGGGAAGCGTGGAGAGATTTTCCGCATCTGCATGGAGGCTCGATTTGGCACTTCTGTTCAGCGAGCGTGCGATGTGTTCATGGCATTTTTGGTATATATGGTAATCAAAGTATCACCCCAAGAGCGTGCTTGTTCTTGGCTTCTTCATGATTGCCTCCAGCTGAGTGGAGCTAACCGCGCTTACATGAGATATCACTCGAAGGTGTGCGTCAAGTGGTTTGAAGCGCCTGACGAAAAGGAAAGCGACACAGAAGCATAACACGCATTAAGGCCTGAGTTACTCTTGGGTACACTATACATACGAAGCCCGTTTCTAACCTTTTAGCCTTGATGGCATCATGCTCGCCTCGGACAATGAGGAAGCTGACCAACATACACTGTGAGCTACCCCAGAACACTCCATCCAGACTATGCACCAATCTAGCCACAGCAGTACATACACCCACATCTCCTCTACTCATCATGCACTCACGCAGGCAAGATACTGAGACCAAGAGAGAGAAAAAAGACACTCAACGTCCAAGACGAAAGCCCTGGCCAGCACCAAGATAAATTCTTCTACCCTAAGCGCCCCCACGATCCAAACCCCTCTCCTACCCAGCCCGACCCAGACCCCATGCCTACCCTAAGCAACAAAAGCAAAACGAAGAGAAAAAAAAGACTCGGACCAACATCGAACTCATGGTACAAGAAAGGTAAGCCCTGAAACCTGCCCGATAAAACGAAGACTAACACTAGCTATGAGGGGAATCGCAGGCACTATTAAAAAGAAAAAAAAAATAAAAAGAGAAAAAGGGAACACTCGGGAAAAGAAAAAGAGATCGCCAGCCAACAGACGGGCCAAGTTGTTGCAGTGACAGAAAAGGAAGACATAAAGGGAGGAGAGGGAGGAACCCAGTTCCGCCGTGGAACCTGCCTCCCTGATACTCGTTCATGGATTAGATATTTTGTATAGCGCTGTAATAAAAGTGTGGGTGCAAACGAGTGCGCTCCGCTTTCTGATGGATCGCCGAAAACGCCTCAAGGATGAAAAAAGTAAAACGGATTCGCTTTGAAGATGGAGGGGAGGACCATACACACAAGAATAGTATCGTCATGACGTCGGTCGATGCAGGAAATCTCATCTAGTTCTCGACGCGGGTGTTGAAGCTCGGGGAATGCGCGTTCGAGCCCTAGCGTTGTGGTTGTAGGACGATCGGAATAGACGTGAAGGTACTGAGTGCTGAGCCGGAAGGAGGTCAGAACATCCAGATTTAACACTCGGAAGACTCGCCGTTGTTAAGAGCTACGCCCATCTGGACTCCAGCACTACTGGGGTTGGAAAAACGGAGCTGGCTGCATCTGCTGGGGATAGTAGTATGCGCCATCAGGCCCAGGTGTCATCATTCCACCCATACCAGGAACTGCATAGCTCGCCTGGGGGTACTCCATGGGCGGGGCATAGACTTGTGAAGGCATTTGGGAGGGAAGTTGTGACGGGTCGACATAGTAGGTCATGCCATTCTGCTCATAGGCTACAGTGTTGGGCTGACCAACGGGAGCTGGAGCGGGGGCAGCTGGAGCAGGCGGTGCAGCCATAGGCATGACATAGGCGTTCTGTTGTCCGCCCGGGACAAACATGGGGACCATGCCGCCGGAAGGTATATACGGAGGCTGAGTACCGTTCTGCGGATAGTAATACCCCGGGGGCACAGCGAAATTTTGCGGTTGATACCCTGGCTGGAAGGGCTGAAAGGCGGGAGCGTGGATTGCCCTTTCAGGTATGTTGGACAAGGGCGTGCCTGTTGAGGTTTGGGTGGGGAATGATGGCTGCCGTGTATGGTGATAGAATTGTTGCGGCTCGGCAGGCGGGCCTCCTCCGTTCGCATGGGCAGGTATTTGCTGGTGGAAAGGCTGCTGCTCCTGTTGCTGTGGCGGATTGAAAGTCATCGACGCCGGTGATTCGATTCCAGCAACCGACACGGTCTTTTGAGGGCGAGGCTGATGCATAGGGATTTGTCCTTGCCAGTTCTCGCGGAATGTTGGCTTCTGCGGAAGCGGGTAAGGTTGCTGGTATCCACCGGATGGCGTAGCGCTCTGTGGCGAGATGATGGGCGGTGCAGTGGGAAGTTTGGGGCCTCCGGGCGGTAACCGGACAACTGGGCGAGATGGGTCATAACCTCCGCGAGACATGATGGATCCGGCGGGCGATACCAGGCTGTCCCGGCCCATCTCACGCGCCATTGAGGATCGTCTACTCATGGCCACGCTTGGAGAATAGACACTACCTCCATAAGCGCTCGTTCGTCTACTAGAGAAACCGCCACCAAACGAGCCAAACCCTCGTCCACGTCCTCGTCCGAAACCTTGTTGATTAGGCCTAAGCGCTCGCGGTATGAATATGAAAGATCGCTCCACGCTGGGGAAGATATATCTCGGCGCAGATGGCGGAAGTGAGATTCGAACAGGCTTATCACGGCGAAGGGGCGGTCGGTGGTTTGGTAGTCGTGTGTGTTGCTTGATGGGTACATTTTGGAACAGGATCGGCTCTTTCATCGTAGGTAGGAACACCCGCACAAGCGCATTGTGGGTATGCCGCGTGGTTGAAAAGTTACGTGTTTGAGGGGCTCTTGGTGGTTGTCCTGCGGGGCCTCGTCCATATTGCTGCGGTGGAACCGCTCCTTGTTGTACAGGCCCACCGGTGGGTGCAGGCTGGTGCTGCGATGACGGAATCTGTGAATTAGCTTCGTTGACGACCTCGTGGAGGTCGTGCTGCCATGGCGAATCTGTGGCTTCTGATGCCTGTTTCCTCATAGCCGCAGGTGCGAAGGGCCCGCCAAACCCACCTCCTCCTCTGCCACCACGTCCGCCAAATTGTCTGAAGCCGTTTTGGGCGGATGCTGATCGTTGGTCGTGCATAAAGAAGGCGCCTCGGTTCGGTATGAAGGCAGGATCCGAGTCTCGTTTCTTCTTGTATTCCTCGTGCTCCCGTCTCTTCCTTTCTGCAAATGTTTCAGACCGATCAGGTGCAGCAACAGCAGGTGCTGGAGCGGCTACCGCCTGGCCCGTCTCGAAGTCCATTACTTCATCGTCGACGGGCTTGTCCACTATCGTGAGCCCGTTCAGCATGATCTCAGTGTCCTTGGTTGCCGTAAAGGTTGCATCAGACCGCGCAATGGGCGGAGAAGGCACCCGCCGGCTTGTGACGTCTGCCCGTGGTTTTGCGTCTCGCGAACCGTTTGCTTTCCGCTTTGCCTTGCCATCTGTCAGCGACGCAGAGCTGTCCACTTCGCTCAGGTCACTGTTGTCTGCATCGGCGTCTTCGTCCACGTCGCTCGGGACTGAGATGTCGCTCTGGGAATCCTCGGCACCTTCAGTCGCCACGGACCTACTTTCTTCATCGTCTAGCCGCCTACGCCGCGCGAGGGCAGTCTGTCTCTTCCTGATGCCAGCCATGCTTTCGGGGAGAAAGAGTGTTGGGCGGGGCTAGAGCAGGCGATGGAGGGGCGCCGTTTGTAAATTCGGCCGGCTTTAAGGGCGGCGGAGGGTTGGATGGGCTGATGATTCAACCGCGAAAAATGCCCGACAACAGTGAAGGGCGATGTGTGAGAGAGCTGTAGGTGCACGGGCGGTGTCGGCGGCCGTGAGACAGCGGCGATGGCAGCGAGGGGTTGGGTTGGAGATGCAGTGTATCGATGGGCAGGGCGTGATGTCGATGCCTGAGAAAATGATGGCGGTTGCGGAATTTGCCGCCGCGCGACAACTAGCCTGGTCAGAGCGCGCTTTCAACCGATTCTTGGAACAGATGGCCCAGGCGACAACGAGAACAGGCCGCTATTAGATATCGCTACAACAAGGTAGAAATGACCAAGTTTGGGCCGGTAGCCCCACGGTAAGCCAAGGATATGTGCAACGAGCTGCATGCCGCTAGTTCCGCGTTGAAAGCTGCCTCCCTATCAAACAGCAACACACGAACCACAGCGCTAGGACAAAAGTTGAATGCGCATCGTGCGCTGAGTTACCCCAAGATACATAATGCCGACGGGGAAAAGACCGTAGTTCTCTGAGCTCAAAAGGTATGGCAATACTGTAGGAGATACAGGAGATTCTGTTATCCAAGCCTTTAAGAAACCGTTACTGGTATTATAGAGCTAGCCGTGGGTGATCATCTATGCAAAGTGCAATTATAATGTATGCAGAACCGATAACTAATCAGCTTTAGGTGATTGATCAGTAGTTTTCTCACTAAAATTCAACAATAATTTCGATATCTCAAGAACCAGTTGTAATCTCACTGTTGCCTCAAATGGCTTTAAAAGGGCCGAATGGCAATGTGTAGTCTATTCAACATTATAATTCCAGAGCAGACTTTTAAGGTTCTCTACTCTAAGTTACCCTAGAATACATAGTACAGAAGCGGGAAAGTCTTTAATCCTCCATTCTCTACTCATGTGTCTTGAAACACCCTTTCTTCCCGCCAAGGTATGTTCACGACGGATGGGTCACGGAACCAAGGCTCTGTTGAAAGCAGAGATGTCATTATCACCTTTAAGCCTAGCAACAACGTTGGCATAAATCCGGTCGCAGATGGACAAATACTTTAACTGGGAGACTACCGGAATATCGTGAGCAAAAGCTTTCTCAGGAAGACAGTCGACTCACAGAGTTTGCGACTATTCGATAGGAATACCCACTGAGCACGCAAGTCTACAATGTTGGACATAGATATCAGTCGGGGCAAACGAGATGACTGATTTGAGACCTTTCTACGCATTTACTTATTGCTCAACAGTCTCGAGCTAATCACGACGCACGACCATGAGTCTGCAAATTTCCACGGCCATGCAATATTGGAGTCCCATCATGTCCAAGTTTTTCTTTCAAAGAGAAAATTACAATTCACAATTCTTAGAAGCATTGAATCCGAGAATTACAACATTGATCAATCATATTTCATCTTTTTCGGTGGTAATTAGCGGTGGCTACGTATGATAGTCTTCTGTACAAAATGCAATTGTAATATGTAATTAAGGCGAGCACTTCAATACTGGGACTGAATTTCAAAATGCATTATAATCTGAGTTACCACAGGATACACAATACAAGTGCAAAAATCCTCAAAATTCAGTCCTCGGACTGTATACAAAATAGTCGAGAGGTATTGCAAGCACAAATAGATCTAACCTATCAGGGTCTACTTGGGCCACTCATGAGCGTCACGTTACAGTAGTCATCAACGACGAATTTCAAGTTGGAATATTACAAAGTCTTCATTCCTTCCTTCCCTAAGAAGGTGATGCGATCCATGTCCGCATGCGCACTAATACGAACAACCAAAGTCCCCAGAGAGGGCCGCCATATGCCATGCCTATACCCATCCAACGCCCTTAAAATGCTGCCTCGAACAAGACGCCTTCTGATGCATGCGTTGTAAGAAAAAAAATCGAACCGCCGGTTATGCAGAGGGTCTTCGACCATGAAAACAAAAGGAAACTAGGGTATTATACATGCAAATAAAAAAAGTCCAGAATCATTGCCTTCTCACATAGCTTACTGCTGTTCGTGGATAAAGGTGCAGTCATCTCCTTTGGAACACAGACCCTTTTGGAAGAACTTGCACAGAACGACTTTGTGAGGTCGGCCGCCGAAGTGTTGAGCTTTATCGCCCTTATTACGCTTGCCACTGCCAGAACCTCGTTCATTGGTCTCTGCGCCGTCGTCGCGTTGCCGCTTGTGACCCGCGCGGTTATGCTGACTGTGTTGTGCTTGCTGATTTTGATATGTAGAGCTCATATCCGGTTGCTGCTGTTGTGGAACGACAGGGGGAAATCCGGGCCAGCTGGGCAAAGGCGGAGGCTGTGGAAAATTCGCGTTTCCTGTCGGCACAAACTGTTGGGCCATTGCGATAATCGCACTCAAGTCCATCGGAGGCGCTGCAGGTGCCTGGGTGGGTGGGACTGGCACCTGGCTCGGATTTTGACCAAGCACGCTGAGAATGTCCTTCAGATCGGGTACAACTGGGGGAGCAGCTGGGGGAGCAGCTGCGATCTGAGGTGGCGCATAGCTGGCTTGACTTGCAGTTGACTGAAGTGGATTACCCATTTGCTTCACGACTTCTAGTATATTGCTGATATCGACTGGGGCTGGTGTAATCGTCGTGGACTTGGGAAGCCTGTCAAGAACCAACTGAGGCGGTGGACCAAAGCTAGTAACAGGAATGTTGGAAGTTTCCGTCTGAAGTAGTGGCTCGCGAGGCGACTTCGGAATATCAGATGGGTGTTGGTAGACGACCATTAGCGTTGTATTCTCGTGGGCGATGTTCGCTTCCCGCTCGGGACAAATCGGTTGACATTCACCGCCTCCGTAGGGCGCGTAATTTCTCTTCCGCTCGTCAGGGTTGATGACACTAAAATCTACCAGCGAAGGCGCTTTCCATGGACGATATTCCATCTCCATGTCCTCATCATCATCCTCATCGTCCATGTCCTTGTGCTGTTTGAACATGCGGCCTTCTCCGCCAACATCACCGGCATCTCGGACAAAGTTCTCATCATGACCAGTCTCTTCTTCCGGGTGGTGATTGAAATATTTGATGCTGACGAGTGCATCTCCTGGTCGGAACTTGACGCGCAAGTGACGCCGCGATTCCTTGCGCAGGCGTTTGGCCTTTTCCTCGGGCGTTTCTGGCGGTAATTGTTTCTCTGTCTTGGAGGGCACCACGGCTTTCTCTTCTTTGTCTTTTAGGAGCTCTTTCATTGTATCGGCAAAGGAGAATGCAGGTTTGGTAGTTGGGACAGCTGCAGGCTTTTTATCTTTTGAAGCAGATACAGCAGGTTTCGCAACTGGCTTCGCGGTGGATGCGGATGTTGTAACACCGGTTGGCTTTTTGCCCGCTGCATTGAGCGAAGCAAATAACGATGATGGCCTGTTTACAATTTGGGTACCTCGCGCCTTGGTGGGTATCGATGCAAGCTTTTCAACTGGTCGCTTTTGCTGTAAAGTTGGAGCATTTTTCGACACTCCTATACTAGTGGAAGACTTCTTATCACCGTTTGTTGATGGCTCAGTAGGCTTCAGCTTCTTTGCAGGGCCCTCAGCTGATGTGCGACCCGCAGGTTGCGTTGCTGGTCGCTTGACAGCTTTGGTCTCTGATGTCACGTCCATCGCAGCAGGCGGTGAGCTCCCTTTGGCCTTCTTGGACCCAGCAGCAGCACCTTCTTCGATCTGCTTAATGCGCGCTTTGTTCTCATCGTTCGCGTTTTTCTTCATGACGTTAAGTGCTTTAACAAGCTTAGTCTCTTCTAACAGTTCAGAGGTTATAGTGCCCAAACACCGAGATAACATCTCAATGATAGCAGACGGTAGAGGTCCGTCGTAATCCGACGTTTTAAACCGATTGGCTAGGAACTGATAACAGAGATAAAGAAAACCCTTAACTTGGCCGAGGTGGTACAAGACGTCTGGGTGAGAAAACTCCAATGCCGACTTCAATGCAGACTGCAGCAAATCACGCTGTTCAGCTACACGACGCTTGAGCACTGGCAGTTCACCAGTCTTCTTCTGTTCCTCCGCCTCCATAACCGCTTTGCTGTCAATACGCCAACGTTTCTGAATCGTATTGAATATTTCCCACAAGTCACGCAAACTCGTCTTGATTTTCTCTGAGCTTGGTTGGGACTGGCGAGGATACCAAGTCGCCTTGATGATGTCATACCGAAAAGCTGCCTGTGGCTCTTCTGGTTTCGTTGCTGGTAAAGGTGACTGATCTTCCTCCTCCGCATCTGAGTAATCGCTGTCGTCCTCTGACGAGTCGTCGTAGCTCTCACTATCGCTGGCTTCTCGCTTAATCACTTTACCTGTGGACAGCTGCTTGGAAGGTGATCTCTTGGCCAGCTTCTTGCTGTCGGCCCCTACTTTCTTGAGGTCCTTCACCGATTGGCGGGGTGTGTACAGTGGTAGGGCAGCTGCGCACCATTAGAGGACGCAATTACAGGTTTATAAGACGAGAGGGCTTACTTCTATTAGAAGGCAAATGAAAGGGCTCAGAGCCGAGGGTCACGAGTTTATTCAGAGCATTTGAATTCGTAGCTTTTGCTAACGCAGCCTGATCAAGAATGACAAACCCGCCAGATTTCCTACCCTTCGGAACTTCATAGTTCGGGTTTGCTACTGGTTGGGCAAACGCGGGGGAAACAGTCCGCTGGGCGAAAGAATCAGCCGTTGGTTTGGGTATCTGCAATTGAAGTCAATGTTTATTCACTCAATCAAAAAAACAATATTCACTCACTTGATAAGCGGTTGTTGTGCGTGGGTCTTGGACCGGTAGCCCCTGCTGCAATGATTGCGGCGTCACAGTGTTTGCCCGGCTCTGTGGCGGAGCATTCTGCACACCTATTTGATACGGGGACTGTTGTTGCTGGCGCATCACATTAGGGTCAACGCCCAAGGAGGGATCAACGTTTGAAGCATGTCCGTAATTATTTTGGGGGGCGTGGTTCCCAAATTGACTATACTGATACGGCGATGCGGTTCGATGTGCCTGGGTTTGGTTCACATACGGCTGGCTTATTTGGTTGTATGGCTGGGTCGGGTAGGCATTGTGATGCCAGGCCTGGGTGGGGGTGTTGTCAGGCACCAAGCTGGCATGCTGGGCGAGCTGACCATCCCAAGGCTGTGCACCGTACTGGTCGACAGCGTAGATGTTTTGATATGGTGAATTGGTGTACATAGTCTGGCCTTGCAGCGGATGCTGTTCAGCGGGCACGTGACTAGGAGCCATGCTGCGGGCAACGATTGATTTTGTTATTCGACCTTATTGGCCGGCCCCACGCAGTTCCACGGCAGAGTCGGGATCCGGCAAACGGGGATTTTATGCGACAATGATGACGGCACTAAGCCATAAGCGGACTGGTGCTGACTCACAGAGTGAACGAAGGCCAGTTCGGGAAAAATCGCAGGGTGAAAGGCCCGTAATACTTCCGAATTGGGCGGTAGTGTGGTTGTTGCTGAGTCTTTTCCGGGCTGCAGAGTCCTCCGCTCGCTCGCGAAGTGTTGGGAACGAGGGCAGTAGATGTTGGTGAGACGCGCAGGCGCTTGCTGGCCGTGTCCAACTGTCCAACGCGCAATGCCGAAACCCGCTGTCCACGAAGTCGTAGCCTTTGGATTCTATTAGGCGGCACGCGGCCTGGCTATTGCAACGCGGACACTGTGGGTGCGTCACTTGACGTATCGCACCCAATGCACAGCACGGCGCGTTTGAGACACGCACGCCTGTTTGTCGCTCGCAAAGAGCTGCTCTACGCTTTGTGTGATGGCCCGCAAGACGTCCGGGGGAGGCCCCGCGGCAGGTCGATGCAGCTGTATTAGTACAGACGCTGGGTTGAGTGTCACTGATGCCCTTCCCTTCCTGCGTCCTGCGCCCAACACAATGCCGCCACCAGCCTGACCTGAACGCACGACTCGCCCACGGCGAGGACTGATGGAAAATAGAATCTAGCTTCAGAAATCAGACGCCCTTATTAGTGGGCAGAGGGTCACTAAGAAGTGGCATGAAGGGGAGAAGAGAAGAAGCGTGGTTGATGGGCGTGTTGGCGGGTGAGTTGGAGGAGAGAAGGAGGTGCGACAGCGGGCAGCGCCTTGAAAAAGCAGTGGCGGGGGCAGACGGGGGGCTTGGCGCCCCTAGTCTCGAAGCGGCTCGCGCGCGACTGCTGCTGTGAACAGTTGGAGCTTCAGTAGAATAATACCAGGCAGCACAATTACGCAGCGCATACGCCCGTTGTACCTTGTCCGCTGCTTCCCTGTCTTCGCAATCCTACTGCAACTCCACCGGCTCGCGCATGAGGTGATCGATACACGGGCGGGCGCCAAAACGTCACCAGCAATATGGCAACACTCCGCGATCGCCAAATCGGTATGTTTCAACGTACATTGCTCTTCTCCCCACAAGAAGGCAATTGGACTCTCAAGCTAAAACTGAAGCTGGAGCTAACCGACACGTCTAGCCTCCATCCAGCGCATCCTCAATCTAAACGCCCCGAAGCAACCCTCCGACGACGATGCGAACAATGCTCTCCCTGCCGCCAACACCCCAATCCTCTCCGAAACGGGCGAGCCGATATGGAAGGTGCTGGTCTTTGACGACTTCTCGCGAGACGTTGTGTCGTCGGTGCTGCGGGTCAACGATCTGCGAGCCTGGGGCGTGACGATATACCTCTCCATCAACACCACACGGCATATGATACCCGATGTGCCCGTCATCTACCTCGTTGAGCCCACCACCGCGAACCTGCAGATCGTCACGAGCGACCTCTCGCGCAGCCTCTATTCGCCCGCCTACGTAAATTTCCTGTCATCGGTACCCAGGCCCCTCCTCGAAGACTTTGCCCAGCAGACCGTGTCTTCAGGCACGGCGGAACACATTGCGCAGATATATGATCAGTACCTGAACTTTGTCGTCTCGGAGCCAGATTTATTTTCGCTTGGAATGAAGGGCGCATACGGTATCCTTAACAGCGCGAAGGCGTCGGATCAGGAACTGGATGCGCTCGTGGATCGGATTGTATCTGGACTCTTCTCTGTCGTCGTCACTATGGGAACTATTCCAATCATTCGCTCAAGCAAGGATGGGCCCGCCGAACTCGTGGCTGCGAAATTAGACAGGAAGCTTCGAGATCATATCCTCAATTCAAAAACGAATCTCTTCTCGGGCGACCAGAAATCATCCGCCACGGGCTCTAGACCTGTCCTCGTCCTCGTTGATCGGAATGTCGATCTGACAGCTATGCTTAGTCATAGCTGGGTCTATCAATCTTTAATCTACGATGTGCTGTCGATGCATCTCAATAAGATCACCATGAATGTTCCGGTTGACCCCGACAATGCCGAGAAGGGCACCAAAAAACAGTCCTACGATCTCACAGCCTCCGATACTTTCTGGTTACGGAACTCTTCTCTGCCTTTTCCAGAGGTAGCTGAAAATGTATCACAAGAGTGGAGCAAATATCAAGAGGATGCAAACGAGATTACCAAGAAAACGGGAACGTCATCAATAGACGACCTCTCGGGTGATACTAGTCAGTTTGCAGCACATCTGAAAGGGGCAATGGCTGCATTACCTGAGTTGAAGGAGAGAAAGGCCACCATCACAATGCACATGGAGATACTTGAAGCCCTCATGAGGGGCATTAAGGGTGCGTGACCAAATCATTTGTTTGTCTCACGGGTTGCTAATTTCACAAAGCCCGCAAGCTAGACGAGTACTTTCAATTGGAAGAAGAACTCTCAAAGCAGACTAAAGCCCAGATACTAGACATCATAAAAGACGCCGAAAAGGGCAACGAACCCCTCGATAAACTGAGGCTGTTCCTTCAGTGGTATGCTACACGGACGCGAGCCTTTACTTTATCATAATTCATGACACTGACCTCGACAGGTATCTTACAACGGAAACTGAGCTCAACCGAACAGACTTAGACAGCTTTACCCAAGCCCTCGAGGCAGCAGGCGCAGATACCACGTCCATCAAATACGTCCGAACCGTTCGCCAGCTAACCCGCATGACTATGATCTCCTCAGCCACGACGCAGCCAGCACAAAATACATCCCAACTCTTCGGTGGCTTCAGCAGTCTTTCGTCCCGTGTCACCGACCGCTTCAAAGAAGCTGGTCTAGGCACCAACTTCGAGGGCCTTCTTCAAGGAGTCAAGAACTTCTTACCCGCAAACAAGGATCTCACGTTGACCAAAATCACTGAGTCCCTAATGGACCCGGCCAATGCATCATCAAGCGCTATTCAAAAGACCGAGAATTACTTATACTTCGACCCGCGGTCTGCGAATGCTCGCGGTACTCTACCACCAGCGAGCCAGGCACGCAACCAGCAAGGCACACGAATGGGCATCGAAGCAACATTTGGGCAACGCCGCCAAGCCTTCTCTGAAGCCATAGTCTTCTCTGTCGGCGGCGGTAGCATGGAGTAAGTAACATCCCGCGTTACATACATTCAAATACTAAATCACTTGTAGTGAGTACGGGAACCTACAAGAGTGGGCGAAGAGGACGAGCGCAGGCGGCGCTGCGGGTACAGGCCAGAAGAGGAGAGTCATCTATGGATCTACGGCTATATTATCAGCGACCGAGTTTGTCAGTACGGATCTAGCTACGTTGGGCAGCGAGACTTCGTAACACGCGAAGGTCGAATAATGAATTCAGTAGATCATGAGGTGTGCGGTTTGTGTTGCTTAAGTGTGCGGCCTATCTATGAGGAAAAAGAAGAGAAAAAGCATTTCGGAGTTCCTAATAAGCCGACAAGGACTAATAGCGAATTGATACATGCAGATACCGCTAATTCATCTTTCGTTCGGCTCCTATCACCTCATCTCGTTTCGACACTTTTGCCAGATTCGATCTATGCCACAAGCTAAGTTGTACCGGAAGAACCGGAGCGACGGATGGAGATCAATGTCGCTGGATCTCTCAGGTCTGCTATTCCCCTGCATGATGAAGGCCTAAAAATAACGAGAAGCGGATTCGGGCTATATTGATGCAATGATTCCCTGCGCGATGGGCTATGATAGTCTCTCAGTCGCAAAAAATCTGTTCCCGGCAGCCGGCGCTCTCTCTATTCGGTTTTCGCCGTCCGATCATCCTTAAATGGAACGACATCAAATAGCATATATGTGTTTTTACAGCTGATATGTCTCTAGTGCATGCTTAGCAGTTTTCTTGTGCATGCTTGATATTATCTTGTTCATGCTCATCTCTCTTCGATATTTCTAGAAGATCTACCAATAACCCAGTCATCCACGAGGCCAAAGATGCGCTAGAATCCTTCCCGTTCGTCAAATCCTGTACTTTATGATGCATGCAGGGCTACCTTTCTCTGTGTAGGACTAGCGTGCCAGATCTGGCTTGTATGGCCGTTATTGGGGGCTATTCCCGACATGAACATATTATGTGAGCGTTCGGTTAGGTAGACGCGTGATACGTACGTGCACGGCCATGAAGCCTTAAGTCAAGACTTTTCCGTTTTCATAAATGCAATCTCCTTGGTGTGATTTTAGGCTGTCCAAATGATAGACCATTTCTAGCATCACTCTAACATGTCCCGCCTAAGGCGTTTGGCTTACGCTTGCGGATGCAATGAGGAAAAGGGGCGGTACTAACCGCACTACTCCTTGGCAGCTAACGATCACTTAGGCACACGATATCTCGAGTAGCTTCTCAATACTATGGAAAGATTGGTATAGGTGAGAGCTACGAGATTTTGGGCTAATCACACAGCAGGTGTTGCCACAATCGCTCCATAATGGTACCTACGCAATACAAGTCAATGCATTCTGGGATATAAGGTGGTTGATCGCTTCGTTTTCCTTTCGTCAGTCACTTGTACCCAGCTGGGATTACCGGTCCCGCTCTTCCAATTGGTCGCAGCTGCCATTCAGTTTGCTTCGACGGCTAGCTGCCGCCTCAGCTTTTTGTGCATCATGCATCACTCTTTCAGGACTTTTGCTTTCCTAGTTGTACAATGTACCTTATCATTTTCAGCTTTCGCTGCCCCTGTAGAAGCCTCCATAGACCCTTTCACGGACATCTGGACCATCTCGAATACGACCAACATAACTACCACTAATGCCACTTCTCCGGACGGTTGGCCAATCCCTTCCAACCCATATCCTACAAGCCTTGCGAATTGGACAGACGTTGGAAACACAACTCTTTCAGATGAAGAACGCAACCCTTATGCTCCTCATTCCGATGAGATCCCCATCGTCAATCAGACCACCCATGACCCCTTCACCTTTGCGTACAACCTTACCGGCCTTGACTTGAATGAAACGGTGTCAACGAACAAGAAGCGTCAAACCGGCAAACCTCTTTTGCGCATCAGTAAGTCCTGCCTCTACTATGAACTGTTTCGGTAAAGCTGATATCATGCAAGTGCCCCTTGGCGCATCCATCACGCAAGGTCTTAACGTTGTTGAGCATCCAGACTCGTCCACTGACATTGGTTATCGTTTGGCGTTGAGAGAGTGGCTTAGGTTCAGGGGTTACGAAGTCAATTACATTGGAAGCAAAGGCAACGGAGACTTCGCCGATAACGAAAACGAAGGCCATCCAGGGTACCAAATCGCCGCAGTCCAAGAAGCCATGGATCCTGTCCTAAACACCCAGAAGCCCAACCTCGTTCTCATCAATGCGGGTACCAATGACTGCACTCAAGCCGATGACCCTTCTCTTGTCCCGTACACAGGTATCTCTTGGGTTCAGGGCATTCCAGATCGGCTGAAAACCATGTGCGATCTGATATACAAAGAAAGCCCAGGCGTCACTATTATCCTTTCGACATTACTCCCTAACTTCAATGCCGGAAATGCTCCCTCGTATGTTGAAGTTGCAAACCAAGGTATTCGACAACTATATACCCAGTACGAGGCACAGGGAGCCAAGATGATCCTCGCCGAGATGAACGCTGGCTGGTGGCAGTATCCCACAGACTTCAGCGACACGACACATCCCACCGATGCCGGCTACCGGAAAATGGCGTCGATCTGGGCGGGTGCCTTCGAAGAAGTCGAGACCGCTGGCTACCTCATTGACCCCATCGACACAGGCCTCGGAGGTGGTGATTCCGACGGCAACTGTATCCCAAGCTCCAGCAGTTTCACTGGTCCCTATGACACAGTATCCTCTGATACTGGCTATAACGACGGCAGCTACAACCATGCTTCCACACTGACTATCACGCAAAACAGTGATCTCATCGATATACCCAATTTCAACAAATCCATGTTGCCTTATCATCAGATTCATTTTGCGCAACTAGTGGCATTTGACGACACAGATTACCCCCGCGACGAACTCATACTAATCCTGGATCCAGCAGATAGGGCTTATGTGTTGGGCGGTAAAATGTCCTACCTGCAATACAAGTACAATTACGGCGATGGAGAGTTCGACACTTCATGGACTCCGATTGATATCGTCGGCCAAGGTACCCCAGAGTGTTTGAGTCGTGGTGTCCGCTTTGGCGATATCAATGGCGACGGTCTCGATGACTTTATCTGCATCAACCAAGAAGGCACTCCGTTCGTCTCACTCAATCGTGGCGGCAGTCCACCAACCTTTGAGTACATTGGTCAAATTTACAACGACCGGTTCGCCCAGCAGTACGTCCGTCTTACCGATATCGATGGTGATGGCCGACTGGATTATTGCGGTATCGATCCAAATGGCGATGTCTACTGTCACCGCAACGGCGGCAGTGGAGATGCACCTATTGCTAAATATGGCGGGTATTGGCAAGGTATCCTGCTCAGCCAGGCGGGACCAACGTTGGACAGCATTACCCCAGACTGGCCTGGTGTGCAGTTTCTTGACATCAATGGCGATGGAAGAGGCGATTACGTCTTCGTGGGCGAGGACGGCAAGACAGACATCTACATCAATCAGCGAGGCGATCTTAGCGACGGACCAGGTCTCAAACCTCACTGGGTACATGCCGCAACATCTCATGCTGGCTTCTCCGGAGATACGTCCATGACACGCGATAACATCATCTTTGGCAGAATATATGGCACTGGCCGTCAAGATTACATCCGGATCTATGAACAAGCCGCGGCTGTATTTGGCCATAATTATTACGGTTATAAGCTATCAGTTTGGCGAAACGACGGTTCTGGTGGCACCAGAGTGAATGGTGACGGCATCCGCTTCTGCGACCTGACTGGAGATGGCTTCGAAGACATGATCTATATCTGGGATGGAGGCATGGTCGATGTTTGGCTAGGGAGCGGTGACGACAACGCGCCCACTTGGACGTCTATTGGCCGAATGGTTGAACTCGCTACAAACAGAAAGTTCGTGCATTTTGCTGACTGGGATGGTGATGGGATATGCGACATCCTTGTCGTTGACAGGCCCACTGGAGACGTGACCGTTTACCCAGTTTACGTTGGTGAAGGTGGCAATCCGAAAGTCAGTTTGCCCAAGTCAGTTGTCAGTGGTTCACTTTGTCCTCAGGGATTTTCCCCCGGCCTGACGGACTTGGCCGTTCGGTTTGGCGACCTTGACGGTGACAAAAGGGCTGATTATCTTTGCATGGATCCGAACGGTCGAACTGTGGGCTGGTTGAATAAAGCAAGCGGTCTCTCTGCCCTCAATCAAATCAAGGTCAGTGTTGGATTTGATCGACCTAACCATCGCTGGGCTGATGTCACTGGCGATGGACTCGTGGATTTCATCTGGGTAGACAAGCACACAGGAAATGTTGAGTTTTGGGAAAACAATGGCTTCATACCTTCCATCGGCAGCAGCATGAACTGGATCGGATATCCGCAGTCTTGGATTTCTGGCAAGGAACGCGGCCAAAACATTCATTTCCCAAAATTGCGCAAGGGCTCCAGTCGAGCTGACTATCACATTGTCAAACCACGAAACGGTCGCGGAATTACCTACCACAACAGTTGCGGTGATCAGGGTGTTGGACCCGGCCCAGATGATGGTGCGGGTGCCGTAGACCCGAACCTACCTGACAACCCGTACGCCCCTGGCCCTCCTTCGCTGATATGCCCGCGCGGGACTGTTTGCGGGCAGTGGCCTGATTACCCCCACTGGGTCGCCTTCGGTGATAGCTATGCTGCTGGTGAGTCGTTTCCGGAGTTCGAACTCAGAAGCTGGTACATTTGCTAATTTTCCACACATCAGGAATCGGAGCAGGAAAGCACATCACGAGGAACAACCTGTACAATTCGATTTTCGACCCCGACGTAAAATGTTTTCAAGGCGCGAGTGCAAACTCTAGGGTGCTGTTCTACCAATTGCAAACGGAGTTTAGCCAGTTGAAGACTTTTGACTTTATTGCTTGCACTGGTGATACCTGCCAGGACGTTACCACTGAAAATAGCCACGGCCGCGGAGGATCCCAGATCGCGCTCTTAAACTCCCATGTCGACAACACAGATTACGCCGTCATGACTTTATCTATAGGAGGAAATGACTGCAAGTTTTCCGACATCGCCATCTGGTGTCTCCTGGCTCCCGAGATCTTAGACAATATACCTAAGATTGACCCGGCTGAAAAATGCGCGGAGATCATGCAATTCGCCGAGCAGTCAGTCGCGTCAGGAGAGTATGCGGGCCAAACTTCGTCATCGCTGTACCAGGCCTTGTGGCTCAAACTCATCAACACCTACTCAGCAGTCTTGGCCTTGCCAGACTCGAAGGAAACTTGGCTTTTTGTTTACGGCTACGCACGATTCTTCAATGCGGAAGATCAATCTGGCACTCCGGACCAAGATTGCGCCAAAAAATCCCTATCCATCTCCAACAGGCTAGGACCTCAATTGACCGTTGAGCTGCGCACAAGGATCAATAATGCCATTGACGCAATGAACTCGATGATCCAGAAAGCCATCGCACAAGTTAAAACCGATTTCCCTTCCGCCAAAATTCGCTACATCGACGTTGGTAAGTCTTTGCGCCACAAGTGAACCTAAGACGCCTCCAGCTAACCACTTCCTCAGACCAATTCGTCGAGAACCACCGCTGGTGCGACAAAGACGGTTCGGGAAATCTCATACCATTCGGAGAATCCTACATCTTCTCCGTTGAAAGCGACGACATCACCAGCGAAAACAGCGTGCCCGTAATCCAACCTCGTGACCCCGATGAAGACGGTGATCTTTTCGGCTCCGTCGGAGACTTCGACTGCACCACTGATCCGATCGACTGGAGTGAAGACCAGACGTGGGTTTGCGTGTTCCACATCATTGAAGACTACGGTGACGGATACGACTGCGATGATTATCCTATCTTGTGCAACTCCGCGCAGAAGAAGCGCAAGCGCGACTCGGAAGCCAGCCAACTCAATGAGACCAAGCAGCTCAACAAACGCCTTACATTCTGGGAATATTTCGACATGTACAACGTGAAGAAGTCATTCCATTTGAAGAGTATCGTGCACACTAGTGCTGCAAATTACATCGCTTCGCATTATAATACCTGGCAGTTGGAAAACGATGGGTGTCCTTGCACCCCTGCATAAGTTCGCGGATTCTTCGCGGTGTCTACTGGCTCCATTGTCCTGCTCAAGGTCATCACTCGCTTGGTCTGGTCTAGTCCATTTTCCACTTTTTGTATATACCTTTGTCGCCACTCGTTTGGTCCTGCTTGCTTCTTGCATATGTGTAGACAACTTGGGTTCGCTCGTCCGATTTCTCTTACTTCAACCACGTACTTCTCCAGGGCCTCTCCCTTCTTTGGCTCTTGTAATCTCTTGTATATACTTGTTTGTTCGTACATAGCTGCCATCCTCCCTACTTAATTATAATCATAATCTCTTATGTTTTGTTCGCTATGATGTCGTCCAATTCAGCCACTAGCAAGTAACACAACCCGATTGTCTCCTACGGACGGCTCGATAAACCCATGCCCTGGGCCTTCTTATAAGCGCATTACAGGACTAAGTAGAAGGACTAGTGGTAGATGCTTTCCTGCCAGGCACATTCTTGCAAGATCCGAAGGGTGAATTACGTGTTTTGAAGACTTCCGTGGTGCTTCTGGGTCTAGCAACGTTTTAGAAATCCGCGGTCATATTGTATGTCAAGTTCCCTTAGGCTCTACAACACCATGAAAGATGATCATTAAAGCGACCCCAAGATTTCCAGTCGTATCTCCCTATCCTGTCTCAACATACTATTAGAATATGACAATCGAGAAGTGTAGTATTTCGCAGCACAACACAAGTACACTCTGCTGTCAACAGTCCTTCTAAGGGGTATATTGATACAAAGTCTAAAATGCCTAAAAAACCAATCTATATATGCTATCCCATTCTAAGCCCCACCTTTATCGAGTCCCAGCAACGCCATCAATTCCCGCCGACGCCCGGCCCATAAACCCTATGATTCCTTGCCATGTCCTCGCCGCACTCACCCACAGACTCGTTGAACCGAACCTCGCCGAACACAGCTCCCTTTCCCCTCAACACCCAGCTTACTGTCGGCCGCGGACTCTCCGTATACGGATTGCTCGACGTGAGCACCCAGCCGCGCGCCAGGCCGGCGTAATCGGGGCTCTTGATGGCGGCGGGGACGGCGACGAGGAGCGTTTTGGAGTGCGCGAAGGGGGCGAAGATGAGGGCTCTGCCGCCGGCGCGGGCCTGGAAGGCTTGGTTGTATGCAGAAGACGAAGAGGCGGCGTGAGAGGGCGAAGGCGAGGATATGATGAGGGGTCCGTGTGTGCGTTCGCTGGCTGTCGAAGCCCAGGGTATGCCGTGTGCGATGAAGGTCCCTACCGTGCTTAGGAGCGCGGAGAACAGAGGGAGCGCGGTGTAGTTCTGCAGCACGACTTGTGGATTGAATAACATCTCCACTGCTTGGGGATCTAGCCTGGGTCCTCCCTGTGGGAAGAGAGGCTGCGTTGTTACGTCCAGAAGCCATGATGCACCACACTCGAAGATGCATGCCAGTGTTTGTATGAATATGTTCCGCATGGCGGGTGCTCGTGGATGGTTTGGGACTTGCCATAAGTCCCACAATGTATGGCTCTGCACTTGGAATCGCATGCAGATATCAATAAATTCGCGTGCGCGTTGGACTTGTGCGGGAAAGTTTGGGTTCGGGTGTGTGCGGTGAGGGAGCTCGAGGAAAAGAAGGTCGAGCTGGACGTATTCTGCTCTTCCGTCAGAGCCTTGCGTAATGGGTTTTGCGGTTCGTGGAAAGGCTGGAGGTCGAGTAAGGTATGACGATGGTAGATCTAGCGATGTGGGTTTGCATAGCCATGAGATGGAGCCATCGTGGAGTTGTAATGGTGCACCTGTGGTGCAGAGTGTGACCGCGTCTCTTGCTGCGAGGCCGACTATGAGGAGACGGCGCAGACATTCGTCTTCAATGGTAGGCCGTTGTAGAGGCGACGCTGGCTTCAGGGCTAATGGTGTGCCAGACATGTTCAATGCAATAGACGTCTTGTCGCGATTCGCATCCAGTCGCCTCAGATATTCTGGTAACCGTGGGTTGCCGCCTGCCTTCATGCTGAACACCTCTGCAATCGTGGGTACGAAGGCTCCGAACGACGCTGACGTCGGTATGCGGCTCGTGCCGTGTGCAGAGAGAGCTTGTGGTTCATTTCGAAGTGATGTGGTTTGGAAGTGTTGGAGCAGGGATCGGATTTGTTGCTGCGTCGAGGTGGCACTGATGACTTCGCTAGCAAGAATGAGCATATGAGCGAAGAAGTCTCCGGTGAACCGAACGATTGTGTATGCCCCCTCTTCTTCAAGCTCGGCCACACAGGGTACAAGGAACACATGGCTGCGTGCCATGCGCATCTCATGCGCACACCATGCTCGCTCAAACCATATCGAACTAAGGACTCGCTCCACGAAGGACCGGAACAGGGGATGTTGCTGCATTATCGGTGGCCTCAACCCACGATTTGGATGCTGATCTAATGGTAGGCTTGAGAAGACGTACTGCTGGTTATACTGCTCAAGGAACTGCACTTCCTCGGCCATGGCAGCAATATCATCCAAAGCAGCCACGACGACGCGCGCGTTCTTGTAGATAGTGTCCATGGTGCCAATAGCGGCTGCCTTCTCCGCCTCGTCTTCCTGATTGATGCACACTTGGTCGAACCATAGACCCTCGCCAGCTCTCCTTTCGTTCAATACGCCAAGGAACATGCCTTTGGTGGTAGGGAGCGGGAACTGTTCGACGGTTCGAACCCATCCAAATGGCAGGTCGCCCACCGGGCTGATGAGCTTCTGGGGGGTATCCCGGCTTACTTTGTTCCACACATAGCTAAAAGCTATATAGCTCTCCTCCTCTCCCTCAAAGTAGATGTCGTTGATGAGCCGAAAGGCTACATCGTCCCAGGTCGAAGTTTTGGCAACAAAGTCCTTCGCAACGGAAGGCGCGAGGCGACTGAGGTCTGTAAGGAGAGAAGCAGCGGCGGCGTCAACAACTCCAGGTGGCGGTCGAGGCTTCTGGGAGGAAAGCAATATGTGCCTCGTGCTGGAATTGACAAGGTTGGCATTCAGGCTCGATGTATCAAGCTCGAGCTCGTCGATTTCCAGGAACTCGCAGTGGTCTGCTCTCAGCCTAGGAGGAAACTGTTCTGTGGGGGCGGCCATAAGATAGTGCATAGTGCGAGCAACCATAATGTAATGGAGAATGCCGGCGCTAACTAATCAACGATTCACATTAGCCCATGGCAATCACCCTCTTTTCAATGGTGCCCAGCTCCGCTGTCATCTGCCCACTTGTCCGTAGCCCTAGTCCAGGAGACCATTGCATTATCGTTCGGCGCCACATATGTATCGAGCGGGGCAGCCCAGGGCGCGCACGTCCGACGACAACGACCTGAAGGAAGGCTTGGAAAGGTCGACCATTCCGCCGGGCCCTACACGGAGCCAAAGCTGGAAAGGTAAATCCTGCAAGTTTTGTGGAATGGTGACGTCGGGAACGGGGTCTAACCACACTACAGGTGACGTGCCGTCTGGCGCCATAATGAACTCGAGGCAACATGACAGCTGCAGGAACACCGCCACAACCCAACTAGAAACCGCAGCATTCTCGAAACAAAAAGTAAACATTGAGCCGTATTCCAGAATCGCGTGGGCCAAGTCACGATGGATCAAGCAATCAACCGAACAGCTTTGCAACCAATAACGCTCCAGAAGTTGGCGTCTGTAAGGTACAGCCTAGGGTTTAGTCGGCACATGATACAGAAGTTAGGACAAGTGCAGTGTCCGGTAATTTTGCTCGCCGACCGTGAGTGGTATTCGACGCTAACTAAGCCTACCAGAAATGGACGTGTCGGAAACGTGCGCCGAATGGTTTAACGATCTGAAGCAGATGCTGCAAGAGAGTAGCAAACCTGCACAAAAATAGAAACCCATGGTAGGTGCGAGCCCGATTTCGAGAGAAACAGTGTTCCAAACCAAACCAAGCAATCGCAAACTGTTTACGTTTCGCCACACGATCTCGCACCTCACAGCATGCTTTTCTCAACCCCGCATCGCCAAACGCCATTCGATTATGATACCATCTGACAAATCTCCAAACAAACTTGCTAATCGATCTTAGCATTCGCGAGCCGTCCAGTCGAGGGCGCAATGACATTGGACAGCCGCAAATTCTTGCGCTTGTATTTGCTATGCTTGCGCAGCCGTTTCCTCGCTACCATCACCGGGACCGAAGACTTGGTGACAAGGTAGTTACTGAAGGATCCTAGCAAGACGCTGAGGTAAAGTCAGTGTATGGGTTCATGATTCGGGATGCCGGGAACAGAAACTCACCCTTTCAGAGCATTGCGCCCTCTAGACCCGAGGATTACCAATGTGGGGTCCAAGAAGTCAATCTGTCAAACATCTGTCAATAGCACGCCAAAAGTGTCGGACCCGTTTCGTGACTTACCACTTCTGTAAGCATGTGCTTGGGGCTCTTGCAATGGAACACTTCAACCACGACCCGAACCTGCAAGCGAGTTTTCCGCAACAGCTTGACGCAGCGGTCGGACACTTCAACAGCCGCCTGGTATCGGTCCTTCTCCGCTTTGCCCATGGTGTTGACATCAGCCTCAGAGGCTGATACAGTGTTGGACAAGGGTGATGGTCCGGGTCCTTCCGCTGTAAGGCCTTGGTGGTTTGAAAGCGTTTTCATCAACGACGCCGACTCTTGTTGAGCTGTAGCAACCCCACTAGAAGCGCCGCCAGGAGTATCCGTGCCACCAACTCCTACCTCCTCATCTACTGCATAAACGGCAAGGAGCGTATCGCCATCCCGAAGCACTGTTCCTATGGTCCATTCTAATGCATAAGCTGCTTCCTCGCTTATATCAGTGGCCACGAGATAGACCCGCTGTCGTCGCAGACCCTTTTCAGCATCCTCCAAAAACTTGCCGTAACTACCACGGACAATCTGGCGAACACAGCGGTGAGCCTCCGGGCTTGACTGAATGGGGGAAATGCTCATGGATAGCTGCTGTGCCGATTTCAATTCAGAAAGATCTGCTTCAGTGTCCGAGTTGTAAGGTGTTGACACCGCAGATCCGCTTTGATCAAAACTCGTGTGTGGGTGTACCCCCGTCTTCTTGTTTGACATCTTTTCTCCTGCTAACGTCGTACCGTCCGGACCGGTAACGGTAACATCTGGCTCTAGCAATGACCGCACCACGTAGTTCGAAGAGACATCCTTGCCTGCCTGAATCAGTTTCTAGATCTTGTCGCGAATGGAGCAAGATATACTCACGTTCCTCTTCAGCGGCTGCTAACAAACTCTTCGGAAGCTTCGCATTTCCGTGTTGCTCACTTCCGTCACTTTGCCGTGTACGCCGTCTGCCCCGGCTCTTTGCACCAGCCCAAGTATCCCCATCAGAATCATCAGTATCGTCATTCTCACTCGACTCGACTACAGCCTCGTCATCACCAAAATCGTCTGTGGCTAAGCGAACACCTCCACCGGGGGCGAGGGACTCTCCTTTGGCAGGGTCGGAGCCTTTGCGGCTGGGAAGAGATGAAAGGCTTCCAGTTGACCGAATCAAATTGGCGTCGGAAAGTCTACGATATGCAGAGTTCATATCTATTACTTTCCCTGAATCTGTCACATATTTGTTCGGAGTGGGCATTAAACTCGAAGAATTCGTGTTGAGCATGCGGCCTCCGGGAGACTGGGACCTGCCCGGCCCTGGGGAACTGGACTTTTTGCCTTGAAAGCCACCGAACGAGCCATGCCTGTCCCTCTCCCTGGGTGACCCTAAAAGCCCAGACTGGTCACCATATACTGACGACATTGCTCGAGGTTTGGCGTTCTTCTTTCCGCCTTGGGTGACACGTTTCGGCATCGAGTGGGCCTCTATGGTGGGAAGCATCTCGAATTGGTATGCTGCTTCGGGATTGATCCCGGGGCTCCCAAGACTGCGAGCAGAAGGTGGCGGGGACGAAGGTACGCCGCCGCGACTGCTACTTCGTCCGATGTGCGACCAATCCGCCGTGTGTTTACCTCCGACGTCGAGCATGCTGCGGACGGGCGACATCGCGAGGGCGGGACTTTGCGCGCGTCCGCCCACATGAGGGCTCTGGGTGCGCCCTGGTTGCCTGTTTCTCTGGGTGTTTTCCAACAGGGCCAAAACCTCCCTCCTCTCTTCGTCGAGCGCGGATTCTAAAGACATGATGGGTGCTTGTAGCGGCGGATTCGGCTTTGCGGAAGTGGGCGGGCGTGGGTGCAGATCTTGGGCTGTAATTGTTGTATAGAAAAGAAAAATAGACAGTGGCACTGCACAGCAGATGCGACTGTTTGTTCTCGGGCAGCAAAGGAGCTGCTTGGGGTGTTTGATACGGTCGTGGGGCTCGTCGTGTGGTGCTGGTAGCTAGCGGAGGTTATAGCATCATCTATGAGCGCTCAAGTGAATGTGAGCCAACAGTCCAATCGCCGCGGACTTGTCGCGTGATGGAAAGAGGTAATGGTCGCAGCGGGTTAAAAATTGGGAGAGGCACAAGCGAAGGCTGGCGAAGCTCTGCTGGTGAGGTTAGCCGCTATCGGAGAACAAGTTGTTCTTCAAGGCGGTGGTGGACGCGGACGACATAAGGAAGCGATGTGACTTCAGTAGGCGACGATGGGCAGGGACTCGGGATAGTAAGCGCGGAAGACACGATGGGTCGAGGTGCTAGTGGAAGCCGGCGAGTTGAGGGGTTTAGTGAGGATGCGCTCTTGGCCGCGTTGCAGTGCTTGGCGGACGGGGGGCTCACACTCTCCTGATGTATTGGACCTCTCCTACCTTAAATATAGCATAGCGGATCCCAAATGGAAGTCATGTATTTCTTTTGGGAGCAATAGATGTGAATATGTCCTTGTGGAATGCTTATTCACAATCTCTTCAGAACGAAAGCATGATCCTTTGATACCCATGAACTGCCAAGAGCGACAATCACATGATAATTGCATCACTTGGACGAAGCTCGGGGCTAGAAGTGCAACCACGTTGACGAGGGGTCGACGAGCCTGTGAGATGGATGAGTCGGCTATGATCGGAGACATTCGGAACGAATGTGCGAGTTTGTAGTAGTTCATATTCGTCCCCGTGCACGACGATCTTCACCCCCGGACGCACAAGGCCAACGTGGGCACATGAAAAAATAGGGTACGTACAGGCACAAAACTGTACATGTGTATGAATTTCTTTTGGTTAATGGTAGGTCTAGAGCACGTCACTCATGTATTCGATGCATATTGATAGCTGCGTGCAGCGAGTTTATTGAAGTAGTATACAGTGAAACAGGTCCCGCTTCCATTTCGTCCATGATAGATGACTTATCTCTTGCGCGGCAGCACAATATTGGCACGGGCGGAAATACCCAACTTGTGTACGCCATTCCTCCTTTCCCAGACACCGCTTCGACCTTCGACTACAGCAATCAATTCGGACGCCACTCTTTGCGCGTAGCCACCCTTGCCACTTCCATTGCTACGGCGCTTGGATGCCGCGGACAAGATCCACTGCACCGCTATCCTTCGTCGCTGCCTCTGGCCCAAGGGGAGAGGAATTTGCAGCGCAACGCCACCACCCGCAGCACCCTTTTGACTTCGAATCCTAAGTAGAGGCGCTACTGAATCGATAGCGAGGGTGAGATAGAGAACCGGATTCAAGGGGAGGTGCGATGGCGGCGGTGCTCCAGGAAGCAGCGGTCGCTGTGGGTTGATAGTAGGAACTGGGGCGGTACGGAGCTGTTGGAGGATGAGTGCCATATTCTGCCGCCTGAATTAGTTCAAGTATGTGCGATGTAGCTCCAAGGCGTGACGTACCCTCTGAGCAACACTCTTCTTGCCGTGGCGCATCAAAAGATTGGTGACTTGGTCGACTACAGGGTCGTACCTATGCTTGAGATGGCCGTCCTTGGGGAGAGGCAGGACAGGCATGTCAAATTTGAGCCCTGGTATCTCTGGTGTTGTCGGCGGTGATGTAAAACTCATAAGGCCCATGTCGAATCCACCGCTCCCGCCTCCACCGATTGGGGTTGTTGTCGTCGAATAGGAGCGTGATCCTTTCGGTGCTGAATTCGATTTTGATTTGAGCGCATCCTGCATGACTTTGGGTAGCTTATCTTGCGCTGCTTTATCTCCTTTCACGACCTAGTATGCTGTCAGAGCCATCCACCTAACACAGGAGAATCACGAACCTCTTCAACAGGCGTGCCTTGGCTAAGGTCCGGGCCTTCGGAGCCCGTGATCTCTGACATTTGCGCTGCTTCCTCGCTGACATGAGGAAGAGGTTGTGCGTCAATTCGACTAGAGCGATCCGCGGCAGGAGCATCCTTGGAATCTTTTGCATCGGAATACGTGCGAGCCTGCAGCGGCGCCATGCGTGTGGCCGGACGCGGGAGCCATTGGGTCTGTGGCCTAGGCCTGTAAGGAATCGAGCGCGCGAAACTGAGTATATTCAATCGTGGAGGCATTGTGATGTGTAGTGATGGCGATCGAAAGGGTTGCGTAACTATGAAAATGATGCGGAGATGTTCACTAGCGCAGGCTAGCGCGAAGTATCACGTGCATAGCCATACTTCGCTCGCACGTACACGCCGAGCCTGCACTACATGTGTCACTTCATACTGGTTGCATGTTTACATGTGATACCAAAAATATGGGATGGCTCTAATAATTCGGTATTGCACGTCATCTCCTGATGTCCACAGGCGGAGGGGTCGTACCCTATGTCTCTCTTTGACTCGTTCGTCTAAGCGTTTCTATTAGTTCCACATATGTCACTTACATTAGCTACGGTTGCCTTGAACATCTAGCTAATTATCTTCTTCGTCGTATTGGTTCAAGAAGGCATTGAATAGTTCAGTGAGGGCCGTGTCCTGGGGCATCAGGTCCCGTTGCAAGCGACAGATGCGACAACAGCAATGATAACTTCCACAAAGCTTGTGAGCTGATTTAAACGTATTTTCAGGTGTCCGATATAATCAGCCGAAACGTAAAAAGCACGACGACCGGTGGACCTTCGCCGCTAGCTTCTAACAGTGAACGTTGTGCAAGCCTGGGTCATTTCCCGCTCCTATCTCCCTGGAGTAAAGACGGACCGGCGTTTCGGACCCGGAAAGCGTTATGAGCTGCTATATCCTCTAATGACTAGCTACGAATGGTATGTAGAAGGAGTAAGAAGCCTATAAGCGGAATTCTACTTGGGCGTACGATGACCAGCGACTTCAAATAAAGTTAGACGTTGGTGATTACTGTATCTAATCGTGTGTTCTTGTTATTGAAAGTGCCACTTCACTGCTAATGTCACAGAAGTCACGCCTCCAGAGCTAAAACAGTCACACTTACCTACTTGTCACTATTTACCTGTTACTATTCTATATGGTATTTATATATCTCTACGGTATACAAAACTTTGCTTGTCTTACTAGTCCAGCCTACTACCTCTATCGATCAATATGTTTAATTGTTAGTAAGTCGGTTGTTTCTCTTTTTATTGTATTATTACTATGCCTTTTCTGCTTTTACTGCTCCATTGCTGCTCGATGCTTGCTACAAGGCTAGCCACACCTCTCCTCCGCACTTCCTCTTCTCGAATGTTTACCCACATTGCTATCTTTCTTCCGACTATACAACTAATATACATCTGGCTCCATTGACTAGTAGTCGTGGACTCCTAGGTCATTCTCTTCAAGTTTATTCTCTCCTTGTTGTAGTGAAACATTCCTTCCTTCTCTATTTACTTCTACGAACTGCCTTACACAATGATAAAGTAACGTATAGTATCCATCTAGGGCATACAGAACTATTTTCGGTAACTTTGAACACTGCAGGGGAGACGTCACACAATCTAGTCTTCATGATTAAAAAAGGAAGGAGACCCAGGTCCTAGGTATAGGTAGGTAGCGCATTTGGTAATCGCTCCGATATCTAGATGGTGAAGGAAGTGTACTCTTAATTTAGTCTATAGCGTACCTACTATAGCCGCTGATATTTCTAGAGACAGGCAGCATTCGAATGTACCATTTGTTCTGGAGTAGCCCGGTGCGCCTCTTTGGCCCTCTGACTTGATACTGTATCCTGCAGTAGTGAAGTATGAGACAGTCTGTTCCTTATTCGTTGTTTTTAGGGGGGGTAACTCGGTACAGCATGCATGTATGAATGGTGTTCCAGTACTCCATGTTGCTTGTATATGGAAGTGGGGCACGAGTCGCGCCCCGCCGTAGGTGCCTTAAGGCAACAGGGGTCGGTTACACGACACCCAACCACTCACCCAGCCATCGCGTTTCGCGTTTCACCCCTCGCTCCAGGCCTGTTCGTTCGCTGGCGTCCCCCCGCGATATGGATAGCCCGTGCGTTAAAGAGGCCCGGGCTGCTGCGATTCTCTTCAAGACTGTCAACCTCCACTGCTCTCTCTATCCTCCAATGTCTCAGCCCTCTCGTACATCACGAGCTCGTTGCATGTGCCCGCCAGCCTAAGTTTTGCGCCTACTCTATTACGGGATACGGCCACAGTCAAGACCGTGAGCCCTCAGGACCAACTCCTCTGCGTCTACCCGCCATCTCGCGCCAGCTCCAGCCATCGCGCCACCGCATGACGGAAGCAATGGACCGCGCATCATCTATCTACTCCGATATGTCTCTGAGTACATCCATGGGAGATTTCGACCCGGAACGCAGTGTCCATTCGGCATATAGCGCACACTCGAACATGCACTCGTCCAGGTGGAGTGCCCCGCCTGAGCCAGAAGAGTCGGAACCGGAGTCGGAAGGACCGTGGGCACCCCCGGCCTGGCAGCGAGAGAACAACAAATGGTACCGCAGGTCATACTTGCAAGAATCCAGCCCTTCAAAGTCGAACGGCGCAAGCCCGTCCAGATCATACACCGCAAGCGCCTACGAGCGGTACGATCGCGAGGTGACGCCGTCGCGCATACCTCTACCCGAGTCGCCGCGCAAGGGTACACCGCGCACAAGCCCGGAGCCCATAGAGCAGCGCCACTACACTCCGGACACGATCGCATCACGGATGCAGAGTCCTATGGCTGAGCCGGAGACGACTACAGGCGCGCAACAAGCCCCAGAGGAGGATGTATCTAGTAAACAAGACGGATGTAAGTATCTTCTTTTCACATCATTCCGAGTGCCCCATACCTCCCTTTCACATGGCCTAATATATCTAGTCGTCCGTTTTCAATTCAATGGCGAGACACTCGTACATACTGGACCCCTCGAAGAGCGTGTATCTTCCTTCATCGGCGGGATCTCCAAGAGAAGGGTCATTAGCAGCATCATCGTCATCATCATCTCTTGTCTGCTCATGCACCCATGGGCTACTGACACGAATCACCCTGGACCAAATGTCGCTCATCTTACCAATATGGTGCGACGTTTCGAACCACTGATGTACGGATCGGAGAACGTGATCCCGCGTTCTCGCGAGCTCAGCGAAGCATCCATTGCGGTGGAAGATCTTGGGGAGAGTATCCGGGCTAGCAATATGTCGGCATCGAAAGCAATCATTGGCCAGCTGGATGACCTGGGTACCAACTTGAAGATGCTGTCGCAACAGATCACGACTTTCTTCGTCCACGTTGACGGCGATATGGATTCGTACGTATATTTGCACAGGACATGGGCATTGGCCTGACATCATTCAGTATCATTAGCGCTATCGAATGGGGTACGCGCCAGCTGCAGGGCATTCAAGCTACGAAGGTTGGCGTGATAGACACCGTTATTGGAAACATTCATGGTGGTTTGGACAAGATTGGAGTCCTTGCGAAGGACGGCAACCCCACTGCCATCGGATCAATAGTCAACGGAGTGATGGGAGTGACCACGCAACAGCGGGCCAAAGCGACTTTGCAACGAACTTTTGATCACATTCTCTCTACGCTAGAAGAAAACCTCACCAACGAACTCACGCGCGCCGACAATCTTTTCCAAATGTTCGACAGTGTAGATCATCAGTTCCATAACCTTCACCGGTCAGTTGCCAAGGAGGAAGACAGCCTGTCCGCCCAGAAAGACGAATTCCTGGCGTCCATGTGGCGGAGTACGATTACGAACAAGCTACGGCTCAAGAAGTACGAAAAGAACCTAAAGCTCCTGAAAGACTTGCGTTCGAGCGCTCTGGCGAACAAGTCGGAGCTAAAGAACAACATCCAAATCATCCGCACTGTCAAGGATCAGCTTGACGTGGCGCGGAGGAGCTTGATCTCTCCAGTCATCCGGGGCGCGCAGTCGGACTCGTACGGTATCGAGAAGCAACTCGAAGACGTGTCTGCCACTCACGATTTCCTGAAGGGCGTGCGTGACTCCCAGAAGCACAAGTTCACGAAGAAGCTGTTTGGAGGATCCAGACCCGCCATTTCCATCACCACTGGCAGAGATGTTGACGACGATGACGTGGATTACTGATAAAACGCTCGCTGCTGCGGCGAGTGTACGATTAATGTGAAGATTAACGAAGCATAGCGATTGGTTTTTTAGAAAAAGAGGAGACGCATTGCACAGCACGGAGTTTTACTGGGTTTCGCACATGGGAGCGAGCGAGCGAGCGAGCGGAAGGCGCCGGGAGTTTGTCAGGCGCCTTAGACAGCATGAGGACGTCCATTTTCAGCCTCTTGCAGTCTGCGGTATGGGTGTACATGGGCTGTGTTATACCCTCTTGTAGAAACTTAGTGTAATCACACCTTGGCGGTTTTGCCTAAGGCTCTTCCGACGACTGGTGCTTTCGTGCGCTGGCGCTTCCCGGCGCGATAAGGAGCTTGGGCCATGCTTGACGTCACGCCATGTGCCGTGCACGATGCTTGCGGCCACCTCGGAGCGCGTTGTTGAGCCTCGCAGAGCGCCTCCTGGGCTGCCACAAAAGCATCTGCCGCCGACGGTCGATTCTCTGAAGCTTCCCTCAGGGCGTGCTTGATGCTGGGATCGGCGAATAGTGTCTGCTAGCGAGTGCGATCGACAGGTCGTCCTCTTGTCAGGGCAAGGGTCGTGGCGGTTTAGCGCGCGGCATGGCAAAGGGGCAGTGCTCCCAGCCCAGTTGGCGAGATGGCTGGGAACTCTCGCCTGGACAGCGTCATCGCAACGAGCTGGAACTGCTCTCTGCCTGCGCCCAGCTGTCTTTCCCCGCTTCTCTTTGTGCTCGCTCCATCCCTTGCCGTCTTGTGATTGAGACCGAGTATTCGATAGCCTAGTCCTTCCATTCGCGCGGCGCGGGAGCTCTGTCTCATTGACCAATTGCGTGAACGCGCATCCCACCGACGAAAGCGTGCCGGGGATCTACTTGTAGCGACCCTCCCGCAGATTCTGACTCCCCCCAACCGTGGGCACAGCAATGAGTGAGTGATGACCGCCTGACCGTCCCTCCTCCCGCAGCCGTAGTTTGCCCTGCCCAGATCCCGTCTTTGTCAGTCGTCTTGGTGCTCGGCATCCGCCTCAACACCAACCCTATCCGCCGGCGCTGGACCGCTCTTCGCTCCTCTGCCCGGCGCAGCCACACTTAGAAACGTACACCTCCTCGCCGCGATATCTTGGCTAATTGCTGGCGCTTGGCGCACCTTGTCTGCAGACACATTAAGACGCGAGTTTAACCGCACCGGCCGTCACAAAAGTTTCAACGCCAACAATCGTCCGCGCAACATGCCCGCGCCCACCAATGGCTCGCTCAACGAGTCGACCCCGCTGCTCGGCCAGCAACACCACGACGACTCGAAATGGAAGTCGTACTCTAGGAACGTATACCGCATGGTCTGGGGCACCCTGTGCAGTAATTATGTCAACGTCCTGCTTGTCTTCGTGCCGCTGGGCATAATCGCCGGCAAGCTGCAGTGGTCGCCAACCGCCGTCTTCATCCTCAACTTCATCGCCATCATGCCGCTCGCCGCTTTGCTGAGTTTCGCAACCGAGGAGCTGGCGGCGAAGCTGGGCCAGACGCTAGGTGGACTGTGCAATGCGACTTTTGGAAATGCTGTGGAACTCATTGTGAGCTGCGCATGCCCGCCGCTGTTCGACCGTGGTCTAACTTCAGCAGGTTTCGATTGTTGCTCTCCAGGCGAACCAGATCCGCGTCGTCCAGGCCAGTATGCTCGGCAGCATCTTGTCCAATATGCTCTTGGTGAGTCCGGCGCATCGCTACTTATAGTCCCACATCAAAAGTTTGCCATATTCTGTGGAATTCATCACCCATATTTTGTCTTCAAACTTTTGACCCGAGACTGTACATCGCACTGGACACTGCTGACATGTACACAGGTCCTCGGTTGCTGTTTCCTCGCAGGCGGCGTGGGCGCAACAGAGCGCTCGTTCAATGCGACCGTGGCCTCGACTATGTCTTCCTTGATGGCTGTCGGGTCTGCAGCGCTGATCATCCCCGCTACGCTCTACTCTGCAATATCGGAGCAGAGCGAACACAAGATCCCCGAGAATGACTCCAACATCCAACTCTTGTCCCGTGGCACTGCTGTAATCCTTCTTATCCTCTATGTCCTTTACATCGTTTTCCAGCTCTTCACTCATCACGAGCTTTTCGCCGATGTGGAGAGTCAAGAAGGCGAACCCGAGGAGGACGGCCACAAAGAGGGCGACACGCTTGGTCCCATCGCCGCCATGGTGGCGCTCGTCCTTGTCACCGTAATCATTGCCTTTTGCGCCGACTACCTTGTCGACAGCATCGACTCGATTGTGGAAACCGCCCACATCAACAAGACCTTTATCGGTCTAATCTTAATCCCCATTGTCGGAAACGCTGCTGAGCACGTGACTGCAGTAGTCGTCGCACTGAAGGGCAAGATGGACCTCGCCATCAACGTAGCCATCGGCAGCAGTCTGCAAATTGCGCTCTTCGTGACGCCCTTCCTCGTCATTCTAGGCTGGATCATGGACCGCAACATGACGCTGCACTTTCAGGGCTTCGAAACCGTCATCTTCTTCCTCTCCGTCTTGGTCGTCAACTACCTGATCCAGGACGGCAAGAGTAACTACTTGGAGGGCTGCATGTGCCTCGGAATGTAAGTTTCGCTCACCCACCGTGGTACTCGAACGAATGCGCTGACGTCCAATTTAGGTACATCATAATCGCCCTAGCCTTCTACGTCAAGCCCGAAGACGCCGCAGGCAATCTCGGCAGCAGCTTCTTCAAGAACTTCTTCTAGGCGCGCCATACTTACGCCTACACACACATACTTCGATACATACCCTGCGACGCCCCTTCCTAACGTGACCTGGATCTAATTTGTATGCGTCCGCCGCGCGGCGTCTTGCACATGTTCGGGCAAGCCAATCTGCCTCTCGGAATCTATCTCTTTCTGTACATAGTTTGTGTACTGTGTTCCAGCCGTGCTGACCTGTCGAACACTCTCTTTTGTACTGTTTTTTCCCCCTGGTATCTGCTTTGTTTCTCTCCTGTCTCTTGTTGTGCGAGTAGCTAGTTGTACGATATGTCGCGGGTGGTCTTGTTTATCTCTTTCCATCTGGCGTTATTGGTCTGGTTCGGTCCGCTGGTTCTAGAAAAGTCACATAATCCTGGTCGTTTGGCAAACGCTTTGATGCGTGGATCGGTGGACGCAAGGGGGAAAAGGAAGGTGGAGAACCATCTATGTGATCAGACTGAGGGGAGAGAATCCAATCCATATATATACACACCTACGTAAAAACCCCTCCCAAGAAAGAATGCAAAGAGAATAGTGAACAAAGTGGCGCCGGCATCCCCGTGGCTTATGTGCGACCCCGTTTCCAGGCTTCTGTGTGGCTGTGTGATGTAATGCGTGCAGAGTATTAATACATTTTAGACTGCGAAGATGCCGCATTGCCGTGCCGTGGGTTCCGTATTCCTGGGCAAAAAAACTTGGGAGGGTAAGGAAGGCAGGCACAGAGCGGAGTGCGATACGACGGCTCTTCAAAAGGGGAAGGATTTAGCGGCGCGAGGCTCACTTCGCTATACATGATCGACGGCGACTACTCTACAGACATGGGTGAATACGAAGGCTTGCGATCCCGGGGTAAGATCGACCCGCTCTCGACTACGCTTCCGCTGCGGCGCGAAAGATGGTCGTTCCGCCGCAGTAGTATGTATACACACGCCAGCCCAGGCCTTGGTTACAATCTCAACAACATGTAAAGCAGAAGCAGCACGGAGACGGAAAGAGAAGAGCGGACTTCTAGTCTCCATCTTACCGCACGCCGCCCAGGCTCGCGCTCCAGACTAGATACCAGCTCCGCGTCGCGCCAACATCCACCCATCGCTCATCCCACACGCCGCCGACGCCGTCCCTGAAAAAAGCATACGCACCCCTCGGGTCCACGATGGCCAGGTTGGCGAACAGGATGCCGCGCCAGCCGCCGTCGACAAGCGGCGTATTGTCCGGGTCCGGCTGGGGGGAGCGCTTTACGTTGAGCGAGCGGGAAAGGGCGGGCCTTTGGGTTGGAGACGAGGGATGCAGTTCAGATGAGGGTATGTAGAAGGGGTGGGGTGGGGCGAGAGAGGAGGGGAGGGAAGGAAGGTGGGCACGGGGATGCTGGCGTTGAAGAAGGCGTCCCATTCTTCGCGGACGAAGGGGCGTGGGCGGAGGTAGGTTGATGGCGGGGCCAGGGGAGCATGTGGATGCCGTGGATGAGGTGGGGGGCTGCGCCGAAGTATGCTGTGTACGGTTAGTATGTTGGAAGGAGGTAAGAAGAAAAATGGAGGGGTGCTGGTTATGGAGTGGATTGGGACTCACTGGTGTAGTCTACTTTGTTCTCGAACAGGATGCCGGCGAGCTTGTTGGGGAGGAAGCTCGTGGGCTGGTTGGTGTTTGTGGATGTGAGGTAGAAGTAGTTGTTGAAGGATCTTGCTTGGACGGCGAGCATGAGATTTCCTATGTTGCGTATTAGTATACTAATTGAATTCTCAGAAGACCATGTCGTCTCAAAGCGTTTCAATGTGTGAAAGAGAACTGCTTACCTCTCTTCTCCATGTTCACATCCCCAATGACCTTTCCCCACATTTTAATGGCGTAACTCGCGAATCCGTCTTCACTTGTCGATTCCTGATCCTTCCCATCCGCGCTCTCAAAGAGTCCCTTCGCCCAGCTGTGTCCAGCGTACCAGTCGAAGCACCGTTGAAATGGGAAGTCTCGCCCCTCATACTCACTTTCCGCGATATCCTATCACAAAAAAGGTGTCAGCCAGACCAGATGCACCTAGATAGTCCCTAACATATCCTACCTTGACCATCATATTGATAAACTTCTTATTGTTCCCCTGCGTCAGCCACCCGGAATCCAAATACCCAATCACCGCTGCAGTGTAAATAAAGTATCCAAAGTGGAAGTGATGGTCGTTGTAAAACGTATTTCCGAAATCTGACCCCGGGTCCCCTTCTAGCCCAGCTCTCGAAACAAGCCCTTTCCACGTATCATCGTAGTACAACGGATACTTCGATATATTTTCGATATATCGCTCCATCTCCTGTTTAAGTTTGTCTAACCCCTTGGCCACCCACTCCGGTTCATTCAATATTTCTTTGATCACCCAGATGAGCGTTGCGAACTTGGATAGCGACTTTCCGGCGTAGTAATAGCTCTCTTGTGGAATGGGCTCAGACATTGCGCGGCGAAGATCGAGTTCTGCGACGCTGGAGAGGAAGAAAATGAAGTCGGGTGGGAAGCGGGTCCGAGCAGTCGTCATACTAGGTGCCCAAGGAGCAAACCCCATGGTGGTAGGAAGACTCGTCTCGGTGAAGGATATACTGTCGCTCATGGCCCAGACTGCGGTTGCTACGCCTTTCGTAGTAGTATGTAGCTGAAGTTTTGTAATCCCGGGCTTGAGTTCAGGCTCAAGCGATTGCAAATGGTGCGGGAGAAGGAACATGAACAGAGGGCCGGTCCCGATCTTAGTATAATTGAACCCGTATGTACCTCGGGAGTCGTTTACGGACGCAAAAAGTTTGGCTTCGACGACGAAGGTGCCATACGTTTTGTCGTAGAGCGCTTCTGCCTCTAATCCGGGAGGGACTTTGGCAACCTGAATAGTGCCTTTAAAATGTGGTGGTAGAGTGAAAGAATTGCCGTTGATCTTTGTCAATTTTGTGGCATCATAGTCAACACCACGAGCCGGATTGATGTAGATGAGCCAATTTCGTCCATCGCAATCTTTCAGACGGTACTTGGTTGACCTCCCAATTAGAATTGGATTGCTAATATCTTTGAAGCCCTTCCCGGCAGTTTGTATGAACGGTGAGGCATTTTGATAGCCTGCTGTAACAAAGCTCATCCCTTGCACAACCGGAAACGTAATTTTGGGTGAGTCTATGGAAGACCCGCGCCTTGAGTAAGCACCCATGGTCAGTAAAGATGACCAATTCATTCAAGCACAAGCTCGTACCTCAGATTGATGTTTACTGAATGTGGGAGATGCGTATCCGTAGTCATGACGGTATCGCCATCAAACTCTTTGGCGCTCAATATGATTGACTGATTTCGCGGCGCAGCATAGTACTACATTGTATTAGCCATACCTACAAAGTGCTTACTTAATTGATACTGAGCGATATGTATAGGGGTAATACTTTCGGCGGATCACCATCTCCAAATTCCAAATCTCCGCTCTCCACATGACCTATATTCATCCCCTCCGTCACAAATTGATTCGGATCAGAACCTCCCTTCCCCCACCAAATGAGATACGGCTGCGTCCAAATGGGTTGATCCTGCTTATTTAGAAAAGCATTGGCGTAGAACTTGTTAGTCTGAATCGGTTTATCCTCACTATCCTCGATGCCTAAACGCGGCAAAGGATGTTTGACGTGGATAGGAATCTGGCCGAGCACATCATCTTGCTGGATAGGGACGAAGATGTTGTCGGTGGGTATCGCTTTTGGGGTTGGAACGGGAGCGAGTTTAAATGACGAAGTGCGCCTCCGCGATGATGTTGATGGTCGGAGGGAGGGCCGTACGAGCGTCTGCGACTGTCCCATGATTTTCAATTTAGAACTGCAAGGGTGCTGCGCAAGACGACTCCGGATTGTAGATACAGGTTTTCGGTAGGATGGCAAGGACTGTGATGCTCCCAGCGCGCCAATGGAGCTAACAATATGATAAGAGGAAAAAGATTTAGACGTAAGGACGATATGAGGAGGCGCAGATGTTGTTATCGCAAGCAAGGACCTTGAGGCAGTCGGTGATAATGCGGATATCGGCTGCGCAAGATATGCCTGAGAAAGAGCATTTCGTGAGTGGATGTTCCCATGTTAGAAGCTAGCACAGAGCGAGAACGGAAAGTTTGTTTGCGGAGTTTGAACATGTATCGATGTGTTGGTTTGACTGGTGGCAAAGTGTTTGGGGAGGAGCGATCAAGAGTCGATTGTTCGCAAGGTAGTTGCGAGAGGAGGTAGTACTCACTAGCGAAGACATCGCAATCTCTAGGATTGGATGTGCAGAAACTTGTGTGATAGTACCTATAGAGGCAGTCTCAGGTCTTTGCTCGCTGTTGCCTGTCGACAGATCCCACGTCGTAATGCTTGAGGTTTGGTGAACATTACCAGTTGAAAACATGCTTGGTGTCGACGTGCAGGCTGCCCTCGAAGTCATCATATTCATTGCCTTCCCTGTAAATTTAGCAGTGTATGCAGACTCTAATGCTAGAGGTACCGCTGCGACCCATTCTAACAAGAGAAGCAGCGTGCACAAACATGAGGTTTGAACAAAGTGCAAAAACATCATCAATTGCGAACTCAAGTGACCAACAAAAGACGCGAATGCAATCGAGCGATCGGAGCCAGAAGAGACTGCGGATAGAAAGTGTCAATGGAAAGAGTACTGAGATAACCTCTCAGTTTGTGTGAGCGAGTTACCTGCTTTCCATTATATAGTAGCTGCATCGGATCATCTGCAGCTCTCAGAAAAGAAAACTGAAGAACGTCCTCGTGCGTATTGTGTATAACTCCACCAATAACCAAGCTTTAGAATGTTGCTACCGCACCCACTCCCTGGTCTCTATTGTCTTCCACAACGTCCGAGACCCACAGTGTGTTGATAGATCCCAGTCACCTGCGTTCTCTCATATTTGATCATCATTTCTAGGATCTCATACTGAACGATACTCGAGATCGCTGTTCTTGTAGGACATCTCGTGATAGATGAAAAAGCGGGACAAACATGTATGTATCGCAGGGTCGACGCGAGAGTAGGAAATGATCAAGATAAAAATCGATGAGATGCAGAATTCATGCACCTGATAGCAGACCACGTGCCACAGCAGCAGCACCTGCCTATCAACATGAAACTCAAATCATGGGCAGCGGTTAGCAGCATGGGCCCTCGAAGCACAAAGATATGGCGCGAAACAACCGTGGACGGAATGGTAAATCCTACGATGACCATTGACCTTTAGAGCTCATGCCCATGGCTAAAACCTGCTCACTAGGAATTGTCGGTCCACACGCTTACAGGGTCCACAAATTATGAGCTTGTGAGTGTTCGCGCTGTGTTCCTGGCATCCCACCCCTTTCGTCACACATAGAAATAGCCGAGTAGTCACACAACACCTGTCATTCCTCGGCTACTACCGAAATCTATCACCAAGTCTACCATTCCACATGAGCACCAACACCTAAACGAGCGGCTTCCGCATCGGCCTAATAACACCCTGCTTGACCAGTACCCTCGGCTTTGTCGCCTCCTGAAACGTCTTCTTCGTTGTCCACTCGGGCCCCTTCGGCAGCCTCAAAGAGCGCTCGTACTGCTCTCTTGTCTCGAAGGGAAACGGCAGCTGGCTCGACATGTACTTCGTATTCGCCTTGACGCGCTTCTCGTTGATGATGACGCGGCCCAATTTCGCGTCTTTGCGCTTGTTGGGCGCGATGCCGTCGATTTGTTTGTACGTGACTTGACCTTTGCGGCGCTTCTCTTGTTTACTGAGGCCGTCACCTGTCCAGGAGCCCCAGCCAGGGAGTACATTCTTCTCGATGCGGGTGTCTTCTTCGTCGATGGTAGCTTTCTTTTCGGCAGCGAAGTCTTTCTCGACGTTGTCGCCGGCGAACGCACTGGCAGTGTATTGTTCGTTGCGGTTGAGATACTCTGGGTCGATATCATCGTTGTTGTCACTTTCCTCTTCATCGTCATTATCGTATGTTACGGTCTGCCAGCCGTCGTCATCAGGTTTGCTAATCGTGGGGTTTCCAGCCAAAGCTCCTGCGAGTGATTCATCAGATGACTGTTTCGACTTGGGCTTGTCTTTCGACTTCTTTGCAGGTTTTGCCTGGACCTGGGTGGCCGTGATAGTGTCATAAGCTCGTGCTGCCAGATCAGGCCCTTGGTAGGACTTCTTGTCTTTCTTCAAGCTGCCTAAGTAAGGATTCGGACCATTGCTCTCAGGCTCGGATGTTGTGGGTTTGCGTTGCATCTTTGAGGTGCCACTTGTAGTGACTTCTCGGTCTCCAGCCTCACCTCCGTCTTCTGCTTCGCTGTCGGGTTGTTCACGTTCTTCGAATTCACTCTGACCAAGCTGTATGGCTGGTGGCGCCATCTTCGTGCCTGGACCGAACTTGCGGCGACCGACTTTTGCTGCGTTATCGTCCTCTCCTTCACTATTGCTATCTTCCCCAGCCAGCTCCTTGCGTAAACGCTCAACATCCTCGTCATTGCGAGCCCTCCGTGCAGCCTCCGCTTTCTGCATGAAAGCCATGGAGCCGAGTTTAGATTCGTCCGTGGTAGAGAAGGGATTCTGCTTCAATCGTCCAAGCTGGCGTTGAATGACCTCGTTGCCCTCTTCATCATCATCCACATCTTCATCATCCTCGTCACTTGAGAAATCAGATGCTTCGTCGCCCTCTTCGCGGACCTCCTTGCCTTCGATACGACGTCGTAGCTCCTCATTACGTCGGGCCATCTCTGTCACACCCGCGCGAGCGTCCTCGTCCCAAGCGCCTCTACCAGATGCTTTGACCCCCTTAGCCCACTTGCTGTCACGGTGTTTAGCACCCATCCGCTCTTCAGCTCTTCGACGATCGTTATGCTCTCGTTCGTCTTCGGAAACATCAATGCCCTCAGCTCTGAGCGCGTCTCGCTCTTTCTCCAGCAACCTCTCGCGCTCTTTACGGTGAACTCTGCGATACGACTTGCTCTTGATCTTTTTGATACGTTTCGCTCGTACTTCCTCGCGGAAGAGGAGCTCTCGTTCCATGCGCAGCTGAGCGCGTCGTTTCTGCACCTCAGCTAGGGGAAGTTTGTTCGTCTGTAGCTCTTCCCACTTCTGGATCTGTTCTTCGTCGTCTTTTCCATTGGAAAGTCCACTTTGTTGTAATATGGATTGAATGGTGCTCTCAAGCTCATTGGCCGGCTCGGCCGTAGTCGTTGGTAAAAGTCGGGTTTCGCCCATACGTGACCCTGCCTCTGGTTGGTGAAGAGGGAAATGTAGGTGCTCAGCGCGGCGGTTGTGCTTCACAGTATCTGTCCACCTGTCCAAAGTTTCCTTAGCTTTCGCACTGGCGGCGGCTCGGTCCAGTTTGTCTTGCTGTCGCTTGGGGAGGGGTGCATCAAGTTTCCGAGCAATGTCATTGCGTTTCGAGGGCTCGTCGTCTTGCAATAGTTTCAGTGCCTTCCTTCTTTCCGGATCGGCGATTTTCGATTTGAAGTTTGCCAAATCAACCTTCCTCATGACACCAAATTCAGATGGAGCACCTGATTCGTGCACTTCGACCTTTCGCGGTCCGGGGACATTTTGCTCTTCTTCTGCTACCATAGAAGAGATGAAGTCCTTGAGTTGAGCTCTGCGATCTGCTTCGTCCTCCTCATCGTCCTCGGAGGAGAATTCAGACGCACCGTCTGCAGCAAAATCGCCAGCTTCGCTAGGTGCCTCGTCGCTGTCATCGAATGCTGATGCTTTCTTCTTGTTGTTCTTCTCTCTTTTTTCCTCCTCTTCATCCTCCTCATACTGATCCAGTGCAGTAGCAAGATCGATCGCATCCTCACCTAGATCGTCCTCGTCTTCGTCCTCTCCATCAGCGCTCTCTCCCTCATCAAGATCAATATCGCCATCTTCATCGACCAGCTCTTGGACAGGTCTATTTTTCTTAGCTTTCTTTCCAGGCTGATTGGTCGAACTCCCGCGGAACGTCCAGCCCTCAAACCTTTCCTCATCGCTCTCACCAAATGCCTCGTCACTATCGATGTCACTATCATCGTCGTCATCCACATGGCCCATCTTCCAATTGTTACCCTCGGAATCGCTACCCTCATCGAAACTATCGTCTCCACCCCTCCTCCGCTTTCCCCTCTTTGCATCATTCTGATCTTCTTCCTCTTCGTCCTCCTCGTCTTCTTCATCGCGAGGTCTCTTCCTATGTGCAGGACCCTCAGCTTCTCCTAGCCGACTTTTTCGTATCTTCGTGCGGTCCGGGGTCTCGTGTGCCGCAATCGAGAATGCATTCTGTGCACGCCGCTGCGCTTTTTTCGAATTTCGAGGTCCAGCCTGCGGCTTCGACTTAGGCGGCCTCGCATTTTGGAGCGAACCTCTTGAGATTCGGGGCGGCATATCTGCGTAGTGTGTCGTGTCGAATCGCAACTCAACTCTTCCGCAGAAAATCAAGCGGTGGGTACGAAATCTTGGCGGCCAACCCTCACTTTTTTTCCCGTCCTGCACGCGCGCGCGCCGAGGTTCCGCCGGCGGACCAGCAAGCTCACCTCCGCATCCCCTCGCAATCAATTGACGAACGCACACATTTCCGAACCCGACACGCCCACGCCGGGCGAATCACAACAATGTTCAAACCTACGCCATGTATGCAGAAAACGCTGCGCCGCCTGCCGCTGTCTCCTAAGCAAGCCGGAAAGGAATATTACAAGGGCAACCGCGTGGGCAAAATGGGCACCATCAATAAATACGGGCAGTTCCACCCGGATTATTCACGCATCCGGACATTCGTGTATCCTGCGAAGGGTACGAAGGGATTTGAGGTCAGGACAACCCTTAGAAGACAGCTTCGACTATGATGGAGATTGGATTTAGAAGGGGAAATACTGACGAGATTAGTTAACCCCGTTCGTGAGCAGTCGCGCCTCGATGTTCATACAGGAGGGTGAGAAGAAGTGGGCGACCGTACCGAAGGAAATGACAGGGGAAGAGTACTTGGCGAGGTGGAAGGCGGAGGGAGGGCATGACACGGTAGATGTACCAGTTGAGAGTGTTCAGGCGCAGGGGAAGATGCCTGAGGTATGGGAAGGGCCGAAGGAAGAGGTTAAGAAGTCTTAGGGGAAGAGGAGGAGGAGGTTTGGAGCTATGGTATTGCTTGTTAACACGACAGGGGGAGGTTGAACACACCTGGACGCGGAAATTGGTGAGCGCAGCATCTTTCCGGAAGATATAAGAACGGCATTTGTTGGCGTTGGTAGGATTTTTTAGGACCGTTGTTACATGACATAAGTGACAGCAAGGAGAGGAGAATATTGTATGATATGTGGAGGATAGTTGGCTGGTATAGCGCCAACTGCGCACCCTCGCCTATTGTATATATACATACTGTACACTGCCGTTTGGGTATCATATGTACTATCATTTCAACATCATATCCTACAGTCTTTTCATCGATATCAAGCCTCCCTCCTCACCGCAAAGAAGTTATTCCCCCATCTCTCACTCCCTGTAACCTCCTTCCACCCGAATCCAGGCACATAAATCACGCCCATTGTCCGCATCTCTCCCCACCCCGGCTTCCCTTGAAACCAGTTCCGCAACTCCCCCTCGTTAACATACTTTCCCCAGTCATGTGTCCCCTTGGGCACGATACCCAGCACATCCTCCGCCACAACATTCGTGACCATCCAGCTCGTCCACGTCCGCGCAATAGTGCTCAGCACAAGCCAACCGCCAGGCTTCACATGCGGTAATATATGCTCAAGGAAAGGCCCCGGCGCATTCACATGCTCTAGTACTTCGAAAAGCGAAACAACATCATACCCCTCCTCCGGCGTCTTAGGGAGCGGCAAGTCCTCAATCGACGAATTGACATACGTTAGCTTCCCTGGCGTAGCGAGCGTAGGATCCCTCCTCTTATGCGCCTCAGCGACCTTGAGCACTTCAGGTGTGGGGTCGATCGCAGTCACGGATTGTGTGCTCAGTAGACGCGCCGCCGACTCTGCGAAGATGCCCCCGCCGCAGCCAATGTCTAGGTATCGAAGATCCGTACTAGGGGATGTGGGTGCGGAGGAGGATCGACATTGTGATATGAAGGTGTGTCGGAGCGGGTTCATGAGGTGGAGGAGGCGGGAGGGGCCGACGGGGTCCCACCAGCTGGATGCGAGGGCATTGAAGTGGGACACTTCTGTCGGGTCGACGGTGGATTTGGGAGGTTCGTGGGTGGAGGTAGTGGATGAGAAGCGGATTGGTGTTGCACATGTTTGAGCTTGCGCTTGTGCATTTTGTATGGGTGTTGAACGATGTGTTGGAGAAATGGTACGTCTCTGGAGAGGGCGAAGCACCCTGATCGAGCGTGAAGTTTTCATAGCTCTGGTTGGGCTATGATGTTGTAGAGAAGGTTAAGCTTGTGCATTGACTTGATGTCACCACTAACTTTTGTGGCACGGGCCATGTTCATGCACGTCGCAGATGATATGCACATTTGGCAAGGATCTCTCTACGTGTAGAAATATCTTAGCAAATTCTGTTACTTCATTACTTTTACTCTTGAACTTGTAGAGATTAGTGGATTTAAATTGTTTGTGTCTTTATCATAGATCTGGTGTTAATATGCTGTCAGATGCTCAGCGGTGTTTCTTGTAGTAGGGCAACTTGTTTGGGGAACTGGACTTCTGCCACACGTAGCCTGAAGAGTATACAATGAGTAGATTTTGTCTGTGCTACCGCACGGAAGATAGGCCCATTTAATGGGTGATTTTAGGAGGAACTTCTATGTAATGGACAGCTGCAGGCGCAAGCTCCTCCAAGCGAAGCAACGAGTACCATCTGCTGACAATCTGGATAACGTACAATGAATCTTACCGCCGCCCAGTTCAAAGGGCAAATGCAAAGTCGTGACGCGAGACTGCATCCACAGGAACCTACCCAAACGCCGGCGCTATGCTTGAAAAAAGGATTACTTGCGCATGTGTGAAAAGTCCTTGAGGATGTTCGCCATATGAGTATTGGTTTGCTTGCCACCACGGCGAGCGGTCTTCCGCTTCGTCTCCTTCGGTTTTGAATTGTTAATGACACGCGGCGCGCTCGACGGCTTGAGGCCAGCTGCCACAAGACTGTTGCGCAAGTCGTCCGGATTGGGTGGGATCTGGATCTTATGCCACTCCGACTTGAACTCTGGATCCATGTCGTGCATGAGCGTCGGATCGTTGTCCCACCTTGAATGCGTTAGCATGCGTAACATACTTACTGTCAGGTGACATACACAGTCTTCGCCTGCTGGTCCTTCGGGTTGCGCTTAACAAGCACCTGCTTTTTGGCCTCGAGACCCTTCAGATCCTCCTGCACAGCGGCCCAGCCATCCTTGAGATCCTTGACCGGGAGACCCTGGGCGGACTTCTGGTTCTGGAGAAAGCCCTTGAGCTGCGCAGAGTTGCGAATACTGTACTTGGGCCTGTAGCGGTACATCTTGCTCGCAGGATTGTACTCGATACGTTGGTTCGGGCTGTCGAGCCGGAACAGCGTAGTGAGCTGGGCGCGGGTCGTCTGATCGGCCTCCGGAACATTGAGGTAGTCCATGATCTCCTTGAATGTTCTCCATTTATCAGGGTCCGTCTTCAGGAAATCGATGGTATAGGTTAGCCGCGTGTAGACGTGGTCACCCTTGCCTGTGTCCTGCGGCTGCGAGTACACAACGTTGGCAACCTCTTCGGGGCGCTTGCGCTTGGTGCCATTTGCAGAGGCATTCGAAGGCGTCGGAGAGGGCGCACTGCGCATGAACGAGTTCGCCTTGAGGGTAGACATGTTCGCGTGGGGACAGCGGGTGGATGCAGGTTGCGGAGGGTGAGCAGGCGGCGTCTAGCTAAAGGGCCGCGCAAGTCTAGAAAGTGAGCGCCCTCAAACGGCGGAGCCGGTCTAGTGCCTGTGTGTCGGCGCAGTGATTGTCAAGCTGGCGCTTGATTATAGACGGCGCAGGGTAAAGGCGGTGGTGAATGTTGAAGGCAGCTGCGAGGGTGGCCGCTGATGTAAACGATGCGGCGGAGGTCGCCAAGACGCGCCTAAGGAAACAAACGGTCGCGACGACGGAGCTTCAAAGACGCAGGCCACTGCTCTTGGTCTCGGGACCGCACCACGCTCTCTCCTTTGATTATTTTCCTCGAGCTCAACTGTCGTGCGCAATACCCGAGAATGCGCTGAGACTCGATTCAACCCACCGTCCACCATGGCTGCGCCTGCAGTTGACGTCGGCTATCTGGCCGCGTCCTACGCGCTCCCAGAGGCGAGCATCCAGTCACTATTGTCCGAGCCCACCGTCGAGCTAGTACAGTCCTTGCTCACCCAAATCGAAGCAAAGGCCCGCGAATACGACGAGCTACAGTCAGAGAAGCTCCGTGCCGACATCGAGAATGAGACGGCTGTCCGCGCTGGAGAAGCCCGCATCCGCACGCTCCAGGTGACGGCCGATAACGCTGTGAAGGAGGCCGAGGAGCTGCGCCAGCAACTCGCACAGAAAGGTATGCGCGGATGGTCGCCCATTGGTTCCGCGGGACATACTGACAGAGCTACAGAAACGGCCCACCAGCAGCTGGAGACGCAGCTTCAGACGCTTCAGACCACGACCACCAACTCGTCGTCCCAAGTCGAGATTCTCGAAGCTCGCGTCAAGACATTGGAAAGCCAGAATCGAGATACCATTTCTTTACACGAAGCCAAGTCTGCTGCGTACGACCGCCTTGCCGAGGAGCTGTCCGCTCAGCACCAAAAACTCGTCGCTCTCCGTAAACAGGTGTCTGAATTAGAAGACAAGAAGCAGGAGCTCGAAGCAGCGGCCAAAGATGTCACCTTCCGCGAGAACAATCTTCGGCAAGAAATCGACCAGCTCCGCACTAACAACGAATGGTATGAAGGCGAGCTCAAGACACGCTCTGCGGACAACACCCGCTTTCGCAAGGAGAAAAATGCCCAACTCGCCGAGCTCCAGCGCGCTAGTGCAGATTCGACGCAGACCATAGAATCGCTCCGCAGCAAGGAAATATCGCAAACTAAGCGCATCGACGAGCTTGAGCAGCGCATTGAGCAATCGCTGACCCGCATTCAAGAGCTGCAAGAGGAAGCTACTCAGAACCAGCAATCATTCCGCGCCGAGCTTGACAACAGTCGCCGCCTTGCTGAGCTCCACCAAAATAGCGCCAACACCGTGAAGAAGCGCTTGCAGGAGGTCCAGGAACAGCTCACGATAGATGGCGATCGAGCTGCTGAGGAGATTGGGAGATTGCAGGCTGAAGTCGACTCAGAACGCTCTAGCGCAGCTCAGTACGAAGCCAAGGTTGCCGAACTCGAGTTGGTCGTGGAGAACCAAGAAAGCCAATTATCCGAACTCAGGAACACAGCCCATATTCCAGCTACTCCTCGTCGTACTATGAACGGTGGCTTCTCTACTCCAGGAAGAGCCGGCTCACCCATGACCTTTTCTCCTGGTGGGTCACGACAAAAGGGCGGCCTGACTGTGACCCAGCTCTATGCCGAGAACGTCAAGCTTAAGGCTGACATTCGCAGCATGGATGAAAAGTACCAGGCGCAGCGTGACCAGATGCAAGAGATGCTGGATACACTGGAGAACTGGCAGCCGGAGATTGAAGAGCTGCGACAGGAGAAGGACCGGCTGACCTCCGAGTTCAGCGACATGTCTAGTCTACTACAGGAAGCTCTGGCGGAGAAGGAAGCAGCTCGTAAGGAAACTCGCAAGGTCCAAGGGGAATTCCAAGGCATAGAGCGACAAAAAGAGCTTGACCAACAGATCATCCGGGATATCACGTTCCAGAACAAATTGCTGCTTTACGAACAAAAGCGTCAAGAAGAAGGCTTGGAATCTCTTTCCCCAGAGGAGCAACAGTTCCTCGAAGACACCAAGGACAACACCATCCCCGATCACCTTCTCGATGAGAACGAGACAGCCACCAGCCAATTGCTCAGCAAACACATGGCCTTGTTCCGTAACATTAGTGAAGTGGTCGACCGAAACGTACAACTTCTGGAAATGAATCGATATGTAGCCGAGCAGTTGGAAGGAAGTGAAGCGCAAGCCAAAGCAGTGGCGCTAGAACGTCTTCAAGAGGAGCTTTCAGGTTTGAAAGAGAAGGTCGCCCAGTACGAAGACGAGATCGGCTCGCTCAAACTCCGTTGTGAAGCTTACATGAAGGAGCGCGATATGTACCGACGTCTTGCTCAAAGTCACGGACATGCAGGCTCCGATGCTGCATCTATGCTCGAAGGAACACCACCGTTGGGACATAGCGTCTCAAGCGTACAGCCTAATACGCAATCCAAGGAAGCTGTTGAGAATAGCAGCGTCTTCAAGGAGCTTCAGAAGTCCCTAGACATACTACGAGAGGAGTCGACTATCGACCGCACCACGCTCACGCGCCAAATTGATGATTTGACCAAGGAGATTCGTCAACTGCAACACGAAAATGTGCGCTTGACAAGTAAGCAGGAGATGGCTCAGCAATGGCATGATCAACAACAACATCGTATCACTGCTTTAGAGTCACAGAAGGATCTGTTGCAGAAGCGTCTTGATAGTGCGCAGGATCAGCTCGCCACCAGCGACCTCAAATTCCAGCAAGTAATGGAAGAGAATGTGGAATGCAGGGGCCAGATTGAGAATCTCGAGCGCACCAATACGAATCTCAAAGCTTCTCAGTCCCTCTGGGACACAACGAGGAGTCGCCTCGACAGCGAGATAAAGGCGCTTACCGAAGCTAAGAACTTCCTCAGCAGATCTCTGGATGAGAAACGAAACGACTACAACGAGCAGACTCTGATGCAGGCTGAGAATCGAAGGCTCCTCGAATCCCGAACTAGTTCACTCGAAGCAGAGCTCACGAATGCCCAACGGAAGCTGCACGACGAGATTGAAGAACATAAGAGGGTCACCATACGCTACGAGCTTGATCAAGCAGATAAGCAAAGGAAAATTGACGACTTGATCAAGGCTGCCAACGAGGTCCGACAGGAACTTGCTTCGGTGAGGACTGCGCGAGATCAATTGCAGGTCCGAGTGAATGAATTGCAGACTGATTTACGCCTTGCCGAGGAACGTTCACAGCAAGCCCCGCGTACGAACGGCACTACCGATGTAGACGACGAGGGTCTTAGTCGTGAGGAGCAGCTCGATAATCAACTGGCCGAACTTCAACGAGACTACGAGCGGGCAAAAGAGAAGCTAGAGACCGCTGACACCCACATCGAGACTTACAAGAACATTGCTCAGGAGAAGGAAGAGCAGTTGGAAAGCTTCATGGAGGCCCACGACCAGATGGAACAGGATACGACTCGCACGATTCAACAGAAGGAGGCCGAGATTGTGGATCTGAAGAAGCGGGTAGAGGAATTCTCGTCGGAGCTTGCCACGACGGGCACCGAGCTTTCCGAACTTAGGAATATCCAAGAAAAAGAGAAGCTGGAACTCACCCAGCAGAAGGATGCCCTTGAAGCCGACATTGCTCGTATCCAAAACGATATCAACGAATATGCGGCGGCAATGGAGACACAGAACCAGCTCGTCGCTTCACAAGCTGAAATCGCCAAGCGCGCACAAGCCGACTATGAGAATGAGCTCGCAAAGCATGGTGAGACGATGAAGACTCTTCGTGCGCTCCGTGATCAGCACAACAAACTCAGCACTGATGTTACGGAATATAGAACCCAGGCTGAGGCTGCTCGGGTTACTTTGGCACAGAACGAGGAGCATTGGAATTCAATCAAAGAGCGGCAGGAGCGCGAACTAAGGGAAACTCGGGAAGAGAAAGACGGTCTCAACGGGCAGAACAAAACGCTGTATGAGCAGATCGATGTCCTCAATAAGACAATCAAATCTCTCCAGGATAACCGCTTGTCCGTCGCCGGCGGACAGACTGATGTCATCAACCTCGATTCCAGCTTGAGTGGCCTACAAGAACTCAACAAGTCGCTTCGCAACGATAAAGACATTCTACAGCTCAAAGTCAACGGAATGGAACTCGAAGTCCAGAGAGTACGCCAAGAGCTTACAACAAAGCAGGAGCAACTAGAGCGAGCGAATGAGAAGCTCCTCGCGGAGCAATCCCAGGCCCAGAGTCGACCAAGTGACGCGAAATTCAAGGCCCTGGAAGAAAGCGTGAGCCAGCTCAACCTATACCGCGAGAGCAACACCACCCTCCGCAATGATATCCAGCGTTTGGAGACGGAACGCAATCAAAAGGACAAGGAGCTTGATGATCTCCGCAGCCAGCTTCAACCTCTGCAGACTCGCGTCACGGAACTCGAAGGTGAGCTTGAAGTCAACAGCGGCCATCTGAAAGCTGTCGAAGAAGACCGTGAGCGTTGGCAGAAACGACATCAGGATGTGTTGCAGAGATATGACCGCATTGACCCCAAGGAATTAGAGGACCTGAAACAACAAATTGAAACACTCCAATCCGAGCGTGATCAAGCAGTCGAGCAGGCCAATGGTGCTGAAGGACGTATTCGAATTGCAGAGGAGGGAATGAAAACGATGGAAGGACGGAAGAACGATGTACGAGATAAGGCTCGCGTCCAGGTACGGGAACTGAGAACTGAGCGGGATGAAGCCCGAACCAGCCTCGCGAACGTACAATCGGAGCTTGCGAAAGTGCAAGAAGAGCTACAGGCTGCTCGCAAAGATCGTGACGAAGCACAGGCGAAGGCCGATGCCAGCGCTGACGTTGTCATGGAGGAGGAAGGCCAAGTTAATGAACACAATCCTGGTGTAGCAGAGGAGAAGAAGCAATTGGAAGCTCGCTTAAGTGAAGCCGAAGATCGCGAAAGGCAGCAGTCGAACCAGTCGGTCAACCTTGGCATTCAACTGGAAGCGTTAAAGACACGGGAACGAGCACTTGAGAGCCAGATTGTAAGTTCTCTCCCTACATACACAGCGTGGACAGTGCTAACCAATGGCTAGGCGGAATTGCAACAACGCATAGGCGTACTCTCTAAAGAGGTTGACGAAGCACAGATCGAGAAGGCGCGTGCCAATGCTCAAGTCGCAGAGTTACAGGCCCAGCAGCTCCCCGCACAGCCCCCCGTGAATGTGCAACCTTCGGAGGAGGTCGAAAAACTCAAGGAAGAACTTGCTGCACGCGAGAAGGAAGTGGAGGATCTCCGTACGCAAGCAGATATGGCAGACTCATTCGTCGGCGGCAGTGATGAGACGGGTGCGAAAGCAGGACCGGAAACATCCTCGGATCAGCTCAATGCCGAAAAGGCCGCCCTTGAAGAACGGAGAGCTGCCATCGAAGAACGAGAAGCATCTCTGGCTCAGGCCGAAGCTGAACTTGAGCAACGCAAAGCTGATATCGAAACTGCTGGTCCTTCCGACATTAAAGATGAGAATGCAGCAGCAGCTTCACCAATTGAGGACAGAATTGCCGCGAATGAAAAGAAGTTAGAGAAGTTCAGGGCAAAGGCCAACGATGCGTTGAGGAAAAAGAAGGAAGAGAACGAGGCTTTGCAAAAGACAATCGAGGAAAAGGATGCAGAAATTGTACGTCTCGAAAAGGAGGTGGAGCGACTGCGAACGGAACTTGAGCAGCTGAAGCAAGCTGGTTCGGGCTCTACATTACCGGGCCCTGGGGCGTCTGACCTCGAGATCAAAAATTTCATCAGTGCCAGCGCGGTAGCGAAAGAGATCGTCAGACGCAATGTTCAGACCCAGGTAGAGGCAATACGGAATGCCAGCGAGACAGGATCCACATTCAACGCAGATCAGGAGAGGATCATTGCCCAAAGGTTAGAGGAGGCTGCAGCGAATGCCAGACAAGCATCTAGTGCTGAGCAAGCTAAGCTTGTCAATCAGAAAGTCAAAGAGGCTACAGCAAATGTCAGACTGGAGCAATCGCGGATTCTTGACCAGAAGATTGAAGAGGTAAAGGCATCCGAAAAGAACCAAGCCGAAAAGAAATTCGCTGCCAAGGAAAGCATGCTCAAGAACAAGTCCAACAACCTCAAAGCCAAGTGGGATGTCGTCGTGGAGGCTGCTCAAAAGACACCTGAGAAGACCGTAAAAGAAGTCTATGACGTGGCTAGTGTAGCCAAACCACCTCCTCCACCAGCAAAGACAGAAACTAGCGCTCAGACTCCAACACGACCACCTGTGGAGAATGTACAACCAGTGCAGGCACAAATTCCTGCTGGAACTGCACAGCCAGCATCTCAACCATTAGGTGCCACATCAGTTGCATCCATTCCCGAAGCATCTGGGCAGCAACAGCCTCCAGCTTCTGCAGGTGGCATTCCCCAAGCCAATGGCCCAAAGCCAAGCCCCTTTGGACAGTTGCCCGCATCGAATCATTCGAGTTCTGGCAATCCATTCCAACAAGCTCTCAACCAAGGAACCACATTCCAGACCCAACCGCAGAATCAGAACCATTTCGGCTTTAGTGGTGGCAACTTCCAGGCTGGGTTTGGAGCTCCACAGCAGCAGCAACCGCAACAGCAGGCGCCATTTCTCAATCAGAACAACAGCCGACCCAATTCACCATTCAATCAGCAACAACCGACGCAATCTTTCGGCGGAAGGGGTCACGGTGACTTCGGAACAGGCCCAGGTGCTCTTCAAAACATTGTGCGTGGTCAGTCGAGCATCCCCCGTGGCGCCGGCTCCAGTATTCCCATCCCTGGCAGTCGAGGCCGAGGCGGTCCGCAACAGCAGCAGCAACAGCAACAGCTCCAGAACCCGAATGCAGCTGCCCACGGCGCTGGTCAATCAGGCATCGGACGTGGTACAGGCCGCGGCCGCGGTGGTGGACGTGGACAACAGCCCGGTAGCCCTATGAACCCAGGCGCTCAGGCTTTCCAACCTGGCGGTGCAAAGGGACAGAAGCGTGGCGCTGAGGATGAGGGTACTGGGGCACAGCGTGGGAAACGGCCCAGAGGTGGTCGTGGAGGCGGAGGGGCAGGGGGAGGTGAAGCTGCAGCTGAGTAAACATTGTAGCAAGCTTTGTCTGTTACTTTATACGACGTGTTTCGTCGGCACGTCATGGGTTTCTTTTGTTGGGTGGCTTTCATGTAAGAGCTTGTTCAAAAGACTACCTTTGTTCTTCATAGGTAGGTCTCTTTTCGTTTTCGGTACATTATCTCGTGGGCATACGATATGGGTGTGAAAATGGAGGGTGCAATGTGCATATGTATTATAGTATGCGGCCTTGGTTTAGGTACCCTGGCTGATAATCGAGCTCGTGCTCTTGGTCATTGAGACTGGCTCTCTATGTGCTGAGGTGATGTGGCGTTGGGTGCGAAGGATTTTAGCTAGATAATGTAGGATTGGATTGGAGGATTGCAGGAGTGCTTAGAATGGTTCATTTATTCGTTGACTCGGACGAGAGTATTAATGCTCATCTCGAACGGTTGGCAGGGAATGTTGATATTTCTCAGGATCTTCACGGTCATAACGGAGAGAGACAGGGCTAGGCGGCTGTGTAGGCTGCTCATTCCGCTCTATAGCCTTCGTTTGATGCGGGACAAAACGGGCTGGGGATGTATTGAGTGGGTGTTGTGGAGACGGTGGTAGGGAGAATGTTTGAGATCAGACGAGGGTGGGACGTGTGGGTACGCTATCGGACATTTCGAGGCCAAGATTGCGTATATGAGAGAAGTACGCAAATCCGAACCCCGAGTATAAATCAGTCGTGAACTGCAATGAACACATCTACGCGGGTCTATAGGACCTAGAGAACATTTGGAGATCGGGCTTTCGCGATCGGCTACCGGAGGGATGGCTGGTGGGCTGACGGGGCGCTGTGATAGGCCAACTTTTGTCGCGGTGCATGATGCTTGGCAGCTATCAAAGGCTTATTCGGAGCTCCTTGAATTAGCGAGTATTAGGTAAAAAAAGGGAAACATTTCGGCTACATGCAATCTCCTAGGAGAAGGCAGTGTGTATGATTCAGTCGCTGTTCGCACGAAGAGGACATGCTCCCCTCTGGCGGTGACGCAAGGGGCAAAGAGCATAGCGAATTGGTAGTGTCTGTGTAATGCTTGTGAAGTGTAGGCAAGAATTAGTCGAGATGAGGCCAAGTTAGCGAAAGGGACAGGGGCGCTAGCATGCGGCTGACAACCTGGGGGAACGGGCGTGGGCCCGGGCTGGGCTTCTAAGTAAAGATGGCCAACTCAGCCCTCCTTACTTTCTTGCCCTGGCCCTGCTGAACTTCCAACTTCTTTCGCTCCTTGACGTCGGGCACAGCGCGGCGTGCGGTACATGTAGCGATTCTTCTGGCGCACACCTTTGTCTTGCATTTACATCCGCACCTCTTACCTGGATATTGTAACCCCTATACAGCTCCGTCGTCATGTCGAATGCGAACGCTACCTTCAGAGGGGTGCCCATGAAGCACCTCTCCCTGGTCACAGTACGAACGCGCCCAAAGCGATCGACACCCGCCGGCTAACAAGTTCTTGCAGTTGGTCTTCCAGAACTCGATGCTGATTCTGGTATGTTTGCCTGCCCCGCGCCAAACTGCGACGACGACGCGCTCGCGACCCCTTCGCTGACAACGCCTAGATCATGCACTACTCGCGCATCATGCCTCCAGTGAATGGCTACCGCTACCATACCTCGACTTCAGTATTCCTCAACGAAGTCATCAAGCTCGCCATCAGCGCGACCGTTGCCCTGTACGATATTGCGAAGAACCTCCCTCCGGGCACGCCGGCCACTGTCATGTTCAGCAACCTGCTGTCTACCGTATTTGCGGGCGATAGCTGGAAGCTCGCCATCCCCGCCGCGCTATACACGCTACAGAATTCGCTACAGTATGTGGCTGTCAGCAACCTGGACGCCGCAACGTTCCAGGTCACATACCAGCTGAAGATCCTCACAACGGCTATATTTAGTGTGATCATGCTCGGCCGAGTGCTATCAGTCAAGAAGTGGGCGGCACTTGTGCTGCTTATTGTCGGAGTTTCAATTGTCCAGCTTCCCCAATACACGCCAGAGCCTGCAGCCAGCAAGGCAGCCGAGGCTAAGCGCTGGATTCAGTCTTTCGCCAAGCGGTCTGGAGAAGACGAAATGAACCGATCGGTCGGACTGATGGCTGTTCTTATAGCTTGCGCCCTCTCCGGCTTGGCTGGCGTAACTTTCGAGAAGATCCTCAAGCAGTCCTCAGCGAAGCAGGCCTCACTCTGGATCCGCAATTGCCAGCTGTCTTTCTGGTCTCTATTCCCTGCGTTTTTCATTGGCATTGTCTGGGTCGATGGTGCGAACATTGCGGCGGACGGCTTCTTCGCAGGTTACAACTGGGTTGTGTGGACAGCGATTGGGTTCCAGGCTGCCGGTGGCATTATCGTTGCTTTGGTCATCAACTACGCGGACAACATTGCGAAGAACTTTGCAACGAGTCTGTCCATCATAGTCAGCTGCGTAGCAAGCGCGTACTTCTTCGACTTCCAGATCACGATGGCGGTGAGTTTTCCTTCTCAGTGTCTCGAGCTAGTTTACTGACAAAATCATAGTTTGCGGTAGGAACAGCTGTTGTGCTGTCTGCGACGTATCTTTACACCCAGCCCGACGCACCGAAACCGACCACGACGCAAATCCACGACCTGGAGGGAACTACAACTGGGAACGAATCCTCTGTTCCATTGATGACGAGAGGCCGAGACAGCACCGACGGAGCGTCCTCGGACCATCCCCGGCCGCTCGAGAAGGCCTCCTAAGGCAACATGTACGAGGAGCGCCATTCTCATCCCTCGGTACACGAAATACGTCGCATGTTTTGCAAGCGTTCATTGTTCCATGTCCTGAATTGTCATTGTAAAAAGGGTATAGATGCGCGGTAGCAACCGCCATGAGGAAAACAGGCAGGTTCATTGTTTGGGAGTCGATATGATTTGTGGGTATATCATTGTACGATTTTTCGCTGGAACGCGTTTGTCAAATTCGGCATTTTCTGGAACAGGAGTAGGGGTCTTGGATACCCAGCAAAGACGCTGATACATTTAGAGGAAGCTTGGGGAGTTGGCAGGTTTCTTGGATGTACCGGTCTCGTACATATAGTACCATGTCACAAGTTTGGACACTCTGCTCTGCATCGTATACAAAGACGACTCACTACTTGGGATCGCAATACAAAGCCTCGAAGCTGTGGTATAGCTGGTGAGGAGGTTATGCTTCAGGGAAGGAAAGCTGTTCCGCGCCAATCATCCATTGGGTTCAATACACATTATTTGTACTCGTGATGTTGATCAGGTCAATGTTGTAGACATATATGTATCAATGGCTGACACTCTCTTAAAGGAAAAAGCTGAGAGCAGAACTATCGGGTGGATATATCGGAATTGGACGTGCGACTAACGGATCAGATCGGGTATGGTGACAAGCCTTTTGCTAGATGAAACAAGTGTGCTGACCTGACAAAATGACGATTACTGGTCGGGAACTGAGGCGTTAAAAGGCTCTCAGGTCTCAAAGTAGTAGAATGGTGGAAAGAATAGAGAAAGGTCGCATTGACTCGTTTCAACGCTAACGCTCAATGGAGCAGGGATGCCACGTGCGCGGCCGTTTCAAGACGCACCAAACGGAGCCGTTCCTCTCCGCACTTCATCAATTTCCAGCAATGGTTCACGGAGCTTAACCTCGCCTTGGCCTAGAAGCTTGTTTCCGGTCTATCTGCTTGTGCCGCGGTGACAAACGCGTTCCTTCAATATATTCTTCCAGGGATAGGTGTCTAACGATGGTGGAAATGAGGGACGAGTCCGTCCGGTATATTATGGTGAATAACTGCTGCTTTCTAGATGTTGTGGATTCTCCGTTTTCGATTCTTCCCTCCCTATTTTAACATTTAACACTTGTTTTACCGCATACATTCGTTTGGTCTAAATCAGATTGTACCATTCTTGATCTTCAAGTATATCAACTCGTGACCATGCACTTCACGCTCGTCCTCGCCGCCATCCCGGCAGTCGTCTCCGGCCTCGCCTATAATCCTTTCCGCCTCCCAGGCTTTGCTCCGACCAAGACTTCCAACTCCAAGCGCGCAGACACCTGGGGTGGCGCCGTTTCTCTCGGTCCCTCAAAGTCCACCATCATCAAAGCCGTCACTACCATCACGCCTGGCACAGCGCCCACCGGCCAGACTGGCGAACTGTTCCTCTGGCCCGGTATGTCCAATGGCACCGGTGACCTTGTGCAGACCACGCTGGAGTCATGGCCGGATAACAGCTGGTGCGGCGCGACGGCCGGACAGTGGTGCATCCGGTGCAGCTTGTTCGGCAGCTTCGGACAGCTCGACGGCCCGTCCGCGCCCGTCAGCGGAAACCAGAAGGTGGAAATCAAGTACGAGTTGGCTAGCGATGGGCAGACGTGGGTGCAGACCGCAACGGACGTAGCGAGCAAGAAACAGCTTTCTACCTTCTCTTACAAGAGCGGGCCTTACATGGTGAGTATTTCCTTTTCTCCCCTTTTGACCTTTTTTCAGTCAGTGATTAAGGGCATTCGGCTGATGTGTCATGTCAGAGGGGCTATGGAACCGGAACCGAATGCGATGGCGGCTGCAAAGGAACTGTTGCGGCGCAGACGTATGAGAACACGGTCATCACGCTTGCGAGTGCGGACTCGACATTTGGGAATACCATCTCGACTAGTCAGGGCGCTACGTATTCAGGACTTAGCAACACTGGGAGCGGCAAGGTGTGGACGATTGCGAAGATCAACGTCCCGAAGATGAATTAGGTGCGGATTGGGTGTCGATTAGCGGCTTGTATCTGTCACTCGAGTGCGGTGCACATCGTGCATGGATTTTCTTCTATCTTGTGAATAATTCTAACATCTGGGAATATCGTAGACTTTGGACGTATTAGGAGTACGTCTAGATGTGCAAAAAAACCCTTCTTCTCCACCGAGACAAACTTGTGTTTCAGCGAAGCACTTTAGCTTTGGGCACTATACTAACGATTAGAGTATAGTTTTCTAAGAACATTCTTGCGTGGGACCTTGCTGTGATGGTGATTACCAAATGGGGCTGACCAAATCGCAGCTTCCTCCTTCCACCCCTATCACTCAGGCTTCACCCACCCCCGCTCCGACTCCCCTATTTTCGTCAGACTTTTTTCCTTTTTTCTCTTCTTCTCTTTTCATCATCTTCTGGCACACTTCTCATTTACCTGCCGTGTCCACTTCAAGTTGCATACATGAGGGAACAGTTCCTCACCTTCCTCGACCGTTTCGACGGCCACGAAGCTGAGCAGACTGCGACTCAGCGTCAAGTTATGCAGACGCGGTTACATCGGCCAGCTCGCGACCGATATCGCGCACCACGTCACGATGTGATGTACGATGCGGTGGAGGATGAAGGGGTGTATGAGCGAGAACAGCCGCTAGACGCGTTTGGTGAGTGACTCAATTCGAAAGGTGTCGATAGAATAGTCTACTGATTTTCTGCTAGATGAGCAGTTGTTGCAGCAGTCGAACATTGACCGCCAGAGTAGAGCTTCGATGGGGCAGGCGCGACTCTCATTAGCTCCGCGGTCGTCCCAATTTATCGCTCCTAGTACATCTTCGCAATCGCAAAACTTGTTTCGCATACAAGACGATACAAAATATGATCTCAGCAGTACGCCCTGATGGGTTATCAGGTTTTTGTTACATATTGACCTTGCAGCAGGCCAGCATAACTTATCCAGACCCCAACCGATTTCACATCGCGACTTGAGTAGGTCTTGTGAAACGTACCGACAGACTCTTCTTACACATATAGGTCAATTTGCCTACAACCCGACGCAGCTACAACGAGAGTCAAGATGTGATATACAACTGGGCGCTTCGTCAAGCCCAGCATTCAAGGCCGGTCAGCGGCGAGCCGAACAGATACACATCAATTCCACACAGCCCGTAGCTCAGTCACGTCCCTATGAGGAAGACCAGATGATTGAGACAAATTACTTGCAAGAGAATTCTCCTTATCTTCAACACCAACCATGCACAGCTGCGGCTCTTTCACGCCGAATGCCTCGCACTGGTGCTCCCATAACCCAAGGTATACAGCAAGTCCCTGTATCCGAGCTACCGGACAGGCTCCGTGCTGTCTTTCCATATCCGATCTTCAATGCTGTACAGTCCAAGTGTTTTGACAGCATATACAAAACCGACAACAACTTTGTGCTTTCATCGCCTACTGGAAGCGGTAAAACAGTAGTACTAGAGCTTGCTATTTGTCGAGCTATCACCAAGAATCCTACCCTCCAATACAAAATTGTGTATCAGGCACCTACAAAAGCACTATGCTCTGAGCGTCAACGGGACTGGCAAAAAAAGTTCGGTCCACTTGGTCTCAATTGTGCCGAACTCACCGGAGATTCTGAATCGGCTGATCTTCGAAATGTCCAGAGCGCAAACATAATCGTCACTACTCCGGAAAAGTGGGATAGCATTACTCGAAAGTGGAAGGATCACGAAAAGTTGATGCGACTTGTGAACCTTTTCCTAATCGACGAAGTTCATCTGCTGAAAGAAGACCGTGGTGCCATCCTAGAGGCGGTTGTATCGCGCATGAAGTCCATTGGGACAGAAGTTCGGTTTGTTGCACTGTCCGCAACAGTCCCAAATTTTGGCGATGTCGCAACCTGGCTAGGCAAGAACACAGCGGAACCATATGAACCTGCCGTCAACGAGAAGTTCGGCGAAGATTTCCGGCCTGTTAGGCTGCAAAAGCATGTCTGTGGCTTTCAATCGAACAATCCCAATGATTTTGCCTTTGAGAAACTTCTCGATACCAAACTACTGGAAGTGGTGAAAACATATTCCCAAGGAAAGCCTATCATCGTTTTCTGCTTCACACGCAATTCCACAATAAATACCGCAAAGATACTAGCGAACTGGTGGGTCACGCGCCAGCCTAGAGACCGTGCCTGGAAGTCACCCAAGAGACCATTGTCTTTTCAGAATCGCGAGCTCCGCGAATGTGCGGCCTCCGGTGTAGCATTCCATCACGCCGGCATTGATTCTGATGATAGAGTCAAAATTGAGAAAGCATACCTAGAAGGGGAGCTCAGTGTGATTTGCTGCACTTCGACGCTAGCGGTGGGCGTCAATCTTCCCTGTCATCTAGTTATCATCAAGAACACTGTGGTCTTCTCGCAGGGCGGGACCCAAGAGTACTCTGATCTAGAAATCATGCAGATGCTAGGTCGCGCAGGCCGGCCACAATTCGATGACAGCGCCGTTGCTGTTATAATGACCCGGCAGAGTAAGGTCCGCAAGTATGAGCTGATGGTGACTGGCCAGGAGATCCTGGAGAGCACTCTTCATCTTAATCTCATTGACCATTTGAACGCTGAGATAGGTCTTGGAACAATTCGTGATCTTTCGTCAGCACGGAAGTGGCTTGCAAGCACCTTCCTCTACGTGCGAATCAAGCAGAATTCAACCTACTACAAATTGGAAGGTTCTCGGAGCGGGCAGAGCATCGATGAGCAGCTCGATGATATCTGTTTTCGAGACATCACACTCCTGCGACAACACAACTTAGCCACTGGTGAAGACTCGTTCCATTGTACAGACTATGGCTACGCTATGGCCAAGTACTACATCCACTTCGACAGTATGCGAGTCTTCCTAGGCCTTGCCTCGAAGGCAACGATTTCTGAAATTGTCGGTATTCACACTCATGTATGGGATAATGCTAATATCAGATCCCCTAGCTCTCAGCTATTGCGCAAGCATCTGAATTTGAAGACATTCGATTTAGAGCAGGCGAGAAGCCATTGTACAAGGTGATCAACAAGTCGCCGTATATTCGATTTCCGATCCCGATAAATCTCGACCTACCTGCTCACAAAGTATCACTCTTGATTCAGTCGGTTCTAGGAGCAGCAGATATTTCCTGGGATGGCGAGTATGCAAAGCACAAGGGGCAGTACAATACCGAAGCGCTGGTGATCTTCAAGCACATAAATCGTTTGATACGATGCATCATTGATTGCCAAATCTACACTGGCGATTCGGTGAGCATAAACAATGCTCTTATACTTGAGCGAAGCCTGGCAGCACGGGTATGGGACGACAGCCCACTTCAAATGAAACAGATCGAAACGCTGGGAGTCGTCGCTTGTAGAAAATTGACCAACGCTGGAATCAGATCTCTCGAAGAGCTTGAATACACTGAAGCTCATCGTATTGAAAGTATACTGGGTCGAAATCCGCCATATGGGATGAACATCCTCGGAAAGCTGAAAGCATTTCCCAAGCTAAGAGTTTCACTTCATCTACAATCATCATCCGTAAGTATCTCTGCGTTTAATTCATCACCAACTAAGCTTGGCTAGATCACCAGGACTGCCGAGGGCGTGAAGGTCATGGTGAAGACCGACATAGGATTTATCAATGAGAAACCACCAGCAACTTTTGGGTCTAAAGCCGTTTACGTGTGCTTGTTGGCAGAGACTTCAGATGGCCATAAACTTCACTTTGCTCGTCTAAGGTTGTTGATTTATGGAAGGTATGAAAGTGATGACTGACCAAATTCAGTGGCAAAAAGCTTGGAAACGGTCAGTCTTTGACTTTCACTGCCCTGCTGAAAGTACCGAATCTGAGCATTAATTGCTACATCATGTGCGATGGCATTGGTATGCGTGTTTTCTAAATGATGCCTGCTTTGCTAAATAACTGTAGCTGGAACCATGCGAACTGCCTCCGTCACCCCAAAGATTCATTCAACAATGTTCCCACCACCCAAAACCGCATCAGCGGGATTGCATGAGCTGATGCGTCCTACCTCTAACATGTCTAGACGCCGAGCCGAATCGGTGTCGAACTCTGGCAAGTCTACTGAATACAAAGACGACTTTGACGATGATGGCATTGATGATGAGGAGCTTGTCAAAGCTTCATGCAAAGATCTTGATTTTGACCACATCGACAACTACGCAAACCCGACGGACGTAATCACTCAAAAGAACACGGCTAGGAATGGCCCAAAGAATAAGAACAGTGTGACACAAGCTTCAAAGCTTCTCGATGAAGAGGATCAACAAGAGCCTCGACAACTGGACAACGGCAAGTGGGCGTGTAACCATAATTGCAAAGATAAAGACGCCTGTAGGCACCTATGTTGTAAGGAAGGAATGGACAAGCCACCAAAGAAGGCTGCACCAAAGCGAATCCCTGCAACTGATAACAGGACCATTCCTGATGACACAACTTCTGAGAAACCTAGAGATAAGGGCAAAAAGACTCAGACCAAATTACAGCTTACTGCGTCGAAGAGAAAAAGCTCAGCTGCAATTGAGGAACTTGACCTGACCCAACAAGACAAGAAAAAGAAGACTAATCATGCTGTCAATGGCCCGAAGGATTTCAAGAATTTGCACAAACTGCACAACAATATCCAGAAAAAGGATCCTCCTTCCTCTGTTTCGTCTATCATGCACCAGAAACCATCATACTGTTATGGCCAGGGCGGCACGCATGATCTTTCGTTCTTGGATTTGGATCAGTCGACGGAACGACCAGGTTCAAACCTTTCCAGGGATTATGGTGATCTCATGTCCGATGATATGTCGTCTGCTTTGGCAAAGCCGGAGCCCATTCGAGTACCGTCCAGAGCAACTAAGACGCCGAAGGGACCGCAGCCTGAATACATCGTAGACTCGCCAATCGAGGGAAGTCTTATTTTTAATGAGCCAGATCCTTTCAATGATGATGACTCGATGCTGGAAGATATCATGATGGGTGTGGCAGATTCGGAGGATCTCAGAATCTCCCTCAACATGCACGAACATGACACGGAAAGCTTCGACGTATCTGCACACAATGACTACGATGTGGGTCACGCGGACGATTTTGTTGAGTTGGATGGCTTCTATGCTGACGACAAGGAGCTGCATTGTCCGACACAGAATCTTCCGACTTCACCTGCCGTCGAAGTCCCGATGTTGCCACCGGAGAAAGGCCGATCTCTCTTCTTGAACGATACAAGTAGCCCTCAACCAGTCCATACCGACTTCAGATCGGCTAGGTCAATGTTGAAAGGTTCCGCACTGGAAGAGTTCAGGCATAGTAATCGCCGTGATAGGTCCATTGGAGTGAACGTGGCAGATGAGAAGAGAACCGTTATCGACGGAGACGCGACTGATGTGTCGGAAAAAGAGAACATGAAGCTGCAAGACGAACCTGTTCCCGACACATATAAAGATCTCGAACCATGGCTGTTCCAAGAATTCGGAGGCATCGTGGAAATCGTTGATTGAGCGGAAGCTTCAACTCTGAGGCGCATCGTAAATCTCACGAGCTATTCTGAGTGTGTATGCAGACGGTACTCATACTCGATTACGATGTATCTGCTATGAAGGTTACCTCATTTGGAAGGGAATTTTGGTGGGACAGTATGGTAATGTAAATGGAGACAAACAGCTACGACCGGATCAAAGTGATAATATGGTAGTATGACGGTGCTTACAGGATAAACGAAGTGTATATTACAATGATAGCCCTATCTTTAATATCAATACCTGGCAAGCATGGATCTGTGGCTGAATGACGGCACGTGATCTTCCTTTGACTAAGCGAACTTGGCAACTGCCACCCTTGCCCTGCCGCATCATCGTCAACTGCTCGAGGCAGCTACATCCACCACCCATCACGAACCGACCGATTCGCCACCGCACCCTGCAACAAGTTCTCCTCCGAAGGCGTACTTGTTTCCTAGAGCCGCCAGCATGGCGCCGCACAAGGACACCATGTTCCGCTCGGCGGACATGTCCTTGACGCAGCTCTACATCTCCAACGAAATCGGGCGCGAAGTTGTTTCTGCCCTTGGAGAGCTTGGTGTCATGGACTTCAGAGATGTAAGTATCTCTAGAGGCCATTGTGAGCGGGATATAAAGCTTTGGCAATGGGATTTGATGGGGCGAAGTGCTAATGATGTCAACTCTATAGCTCAACTCGGAGACGACCGCATTTCAACGTACCTTTACGCAAGAAATCCGCCGGCTGGACAATGTAGAGCGACAGCTGCGCTACTTTCGCTCGCAGATGGACAAATTAAACATCCCGATGCGTTCGATTTACGATTTCGACAATCCGTTCACCTCCCCTTCCGCTTCCGAGATCGATGAGCTTGCAGACAAGAGCCAGCAGCTGGAAAACAGGATTTCTTCGCTGAACGAGAGCTATGAGACATTGAAGAAGCGCGAGGTAGAGCTTACGGAGTGGCGCTGGGTCCTGAGGGAGGCTGGTGGCTTCTTCGACAGGGCCCGCGGACAGACGGAGGAGATTCGTCACTCGATCGATGACGACGATGCCCCTCTGCTTCAAGATGTCGAGCAAAATGGACAGGGTGATGCTTCTGGAGACCGATCCTTCTCCGTGATGAATATCGGATTCGTTGCCGGTGTCATCCCCCGCGAGCGCATTGCGTCCTTTGAAAGAATCTTGTGGAGGACCCTTCGTGGCAATTTGTACATGAACCAGTCTGAGATCCCGGAACCCATCATCAACCCCGAGACCAACGAGGAGACGAACAAGAACGTCTTTATCATTTTCGCCCACGGCAAGGAGATCATTGCCAAGATCCGCAAGATCTCAGAGTCTATGGGCGCCGACCTCTATAGCGTGGATGAGAACAGTGAGCTGCGCCGTGATCAGATCCGAGAGGTCAACAGCCGCCTGAGCGACTTGGCCAGTGTTTTGAGGAACACCAAGTCTACGTTGGACGCGGAGCTGACGGCTATCGGTCGCAATCTTGCTGCTTGGATGGTCGTGGTGAAGAAAGAGAAGGGCACCTATGAGACTTTGAACAGATTCTCGTATGATCAACAGCGAAAGACGCTCATCGCCGAAGCTTGGGCGCCGACAAGCGCTCTTGGCTTGGTCAAGTCTACTCTTTCAGATGTCAATGACCGAGCTGGACTGTCTGTTCCTACCATCGTCAACCAGATCAAGACTACGAAGACCCCGCCGACCTACTTCAAGACCAACCGCTTCACTCTTGCTTTCCAGACCATCATCGATGCCTACGGGACGATCAAGTACCGAGAAATAAATCCGGCCCTTCCTGCCATTGTCACCTTCCCCTTCATGTTTTCCGTCATGTTTGGTGATGCCGGCCACGGTGTCATCCTTCTCTGCGCAGCCCTCGCTATGATCTACTACGAACGCAAGCTGCAGCGCAGCAAGCTGGACGAACTGTTCTCGATGATCTTCTACGGTCGTTATATTGTTCTGATGATGGGTATCTTCTCCATCTACACCGGTCTTCTGTACTGCGATGCTTTCTCCAAGGAACTGCCGTGGTTCAAGTCGATGTGGGAGTGGGATTCAGACGGCGACAAACTCGGCCCCACATCTAAGAGAGTGGAGGGCTACACCTACCCCTTCGGTTTGGATTGGAGGTGGCATGACACCGACAATGACCTGCTCTTCTCGAACAGCTACAAGATGAAGCTTAGTATTTTGCTCGGTTGGTGCCACATGACCTTCTCGTTGATCTGGTCGCTTGTCAACGCTCGCTACTTCAAGACTTCTATCGACATCTGGGGCAACTTTGTCCCTGGCATGATCTTCTTCCAGTCCATCTTCGGATACCTTTCCTTCACCATCGTTTACAAATGGTCGGTTGACTGGGCTGCTCGTGGTATCAACCCGCCCAGTCTTCTGAACATGTTGATCTACATGTTTTTGTCGCCCGGCACACTTGGGCAGGATGCTCTTTACCCTGGACAGATTGCTGTGCAGAAGATTCTTGTGGTCTTGGCTCTTCTTTGCGTCCCTGTTTTGCTGTTCTTAAAGCCCTTTTACTTGAGGTGGGAGCACAACAAGGCTCGTGCGCTTGGATACCGTGGCATTGGCGAGAGCACTCGCGTCAGCGCTTTGGATGACGATGACGATGAGGAGGGCCGTACCCTCAATGGCGGACGTGACAGCTTTGGCGACGATGAAGATGGCATTGCCATGATCACCCAGGACATTGGTCACGGAGAAGATCACGAGGAGTTTGAGTTTGGCGAGGTCATGATCCACCAGGTCATTCACACTATCGGTACGTTCAGTCACGTCCATCGTTCTATATGTTTGCTAACTTTTTTTTGACAGAGTTCTGCCTCAACTGCGTCTCCCACACGGCATCCTACCTCCGTCTCTGGGCCCTCTCCCTCGCGCATCAACGTCTCTCTATCGTGCTCTGGGAAATGACCATGAAGAATGCATTTACCTTTAGCGGCATCACAGGCTCGATCGTCACGGTCGTCGTCTTCTACGGCTGGTTCATGCTCACAGTCGCGGTGCTTTGCGTTATGGAGGGCACGAGCGCCATGTTGCACTCCCTCCGTCTGCACTGGGTCGAGGCCATGAGCAAGCATTTCATAGGCGACGGTGTACCCTTTGAGCCCTTTAGCTTTGAAAAGCTGCTGGAGGAGGATCCTGTAGAGTAGCTGTAGTTGCTTTTCCTTTTGTTGCAAAGCCTGTATTGTAGAATTGGATTGGGGAGCGTGTCAATGCCGTTGCAGCGCTCTACAGTTGCTGTAGCAACACGGACACCTCCTGGATCTGTATATAGCAATTGTATGATTGATATTCTATATTGGAAACACCATTTAATCGCGCAATTAAGTGCTGATTTGATGTAACGTTTCTGGGTTGCAGGGCTGAGGGTCGGGCATGAACGGCAGTGGTACCTGTGTACGCGTTGAACAGTGCTTTTCGTCACCTTATTTCCGGCGAGCCCGAAGGCCCAGAGGATGATAAGATGGCGAGAGTTTGAGATGCGGGATCAACTGTCGTCCTGTGTGCTGTGAGAAGTATACGTCAGCCACGCTACGTTATTGGTGTGGTTAGGCCATCGAGGTTTCCGAAAAAGCACGCTTCCGATTCCGAAGACGTTGCGTTTCTGGTGCTCGCGTTCCGGAGGGGGGACAGCTCGTTTTGGATGGTCGTTTGAGGCGTTGCGACATGATTGGGGCTGCGTGAGGCATTATCCTGCGACTCTTGCTGCGTGAGGCGTCCAGGAAGAGGGGTGCTGCTACTTGCGAGCTGAGTGACTTGGGCGAATTGTGGCGGCGCGGTATCAGTCAGGGAATCCTCTATGCAGACATGCTTGTCGCGAACCTTATGTTCGTCGTGTCTCAATTGAGTATCTGGTTCAAGTGCCGATCAGCAGGTTGCAACGTGGAGAAGCAGCAGCAGCAGCAGCAAAGAAGCAAACACAGGGCTTCGAGTTGCGGTCAAGATCCGCAGGGTTGGATGCAGATGGCTGCACGATAGCGGAGACGGTGTGGCGGCGGTGTGAGCCCGTGCTGGGGAATGATTGGGTCCAGGGTGAGACGGGGACGAAGTTGAGCCGGCGAGCTGCCCTGTTTAGCGGCTGCGAATCGAGGCGTCGATGGAGGAGGGGAGCTTGGGCGCACGCCCGTTGCTGGCGTGCGCAAAACTGGGGTGGGGTGTGCGTCCACCATCGACGCGTTGGTGTTATAAAGTTTGGTGCTTGGCCGCGCCGTGGACCCTTTCTCTTTTCTTTCTCTTGAAGGGATCTTTCTACCTTCTGAGATCGCGCTTCTTCTCTTTTTCTTCTTCTTTGGACTGCCTGTGGGCTCGACTGAAACAACTTCGTACTTGACAGGAACGCTAGAAAAGCTTAACTGAGCTACCCTACCCACCATGTCTTTCTCGGCGGACAAAGTGCCCATCTTGACGCGCTCGGGGACCTTCAGCAACAGGCGCTTCTCTTCGACCAAGGATCCTACTGAGAATGGTGAGTTGCGGTTTTCGCTGGACGTTGTGGGCAAGGTGGGATGTGCTACGTCATTATGCGAAGCTTTCTTTCTTTTTTTTTTTGGCTGCACAAGAGCTGGGGTAGTGCTGCGCTGGCAACGAGAATGACAAGCGGAGAGGATTGGAGGGGCAAACGAACAGTATTGCTTGGTATCTCTGGACCAGCACATTGTCCCTCGTGCTTGGACGTTCGGCCGCCATAGGATGGTGATCGGACGCCATACCCCGCAACCCAGCTCGATCCCACAATGACCCGATTTGGGAACTAAATCTACTTTGTCAAACACAAGAAGCTAACATACATCCTCTACAGAGCTTACATCCAAGATCCACCGTCAATTCCGTGACTCGCACGAAGGCCACAAAGCCCACGCCGGTCTCGACCCCACGCGTGCCTCCACCGGTGTAGTATGGACGTCCGAACGCGCCTATGAGCACGGATACCTCGAGAACCCCGATGCGTGGGCGAACCTGGGACAGGGCGCGCCAGAGGTCGACGACGAGATCAAGGGCTGCTTTGAGAGGCCCAAGGAGGTCGACATCTCGAGCCACGGGCGTGAATATGGTCCTACGGCGGGTATCAAGCCGCTGCGAGAGGCGGTCGCTAAGCTGTACAATGAGCACCATCGCAAGTGGAGGAAGAGCCAGTACACGTGGGAGAACGTGTGCATTGTGCCTGGCGGACGCGCGGGGTTGATCCGTATTGCTGCAGTGTTGGGCAATTGCTACTTGGGATTCTTCATTCCTGGTGAGTAACGTCTCTCCTCCAAGGTCCTATGAATGTTGAAGTACAGGCAACTAATCGACAATGACAGACTACACCGCCTACAACGAGATGTTGTCCCTCTTCCGTAACATCGCCGCGATTCCTATTCCCCTCGGCGAGGAGGAGAAATACCACATGTCCCCCGACCTCATCGCCACCGAAATCGCCCGTGGCACCTCTGTCATCCTCACCTCCAACCCCCGCAATCCCACCGGCCAGATGATCACCAACCCAGAGCTCGCCCAGATCCAGAACATCTGCCGCGACCGCGCTACCCTCATCATGGACGAGTTCTACTGCGGCTACAACTACACGACTAACTGCGACGGCACCGTCATCTCGGCCGCCGACAACATCGAAGACGTCGACGAAGACGACGTCCTCATCATCGATGGCCTGACCAAGCGCTTCCGACTGCCCGGCTGGCGCGTGGCCTGGATCCTGGGGCCCAAGGAATTCATTCAGGCCATTGGCAGTTGCGGGTCGTACCTCGACGGCGGGTGCAACGTGCCGTTCCAGGAGGCGGCCGTCAGCATGCTCGAGCCGCCGCGCGTGCGCAACGAGATGCGCGCCCTGCAGATGCACTTCCGCACCAAGCGCGACTTCGTCATCGGCCGCCTGCAGGAGATCGGCTTCAAGTTCCCCTTCATGCCCAACAGCACCTTCTACATCTGGCTCGACCTGTCCGACTTGCCCGAGAGCATCGCCGACGGGCTCAACTTCTTCCAGGCCTGTCTCGAGGAGAAGGTCATCGTTGTGCCGGGCATCTTCTTCGACTTGAATCCTAGCAAGCGCAGGGATCTGTTCGACAGCCCGTGCCACCACTTTGTAAGATTGAGCTATGGGCCGCGTATGGAAACCTTGGCCAAGGGCATGGATGCCATCGAGCGCATTGTGAAGAAGTAAGTACCCTGTCATCAAGGAAAAATTGTTCCAACGCTAACGGTTCGATAGACACAAGGCGAACCCGCGTCCGATCCACAACGTCAGGCCCAGGGGTAGTGCTATCGCCTAGATGGAGGTAAGTGAAAACCGGTGGATCGAATGCGGTATGGCAGTCATGATTTACGCTCGGGTAAGATTGGGATTTAAGGGGACAGAAGCTTGCTTGTGAGAATTAGGTGTGGTGTGGGTATATAGAGAGGCTGGGCTGGTTTGCAGGATATCCAAATACACGTTGCTTTTTCTTCACGAACTGTCGGACGCGTGGACTTGTTTTCTGGACATGTGGTTTGGTAAAGGCTTCGTGAATTTGTGCGGTTTGTGCATGTGTATGTTGTACGTGGGGACACTGATAGTGCGTGGATCTAAAGAATTGTGGTCGGAGGTATGTTAGGGAAGGCATCACTGAGATACATTTGAAAGCCAAATGTTTAATGTTCTTTATGAAAAATGTGTGAGGCATGCACGCACAACCCTGCTCAATTTAGCAACTACCTGTAAGTCTGATCTAAAAGTCCGAACATATCATCCTACGAGAGTGTTACATGATATCACAACTCTAGTAGCTGCTTAGTAAAATGCTCCACTTCTCTGTATGTTTACTCGCCTTTTATGTACGACATATTGCTGTACTCAAATCATTTAGCTCAAACATCTATTTCCATATTGTCTCCGTTGTAGTAAGGAATCTTAGACTTCATATTCGATACATTGATAGTACAACCTCAAAGGTCTATAAAACGCAATAGCTTCAAAAACATCTAAACATCTCGTCAAAAGGCCCATAGCATATCAGCCAACGGATCCTTCCACTTCCACGCATCCAAATCCGCTCTCTGCACACACCCACCCTCCAGCACGAACTTCTCCATGATCGGCCTCGAAGTATAAAGATCCTCATACAAGCTCAGCACGCCAAACACAATAATCGGAACCGCCCACGCCCCAACATAAAGATAATACCGCAGCCGCAAATGCCACGCCCCCTCGACAACAGCCTCCTGCTCCGCCGGCTCCAACGCCGCAGAATCGAAGCCACGCTCCAGAAACACAAACTCGCTCGGATCCTGGTACGCGAAATCAAACGAGTCGAGCAGCGCCTGAGGAAGAAGATGGACAGCGAGGTACGCGCGAGACCGCAGGCGCCCCCACCGCCGCACCGCATACCCAAACGCCTTGGAGTTCGCGAACATCAGCACGCCGAGCACCCCCACGACGAAGACGACCGGGTCCCGCGTCGTGCTCGTACTGAGCTTCAGCACTTCCTGGAACAGCGCCCAGGTGCGTCTGTACATGCTCAGCGTGCCCAGGTAGCGGTGCAGCGCGTAGTCGGCCAGGTACGATGTGCAGATGCCGATGCAGCACCGCTGCGTCTTGGTCGCGGGGCTGTCGACCGCGAACCTCCACGCTTCGTGCGCGCTCGTCGTGTACTCCCAGCTCGCGCCCGCGAGCTCGACGCACAGGTAGAAGACGGCGGTCAAGATGCCGTAAATGGCGAGCTTGGCTGTGCTCGAGTCCGCGGGCGTCACCGCGGGCGCTTTGGCGAAGCCCTCGCGGAACCCTGTCTGGGGGCGCCACCAGTAGATCGTATAGTCGCCAAAGATTTTGACGGGTGAGCCGTTGGCGAGCCATTTCTTGGTGGTGAATTGGGAGCGCCGGATCTCGAGGACGAGCGTCGTGGTGGCTTGGATCAGATATACGATGATTAGGATGATGGATAGTAGGCGCTTCGTCCGTGGACGGGAGGATTTGACGCGGCGGCAGCGGAGGGTTTGTGTCTGTCCGTCGAGACTTGATGTCGTGAGCCGATCGACTTCTCCAAGGGACAAGGTCTGCGGCAAATGGACGGGTTGGCCTTCTTGATGCTCGGCGTGTGGTAGCATGTCGTCCTGATTCTGTTTGGCGTGCATGCCGACACTTGCATAGACAGCTTGCAACGGCCCTCCTGGTTCGACTTCGAGTTGATCGTCCGCAGCAAATTTTTGCGAAATGCTAAAGAAGATGGCGGCTGCGACTCTTGAAGTGATGTCGAGGAGCGCTGCTACCGTCGACCACGCGGGGAATAGTAGCGCGCGCAGGACGAACCAGCACCGCTTTTCAAATGGCATCCCGCATCTAGCCGCATATTGGGATAGAAGAACCGCAGTGCTGAAGTGGATTGCGAGTGCTTTTAATAGTATCTCAGCCGGGCTTCGTGACTGCCACTCGTTTGTGCAGATGTCGATGCCTGCGAATGGCAAGTCAGAAATGTGATATATCCTAATTTATCGTATGCATTTACCTTCTTTTGTGCTGACTGCTTGACCCATGGCTTTTGTAGTGTAGAATCATAGCATCTGCAAATTGCAGATGTGAAGATGTAGTTGAGATGGATGAGGCTGTGTGATTCGGCCTCCACCCTGCGCCACGTCTTGATTACGCCCGCCAGCGGACATGCAGCTCTGATCTGCAGGCGTTCTCGCCTACTTATATAGAAACTGCCTGGGTATCTCGCGACTAAGCCTTTCATGATTGGTTGAGTCATTGAACCTTTGATTCCGCACTCGATGGATGTATCGACAGCACGACCAGGATAAATCGAGGTGGAACTGCCGCCAAGAGTGGCGATCATAGTCCTTCAAAAATGTATGTATTCCGGCATTTTGAAGTAGTATGTTTGAACCAGTTAGAAGAAAATAACGAGGTGGCAAGTTGGTGTCTTTGGTCCACGATCGTGAGTTACGAGTACATATATACAACAACGTCCATTCGCACTTGAGCCATACCCGGTAAACCTTAGTTTCCCCTCTTCATATCCTCCTCCTCGTTCTTCGGCACACTCACGATCTTCGGCACCGTGACCGCGTTCAAATGTCGGAAAGCCTACGCGACCCGAATTAGCACACATCCTCTCCCACAAGGAATACACCCACCCTCCAAACCCTCGTCTCCCACGTAAAACTCCACGCCCAGAATCCCCACGCGATGTAATAATTCGCCCACCAGGCAGGACTCAATAACTGAAAAACAGAACTCACATTCGCAATGCTGCCCTCAGGCAGTTTCCCATCCCAACGATCCTCCACCTTTTGCACTTTTCCTTCACCGTCGAGATGGATCGCTATCACGCTTTGCACAACCTGCTCTTTTCCGATGCCCTTTATGACATACCGCGTCTTTAAGTCCATTAGTATCGGGTTCCCCGCATCTGTGACTTCGTGGTGTAGTCTCTCGATCTCAGAGAAAGCTTGCTGCAGTCCGTACCACTGCGCTGCAAAGCGATCGCGGCCAGTGGCGATGGTGAGCGGGTCCGTAAAAGTTGCATCGTCACGCCACAGTGCGAGCTTAGGGAGGGAAGGGCGGCCGGCGAAGAGGTCGAGGATGGAGCGAGTGATTGTGGATTGATTTTCGGAAAGGGAAACTCCTGGGGCGGTTTTTAGATCCTTCGTCTCGATCGCCAGGGAAGTAATTGAAGGAGGGACGCCTGTGGACATTTTTGCTGCGAGTGGTTGTCTGAGTTGGGTTAGGAGTGGTTTTGTGAAAGCTCGAGATGATGTGATGCAGGTTCGTGAGAAGAAAGATTGCATTTGTGGACTATAGAGAAGCGTGGTTAGTTAATCAAAGAACGTCTGGGTTGTTATGTATTCTTATGCGGATGCTGTGTAGCACGCATCACGGAGCTGTAATAAGTCATGACGCCATTAGCTGGCAGCTGATGCGCCAAGGGATCGCGAACCCCAGATGCGAGCGGGAATCGAGATGCGAACGCAGATCTGAAATGCGACTCCTTACATAAGCGTTAGGGTAGCACATGAAATTAACATGGGGTAACACCAGTGGTATATTGTACTCGTAAATCGTGAAAATCGTGAAACGCGCGCCTGGCAGAAATATCAATAGTAGTGTCATATCCAACGAAACACCCTCGCAATTGCTAGATGCGTAAGAATGAACACTCCAGCGACAACAAAACCAACCGGCTCCAAACTCCTTGAGCTCCCGCTCACTATTAGGATGGTCCCGCAGGAACCCTGTGTGACTGCAGGCAAACCTGGTCCATTCATCGTCAAAGTCGAACAAAAACCGGCGGCGGCGGGTTGGGTGTTGGGGTTGGCGTAAACCGTTGCTATAGATTGCTGCGAGGTAACGTATACGACCGGTGTTGATGCTTGTGCATAGACTGTGACTGTTGTAACCGCTGCCGCTTGGACTGTTCCAGCGCAACTGCTGCCAGCAGGACAGCATCCAACGTAACCATTCGCCTGTGGCGCGACGCACGAACATCCTCCTGGGCAACACCTGGCACTAATTAGAATTGAGATCGCGCGCTTGAGTTACTCTACTCACCAGCTTGGATGGCCTTGGTCGCCGCAGCTTAAAGAAGCCTGATTCGGACATAAATTCGAGCCTTGCGCCGGCTGGCCATCTGGAGTGACGATGTAGATTGCGCCCGAGAATGGCGCATAATTGGTATACGTTTGCGCTTCTGCGAGTGCATCTGGGTCTGGCTCGGCTTCAGGCTGAGGTTCTGGTATTGCGCTGCAAATTGCAAAGAACAACGGAACGGCGGAGAGAAATGATTGAGGTCGCATATTTTGGAGCTATGTATATGGGGCTGGATCAAAATCAAAAACAAAGTACGTAGGGAATAGATAAATACAAGGCTCGTACAGCTTCCGATAGCTTTTACAAGCTCTCGAAGGTGAACGGCTAGATACTGAGTGAAAAGGCCTCGGGAGCTTGTGGCGGCAGCCGTAGCGTCTTATGACCACGATCGGTAGCTGACCAGAGCTTAGGAGAGAAAGCTGGCATACCCAACCGAGCAGACCAAGATGGTGGTCAGCCTCATAGGTCATGACCGCTCCACGCCGGCTGGTGGGGATGCCCCGTTAGCCATGTTAGCAAAGCTTGCTAAATGTACTCGATAGCTGTGACAAGGCGGCACTTGACTGGGTGGTACCTGGTTTCCGACACATCGCAAGCCGAACTACATGGTAAATCCGAGGCGGGTGACCAGTTGGGCATCGAGGAAAAGCACTGAAAAAGCGGTGTTCAGGTATATGTGGTTCTTTTGACTGGGAAGCCTGGTCCAATAGCTCCTGCTACCCATCTATCGGATTCACTGTCACCGGAGTCGCAGGTATCGTGGATGGCTTCTGTCGAGTGCCTTGCTTTCACTCGCCAAGCTCATGGGTAGCTCTCGAGGCGGCTCGGTCGGATGCGCAAAGCTTGTTGTGGATGCAACCTGTCGCGCATGTGCTGCGGTCATCTTGCAGCACCACCTGAGCTTTGGTGGGTCCTTCCGCCGACTAAACCATATGTAGACGTCACGTTTCTTCGCGACTGCGCTTGTTCAACGGCGACGCGCCGTCCCGCTTCCCTCCCACCAACATCAACTTAACGCAACATGATATGTCAACGCATCAACCCAAGCCGACGCACCGTCTGTACCCGGCCTATTGCTTCCAGGCATCGGCCACCTTCAATGCCTGGGTACGAATGACAGCAGCCGACGTGCAATTACTCCGCAAGGAACCCGAATTCATGAGTACTCTTGCCGTATACGCGTCTTCAAGATGTTTACTGACAGGTTGCGCTTAGGTCAGCGCACATACTTCTATCTCAACCATCCCATTCGTTACGTCTACCTAGTAGGAGTCGTTGTGGCCATCGATGACATCAGCGTGAGGTACACCACACTCACGCTTGACGACGGAAGCGGCGCCACCATCGAGGTCAAGATCGTGCGACTTACTCCAGATTTGTTTAACCCCGTCCAAAGTCCGTCGAACACCATGATCGATAACCTAAATATTCTTAGCGGGTTAGGCCAGTTCGACGTCACTGTGAATAACCAACTTGTGGACATTGGCACGATCATCAAAGTAAAGGGCATGATATCCGACTTTCGAGGATTCAAGCAATTGGACTTAAAGAGAATATGGATTGTGTCAACAACGAATGAAGAAGTCAAATTCTGGGAAGAGGCTGCTACATTCAAGAAGAATGTTCTGAGTAGGCCGTGGCGCATCAGCAGATCGGAGCATGCGAAGATAAAGAAAGACATGAAGATAGAGCAGAGAAGAGCAAGAGAGTATGAGAAACAGAGGGCGGTACACGAGGCTAAGAAGATTGAAAAGAGAAAAGCGCGTGCGGAGTATATGGCGCTGAAAGAGACGAAGTATGAGGCGGTGCGACGGAAAGAAGAGATCATGATGAATGCAGGATCATTGATATGATTTCTTTCATGCCTTTTATGACGCTGATAGCCGCCTCTAGATTATGTGTAGGATATCGGCTTCACTATTCCTAGCCAACATCCAATCATGTAACCCCTCCACCATCCCATCGACATAACACGGTCCCACAAGGTTCCAGTGCTTCCTTCCACCATCAGACCCTGCACTCCTCATTACGAACGGCGCATCCACTCCAAGTACTCCGACAAGAGCATCCCTCTCCTGCAACCACCCGGGGCCAACACCTAACCTTCCCAGTCCCGTGATAAAAAGGCACTTAGACTGTAGCGACCTCCCACTTGCTTGGAAGAACATGTACGCCATTTTTGTGTCACCGCTCGCTGTATCTGAAGGTGGTAGGACGAGATCATCCTCAGAGAGACAGACGTCTTCGTTATTATCATAGAATGCGCGAGCGGCGGCGGCGTGGCTAGGACAGTCAGTCGCTGCGGATGTGAGAGAGAAAGAGCAGCCTTGTGTGAGGCAGAGGGCGATTGTTTGCCACGAGTAGGAGGGTAGGAGACGATGAATTAGATGACGTAATTGAGTATGCGTGGAGACCTTGCGGTGATGCGTGTTTGGCGTGAAATTCGGGTCGACAAGGGAGGTTATAGTATCGATTTGAACGCCTTTGATGGATAAGCAATCCGGTACATTACAAGAGGAGCTTAAAGAAACACAAGCCGTAGAGTTGCTGTATGGCTGATTCGTCAGAGACGGTAGAAATACTTCCGGAAGATTGGCGAAAACTGGGATCCACGAAGGAGAGCTCGTAGGGTTAGCATTCGGATGGTTGACCGCAGCTAAACATCTGACATCCCGCTTTTTAACCAATATCTCATACGTAACCCTTCTCCACACCTCCGCCTCATCCACTTCATAATCCGCCTTCATAAACACAGCCCCTTTCTCCGGATCCGTATCGCTCGTCTTAATCCCTAGCAACCCATACACTTTATCTCGTCCGTGTTTCGCCTTCAACGCCCGTGTAGAAAGTAGAAGATCAAAGAATGGTGTCTCTGCATACTTCCCCCTCCACGCATTATACATCTTCGCACAATTCTGCAGCCCATCAACCGCATTTTCAAACACGGAAAAAGCCGCCATATGCTCTGGATTCCTCGAAATCAGGTCCGCGACAAGCGCCACCCACTCGAACCTTACGCGCGCTTGACTCCAGCACATAGTCGCTAGCGGACTGAGCGCAACCTCCTGGAACACCCACAGCCTCGAAAAGTACAACGCTGAGAACAGCTCCGCCAGCGGCTGCATGCTCTTTGCATCTATCTGGTCTACCATCTTCTTGTCGGGATAATCCTCTTCGTAGAAAGAACTGGGCGAATCCGGGTCCGCAGGGGCAACATCGTCTATCTCCATAATACTCGGCTCATCGAACCACTCCGCCGTAACATTCCTCCTCTCCTCCACCGAACAGTGCTCATTCACAATCTCGCAGACAACATCCATGCTCCTCTTCACGAGTTTGGTCCAGCGGTACCCAATCCAGATCAGTACGTGGAACGCGCTCTTGTATATCTGCTGCATGAGGCCGACCTGGTGTCCTTTCTCATCTTCGTCATTCTGGTTGATGCACAGCGCATCGGCCCAGATGATGCGCGCGCGGTCGGTGCGGCGGAACATGGAGAGCGCGTGGAAGAGACTGCGTGTGATGCGGATCCAGCGGCCGTTGCAGATAATTTGTTCGGTCCAGGCGCCCTTGTTGATCTCGAAATCGTAATATGCACCCCAGGTATAGGATATTGCTTCGTATGGGAGGTGCGAGGGGGAGTCGAGGTCGACGTGAATGAGGGACACGCGGATAGCCATGTAAACCCATCCTGGCTCTAGCTTGAGGACGCGGATCCAGCGCGGTTGAGAGAGGGGAGAGTAGGTGAGGGAACTCCGGGGTCGTTGGGGGCGGGAGGTCGGGCTCGGTGGTGGTGTAGAAGGACTCGTTGGGGTCACGGGTGTCGTAGGGGGAGACGGGTTTTAGGGCGTAGGATTCGAGGTGGGCTTCAAGGTAGGATTGGTCGTAACGGATGTTATGGATGCCATTTCCTGTGTTGTTGATTTCGTTGTTGTATGTCCTCTTGGGGTAAGACATGGTGGAAACGCTGGAATATAGGATGGCGACACGATTGGAAGACAGGTGTGTTGGAAGGCTGCTGTCTTCTCATGATGCTACTTTTGAACATAAAACAAGAAAAGAACGATGTCTTACGCGCCGTGGTGGTTGGACCTGTTTTATTGGGTGTGTACATTTTCGTGTGGATACACATGGGCGCTTAGGTGTGAGACATACGGTTAAACCGGTGTGGCGGAACGAGATGATAAGCAATTGGACTCATGTATGCGACACCCATCCATTCACTTGGGTGGTTATGCTCGGGGTATCTCAAAAAAGAAAATACTATAGTAGAGTACCAGCACCTCTACTGTGTGATCATCTCCTTGTATGTGGTGGCAATTCCAGCCACCCAGCTCTCCTAATCAACCGTCTCAAAGCAGTGTGTGATCGTGTATTCACCAGTCCATCGGTTCAAGATGCCAGAGCTCGGATTACGGGTTCTGTATTCTTACGATTGGTTTTCATCATTCGAATCCTCGGCTCTTGACTCTTGCTCGCCGCCTCCACGGCTTGCCCATCCGATCGGAACGCAAAGCCGATGGCCTGCAGCATGGCGAATCTCACAGCATCAATGCCTAGCCTCCGCCCGTTCACTAGCACCTCGGAACTGCAGCCTAGGATCTCTCCTAATGCGCCTCCACCAACCGGTGGTTGGATCTCGGTTCGGATCTTGTCCATTGTTTTCTTTAGCTGCTCTAAGTTTCCTGTTGGTTTGAGTTTATCCAGGCATTTTCCATCGAAGCGCTTGATCTCCTTCGCCTCGGGTATGTACAATTTATCAAGTTTTGATAAAATAACTTGATGCGGGATACCACCTATGCGAAGGGAAGCAAGGAGCGAGCGGTCCTTGTCTTTGATGCCGTGTTTGGCGTCCATCAGGACGAAGACGCGGCGCAGTTGTTTGCGGCCCTGGAGATACTTCATGATTTCTATGCCCCACTCGGAGAGCGAGCCTTCGCCGTAGCCAGGCATGTCTACGATGGTGATGCCGCCCGTGCCGACGATTTTATTATAGCCGGAGGGCTGCTTCTTCAGGTGCACGCCGCTGTTCGGCCCTAGGCCGTAGAGGTTCATTGTCTTGGTGAATCCGGGTGTGGAGGACGTTCGCGCAAGCAGTGCTTTGGTGTCTGCGTTCACGATGGCGTTCAGCAAGCTGCTCTTGCCTACATTACTCCTTCCTACGAACGCTATCTCGGGAACATCGCTCTCAGGAAATGCGCGGAAGAAAGCTACCGATTGAAGGAACTTTGGCGAAGCCTTCTTGGTGAAAAAATGCTGCGCTTGCGTTTTCTCCGATATAGTAGGTGGTATTGTTTCCCAGTACCAATTCCAATCCTGTAACGAGCCAAAATGTAGCTTTGCATGTGTCACTGGTTTCTCTGCGGCCCATATCTTCACCGGACCCGCTAATGGCGGTGACGGCTCTGACGGTACGAGCTCTTCCGCTTCCTCTCCCTTCGATTTTCTGAGAGTTCTCCTGCTGAACTGCCTCTTGTATATGAAGGAGGGTATCATAACACGTTCCGTAACGCGCGGCCGCTCATGCTCTACTCGTCTCGCCTCGACAGGCATATGTACGGACGGCGCATCAGGCAGTCTGACAGTGTGTATCGGTATCTTGGTTCTCGGTGCCCCGAGAGGTATTCGTTTGTATGAAAAACGAGCGGGGATGGGCTGGCCATCATCGAGATCGAGTTTCAGAGCGGACTTGCTTCGTTTTTGGTCGTCTCGTCCGCGCGCAAAATGTTTGGCTATGCGGAAGGAGGATGCGGATGACTTGTGCCTGGCCCATTGGGCATGCGAACCTGGGGGATAAGACGACTTGGAGTATTTCGAGAAGGTATTTATGCAGCTCTGACATATGAATTGCGGCCTCGCAGGTATGGAAAACATTATTGTTGAGAGTGTAAGCATGCGATCGTCTCGAGGTTCGAAATCGGAAAGTTCACGGTGGGTCCAAGCTTCTCTCTGGAGCTTTTCGCCGCACCACCTCCGTATCTTCGACACCTGTTCAGCACTCTTGCCGTCATCCTTGTGCACAATCCGAGCCTTCCACCCGCGGACCATCAATTTCATCTTACAACAATGGCTTCGTCAGCCCCACATATTCGCTCCCTCTACCGTCGCATCCTCCGCGAACTACCCTCCATAACGCAAGCCAGCACCACCACCTCGAAGTTTGGCTCGACGGCACACCAAAAGCTCTCTGCACCATCCACAGTGCAAAAGCGCATACGGTCGTCATTCGCAAATCCGACGACATCAGATGGAGCAAGTCAGATGCAACAAGCAGAACAATTCATACAATATGTCCAAGCGCAGAGGATGTACGCAACGCTGATTGAGCGGTACAACCCGGGCATGGGGATGAGCGAAGAAGAGAGGGTGAGGCTGTCGGCTAGGAGGGTGGGGATGGATTTGCCGCCGGAGTTTGGAAAAGAAGAGAAGTGAGGTGTGGATATTGGAATTGTGCTAGAAGGCAAGTGGCACGGCAATAAGAGAGCACGGTGTTTGCCACGCATTGAAACGAGCATCGAGAGTGTATCACCCATGTACAATGTTGTATGATTGAAGGATTGTAGATTTGTGCTCGATTGAAGCAGACTATCTATCCGTCGCTAAGCCGCGCGCTGGAGGATGCGCATGCCGCCAATGTGATGGGTATGGAGCTTTTCCGCACCTAGACGCCGTAATGAAGTATAAACAATTCTAGTTAACATGTTGCCGTCGTTGATACGTGAGCCGTTGTAGAACATTTGGGTAGCTGCTGTTCTTTTCACGATGCCAGCCAGCTTCAATGTTTTCATCCGCCACGACCACGGCCGTGACCTTGTCCATCTCGTCCGTGTCCACGCTCTCCCACAACTCGTCTACGGCCATGTCCACGCTCGCCGCTACCTCGTCCCCTATGTCCACCAATGCTCTGTCTATGATCTTGATTGAAACCTTGTCCTGGGAACAAAAGAAAAGTTAGTGATTTGGACAAGGCTAACGGATCTGCCTCGCTATGCAAAGGATTTTCAGTTAGTCGTCAAACTTGATACCTTTGCCACCCGACGTGTCAATGAGACCACCACGATAAGAGCCCCTCTTCTTCTTATTCTTCTCCTTCGTAAATCCTTTGCCCTTTGTCACTACCAAATCGGCGTGAGCGCGGTCTGCGTAGTCATAAGACACGTACGCGTTGCTGGAGAACCGCGGGTCTACTGCAGTATCGGGCTTGACACGCTGGAAACGGTTCTCGATGTGGTTTTTTTTGGCTTTGACTGCACCGTTCGTAGCAGATGAATCGGAGTGCTTTCGTTTGTTACTGGCAGCTGGAGCTGGCGAGCTGTGACCGACGGTCGCACTTGATTCGCTCTTCTCTTCCGCCTCGGGTTCAGAGGAGTCGCTGTCAGAAGAGCTAGAGTCGCTGCTGGATGACGAGGAATCTACATCTTTCGCTACTTCCTTCTTGACCTTTTTCTTAGCGACAGCGATGGACGACCCGCTATCAGACGATGAGGAATCCGAATCGCTCGATGAGTCAGAGCTCGAAGAGGATGATGAAACGGAAGCTGCCTTCTTGCCTTTCTTAGGCTGCGTCTTAGTCGTGCCCTTCATCACAGGTTTCGCCTCTGCCTCTGAATCCGAGCTGGAGTCGCTCGAGCTGGAATCACTAGAATCACTGGAGGAGCTAGAGTCGGATTCGGGGAGCGGCACTTTCGCGGCTTCATTTTCGGAGTTGCTGTCTGAGTCACTGGACGAAGAAGAGGACGAGGCAGAGGATGACGAGATGGAGTTAGATCGATTGACTTTCTTAGCAACAGCTTTGCTCTTCTTGTTCTCGTCCTCTGAGTCGGAGTCGGAGTCGGAGTCGGAGCTCGAGTCTGAACTAGAGCTAGAGCTAGAGATAGAGAAGTCGTCGGCCTCCTTCGTCACAGCCTTCTTGTTCACCGTTTTCTCATCCTCGGATTCACTGCTAGAATCGCTTGAGTCGCTGTCAGATGCACTGCTGCTGTCGCTACTCTCGTCACTGCTAGCTGCGCTCTTCTCGTCTACATCCATAGCTCCAGACGCATCTTTGGCGTTCTTCTCCCACTGATTATAGAGCGTAGTGAGGTTGGGCAGGTCCGTGGCTGAAGCATCTGCGCTCTTGATGATCGCAGACTCATCCTGAAGCTTGCGAGCAGCTTCTGTATATCCGTGCTCGTTTAGGAAGGACTGCACGAGGTTGAGCAGAGGACCAGGAGCTTGAGGGCGGTTCGCGGAAGACTTCTTGTACTTCTCAACGCGCCCGGTGGCGACTTTGTTGGATGCGGGTTGCTTCTTGTCGCGGGTGCTGGCCTTGACGACCTTCTTGCTGCTCGCCATGGCGTTGATCCGTTCGTGGGGTGCGGTGAGGGTGAGTTCGGTGGTGTTTCTGCAGAGAAAAAAAAGTTGCGGCGTAATACTCGGGGTCAAGCCTCACTGTGGCGGGACACGCTAGCCCGAATAGTACACGTTGACCCTGGCCACAGCGGCCGTTAGCGGGCTGTCTCATACACGACGACCAAACCTCCTCGAGCTGTCGCAGTCGCAGCAGCGCCACCCATTCACCGCCCCGCGATTTCACTGACCATTGACCCAGTATCTTCGATACGTGCACTTTCTATCATACTGTCATTCGCTGTGTCAGTTCCGGCTTCGATCGGCGACGTCTACTTTCACTGCCACCCCTCGAGCAGGCCTCATTGATGGCTTCGTCTTGCGGAGTACCTATCCACTTGTAGAGGCATCGGCCCACTGGCTAGCCTTGCATATGACATCCAAACACCAAGAAAAACCCCTACCCGAGCTGTGAGCTCCCTGTATCGACATGGACCCACGATCCCGCGGCTTCCCCAATGGATCTGCAGGCACGGGAAGACCCAGCGGCGAGAGCAGACGCCCACCCGGAGCTCCCGGAGGACCTCCTATCTCTGACCGTTCTTCCGCGCGGTCAGGGTCAAGCATGTCACGGGCTGAGAAATTCGAGGACGAACGAAGGCGAATCACTGCAAGCTGCTTCTCAAAGCTAGAAAACAATGGGTCGCGTATGTGTACCCCTCGATATGAATAGGCTCTCTATTCCTTTTCCAGATGGTAAAGACCAAAGCGCTCCGTTGCTGATGTTGGCAGTGACTGAGTCTTACATTACACATATCCGTATTACAGAAGATGCCGCATACCCACAGTCTCCTCCTCCGCCCAACTCGGCTTCAAGCAATAAGAAACAAAGAATCATTGTTATCGGAGTGAGATTTTCGGCAAGAGTCAAGATACATAAGGGGCGAGAGAACGCAAATGGGAGTTTCTCTATTGGAAAAACGTGGCCGATGGATGACCTCTCGCAAATTGAAAATTATGTACATATGGATACCACTCGCGCTGAGGATGCCCAGCATAAAGAGTGGGCAGGTGGCAGTGGGTTTCTCGTGACCATAATAAAACCATACTACTGGGAAGCAAATACGATGAAAGAGAAGGAATTCTTCATTGGCAGCCTGGTAAAAGTCTATGCTAAATACCACGATAAATTCGGTCGAAAAGAAGGAAAATATCCTATATTGACTGGATTTAGTCAGGATGAACTCAACACCCTGACAGAAAATCGCCCATATGTGGCAACGGAAGCCGGTCGCACTGCTTACGACAACTGGATGAAACCTTACGAAGGCACAAACTTGGAACCCCCCGCGAACGACCCTGGGCCTTACGTCGATCTCAAGCGGGCTTATGATGCTTCAAGACAACCTAGACCCAGCCCTGGGTTCCCGCGACCATCACAAGGTTTGCCATCACCACGTGATATGGGCCGAGCCCCACCGCCAGTGACGCGAGATATGCGGCGAGTGCTTCCCCCAGAGGAGAGGGATATGAGCCGAAATCCATCCGAAGAAAGAGATATGCGACGAATGCCGCCACCAGGGGACAGAGACATGAGGCGACCACCAGATGATAGGAGACCTCCGCCGCGCGGGCCACCTCGCCCTCCGACTGCAGACGGACAACCTCGGCGACCGGGTCCACCGCCAATGGCAGATAGGGCAGATCCGGCTGTCTTCCGTGCAACTCCTGGGGAGGGCCGTATACCACCTGTCTCTCCTCGCTTTGGGTCCCCTAACATGGGTACGACACCTCCTCCGGGTCTTCAAGCTGGTTACGGACGACGACCTTCGATGGATCAAAATCTTCGTAGTCGCCCGAGTAGAGAGAATATGGCGTTGCGACCGTCTCCTAGTCGAGAACGGTTGCAACCATTGCCAGGACAGGCACCGCCAATACCTACTACTCCAACACAGCGATTGGATCCACAGTCATCAAGGTCTGAACTGCGACCCAAGACTCCAGACGCTAATGCAAGCGCATCATCTATTTCTTCAAGTATCAGCCCAGGACGACCGACATTTCCAGATGATGCTCGATCGCAAAGATCACAGAATTCAATGGACCGACCATCTTTCGAAGGGGTAGGTCCGAGGATACCCCCTGTTGAAGACCGCCGGCCAAATGGAAATGGGATTTCACAACCCTTCAGACGTGATCCATCACCCAAAGGTCTACGACCTGGAACCGCTCAAAGCAACGCCAGCTCATTGATATCTCGCGGTGAGGATACTGCCGATGATTCTCGACAACGGACCGCTCCTCCTGAGCGAAGAAGACCGCCAATGGAAAATCGGCCTGCACCACTAACACAACGAAGCTTCGATAGCCAAGTCAGTGGCCCCAACGCAGAATTCCATACGCCAGCGCAGTCCTCGCCACCAATAGAGCCTCCACCCAGAAGAAGGCCGCAGGAAATACCCGAAAGACCCAAACCCACCCCACCAGAGGCACCAGTGCCAGTACTCGAAGACGCCGTGTCGGCACCCCTACGTGCCGATCGTCAGCCGGAACAAATACCAACGCACTCTCAGCCACCTCCGCCGCCGACTTCTCCTCTTCCACAGATACCTAAAGCCCCTGAACAAAAGGAACGGTCACCTGTAATAGAAAAACCTCCCTCAGATGAGCAAATACCTGCGGCAGGGATTCCTAAGGAATCCATCAAAGAATTGGAGAAAGAAGACGAAACTGCACCAGAAGTGAAGGCAGTCTCACCTACCGCGGAAGAGGACAAGGAGAGTGCTCATCGCCCTGGGCTTGGCCCTATGGTTAATAAAACCAAAATGGGTAAGGCAGATGCCGCGAATGCTTTCCGTAAGGCAGCGACTGCTGTAGGCGCCTTCAAAGCTGCAGGCGCTTTCAAGCCTCGAGCTGGTGGTGCCGCCGAGAAGTTACTCAATAAGGAGACGAAAACATCTGATGAACCTGATGGTATCAGTGCGGTGTTTGTTCCTCAACGACCCGCACCAAAAGAAGAAATCAAGAAAAAGGTAGAAGAGGAAGTCAAGCCCAAAGCCGACCGGAATTCCAAAGATCGTCTTTCCATACAGACCGAGATCGTTCCCGAGGTCAAGGTTTCTGCACCCCTCTCACCAACACCGGTGGTCGCCAAGAAAGAGGAACCGATGCTACCTGCTCGCTCTCCATCACCCAGTGCTGAGGTAGACAAACCGGCAGCAAAGACCCAGGCTGAAGCCGAAGTACGGCGGAAGCGACGGAGATCAAACCAACAAATGAAAAATATTTCTAGATTGGGCATTGACCCTAGCATTCTAGATGAGCGCGGACTTGAGTTTGAGACCTTATTAGCAGAGTTTGGGTGGGGAAGCAGCGAACTTTCGGCGAAGAATATTGAGTCCTTGGAATCCGACATTAAGCGCGAAATCGCCCGTGTAGAAGCGGGTAGCTGGTTAAATCACCTTGAACAAAAAGATGATCGTGTAGAGGCGGTCGAAAAATTGCTAGATCGTGCTATTGCAGAATGCGATGAGCTTGAAGGCCTTCTCACACTGTACAATGTAGAACTGAGCGTAAGTTTCAATCAACACGTGTCTTTGATACCTACTGACCTTTTGTACGCAGAGTTTGAATGACGATGTCGCCTTCATTGAAGCTCAAAGCCAAGGTTTGCAGGTTCAGACGGCTAACCAGCGCCTGCTGCAAACCGAACTGAAACAGCTCGTCGATACTATTTCCATCACTGAAGATCAGCTCACGCCACTCAGGCGTGAACCCATTGGCAAGGTGAACGGATTGCTTTCCATTGAGTCTTCTCTAGTCTTGCTTTATAAAGCTTTGATCACCATTGATCCCGCCTTCGTTGAAGGTAGCCGTGGAGGTAGCACTGATGGCCTCAACAAGATTACTACTTCCTCCAGCTTCGGCAATAGCGAGTTGGCTTCTATGCAAGCTTTGCAAGAGAAGAAAGATCGATACCTCAACGAGGGTGCCATGTTCTTAGACCGTTTGAAGAAGCACATGGAGATAACCTTTGGCGCTGCATTCCTACAGACCAAGGATACCTTGGCCAACATCGACAAAAAGTCGATGCCTTCGACAAGAGCTAATATTGAGGCACATGACTCCGGCCGAAGCACGTTGTGGATGCTCAGTCCAGTGATCCTCTTTGCGAAAGAGATCGATCGTGCATCCTGGGATGCTCTTATTCGTATGTACCAAAACCAAGCCAGTGCCGTATATCAGGACGAGATTCGAGACAATATTCTGTCTTGGAAGCGTTTCGCTCGTAAAGTTACAGGTGATGAGCAGGAGCTTCTCTTCACCGCCCAGGAAAAAGAAACTGAAAGTATCACTGGTGCTGCCAGGAAGCTTACTGTTAAGCGGAGTCAAACCCTGGCTCGAGGTCTTCGGGCGGCGTCGGGCGACAAAGAGGTCAAGGCAAACAAGGTCCAAGACGGGAAATTGTTCGCTTTTGACGTGTTTGCTAGGGTTCTTGAAGACATTGGACCTGTGCTACTAACTGAACAAAACTTTATAACGGAGTTTTTCCACGCAACATCAACCGACGCAGTCGATTTCCCAGAGGCGGTCAGCAGAGCACACCCAGCAGAACGTCGCGGATCGGACCTATGGGTTCGAAAGCAGTATGAGGCGGACAGAGCAATGGCCAAACGTGTTGCAGAAGTTATGGAGGACATTTTCTCTTTCTGGCCAACAGAGATCCAGAACTTGGTCGAATGGGCTGTGACTGCGGATCCCTTGTATGCCCTTCTGTCGCATTTTTGTATCGTGGTTACTAATTCTCTTCCAGGCAAGGTGTGGGCATCATTTGCGCTGTCGATCGTAAATTGGTTGAAATTGAGGAGTCTAACCAAGACTTCCTCACTCGAAATCTGCAGAAGGTACACGAGCGTCTGACTGGTCTCTTTAGTCGCTTCGTAGACGAACAGATTCGTGCCATCGAGGACACAAAGGTGAAGATCAAGAAGCGAAAGGGAGTCATTGCATTCATGAAAACCTTCCCTCACTTCTCCGTAGCTATTGAGAACATGTTGCCTGCTGCAGATGACAATGAACACCTTGAGATACGGCGCATGGTCGACGATGCGTACCAGAAGATTAACAAGGCGATGTTCGAAAGCTTGAAGGTCATTGCCAAGGAGTCGCCGGCTGTCATGGCTTCTCAAGGACAAGTTGATCCGGAAGATAAGGAAGCGCTCAACTACCACATTCTGCTCATCGAAAACATGAACCACTACATAGAGGAAGTCGATGCGCGGTCCGACCCGGTGCTGCTGGACTGGAAGGTGAAGGCTCAGGATGAGTTGAAGGAGCACATGGATCTCTATGTAGACGCCGTGATACGGCGGCCATTGGGCAAATTGCTTGTAGGCCCCTCATATGCCTTGAGTCTCGATACGTTACTGACCCGGTCTTTAGGAGTTCATTGAATCCACGGAAACGCTCCTCACACAGCCTGGCGCCAGCCCCCCAGCAATCGCTCAACGGTCGTCCCATTCGCGCTCCGTATTCAAGAAACTAGTGCACTCCTTCGATGCAAAAGAGATCCGTAAAGGTATCGAAGCTCTCAAGAAGCGCGTCGATAAGCACTTCGGCGATGCCGACGACCCAACGATCAGCCGCGACCTTGTCTTCAAGGTACTCAAAGAATGTGAGAAGAAGTACGATAATGTCTACGATCGTACGATCCGCATCAACCAAGATGTGTACTCGGGAGAGGTGGAGATGGACTGGAGTTCGAACGATATAGCTGCTGCTTTTAGGAAGTAAATATAGTGGGCAGTGCAGAGTTCTCCGTACCTTGTACATTTTTAATCGATGACTGTTGGTTCTTTATCTCATAACTAGTTCCTGGGTGCTTTACTAGGAGAGTGAGGTGATTATTCATTTACCTCGAGTGAGATTGGCGTTTTGGGTTCGAGGGATCTAGCATGTTGGAAGGCGACTTGAAGGCCCTTTTGGAGTCTGAATGTTCTTGTGCGCGAAGAGATCGCTGTATATCACGGTAGCGGATATTGGGTGTTTGATTTGAATCCGTAAATGGACTTTGCATATCGGTGCCAACTCAAACATGATGTCTCGTTCTACTGGTTCATACACCAAGTTTTCGTAGGTCCTATATCCCGCCCCACAAGAAAAATATCGGACCTTTCGGGCGCCGTCGGACAATTGTTCTGTCCTAAGACGCCGATGTTGACGTCTGACATCCAACTATTTGGCCTGGACCTGGGGTCGAGCGTTGAGCAGAATGTAGACTAAGGAGGCAGGATGACGACATCGATTCTCGTCGCGTATCTGGACCCTGAACATCGCATCGCGACGACAATGGAAACGGCGCGTCACGCACCCAGCGTTTTGCAGCTGCCTGCGCGATGCTATAAAGGAACATAGCCCTCTGATCTACTATCTGCGTTCAATCAAACCTCTTCGAATTTGTAGTAATTCCCACCCTAAGTTGTATTAGCCGCAAGCGATCACTATGTCGCTTTTGCAATCGCTCCTTCGCGCGACGGCGTTCCGCAATCCTCTGCTGAGGACCCTGGTGCCGTCGGTTGCGCTCGCATACGGTATTCAGACTGCTGTCGCCGTGCCCTCGATTGCTGCGCAGACGGAGCGGTTTTACGATCTTAGCGGTAGCTTGACGTATATCTCCTGCACGGCGCTGTCCTTCTTTATGCCGTATCTGCGAGCGAAGAACGCAGGAGCTTTCACCGGAGGCTTAGCAGAATATTTGAGTGCGCCTGCACCGGGGCAGGGAGCGTGGTGGTGGCGCCATGCAGTCTTGAGTGCGGCTGTGGGGATTTGGGCTACACGATGTTCGTATAGTCCTATTTATCAATCGGTCCCCCAGATCAGATGATCTGATGGCATAGAAAGAGACTGTCCGGATTGAAGCTAACATGTGATAGTGGGAAGTTTCCTGTTCAAGAGGATCACAGAGGACGACGGCACGGATTCCCGCTTCGACAATATCCGCACCTCGCCCCCGAAATTCTACGGCGCATTCTTCGCGCAGGCTACCTGGGTTTCGCTGTGCACGCTGCCCGTCGTTCTCGTGAACAGTCTCCCGCGGTCTGCCTTCGCCATGTCTCGTCTCCAAAATGTGACTTCTTCTATCCCTGCGGCTGTGTCTGCGAAGCCGTACGCAGCGGAGCTCTTCGGTCTGGCTGTCTTCGTCTTCGGCCTCACGTTCGAGGTTATCGCCGACCGCCAGAAATCCCAATGGTCGAAGGAAAAGAAAGAGAAGAAGCACTCTGAGGAATTCCTCACCCGCGGACTGTGGTCGAAGTCACGGCATCCAAATTACTTCGGCGAGATCACGTTGTGGAGTGGTATCGCAATTGCGGCGTCAGGTCTGTTGCTCAGACAGCCCGCGCAAGCGGCACTAGGGCTGAGTGGTGCGAGTGGGAAGATGCTTGTTGCGGGTATGTGCGCGGCTAGCCCTGCCTTCGTCGCCTTTCTATTGTTGAAGGTGAGCGGGATTCCGTTAAGCGAGAACAAGTATGACAAGAAGTTTGGAGATAGAAAAGACTACAAGAAGTGGAAAGAGGAGACACCTATGCTTGTTCCAAAGCTTTGGTAGTCAGATATGGTATTGCGTTTGGGGGCCGTCATTTGAGAACATCATGGCAGGTGAAAATCGCGACCAGGTCGTGCTAAATCGTAGCAGCCTACTTCATTCTAGCAATCTCCTCTAAACTGAGTGACTTTTATTATCAATACATATAATAATCATAATCCCTCTTGAAAGCAACCTGTGAGGATAATCGGCACCTATCGGACATCACCCGAAGACTTATTTCGGGCCACGTCCGAAATCTCTATACCTTGCACAGCTTCATCCTTAGCCTCGACCAAGATCCACTTCCCAGTGCCAAAGCTTGTCCGAATGCTTCGTAAAGCTTCTCGGGAGGTACATCTCTTGATTACCGGAATGCGGAGAAAATGCGGGGTGTAGCTCGATCTAGCTGAGGGCTTCGGAGGTTGTCCTACGGTGCGAATACTTAAACATAGAGACAATCTTTAAGATGATTGTACTTGAATCCCAAGATTCTTGGTTTACGACGAGGTCTTCAATGCAATGAATTATCCCTTGCCAAATCCATATCTTGGCCAGCTGCCCTCTGGCTTCTCGACCAATGTCTCGGGCGCGGTTTGGGGTTATTACGATACAGTGGGAACAGCTGCATTAAATTTCGACTTCAATAGAACAGGTCAGCATCACGGGATCTTCAATTGTTACAACGTCTAATTTCTATTACAGCAGTCGATCCCCCGTGGCATGCCAACACCACAGACCCAGATCTCGAAGCAGCGTGAACATTGCCTACACCATGTACCATGCTCTCACTAACTATCCAAAGCAACACCTACCTCAACCAATCCAATTTCGTAGCCTTTGACCCCGCCTTCTTCGACTTCCTCGGCCCCAACGTCCACACTTCGCACGTCTGGCAACCAGACTACACCTGGATCCACGAAGCCTCGTGCTTCGTTCCCTCCCTCAACGCCCTCTTCTTCACAAGCTGGGGCTTCCTTCACGACTACCAATACCTCCTTGATGCATCGACCCACGAGCTGCGCAACGTCACCACCTCACCTCCCATCGTAGGCGCGCACGGCTGTGTGCACTACAACGGCTCGCTGTATGTAGCTACTGACGGGGGAGACGGACACTATGCCTCGATTTACAAAGTCAACCCGGAGACATGGGAGGCAGAAGTTGTCATCAATAATTTCTACCAGCAGCCATTTATGGGGTTCAACGATTTAGATATTGATCCAAACGGTAATATATGGGTCACCGATTCAACATCTGCATGGGTTTGTCTTTCCTCTTCCACCTTTCTCTGCTGTCCCTACTCGACTACGAGTAGAAAAAAAAACCACACAACTGACAGACGAACAAGAGCAACTCCCTCACCACCTTCGCACCCCCGACTAGCCCCGCCGTCTACTTCATCAACACGACAAGCCTCACGCCCAAACTCGTCTTCGCCCTCGACGGCGGCTGGACCTGCAACCTCAACGGCATCGCTGTCGCGCCTGACAACACGCTCTACGTCGACGTAACTAGCATCAACAGCGGGCGGCCCAAATCGACGGATCCGCTGCGCAGCCGCGCGCTGTACGCTTTCGACGCGCTAGATGGGCGCCCGCTACTGCGGAACCAGCGCTTGTTTGCAAATCCTGTGTCGAGGTTTTGGGATGGGGTTAGGGTGGCGGGGAATGGGTACGTTTTTGCTGCGAGTAGTGATGGGGTGGATGTTATTGAGCCGATAGGTGGGACGGTGCTGGGGAGGATCAGGACGCCGGGAGGCGGGAGGAAGGGAATTTGGGGCGGTGAATGTGGCGTTTGAGGAACATGTTTTGTGGATTGTGGGGAGGGGCGGGGTGTGGAAGGTTGAGGGCATACGGGAGCGGTTGGCTAGGGATTGGTAAGGATGGGCGAGGATGATGCGAGGGTAGTATAGTTAGGTATAAGACACGGTTTAGAACTATCTCGCTCATGATACGGGTTCGGACTTTTGTCCTGGTGATGCTTGTATTTGTATCATGTATTATAATCTGCTTGCGTTGAATATATGTAATGGCTGATACTTCTATCTGTAGCTATAAGTTCTTGATTGTGTTTGCTAATCCATGGTGTACAGGCGCAGAGCCCTGGAAACGTTCATCTTTTAGAAAATCTACTTCTCTGCGGTATTACTAGGTCTTATGAAGACAGCCGTCATATGCATGATGCGACTTGAGGTCAGTCAGATAATAATAGGTCTCCAAATGGTTGGCCTATGGTACCCTTGCGGCAAGCTTTGCTGCAAATACCAATCTCTCAGGTAAAGCACGAGCTTCCTCGGTAGACGTAACCCGACCCTTGTTCGCCATGCCGTACCATTTTATATTCCTTCGGCCTTCTATTCTTGTGTCCCACAACAGTCAGCGTCAAAGCTAGGGCTGAAGGTTCCGAGCGAGCGAAGTAAGGGTACGGTCAAGTCTAGATTGGCGAATGATACGAGCCGTTATTGCCAATGTCTGAGACTCCGCTTTCCGAAAGTCAAAGTGGCGGCGATTTAGATACGAGCTAAAGTCAAAAGCGAAAGCTGTCGTGATGTCGAGGATAAGAGCCGAAGATTAACTTAGGCTGATGCGTGGTCCAAGTCCTTTTGAGATAGACTTTAGGAAAGCCAACTAAAAAAACATGACAAGAATGGAATGGCGCCCAGATAATACTATTGCGAGTTTTGGCATGTCCTGACAAGAGCTTGCAATATTTGCACGTGTTTCGGTCTGCAATCCCTGTCCATGTAAAGCCACGCAATACGACACTCATTTCTGATGTCCAGCTGTCGCAACCTTCAGAATCTCCTCTTCAAGACCAGGTACATGGATGCATTCGATGCCATGCTCCTCAAGTTTAGCGCGCCCCTTGTTCTCGCCGACAAACTTCTCTGGTTCCTTGACGCCCAGGTACACTTTCCTAATTGCTGCTGCGCCGTCCTTGTTTGTCGTTCTAATGATCCTATCGACGCAAGGTAGGCTTCCGCTGAGCCGCATGTTACAAGGCTCCATAGTTGTGAACACGGCAGTGTTGGGTGGCAACACCTCGCCAACGCGCTCTTCGGGGAGGTCGTGTGCTTGAGCGAGCTTTATGAGACAGCATTGCTCAGCATGCGTGTTGCCCTCGACCTCGAGTGTATACCCGCGAGACAAAACTTCGCCGGTTTCCAAGTCTACCAGTAGAGCGCCGACACAGAAGTTGGATGGCTTCGGTGGTGATTGTTTGGCTTCCTCGAGCGCCTCTAGCATCAGCGCGTTATGATCTACGAGATTGTCTGCTATCTCTTGCGGTAGCGGCAGAGATTCGAAGTCCGGAACGCACATAGTGAAGGAGGAAGTGAGAGTAAAGGTGAGAGAACGACCACCGCTCGCTGAGTGAAAGCAGAGTTGATGCCTGCTGTGGCGGTGCATGGTCAGTGCATATCTCCACTAAAGTCCGAGTCGGCTTCTCTGACGCGTCGCGTTTTTGACTCCACACGCGCTCCGAGTCTGCCTTAACCTTTATTTCGCACCACATCAATTACTCTCACAATATGGCACGTAAACGGTCTACCCAAGAGCGGAATGAGAAGAAAGCGAAGGCGGATCCAGTCATCAGCGATGACGAGGAGGAGGAGGAGGAGGAGGAGGACGCAGACCTCGAGGCAGATGGCCCACCAAGCATCGATCCCTATGCCGTGTTGGGACTCGAGAAGGAGGCGACTGCCGATGACGTGAAGAAGGCGTATCGAAAGATGGCCCTCAAGCACCACCCAGGTATGCGCCCTATCGTAACCTCACGAACGAGCACTACTGATAGCTGCAGACAAGGCACATGAGAACGAGAAGGAAGCCGCGAACAAGGCCTTTCAAGAAATCGCTTTCGCATACGCTGTTCTATCTGACGACCGACGTCGCAAGCGTTACGACCTCACGGGCAGCACTGCCGAGACGCTAGAAGACGATGATGAGTTCGACTGGCTCAATTTCTACCGCGAGCAGTTTCAGGATGTCGTCAACCAAGAGAACATTGAAAAGATCTCAAACCAGTACAAAGGCAGCGCCGAGGAGCGACGCGATCTACTAAATGCGTATACCAATTTCGATGGTCGATTGAGTGCCATCTACGACAACGTCATGCTATCAGACATCCTAGAGGACGACGACCGATTCAGGCAAATTCTCGACGAAGAGATTGCCAAGGGCACGATTGAATCTTACGAGGCGTATGAACGTGACAACAATGATGCCGCACGTCAGAAGGCTAAAGACGCGGAAAGGAAGAGGAGGGACGACTGGGACAAGAAGGAAGCTAAGAAAGAGGCTGCGGGAAAAGCAAGCGGGAGGCCAAAGAGCAAGAAGAAAGAATCGGGTGGCATGGGAGACCTCGCAGCGTTAATCGCACAGCGACAGAAGTCAAGACAAGGGAACTTCTTTGACCATTTGGAAGCCAAGTATGCTCCTAAAGGACGAGCAGGCAAGCGGCCTTCGCCCATGGACGAACCACCCGAGGAAATGTTTGCGGCGACGGCGGCTAGGAAGAAGCAGAAGACGGACAATCGCGCCAAGAAGGGAAAGCGTACCCGCGACGTGGAGGCGGATCTTGAGGAGGAGGGTATAGGCGAGTCTGAGGATGAAGAGGAGGCACCACGCAAGGCTAGGCAGACGAGAAAACCACGCCAAAAGAAGACAAAGGCCAGTGCTTGAGCAAATGTTCCAGCCCGTGGTTTTTATTACTCTCCGGCTTTCGATTCTTAGATCGTGTGGTCCCTGAATAGTTTGTATAGGCGCTCAGGGCTCAAAATGCTGCCGGAGGGGCGTTCCGGAGGTGGCTTATTCTAGCTGAGTCATCGTCTTCAGGGGAAACGGTAGATATACCCACTTTTCTTTCTTCCTCTGGCAAAGAAACTACTGCAATGACCACGATACCCATTTCATGAATTGTCATGCTCACTCCTGCTTCCATCTGTCTTTTTCTTGATGTCCACGAAGTCACCTTTGCCGCCACATGACCATCAGTCACCGGTTTTTGACTAACAACTTTCTGTAACAATGTGGTTGCTCATACTTTCGAGACTGCGTTCTTCATCAGTACACCTTGACTACTAGCATCGTGTCTGCCCCTAGAATGTGGTTCAACATGTACCTGTAGCCGAGACTTGCAGCACGCGGATCTAGTGTAAGTGTAAATGTATGTATATTGCTCATGCACAGTAGGATATTAGAGTCGTCAGTATAGGCGCATCGCAAATATTCAGATTTCCGGGTCTTTGCTGCACCGCTGCGTATCGTCACTGTATCTACAACACCCGCCATTCAGTCGGCCAACCACCTACCTCAGAGCCTCCGTTGCCCCAAAGCAGACTCACGTGCGTCCGATCGACGCAATTACTCACTCTCGCGTTTAGTCTTGGCTCTCCGCGCTACTGCCGGTTTGCTCGATTCACCATCACCGCGCACTCTACCGCACTCTATGGCACTCTACCGCACTCACATATGATCACCGCACCCATTACTCTTCCTCAACTCAGCTCATGTATTGACATCACTCCATACGCTACTCAGCTTTTTATTATCCCTGCTATTTGGCTCTTTCTGACTTACGATTTAAAAGTTTGACAGCATAAACTCTTGCTATATGGAGGATCTACCGCATGCTCCGACAAAGGCACTGCTGTCTACGCATGAGGTAGGTAGCTACTTGAATCCAAAACCGCAAGTAGCAGAAAGCTGACCCAGGCAGACGATCGAGAGTGGTCTAGATACGTTCGACTCCGACGCTGACTTTGACCTTGACTTCAACACTGATTCATGGAATCTGTATGCATATGAGCAAGCCGGTGCGCTCGAGCCTAAATCGCAAGATATCAACTGGCCGACCTCTATGTCTACGATTACACCTACTCTGACATCGATGATAGAGGATGAACTCGCTATGCACATCCCCACAAGTCCTGGTACCCTCGAACCGCTCGACCCTCCGGCGCCAGGGTCTTTCTTGGCTGCGGTCCACCCTGGAGCATCTACGAACACCCTACTTGATTCTTTTAATGTTGAAGACTTCGTCTCTCTTCCAAAGAGTGACTATGACTATGGATCTAGCCCTCCGGAGCTTTCCTCGTCATCTCTCGTCACCTCAACTGATTTGAGCAGTCCGACCCTAACGACAAAGAAAGCAAGTACACGTATTTTATATATATACTTAGCATGAACTAATAACGATTCAGGCGCATATTAACAAGGCATCAACACCAATAGTTGAGTCACCGTATTCTGTCAAGCCCCCGCATCAGAAAGCCTCTCTCAAATCCAACCCAATGCTCAAGTCTTCGATTGGCACCCCGAAAAAGGTAAGCACCATCGATTACGGCCCCAATTCAGAGCACGATTTTTTATTGTATTACCTTATGTAGCACAGGCTGTCTTTCCTTGTGTAAAATCTAGCTTTGGTATAAAAATGCGGCTTCTGCAGTACAGGCCTTGACGCAACAAATGCAACAAACAGAGCTAATTAATTGTAGGGCTCAGCACAAGAAGAGCTCGCCAAACAGGTCAAATTACGAGATGCAAAGCAGCTACTAGCCGAACAAGCTGTAGAGCGTAAGAGGAAGCGGGAGGAGAGGGCATTAGAGGGGCCGCCTCAGCGCAAGCGCGCTAGGAAGCCGAAGAACTCGGAAGAGGATCATGCATCATCTGCGAAGAAGGTACAAACTTTTCCCTTTTTCTGGTCAACGATACCTTGAGTGAGACGGGATTGAGAAGGTGATGTACTCTTTCTTGAGAAGAAGAAGAACAACAACAACACGGAAAGCAATGAAGCTGAACGCCTATCAAACAAAGGCATTTCATTCATAGTAAATAACCAACTAACTTTGTAACAAGCAGCACGGCAACATCGCCTCACCACCGTCCAAATTTGCCACTGCACCGCATGATGGATCCGACCCTCTAGCTTCGCCGCCTTTGCCCCTTACCTCGAGCCGTTCCGCCCTCATCTCTAAAGAGCCCCTTGCCCTCAACGACGACGCGCTCCGTCTGGCAGTCTACTTCTCCAATCTCGTCCCTTCGCATGGTTCCTCCCTGCCACCCGACCTACCAGAGCAACGCAATCACCGGACTACTCTCCAGCCTGACCCCGTCCCCACCGCCGAAGAATTGAAAGCCACAGAGTACATCTTCTCCCACATTCCCTACTCCACAACTCTCATCTCCCTCAAAACCATCAAGGCTGTCGACACGGCCTGGCTCAACAATATAACCGACACCATGTGGCATACTCTCAGCACCCTGCCGGAACCCATCAACCGGTTTATGCAAGAGTATGTCCAGGGTGGTGTGAGCGCGTGGCCGTACGGCAAATTGAGGGTGCTGGCGCATGCGGGATTTTTACCTGTATGGTGGTGGTTGAGGGAGAGGCTGGTGGAAGTTTTGCGTGGGAGGGAGGTGAGAATTGATGATGAGGTGATGGTAGGGTGTTGGGATTCGCATAGGGAGGGGTGGGGAGGTGGGAGGGTTTTTTGAGGGCCAAGGGGATGGTCGAGCAGATGGTTAGGGCCTGAACGAGGAGGCTAGGGAGACGGTGAGGAGGAGGGAGTGTTATCGGGGATCGCGCGGAGGTAGAGGAGTCCACTCCATAAAGTCTGATGATTGTACATTCTTGTATCTTTGAACATTTAGCGTTATATATATGTAATCTTGTCATAAGGTACATGGGGAGCGGATCTGCGTTCTGAGAACTGAGATGTCGAGAGGAGGCATTCAAACCTAGGACGCGCGATTCATATATAAGTATGCGCAAAATCAGAAACTAGAACGATACGATGCCATGCATGAGGCAGAGCATGGATTGCCCTAAGGGAATGATGCTTTACTAGGTTAGGAGCTGAGATGGTGTTTCTCAATGCTCAAAGCATTCATTACGTGATGAGCCTGGAGCATTTTAAATATATAAGAAAGATGAGAGATAGCGATGTAGAGCAATGAATTTATCTGGTAAAGTCTACGGGGGTATTTGGTGTAAGTTACTCTTAGATACGTAATGAACCATAGATTCATGCCGACCCCTATTCTTGGTCCATTCTCTTTCCATCGCATCATAAAATTGAGAGATCTCTTAGGTAAAGTCCGGCATTATTAGCCCTAGAGTCAGGATCATCTATATCGTTTTCACTCAGCTTCCACTCATCAGGCTGCGCTTCGGAAGGATTTTCCTGCGATCTCACAAGCTCGGAAATGTCCAAAGGCACTTCTGTCTCCAAGCCCGACAGCTGCCCAAGGGATTGATAACCCGAGTCTTGGAATTGATATATTCCGTATTCATACGGCGGTGCAGGTTGACCTCTTTCATTAATGTCAAGTGACTGAGCTGTGAGGAAAACAGTGGGGGATGTCAACGATTGTGATCGAATGTCATATCCTGATCCTTGAGCACCAGAACCATTCGTTGTTGGGTATGCTAAGCGCTTTGTAAAGTAAGCTAAAGATTCATTGGAGGTACTTGTCACATTAACTCACCTCGCTAGCATTTGTTGTTCTGGTACTGGCATCTCCGATAGGTGGGTTGAAGGGTGCTATGACCAAAGAGTTCTCTTGAACGGGCTCGTCGTACGGGTAGATAGATGTATTATACGCTGTGTTGTTCGTCGAGACGCCCTGTTCGATGCGATCGAATTGGTGACTGGGTACCAGATAATCATAATCTGGCCTTCGTCAACAAATACGTGCAGAATATAGAGCCGTCAATGACTTACATGGATCAGGAACAGGAACATCCTCTGGAATGTCAAATATTTGACGATAAATCGACCGCCATTTGTCTTCGGCAGTAGTCGATTGACCTAAGATGACGGAGCTTGCAAAGCGATTGTCCTGCTCTTCCGTCATCCATTCTGGCTCCAGTCCCGTTAGTGGCCTCGGTTGACACTGCCCTAAGCTTGTATGGAGTCGTTGAGCGTGTTCCGCGTGATTTCTCGTCCTTCCACTAAATCTTTGTTTGCATACAACGCAGCATGGTACCCTGAGGGAATGAACCCGCTTCAAGTGCTCACTAAATATTGTCAGTGCTCAACATTGAAGCGAAATGCCACGCGATAACATCTTACACTAATCTCCCGGGGTTTTGAAATCCAAACCGCTCAGTACAACTGTTGGCCACGTAGTCGTAGCGTCTCCGATTGTGTTTGACAAAGGGACACGACAACATTAGTGCGAAAGGAGGCTTGGGGCCGCCTTCATGGTGGGACATTGCATGGCTGTTATCACTTTTCGGTATCGAGATCTGTGAAGTGGTAGATCTGGAAGATCCTTTGTGGTTTCGTCTCTGCACTGCTTTCCGGGTAAACATACTGCTCGCCTGAGTACTGGATTTCTCGGTGCGGTGTGTCCGATCTGCCGGACAGCGCTTCTGATCTGAAGCACCTTCACCAGTCATCATACCATCGAAATCGGAAAAGATCTTCATAAGCCTCGCCTGGCGGTCTCGGTGTGAAGTGACCCCCGTTTCGTCGACCCAAGTCGTGACATGTTCAAGCTCGATATAGGAAGCTTTTTGAACGTTCTGGTCTTGTAAGAGCTGGAAGATGGGCGGACCGTCAGCTATAGTAGCTTCACTCTTACGTGGCAGGATATCTTGCTGAGAATGATCTGTTGTTGTCGATCTCAAGGTGCCATCGTATACTTGGGCTGAAGAGCTTGTCGCTGCGAGCTCCGAAGCTGTGCAAGTACTTTCCGAAGGTTGTGCATAAGTCTCATTTCTTGGTATCGCCTTTTTATCATCCTGGAGAGTCCGTTCATGTACAAACGATGAGCTGTCGGTGTCAGCAATTAGGTTTTCGAGATAGGATAGTCAACAAGTACTCCATAATATAAGTTGACGCGTCCGGGTTAGCAGGGTATATCAAGTTTTGTGATTCCTGAGAAGATGGGCTTCAAAGTAATCTTGATCAAGAGCCCCGCTCAGTAGAGCCCGAACGCCTTGTTAACGGAAATTGAGGTTTCGTTGAACTCTCCGTATTTCTACCGTGGTTGGTGCCTTGGACGTGAAAAGGTTCTTCCCATGGCTTTTCGTGGAGCCAGCGCATCAAAGCAGCAGATGCTAGAGCCTCACTTCCGTGAGAAGTTGTACCTTGAGCACTATGTGACGTTCCCGATGCCTGATTGTTCGTTCTTTGAGCGCGATTGGTGGGTTGTTGACTAGTCACAGTCTGCTGGACGTTCATTACATCAGATCAATCAAAAATAACATGCTCGATTATATCCCATCACATCTGGAATGGAGATCGTAAATGTGATACTGAGATATGTCCTCGTTGCATCGAAAACCAGGAGGAAAAGCCGCGGCGACATCGGGAGGGGAAGTGCCAAGCATCGCAGCTGCGATGGCTATTTTCATTGGATATGATTGGCTGAGTAAACATAGAAAACAGCAACCAAGACGTTACGTACCAAACAGTATTTCCAATGCTTCTTGAGGACAATTCTATGACAATGATGTTGGATCGAAATTGTGTGTTGCAATGCCACCTAGCCACTCAACAGACCCACCCACACCCACCGTTTTGCAATACCAGCGACTGGCTTCACACCTTATATATAGACTTTAATTAGCATCGCATGTGCGAAGGTGCCGGGTTCTAGCATCGCATGCGCGAAGGTGTCGGATTTCAGCATCGCGTGCGCGAAAGAGCAGGGTTGGAAGCACCGCACTGGCGAAGGGTAAAAGGTCGAGCATCGCAGTTGCTAAACACTCAAACGTATATATTGTACAAAACAGAGCCATATTATGGGCAACATGCATGTGCAGAGACGTGTTGACTCAACGATCCGATGGCGATCACTGAGACCACAAACCAGGCTAGTTTGATCAAAGTCAATCTTGTGTTTCAAAAGAAAAGGAATCGATGGTATCTCTACCAGTTCACGGCCCCAGATGATCGATCAGCGGAGAGAATTGTGATGGATCTGCAGTCATTATACAAGGAGCAAATCGGCTTGATTCGCCTTTCCTTCATGAATCTGTTGGGTTTGCGAAGGCTCATAATCTCCATAGGATTTCTTTCCACAGTGAGCACTTCGAAAGTTTAATATTGTTCCAGTCAGAAGATCATGGAAATAGCTAACGGAGTCAGTCTTTTAGCCAAACTAGCACCCCAAATTACCCTTTAGAAGTCACCATCGTCTCTTCTGACAGATCTGCCGAGCTCACAGTTGCCTTCCAACGCCCGCACATTCTCCGAAACTGTGGAAAATTCAGCTCAAACTACGAGAGCGTTCTTGCGAGCTCTCCTGCAAAAAAGGCTATTGTGATCAGTTATGAGACTGATAAGGCTTCTGTTGCTGGGCTATTGTGCCTCACGCTGGTAGCTTCTGTGATCGCCGGTGTGGCTTCCGGTATAAATCTGAAGCGCGCAGATTTGGGAATCGCCATTAGCGCGGGTTTGTTCACAATGCTATCTATCCTTGAAATGCTTGCTATTTGGTCATGCACTTGAGGGTTGATCAGAGCTTCATTAGAAGGGACAAGGCATCCGTTCAAAAAAAAACTTCAAGAGTGGCTTTGATGTATCATACTCTTTATCTCCATCGTTTTCTTGAAGTTTGATCTAAATAATACTTTCACTTATAGATTGAGCACCTTGGGAATGATATATATATAGCGATTTAAAATTTCTACGACTTTCTATAGCTGATTAGCCGGGGTCACTCATTGAAGCGAGTGACAGGTGAGTAAGTCTTCATGTATAGGAGGTAGCTAGCCGTGACTGGTGTACATGCTATTACAAGGCTTCTATCCCGGAAATTGGCAGGTGTAAGGTGAAAAGCTACCTACTTTTACTTTCACCGCGTCGCGACGTGCCGTCTCTATTTACTTGCAACCCAGGCAACGTTCCAGCTCGATACAAAAACATAGTATTCGTTCACTGCAAGTTACTCCCGGGCAACGGGCCCAAGTGGTTAAGCCCCGGATGCCGCTCTTCCGCCTCGTCACTACAAAACACTACCGCGCTTCCACTTCACCACTACCAAACCATTCTCAACTCGCATCAACGTTTGATGTGTTTTTTTCTCACACCTTCCTGCGTTTATTAGCTGCCCCAGATTCAACATCCAAACAATATCACCTCTAATTTCGCTACCGAAACGAGCGCATCTTTTCCTCGCAATGTCGAACAAGCGTAAAGCAACCGATCAACCCTGCGACGCGTCCACAACGTCCAAGAAGGCGTGTATCGGCGACAAAGGTGCCGTATCACCTCTAATTCCTATTGAAGACCGCGAGAACGCCAAGGTCGGTGAGCCTCAGCCGGACATGTTGCGCATGCTGTGCTGGGATAACAAGAAGAACGAGCGCAAGGAGCTGCACTTCAAGAAGCTTGTACACGCCGAAATTGACTGGGACAACAAACAACACATCGATAAGATCAACGCGTGGCGCAACCAACTGTACGGGCGCGCCGGTATGAAAAACAAGACCGTTATCATGTGGCACAAGGACGAGGAGGCCTGGCTCGAGCTGTATTGGCAGCTGATCGCTGTCGAGGCGGGCAAGTCTGGTCTCACGCTTCCGAGGCCGAAGGATATTCGTGTGGCCTTCAATGAGTTCTTTGCTGGGAGGGTTCTGTACACTACTCACGGCGAACGGCTTGAGCCGCGTGCTAATCGCGAGGCTGGCCCGTTTGTGTCGAAGATGAATCGTATGATTAAGCCGTTGAAGAGTTACCTGGAGGAGAAGCTGCGCGGCGAGACTGGACCGTACTGCCATCCCAAGATCAACCAGGCCATGCTGTCGGAGTATCAGAAGCTCAAGGCTGGATTGGCTGAGCTTGGGTGCAAAGACGCAAAGATCATTCCTTGGACAGAGGTCAACGACGAAAACAACGTCAAGGAATACGTTATACACTGCCACCAGTATCTCGCTGGTCTTCCTGATCAGAAAGATGTAGTGTTGGACTCGCGTACGGCAGATAAGGAGGACACTCTCGTGGATTCGGAAGACTTTGACGAGGAGTTGCTAAAGCTGGCTACCCCATCTGATGAGCAGATCAAGGCGGATTCCCTTGTAGAGGCCGATGGTAAGTTATCTCCGGCTTCCTCTAGTACTATTTCGGTCGGCGAAGGCGAAAACGAGTCCACTCTTCTTGAAAATGAGTTTGTTCTCGAAAAGGTCGAAGTTCAGTCAGCTGCTATCATAGATGCTGCAGGCTCACCGGCTGATACCGATGCAGACCTCGCCACTACTACTTTGACCGACGAGGGCGGTAGTGAGATCACTCTTTTGGAAGAGGAGATCGTTGTTGACAAGGTTGAAGGTCTGTCAGATATCAACACAGACCCTTTTAGCTCTCCTGCTTACACTGAGACAGATGCTGCCATTATTGAAGGCAACAAGAATGCCCAGGAAAAAGCGCCCTTCCGCGCTGAGCATGAAGGTAAGAACGCTATGCTACCGATGATACTATGATAGGTGCTGATATATGTGCAGCAGCGAATGCGCTTCTCTCCCTCCTGGAATCCTAGGCTATCGTGTTAACCGGCATCGTCCTTTGACTTCCTTTGCCTATCTCTGTTGAGTTTACATCGGTAGGAACACGATGTACTTGTTCGATCCGAGTACATATCCCCTTGGCCTTCCTTGTTTGTCCGTTTACACTGCGTAAGCTACACTCCGATTGATTGCTCCACCCACTGTAGTACCGTTGCGGTACAACATCTGTTCGTTTTAAGGTTCAAGGAGTTTCATCGCGGAATGCGTACCGCGTGGCATCGCAGCACTATCATGGCACAATCATTTCTGTTGCTAGACTACGAGGTAGACACAGAACATTGAGGATGCCTTCTTGATGCGATTTGCTCTGTGAAAATGGTTTATTGTAGTTTGCTAGATGTTACTGCAGCCCTTGTTTTTTTTTGTTGATGGGAGTCAATAGTCGGGGCGCATATCCGGCATATTGGACTTGTCAGATAATTGAGATTCTTGATTTTGCACTCGGGTCTTATGTTTGATGCTGGTATGTGATGCGTGTGATCGAGCAAGGGGTGAGGATTTTGGAAGTCGTGGAATTTTACGGTAGGCGCGAAAGACCAACCCCGCAGCTTCCCCACGGCGCCACAAATAAACTTTCTTTTTTGGGTACTCGCCGACAATAACACCACGAAACCGTTCGCCACCATTCAGTATCTATTCTACTATACAGGCGCGCTATTCAACCGCGTGTGTGAATCATCAGAGTAAATTATGTCGGACACGGACTCAGATACCGCAAGCTCTGTGGGCAGCATTGTCGAAGACGCAAGCGAAGCCGATACCACTACCTTCAAATGTCTCTTTTGCGACGAGCAGTGGAGCCGCGTTCCAGAAATGTTTGCGCATTCAAAATCAGAGCATAGCTTCGACGTTGAAGATACTATCAAGAAGCTGGGACAAGGTGAGTCCACACACCTTTCCTGATTCGTATATTAATCACGTGGACAGACATCGATGAGTTGACTATCATCAAGCTCGTCAATTATCTGCGACTAGAGTCCCAGAAGAGCATAGATCCTAAGGAGATAAAAGTAGATAATGAGACACTAGCGGATGACAAGTACTTGCAACCGACACTGCTAGAGGATGCGCTGCTTTTCGAATTGGGTGATTTCATGCCGGATCCGGATTCGAAGGCAGTGGATTATGATGAGTACGAAGCTGCGCTGCAGAAGAATATTGGGAAGGATGTCGAGAAGATCACTCTAGACAATGACCGCGATACAAGCTATTTTGAGTCCTACAAGGGTAATGCAATTCATCGCGAGATGATAGAGGACCGAGTTCGAACCGAGGGTTATCGAGACTTCATTGAGAAGAATGCCCAATTGTTTACTGGAAAGACTGTGCTTGATGTTGGCTGCGGTACAGGTATTCTATCATTGTTTTGCGCAAGAGCAGGAGCGAAGAAGGTGCTTGCTGTTGATAACTCAGACATCGCCAAACGTGCACGGGAAAACATCACCCGAAATGGATACCAAGACAAGATTGAGGTGATTCAAGGTAGAGTAGAAGATTTTCACACGCAGAGGACGATCGGAAAAGAGAAGGTAGACATCATCATTTCTGAGTGGATGGGATATGGGCTGCTTTTCGAAGGCATGCTAGACTCTGTGCTTCGGGCCCGAGATCTGTATTTGAAAGAGGACGGCTTGATGGTTCCATCGCATTGCACATTACGGATAGCTCCCGTGTCAGACAAGGACTGGATAGAGGATGCCAGTGGCGAGAAATTTTGGAAGGATGTGTATGGTTTCGACTTCTCCTCCATGATACCCGGAGGCATTCTCAACGAACGAGAGATTGGCGTGTTTGACGTCCCTAGCAAGTCGGTCTCTGGCGATCCATTTACCTTCTATCAGCTCGACCTGAAGCACATCAAGATATCGGATCTAGACTTCACAGTCCCTTTCTCGACAAAGCTGACGTCTAGCGCTTCTCCGTTAGACGCCTTTGCAATATGGTTCGATACTTTCTTCTTGCCTCACGAGAAGCAGCAAGATGCAACAGGAATCGATGTGGCGGCTTGGGGAGAGAATGGTGAGCCTGGACTTGGCTTTTCGACGGGTCCATATTCTACACCCACTCACTGGCACCAAGCGGTGCTCCTACTCGGAGACGAAGACCGGAAAAGGGAAGTCAAGGGAGGTAGCACATTGAAGGGTACGGTGACATATAAGAAAACGAGGCGAGATGATAGGGCGATCGATGTAACGGTAGAGTGGGAAGTAGAAGGCGCGCAGGGCCCGGTAACTGGAAGCTTGAAGCGCACAATGACTTGATGGGGAGATTACATGATTATTGGCGTTATGGGGCTTAAAGTTCGTCGATACATTCCGTTTCAGTGGATGTACAGTCCTAGGTCCTAGGGAGCAGTTCATGGAATCAAAAAGTTTGTCTAGCTAAGGGGTCTGATTATAGACAAGCAACATTCACTTTTTAATCTTATTGTTGCTATAGTTTTTATCTCTGATAGTCCTAGAGCACCGGCATTTCTGGAATTCTGACGCTGTGTTGTTGCTATTTAAGGCCGTTTTCGTGAGGTGATTGCCAATTCGGAACCTCTGACGACACACGTGGACCGTGCGCGTGAGCTCCTGCATCGCACCCCGGTCGAACGTCCGATATTCCGACTCAGTTTATAGTTGCCTGTAGTTGCTATTCCACATACTGCTTTGCGCTGCAGTCTTCCGACCTCAGTCAGCGCTTCCCCAACGATGCGGAATCGGTAGGGACTTCCTGATTGCAATCTCCCATGCGCGACATCCTCCCCGGACGGCCGCAGGCAAAGCTGCAAGCTGTCACTCATGGACTATGGGAGGGCCAGCAGATTATTGTACGTCAACAGTTCTTCCGATAAAGCAGCTGGAGTTCTTTAGCTAATCGTAAATATATTAGGCCTACATATCCGGGAATGCGCTTATAATACTCGATTCGCCGAACCACGTCCTCCAAACGACCTACATCGACGAAGAGTCTGAACTTGAAGCTGTCTGCCTTGACGAGAATACTGGCAAGCTAGCCGTCTGCTCTACGCGACACATATACATATACAAGCCATACGGGCAAGATGAGGGAGCTGTCAAGGTGGGGTGGAGCTATGCGCAAGCTCAGGAGACGCGCTGACAGGCACAGTGGTCGCTGCAGGGCAGCATGTCGCTGTCCAACGCTGACGATTCGATAACGACGCTGTCATGGGGCACGCCCGACGAAGTGCTCGCCGGGAGCGCAGCCCTTACCCTGTTCAACACGCACGCCGAGACGGAGCAGATATGGACAAAGCAATTGGCAAGCCCCGTGAAGTTTGCGCAATTCTCACCGGATGCAGAGATGATCGCTTCGACGGGGAGGTACGACAGACTGCTGAAGATATGGCGGCGTGTTTCGTTTGGCTCGGTAGATCAGCGCTTCGATTACTATTATCTCCCGCATCCAACAGTCATTACTGGCATACACTGGCGAAAACCATTCCACAAGGAGCAGGCAACCGATAATATACTATACACAATATGCGCCGACTACAAGGTGCGAATATGGGTGCCTAGCGAACATCACGGAGCAGATGGGCTTGGGTTGTGGACCGAAGTGGACCTGCTGGATTCTATCAAGCCGCGGTCGTTAGACCAGCATTCGCAGAAGAGATACGCTTTCTTTATCGATGGGCGATGCTTTACGCACGCAACGGAGCGAGCCGTGGAGCAGTCTACGACTGCGGAGAAGGACCAGATGGCGCTGAATCACCTTATCGAGGTCGCCAATCGCAACCCCGAAATATGCGTGGTGTTGGATGATCGTGGTAATATGTCAGCCTGGGGATTTGAAAACATTGGTAATAAGGTCAAGAAGTTGACTGATATTTTCAACATTGCTCATGTGGATGGATTGCACCTACACTTTGCCAAAGGCGCTAGTGGCCTGCAGGATAATGTTCAATTCTACGCGTTCTGCCACGATAAGCCGACCTCGGTCTTCACCATACTCTCGCATCATTTTGATGGACGACTTGAATGGCTGCAGGCTCGATTGGACTACTTCTTCGATCCCTCGCCCTCCCAACCCAACCGCATCGAGCGCAGGGCCATTTGGACTGGTCACTCGCATGCTATCAAGAAAGTGAATCGTACGGCTAGCGGCCGAGCGTTGGTCTCTCGGACAGTAACCGATGAATGCATTGTATGGGTGCAGCGACCAACCAAGCATGGCGTGAGCCTTCATCGCCATAGCACGGTCACCATTACCGAACATATTCACCGGACAGCGCTGCTACAGGATGGCAACTTTTTAGTCTTTCTCCATCACGCACACATCGCTCTGTGGGATACCCGAGGCCCTATGGCTGTTGAGGTCAACCGTCTTGAGTACAAACTCCAGGGCAAGCCACTCTGCCTATTGGTCATACCAGAAACTCAGACTGGTGGTCGCTTGGTGCATATTGCCACGATTAGCTCGGAAATGAAGAGCATTTGCTGGGAGGTTCGGCTTCCTTTACTAGAGAGGGATCCCGTCACGGGACGTAAGCTCTCTTTGCTCGATTCGCACACAAACGGATATACCAATGGACATCCGGAGATCGGAATAGAAGAGTACTCCTCATTTGATCTAGGTTCTGGAGATAACCTTGCCTTTGTGTTGCCTGTTGACCCTGCAGGCTCAGCACCAGTAATCTCAGGCTTCCTCGATACATTCGCTCGCGATATCGCCATTTCATATACCAAGTCGGGAGTCATCAGATCTTGGACTGCAAGGGTGAATAGTGAAGAGCGCAAGCTCGAATGGCTAGAGACATCAAAGGTCGACACAAGCATCGTGAATCCTTCACTTGCGAGTGGCACCTCGATACGAAAAGCAGCGCTCGTGGATGCAGAAAAGACGACACTCACCATTTGGAATACGAGAAGTGCACAATTGGAGTATGAAGAGACCTTCGAAGGCAACGGCAACATCCAAGATCTCGATTGGTCGTCTACCCCGGACAATCAGTCTATCCTTGCCGTTGGCTTCCCTCACCGCGTTGTTATCTACGCGCAGCTAAGGTACGACTATCTTAACGCTGGACCCTCGTGGGTACAGATTCGCGATGTGCGGATTCGAGACATCACACCTCATCCGATTGGCGACTCAGTGTGGTTAGGAAGTGGTAATCTTGTCATCGGCGCTGGCAACCAGCTTTTTGTTCAGGACGAGAACGTGGAGGTATCGGAAGGTTTATTCCCCAGCCTTCGCATGATCTCTCGCAAGAAGGCTTCCATTGATATCTTTACTGCAGTCAGCAGACTCAACGGGCCTCTGCCTATCTACCACCCGCAGTTGCTGTCGCAATGTGTCCTAGCCGGGAAGTTACTTCTCGTGCAACGTATTTTGATACGTTTGTATCAAAAGCTGAAATTTTGGACTGAAGGAGAGGAGCTTGAGAGCTCATTGGGCTTCTCGCCAGATGAGTTCTCCGAAAACGTTGAGGTATGCTTCCATATGATCTGATTGGAATGACTGCTTAAGATACATAGACTCAGATAACGGCGTCGCGAAAGGGATTGCATTCCTCTTACGTAGACTTCTCCGATGATGATGAACCCCAGACCGTGACCGAGGATGTCGCTATCCAGCTCAATGAGCTCCTTCAAACAAAACAAATCCCGCTTCTGTCTAGTCGCGAACAATTCCTCTTGGCCGATATTGTAGAATGCGTAGGCATGGTTGAGAAACATCGTCGATCCATCGATGACAACGCCGGCCGCTTCCTTCTCTTCTACCGTGCACACGCTCTTAGTGATGCGCAAGCGCCAATCTCGTGGAGAGAAATCATATGGGCGTTCCATTCGCAAAGTCAGGACATCTTGGTTGATTTGATCTCGAGACATTTCAACGGAAAGATGCTCTGGCAACACGCGAAGGAGAGTGGAGTGTTCATGTGGATGTCGGACATCACTGCATTAGTACGTATCTTGAACTGCCAGTCGTTAGATGGAGAAACTAATGTTCTGCAATAGCGCGCCCAGTTCGAAGTCATCGCTCGCAACGAGTATACCAAGACCGAAGACAAGAACCCTGTAGACTGCGCTCTCTACTACCTCGCACTAAAAAAGAAGCCTGTTCTGGTCGGATTATGGCGCATGGCGACCTGGAGCAGAGAGCAGACAGCAACACACCGTCTTCTCTCCAACAACTTCAATGAAGACCGCTGGAAAACCGCTGCGTTGAAGAACGCCTATGCGTTGATGGGAAAGCGCCGCTTCGAATACGCAGCATCTTTCTTCCTCCTCGCAGATCGTCTTCATGACGCCATCTCCGTCCTACACAATCAGCTCGGCGACACACAACTCGCTATCGCGGTGGGACGCGCATACGGAGGTGATGACTCCCCCGTTCTACTTAACTTCCTCCGTGATAAAATCCTCCCGCAAGCTGCTCGCGACGGCAATCGCTGGCTGGCTACCTGGGCGTTTTGGATGCTGAATCGGCGAGACAACGCGGTGCGATCCCTGGTCACGCCGCTCTCGACGCTGCTCAGCCCGCCCGAGACACCCAATTTCAAGAGCAAGAGCTACCTCACAGATGACCCCGCCCTCGTGGTGCTGTATAAGCAGTTGCGCGAAAAGAGTTTGCAGACGCTGAAGGGCGCGTCTATGATCGGCATGCGGGAAGAATGGGACTTTGTTCTGCACACTACTAGTCTATACGAGCGCATGGGCTGCGACTTGCTCGCGCTCGACCTAGGTACGCTTTTGCCTCCTCCCCCCTCCCCGCTAATCTTCACGCACACAATATATGCTAATACGTTGATAGTCAAAACATGGGAATTTCTCACACCGCCCCCCGCAAAACTCGTGCCTAATCGCCCGCTACTCAGCCCCGCACTCCCACATGCTTCCTTCCACGCGCGCAGCGCCAATCAGTCCGCTACGGACTTCGACTTCGATCCCAGGAAGTTACTGCGTCGGCGTAGTTCGCTCGTCATCGCGGATTTGCCAGCACGAGAACATGTTGCGAGTGCGCTGGCCGAGTCCAAGGGCAGTATCGTGGAGGCGGAGAGTGAGAGTGAAGAAGAAGAAGAAGAGAACAAAGTGGATGAAGTCAAGAAGGAGCAGAAAAAGCCGCCGCCGACGCAGTTTCAGGAACCGGATGCTAGTAGTTTGTTGGATGCATTTGGGTTTTAGGGTTGGGACGGTAATTGGAAGGGGTGGAAGTGGGATGAGAAGGCTAGGCTTGTGTATGTATGTATGTATGTATGTATGTATGTATATGGATGAGTGATTTGGGTCTTTGGGGGTGTGGGACGCGTGCATAGCGTGGTGTTGTTGGCGTCGTGTTGGAGCTTCGCTTTAAGATGGTTTGTGAATACAGTGTATTTCAGTCCTCGGGACGAAGCTCGCAAAGTCTTTGCCGGTGCAGCGAAGCGTGAATACATGCCTTGTTTGATTTGTCGCTCAGTCTGGTCTTGGTCTGATATCGTGGCATAAATCATAGAGGGGCATATGTAACTTTTGGTCAACGGTATGATGCCTAGTATCGTGCCTTACTAACATGTGCCCCCTCCTTTTCTTCCTCAAACACCCAGCAAAACCAAAGTCTGCAATTGAGAAAAGTAGTTATCATCGATCCATGGACAGCGGTACGAGTATCAGCACCTCGGCGCCGGCGGAGTGAACAGGGTTGAAGCCAGACCAACCACAACCACAACACCGAAGTGCTGATGCGGCTTCTATCATTCGCAGCTTAGGGGAAAACTAGCAGTCATTTTATGGTAACGTATAGTAGAGAACAGGGGGCAAAGATTGCTAAAAAGCTTAAGAGCTTGAGGGTTTGTAAGACTTGAGCATACATTGTCGTCGCAGTGCGTAGACGAGTCGTACTGGGTCATCGTTCTGAGAAATCGAGCTGAAAGGTGTACTATCAGGCTTTCCTGCAGGATGGTCCCTCAGAGCAGTCCTAGAGAGTTTTATAACATTTGTTTTGAGTAGTAATCTGGCACTGTCGTCTTGACGATTAGTCCTGGAAAAGCGTCGTGTTGCTGTGTCGGGCATGCGCTGTTTAAAGTGACAAGGGTCGATATTGATGTTAAGAAGCCGTTGAATCCAAGGATGGAGCAAGAATAGCAATTGCGGCGAAAGGGTTGGTCTTTCGAAGTGTGGGCAGTGATACGTGAGTACGGTAACGGGAAGCCTGCAACACCTCTAGTTGTTTGCCTCGAAGGTGTTTCCCATGCTCAATTACGCAAAGACGTTCTACTACTTAGATAGAAGCTAGCGCAGAGAAGGTTGGGCAGCATCGCTTGCCGCCAATCAGGCAACGAGCATACCCGTGAACGTTGCGCAATGGACTACTTGAACTTTAAAAAAAGACTTCGACAGAAAGAGGCTAGTAGAAGTTTATGCGTCCAGCATGAGTCGATTGCTGGTGCACATCATCGGCTCATGCCCCACTTGTGGTGTTTCGCTCTCCCGTTCACTCGGGTCCTGATCAAGCGTCTGCAGTCTCACCCGTGGACTCTGTGCAGAAACCTGGAACCCCCTTACGGTACTCTTAGTGTGAGCGGATGGTCCATGCTTTTCTCCGAATTTCGAGCCGACTGGGAATGTGTTGTACCCAGTCGAACGGTACAGACAAAAGCTTGGGCCTCCTATAATTGAAGGAATTATGGATGGACTGAATTTTGCAAGGATGGGTTGGCCACTTAGCGAGGTTCTCAGTAGAAGAATGCAGACATTTGATTATATGCACTTATGGTGTATTCATGCCGCTGTCATGTCTGGGCTGTAGATGATGCTAATGACTGACCTTGGAGAGGATTTGTGAAGCCATGTCTTGCGCTCTCTCTTCTGTTGCGCGTACAAGCACCACACTCCTCTAACACTAACCAATTCATCTCACTGAATAACATGAATTTCACGCTACACTATGAAGCCTTATGGATATTCATTCGAAAAGCTGTTGCGGTGTGCGAGCCCCTTGAAACACGCTTCGCTAATCTTTTCCCGCCCATATATTGGAATCACTTTCACTCATAGTCCACCATGTGTCATTCACGATGATATTATTGGATAGGAGGATATATTTTGTGTAGTGTACGGTGCTGCCTCAAGATACATAACACTAAATCTCCAAAACGCGCGGCTCTGAGCGAAAGTGATTGGAAATATTTCCGCTTCAGTGTTACGTGACGGCACGAAGCCAAAGCAGAAAGAAAGCATTTTGCCCTTGACACATAAAATTCAGAGTAGAAAAGGTGTTTGAGTCTTCTTGGATTCAACTACAACTTAGGCAAGACATCGCGTTCGGACATTCCAGTGAGGCTCCGACAGACTGATCATGTTGTCCAGGTGGGGGAATTATGTCAGATGGCATGAGCCCAGCCGTGTTATAAAAGGCCACACTTCTCTCCTTGTTTCTTACGTGTCACATCCCTTGCCATTATTCGTTAGTCTTACTTAGCCTACGCCTATTTCAAATCAAATTCTCACGCTCGCACACACGTTATATAATGTTTTTCGATCAGAGCATCGCTCGAGTAGTGCGAATTTTCGCTTACTCTTTCGGAGATAAGTTGACTTGCGCGGAGGCTATTCAAATGGCCGCGCCGTCGACTAGTTTCCATTACAATGGCGGCAATCATACGATCAATGCAAACAAGCGTCTGGCGATCTTCGGAGGCACAGTTGTCGCACTAATATTGTGCGAGCAGTGGTTTCACAGCCGCGAGGCTTCTGGTAAATGCAAGCTCATCACTCGATGTAACTCCCCAAGTCTAATCGAAAAGGTGGTCCGCAAGCTCCAGCGGAATGGGACCGCATCCGCCAGAACGTCCTCGGTAACGCTGGCCTCGCTGAGCTTGGCAACAGGCTCGGCTTGGGCAACGTCATCATTGTTGCACCTAGCCATTTCGGTGCTCCGAGCGCCAAAATGGTAGCAACTACCTTTGAGGCTCTTCTGGGAGCCGTCTATCTTGATGGAGGGGAAGAAGCCCTTCAGCGTGTCGTCGAACACGTTGGTCTCGCTCAATCTGTAATGTCGACGAAAGCTCCTTGACTCTTTATCAAACACCACTATTAACTAATATGCTACTTCTAGATACATCGCGCGGGGAATCCTGCGTGCCTTGGCGAAACCACGCGGAGCCTTCTCTTCTGAGCGAGCCGGTGCTTCAATCTTATGTTTTGACTTGACCCCGAAGAACAAATATCTGATTCAAGCCCGCCTTGCTCAGGAGAAGAGACTCCATGAGGCTTCGCGAGGGCGCCTAGGAATCCCCGCGCGGCTCGGATCTCCAAGCACGCATATACGATGACGAATATGCGGCATCTGTATGAATGTGCTCTCTAACTGCTTGACGTGCAGACAGGGAATTGAGGCCTCTACGTGTCTATCAACTTAGTGAAGAGGAAGACGAAGGGCGTGATTACTTGGGGGTTGAGGCAAGGAAGGGGATGAACACTGACTGGATCGACTCTGTGATGCACTTAATCCCGCTATATTGTTGGAATGTTTGGTTCTTCTCTGAACACTGACCCTATACACTCCTTCGGCCGACCGATAATTTTCTATTAGTCTCATTTGTTTGATTTTGCAACACACTCCTTTGTCATTATCAGAAAAAAGAAATTAATGCAATCATTCAATACACGCAAACCATATATTTTAGATAGGAGTGCACGGAGCTCTTCCCAGGTGGTGGTTTGGGAGCTTCGCGGAGAAATGGGATTATCGCCGAGCTCACGTTCTCACCGATGCTCACGTAGAGTACTGACGCGGCACTGTCCACGGCCGCGTCAGTACGATCTTTAGGCTTCAGTGTATGTACATCTCTGTAAGAAGAGAAAAAGAATGATTTGGAGCTCTTTATTTGACCAATAATGATTTATGTTCCCAGTGGCGGTCGCTCACATCCAGGGTCCTCTTGTGCTTGCATGCTTCATTTGTTTCACCGCTTAAAGCCCGTATGTTTCCCACTCGCTTAAATCTTGACTGCTTGGTTTCCTTTTGACCGACTCTTCTTGGCATCAAAATCCGAAGATGTCTCCAATTCTTACTGTATTCGCTTGAAGGACCAACTGTCAGAGTCGAATCACCCACCGATACCCCGGTAGCTTCACCTTGGACGCCTGAGTTTTTCAGCTCTTCGAAGATCTGAGCTACATTATCATCAGTTGAGCTGGCTTTTGAAATCTATTCCCAGTAATGGCCGTAATTTCAGCAGGGGGCATAATAATTCTCGGAGTCGAATTGTCCCGAAATGCAAGTTTTTGATAGAAGGTATCGGCCAGTAGTACTACCTTGACTGTGCCACTGAGGCGGTGCTACGTGCTAAAAATTCTCCGGTTACAGTCTGGCTGTGACAGGCTGAATGGTTCTAGGATTTGTGGGCGGCCCCCATTTTATATGCAGAACGGAAACATCGCATATAATGAAACTGCACCTGATTGGTAAACGAAAGCGCGCGCCTCCAGAGCTGGCCACGTCAAAGCGAGGGGGGTTTTGTGTACAAGTTCTGCTTTAAACCCTACCGTTTCCACGACTCATTACTTCTACCTCTGTGAGAACAAAGCCCACATGCTACCTATATCCCACTTCAAGCTAGGCAGCATTTTATGGTTGCCCAAACACCACGATCTTTCGTCTAGCTCTGATGCAGTGAGCACGGTGCCGAGCTGCTGTTTTAATCATCCTGTGCTTTTACTTCACGCCGACCTGTTAAAGGGCACTGCCATCGTCTTAATCGTAAGAAAACTGCTCACCCTGCACTTTGACAAGGTTGACTTTGAGCAAGATCACTACATTCGGCGGTTCGATTGATGCATTTGAGATAAAAGCCAAAATCTCCGACCGACGCCATTTGCTCCGCAATTATCTACCCATATATCCAGCTAGCCACCTGACTGATGGGACACCATCACTCATACTGAGGGGATCTCAACAACTCAAGCGACATAGCTGGGTGCACCTCGGGACTCCTTTTCAATGCGCAACTGCATGGTTGGAGGAAGTTTGGGACATGAACTGGATCAGCCCACGTCGAAGCCGGAGGCTGGACTCTAAGTCTTTGCATTCATTAGCTTCGTACGCTTTGTCTATGAGGATCGAGCAGTCCGTCTATGAGCAGCTCCGAAATGCGTTGTTTCGTTCTAAGTCAACGCAATCTCGCCCCAAATCCATGCGTGTTCAAAATCTCGCTTCGCCCGCATACTCGACACCGTCGACACGCCCTGGTGGACTATCTACTAACAGGGAAACGACCCGAAGGCCTGCCCAGCATCACAATTCTTCTGAGATTTCAGCCCTCTTCCCACGCGTTGCTCGATCCCCAGTTTCGGTTGGTGACAGAGCCTCCCGTGCACCATCGGCACAGAGAAAGTGCTGGGAACTGTCCCTCGTGGTGTTTTGCATTTTGCTTCTTGTGTTTCTATCTTTCGGAATATCCTGGGCTATTGCGTATTTGAGAGACACAATCTGTCCATACGTGGCAGCTGTATGGCACAATTTGGTGACGTGGGTACAACTTGCGCTGGAACATCTACATGATGTTGCTAAACTCTGAAAGTTGTACATTTTAGCGACAATCGAAATAAGTATTACTTTCACCAATAATTGTATTGGAGAGCATGAATTCTCGAAGGCATACAGCTTGTAGTGGATAGAGAGTTGTTATACTTGAGAGAATGTAACTATGACAATCTTCATATTTCTAGTTCAACATTTAGCAAAACTTTGTAAGCATTTAAACCATGTACAAACCATAATTAGTAGGTGGGATCGCTCCTAAGCCTAGATCAATATTCCCGCCAAGCATTAGAGCGCTACAGAAAAGTATGCGATGACATATGGATTTGATCACCTAATGTTTGGGCGCTTTTCACGTCGTTCTCCACTAGGCATTGGCGTAAGTCACTCATGTCGGAAGTCTTCGTAGCAAGATGCAGCTAGCAAAGTCTAGCGAAGAACACTATTGGACTTCCTTGTATGTAGCGATAATGTTGTGTTACATTGTTGGCCTTCAACAACCAGTCAACACGTAGCACGTCAGTGTACGCTGTACAACCCCGCATCATCTCGTTTATTATCTTGACACTCCCACATTGCGAAATGGATTAAGTCGAGACTTGTTATTCCCAATTTTCACTCTGCAAAGGTGATCTCAAAATTCAGTCTTCACGAATGGCGCCAACCTTCGCGGAGTGAGCTTCTTTGCCGGTGTCGACCTGATTAAGCTAATCCCTGGCAGACTCATCCAATCGCCTCAGTTCACGTTCTTCATTGGCGATGAGGGAAAGCCCGTTGTGGTGCATGCAGCTGCTATTGCTGCTGCTAGTGAGCAACTAAATGCACTTATCAATAGTGGAATGGTGGAATCTAAGACGAGATGTGCGAAGATTGAAGACGTGCAGGTCGACGACTTCATCCGATTCTGCGAATACGCTTATCGCGGGGATTATACTGTACCACCTTGGGAAGAAATTTTACCGGAACCCAGTTCTATATCAAGCAAAGCCTTGCAAAACGGTGAGGATGATGATTGGGGGCCAACGCCTAAGAAGAAAAAGAAGGGCAAGAAGATTCGAGAGACTTCTAGCTCATGGGCTTTCGCCTTTCCTCCACCCGCTGGAGAAGAACCTCCACATCCTGAGCCATACGACGAACCTATTTCCGAGGTTCCTGCGCCATACGATGAGCCTATTGTTGAGGTTCCTGAGCCGCAATATGAAAAAGTATCGCTTTCAAGGATCCAGTTGCGCACCTCATTCAACTGCCGAAACCACCTGAAGGGTGACAGCCCTAAGAGTGTGATCCTACGGCACTTCGAACCCGTATTCAACAAAGCCGTGAACCAAAACTTTGCACCGGTTCTCCTTGCTCACGCACGGCTTTATTGTTTTGCGCATTTACGTCTGATCGAGCCACTAAAAGCGCTGACCCTCGACAAGCTGCACAAGACACTCATGAACTTCAAGCTGTATACGAAGCGTGTTGGGGACATCATCGAGCTTGCCAGGTATGTGTACTCCAACCAAGATCTACCGGACAGGAAAGACGACGGAACTCTCAACGACCTAAAGAAATTAGTGATCGAGTATATTGTGTGCGAGATTGATACAATCGGAAAACACGATGAGTTTGTTAAGTACATGGAAGAAGGAGGTGAATTTGTGGGTGATTTTTGGAAATTGGCAAGGGACTATATGACTTGATGGAGGCAAAGCAGGACTTCTACGCTAAAATGATGCTGTCGGTAGGTTACAGCTAAGCACGTCTGTGCTAGGTGCGCGCCTTACGTTGATAATGCCTGATTACACAGTGCACTGTAGTGAAATACTCGAGTCCAGACCATGAACTGTGAGGGAAATGAGCGAAAGATTATCTAGCTACTTCTCACATATACTTGCTTTGAAAGATCCCAGAATCTCGCCCATTGCTATCCATCCACCAAATATATGCGATTTTAAATCAACCTCAATAGCTTCTCTCTCATTTCCCCAATCTTTTACAACCTTTCCGCACCATTTTTCAACACGAAAACTCCAAAACATTGACTTATTGTTACACATACAATAATTTCTGTTTTACATCAAAACTCTAGAAGTCCCAGTCACCTCCTAAGGGCTTAGTCACCCGAACGCGTCTAGCTCGCGGTTCGAGATAGGAAAGCAAATCAGCATGTGGCGAATATAATTGTATGGCCTGACGACTCTACTAATTCTGCTCGTTTTTGTGCAACAGGAAAAAAAAATTAGAGCTTACGGGCTACATATTAACTTCGATGGGACGACAGTGTTGCGACCCTAATGATCGAAGGAAAATGTATCGAATGAGATACATTTGAAGCAAGGTGGGGTATGGCTGGCATAGCATATCTGCGGAAGAGATTGGAATTTTTGCAGTGGTCACACGGCGGTCGTTCGATCGTACAACGAGTAAGCCCTTACATGAGCATTGTAACCATTACAACCATAGGGAGGTAAGTCTACGCCAATACCTAGATTGTAGATAAGAAAGTTCAATACTAACTCTACAATGAAAAATCAAGAATCTCTCACGCATAATTATTGTGAAAGTACTGCTCGTCTTTGCGACCATGTCGTTCAATCAAAAGATCATCCAAGCAGAAAGGATCCTGGATTACACCTTCAACGATAAACTGCTCTGCATAGAAGCTATCCAAATGTCAGGCCCGAAGGCTTGCTTTGTGTACAATGAAAGATTCCGAATGGTCCGTAGCAACAAACGTCTCGCCATCCTCGGTGATACAGTTCTAGTCCAAGTGCTCTGCAAAATGTGGTACGAAAACCATGATGAGCGCAGTATATCGATGTTTTCAGTCACTCTTTCAAGTCTGACATGTTAGGCCATCGGCGGGCCCCCTCGGAATGGACTGAACTTCGACATGAAGTTCTCAGCAATGCCAGCCTTGCGGGACTAGGAGATAGTCCCGGACTAGGGCGTGTCATTTTCACGAATGAAGGCCATGTGGGTACACCAGGTGTCAATATGATTGCGACTACCTTCGAAGCCATCATGGCTGCAGTTTATCAAGACGGAGGACAAGAAGCTCGTGAGACGGTCATCGATCATGTGGGCCTTGGTAATCATCCGACTCTCCTGGTAACGTCTGAATAACCCATTCCTTCAGCGTCAGATGAAATACAAGATCGACTAATTAGCTTCTCTTAGATCTGGTTTTGAGATGTGCCGAGCTTCCCTATTAAGGGCCAGGGAGAGTCTCTCAGAACAGTGGATCGGTGATCTGCGCCCTACGACGGTGTGGTCCAGATCCGGACTCACTGCTCCGAAAGAACTTTTTGGCCCCTACAATGGGAAGCTCGGCACATCTCACACCTGTGCAGGTGTCTGAAAAGCATACTCAATGACGTACAGGCTGCTTCTAAATGGATGTGCTCTAATCGTTTTGTCTACCGTAAAGAACCGCAAAGGCTCATCACGCCGAGCTTCTCAAAGGCGAAGGAGGCAAGCAGCAGTTCTTCAGGTGACTGCGACAAATCAGCTGAAGGAGAAGATTGATTGTGTTTCTCTTCCGGTATTCGCGCTCAATTAATTGATGTTTCGTTGGAGACTTACTGGATACATTTTTTCAGACTGTGAAGTTGTTGACTGGTCGCGTTCACTGGTTTTAACCCACACTCGTTTGTTGTCGTTGAAATTGACATTAATGCATTACGTTTCTACATACAGAATAACCCAGATCGATACTCCCCAGGGCCTTCTTGTGAGATCTCCTCAGCATATGACGAAGAAAAATCAAATACTTAGATGTGATCGCCCACTATGTTAGCCCTCCTGTAGATGTAATGCTAAAATGGATGCTCTACGAACATTCGAGATAAACACTTCTCACTTATTAAGAATAATGACAAAAGCAGCAAAGTGACACGGAGGGTCTACTTGTTCTTCTAGATTAGAGGAACGATGACTCCGGCCGTGAGTAGGAAAGGGGGTGTTCCCTCACTACATTAGCTGAAGATATCAGCCATCGGTTGCCGCATCAGACGACTGTATGCAATAGACGCTGTCAGCGACAATATGTAAGTATCCGCTCTACATATGTTCACAAATTGCATAAAAACCTGCCAGCACACTCCATTTGGCAATTTAAACACGGTCAGCAGAAATCAATACTCCTGAAAACAGACAAAGCTACTCGGTCCATCATCCACCACGCCCCGCACTAACTATAGTTCCCGCAACCGTACCATGGCTCAAGTGCACTACCATGGCTAGACAACGTGGGGCAAAGGAGCTTACCAGTGTACTTCGAAACTTAAAACAGACTCTACATGTGGCTCGAATGAAGTTAACAACAAAGCGACTAGCCAGGCATATAACCCCCATGGTTCGTCATAATTGCGAGCAGATGACATCATTCTTCGTCATCAGGACAGAATTCACTGGCGCACTTGACGCTAAGCGCTTATCACGATCTTCGTTAGACCGTTGATAGAGAGGAATATGTATAGCATATGATACCTAATGTATAGCGCGAACCAGTGTTTTGAGCATGTAAAAGTAATTGCGAAATGTACTACGTTTCAAACTACATAATTGTGTCCATATTACCATCACTCGTTGTCCGTCAAGATGAGCAGGTTTTTAAACGCACTGGGTATCGTCTCTATTGTCTGCCCGCAAGCCCTCATTGGCGCTCGCCCAATTCACCATGCATAAACGGTGGCCACCGTCCCTCACTCCAACGCCAATACCAACTCAGCCGTGTTACCTTCGTACAAGCACATCCATAAACGCAAGAAACAGAAATACAAAAAAAAAAACATCGCATCATCATCAGCCCCAGATCCTTCCCTCGGTAAACGGTAAGCCAGCCGACCGATTATACCTCGGCGTCAGCAGATTCCATCGCTCGTTTCCTGCAATCTGGTACTCCAGCCCCTTCGCGAACACCTTTAGATTCTCGCTGCTGCGCTGCTGCATCGCCTCCTCGAGTAAGCTGAAATGTTGTAGTTCGAGCTCTCGCGACGTCTCCCACATGATGCGCATGGCGCTCTGCTCGCCGAGTCCGCACGCCGTCATGACGATGGGCACGGCAGAGCAGAGCTGTCCGAGCTCGGCGCCTTTGCCGGCTGCGAGCACTTCCTTTTCGTACGAGGCGATGTCGTTGACAAGCGTGATGTGTCGCATGGCATTTATCTCTAGGGGTTTCATGAGTTCGAGCTCTTCGGGCGTCATGTGGAGGCCCATGGAGAAGCACATAACTCCAGTCATGAAGCTAGAAGGCGTGAGTTAGCACACATTGACCGAAGGATCGTTGATGAGATAAGCACATACCCTTTGCCTAAATCCGCATATCGGTATTCGAAGTAGTCCAGCAAGCTCTTCGGCTTCGACCGGTCGGCATCTGTCTGTGCCTCGAAGAAATCGATGGTGTAGCCAAGTAGCAGGTCCGCTAGCTCTTTATCGATTGCTCTGAACTCTTGGAAGAGGTCGTACATGATCCACTGCGCCGGCTTCTCGCGATCCGGGAGTCGTTCTCCGCGACAACATGCGATAACGACGGTGTTGTGCGCCTTGCCTTCCTCAATAGACATGCGGTCGAGCATGTCATCGATCAAAAATCCTGTAGTCAAGAACTTGCACACGCCCACCATGCGGGCGTCAAGACCCATTGGACACAATATGCAAAGGAACCACGCATACCCCTCATCGCAGAAGCGTTTTCTGTGCTTTTCTGTTTTGAAAGGCCAATGCTTCATGAAGAAGGCGTGGCATTCTTCGACAACCTGCTTCGTACATGGATGTAATTGAGCGGTCAAGATTGTGGGACGTATCTCCTTGGGAAGGTATGGCCGATCTGTAGGTGCAGGAGGGGGCATCATGGACCCCATGGTACTAGTCAGAATAGGCTCATCGACGACGGCATCTCGAGTAGCTGGTAGCACCATGGGTAGGAGGTCGCGCAACCGACGTACTAGTTGCGAGTATAAGGAAGCGTCTAATAGTGCCATGACTGTGATGTTCAAAGTTTGACGGGTATGTGAAGGGACGGGTATGTGAATGGGATTTTCGGGTAGAACCGATGGAGAGTTGCACAGGCGGCGGGTCAGGTACACCCTGTATATATGGTACATTAGTGGGAGAGTCGCCGTTCTTCGTGCGGGGATCTTCCTCCCGTGATTACATGGTACATGGGACAACCCCAACACTCCTTCTACGGAGGAGCTACCCTCGATGGGACGCCTCTGGCGTGTGCGGACTGTGGCACTCTAGATTCTGCAAGCTTGGTCAGTCCAGACTATTGCTGATGGACTAGCCGCGGCGCGGGCGCGAAAAAACTGGATCCTAGACGCACACTTGCGGCACCTATATTAGACGCGCGCATCCGAGAGGACGTCAATTAACATTGCGTTGGCCAATTTGCGCGTGTACAAAGCTCGGACGCGACCTGCCAAGTTTGGATTCGACACTACTGGCACTTCCCGAGGCCAGTGATTTTTTTGGACCAGATCCTTCATCTCCATTGCCTTGTTCAGCACTGATCGCATGTTCGATGCTCATGCCCATGTCGTTGTCGACAACTTTTGGCTTTGCTAGTCATGGTACCTGTCTCCCAATGAAGAGCCTGGGAGCGGAACCCGCCAGTCAGGCGCAATGACCGTGAGAATGGCGTCTTCCCGCCCGTGCTCCACCGGCTCCCGCGGCATACATGGTCGTCTCATGCTCCGTGAGCGCAACGATATGGATTATAGAAAGCGTAGTAACGCCAAGCCGCCAGGGTCGCGACGAATGGGGACAGCATAATTCTGAAACCATGCCTGGACCGGAGCATCCTCCGTATGATACGACGTCTCCCGCCGGAGCTGAAGCCACACGTGCGGTATGCAAGTCAGGAAACCATTCGTGGAAGCGATCATCCACTCGCCGTGGTATATTGCGCATTTACCGTTGCATGTCACCCGCGTCACCCGCGTCAACGTGCGCATACGGACGAACGACTGGACGTCCTACGTTTCGTCCTCGAGCGATTGGGAGAGTCGGCGAGGTGCATACAGGAGTGCATGCAGAAAGTGCTCGTCGGGCTTGTTACGGTGCTGATAGCTCAGCGCTAGTCTCCCCCGAGCTGATGGGAGCGCTGGTACTTTCGGATTCGGGACCTGGTGTGGAGAAAAAAATCCTCAGTTCTTGGTGTCCCTGGTGATTGGCAGAAAACACCATACTTTCTATTAGATAAAAGGAATACCGACGATACCCACCTACCGGGAGAATTGCCGTATCTCTGGTACGCATTGGCTACCCCACGTTGCTGGAAGCGCAGGTTGAGGCAAGGTTCATGAATCGTTAGGTCTATTCCCGCCATCGAGGACGTGCTTAATCCTGCACACTGCACATCGATGTACTGTCTCAGAGTAATCTGCTCGCCTTACTTGCCTCTTGTTAGGCCCGCGTTAAAGCCCTCGCATTTCGACTAGAGGCAGCGTGCATGCACAAGGATTGCTCTCTGTACGGGCAAACTCGCAAAGTCTCTGAGGAAGTAACACCCAACAGGGTGGAAACGCGTACCGCCCGACATGTACGAATACTGTCCTGCAAGAGTCGGTTTGTAGGATTCTTCGATGCATTGCAGCGAATGGATGCGGCTGCAGAATCGTACTTCCCCCCAGGCGAAATATATTCGGACCGTCCTAGCTACGTTGAGCGACCGTCCCAGTAATCTCGCCCATTGGGCGATGATCCCTGCCGCAGCAACATGGCAACCCCATTGCTGGGTTTCCGAGCCGCATAAGGATCTCAAACAATCCTTTGGATGCACGCTGCACAACGATGCAGTTGCAGTCGGTGAAGGCGTTTATTTTGCGCTTTGCAGCATCGCGAGAGTCGTGTGATGTTGATGTCACAAGGGGAAGCGGGCCCATGTCACCGATGCATGACCTTGTCGTGGGTTGGGCGACCAACGCTTCAGGTTTTTGATCGCATGTTGCTGTGGGGTGTTTCTCAAGGGTGTGATCCTGATGAAGCTCTGGCGCGCGGCGGCTCCGTGAAATCCCCTAGTCGTCTACGTCGCCACCCGCGTCAAGGCCACGCATGTACACGTGGTTCGGGAGATAAGCGCGGCTAACGTGAGCCTGAGAATCGAGGGTTTTGCAGAGATGTCAGGATGCCCCTTCTGTGGAGACGGCTGCAGCACAATTTTCCTTTGTTATTGATTGTGATGCGATTCGTCCGCGTTTCGGTCTGCTTGCCGTGCTCTGGACCCCAAGGGGCCACTAATGGCGTAGTGCTCCCGTTTCATCGCGGCCCGCAGCGGCTCCGGACGTGTGGCGTGAACCTGGAGCCAGCTGGCCCTCGCAGTAAGATTTAGCGCGCGGATTCCCAACTTTCCCATACCCGCCCCTTATTGAAACATATATACCACATCATAATGCGGGGAGCCGTTGCCGCCATTTCGACATCCACACTTAACACAATGGATGTGTCGCGGAACGCCTCGGCCCAATGGCAAGATGCACAACTGCAGAGCGGGTTTTCGAGCGCTGGGTCGCTGTTGCGCGTTGCAACTGGCTTGGTGATTCGATCCCCAATTTCGAGGTCAAGTACAAATTGTCGCTGACTTGTAGATAGTTCATTGCCTATAATATCAGCCAAATCATTTACAATGTATTTTTTCACCCTCTGAAGGACGTTCCCGGGCCTTTTTGGGCGAGAGCATCGTTGGTAAGATTCGCAGATACCGACAAAAAGTTCTGCAGCGTTGATTTGATGATGTAGTTATGGCGCTTTTACTATTGTATGGGTGGGCGCTGGCATCTTGTCGTCCAAGAAGCTCACAAAAGCTACGGTGTGTGCACTCATGCTTTATGATCGAGCTTATCCCTATTCTGACGACCTGGGTAGGCGACGTGCTACGTGTGAGCCCAAACGAACTGTCCTTTGCTAACGCCAGTGCTTGGAAATCCATATATGGTGTCCAAAAAGGCGCACCAATCACGAAGTCGGAATTCTGGGATATGATAGGTCTGGGATTCGACGCTGCATCCATTGGCTCAGAACGAGATTATCATGCTGCTTTACGGAAACGCGAACTGTTCGCTGAAGCGTTCTCCGACAGGAATCTGGCCAAACAAGAACCAATCATGCAAATCTTCGTTAATCAATTGATCGAGAAGATAGGGAAGCTAGGTAACACTGATGTTGGCATAGACATGGACAAGTGGTTCGTGTACTTTAGCTTCGACCTGACAGGGAAAATGGCGTTTGGGGAGTCATTCGCCTGTCTTGAAAAAGGTTGTTACGCCGTTGTACCTTCCTACATGAAAGAGACTGACCATTTGATACAGAGACGTCACATGAATGGCTCGATCTCATTCTGCCTCTCTTTTTCATTGTCAATGTAGCCGATAATTTCAGACGACTTCCGTTCGTAGTGACGCTGGCTAGCATGATTCCCACAAAATGGACGAACGGCATTCGTAGTAAGATTGTTAAATATTCCAAGGACCAGACTGCAAAGTACGTCGTGTTCTTCAAGTGGATTAGACGAAAGCTTCAACTAAATATTTGGCAATAGACGCCTTCAGGTGACCAGTATGCAGAATGACTTTTTCGATAATGTGTCCGACAAAGTTCGGAAAGGCGAAGTCTCCGAGGAAGAAATGGCCGCTCATCTATTCACCTTGAGGTGAGTCCCCCTGTCAGATGCTGCCTTGAGGTAGATAACCAAAGTGCCTAACACGCTAGTAGTGTTGCAGCAGGAGAGACATCCGCAACAGCAATGAGCGGAATGCTTTATTACTTGCTCAGCACTCCCATAGCGCATGAAAAGCTCAAACGCGAAGTTCGCGGGGCATACGAGAATGCTCAGGACATCGATATTGCTTCAACCCTTAGATTACCATATCTTCAAGCGGTGTTCAAAGAAGCAATGCGGATATTCCCCGTAGTGCCACAAGGCCTACCGCGCCTGTCACCTGGAGCTGTGATCGAAGGAACTTATGTTCCACAAGGAGTGAGATAGTATCACAATCCGGCTCATTGCATCTATGCCTAACATTCGGCAGACTGAGATATACGTGTCTGGGTGGGCAGTCACCCATGATGAGCGCTATTTTCATGAGCCATACACTTTCAAGCCAGAGCGCTGGATTGATCCAGAATGTCAGGACGTGAAGCAGGCGAGTCAACCGTTCGCACTTGGACCTCGTGTCTGTCCAGGAAAACGGTGAGAGACCTGAGCCCTAACATTGAAGGTGTAGCTCATGCTTCTAGTTTTGCATTCTCCCAAATGTCGCTTCAGTTGGCGAAGATGGTCTATCTGTATGACATGGAGCTCCTTGACAGCAGTCGCAATTGGAGGTCGGATTGTAGGGTCCACTACTTTTGGTGGAAACCGGCTCTGAACGTGCGCTTCAAGCCGCGCGCGGACTTAGCTTTGTCGTAACACAAGGTGGCTGAGTAAATTGTCCTCCAAATGCACTTCACCCGTAGAGTGTCTCTGCGCGTGACGTCTCTCTAGAGCCCAAATGTCTACCCTAGCCTTGCACCACATGCACTAGACTTTGGTAAAGGTCCAGATCTGCAATAGGTGTGTCTTGTGATCTTGTCGTTGCTAGCCAGTGGTCTACTGTATCCTGGCCCTTGTAGGATATGAGCATTACCATGCCGAAGTCATCCAGTTCGTCCCCACTGCCCTGACGTATGATATGATCGAAATTCATGCCTGGGATCCAGAAAGGGTCGTGACTTGCTTTCGCTCGCTCCCACTCTAATAGGCCTGTGGCATCCCATAGCTTGCGTTGGGCGGTGAAAGAATGTGCAGAAACCTGTTCCCCTAAAGTGCAGTAGCCATGCTTGACTAGTGTGTAAATGCCAATCAAGAAAACGCTCATGATGCTTGTTCGCCGGAGAGATTCGGCAAGAATCCAGGATCGCCAGGACGGCGCTGTGTCGTGAGTGTAGCTACGCTCCACTACCGTGATAGCGTTGAGTCGATCGGTCCAAGCAACCAGGATTGGTTCTGCTCGTTCTGCCTGTGCACCTGGAGAATGTCAGTCCAGTCTATGATTAGTGACAACAAATTGAGCGAAGTAAATTCTGAATGTTTTCAAAATGTGACCTCAGCTAGGCATGAAACACACTTTGCACCCGGAGCTTACGTACGTTGACGTATGTCGCCATCAAAAAGCCTAATGAACTGGAATATAAGCAGTGCTTGCACGGCGGCGAGCAGGTCCAGCGGCGTCCAAGACTCCTGGTCCGGCGAACGCAACAGCTCATTCGCTTTCGATTCTATGACCGTAAAGGCCACAAATGCGTTCTGGTCTGTTTTAGTCGAATAAATCGCACACGCGGCATATGCATCCTGGAGTGCATTTGGCATGCCGGTAACATACAAGCGTGGATGTATGAACGGTGCCTTGCCGTGGTGTAAAGTCAGTAGGGTCCAAGTAAGCGAGGATGTACTCGGCGAATCAAGGAGTGTACGAATGCCTCAAGGGCTAGCTTGGGGTAGCTAGGATATTCCCTTGAAGCCCGAAATTGCGTACCTTGCCTTCTTTGACCCACTTCTCAGGCCACGTCTTGAAGCGGTGTAGAGCGGCTTCTGTTTCTGCACGCGCCAATGTTGATCTCTTCGACTCATCAACGGCAAGGTATGTCGACTGAAGACTCGGCAATAGCTGGGCATTCGACTCGGAACTGCTCGAATGGATCCCAGTAGATGCAGATAAGGATGCCGCATCGATTTGCGGCTGCAGCGCACCTTCCCATGGTAGAGCATTTGGGTCTCGTAGCAAGTCGTCCAGCCACGGGAATTCCAACTCTGGTATGAGCATATCCGGTGCCATGCTCTTGTTGCTGGGATATGCACAAGTGATGTTCTTTTTGTCACACCTCGTGCATCTGGGCAGTTGCATGCCGCATTTCCGCTTGGCTTTTACGCATTCGCTGCATGACTTGCGTTTCGAGGCGGGCGTTGCCGTCATGACGCTTGAACTAAGAAGAAATACTAGCAGAAGATACTCGTTCAACGGCGCGACACACGTAGTAGGAGGTGGTGGACGAGGTAGGACGAGGCGGTGCGCTTGTGCTTACCCTGCCGCTGCTGAACTGCGCTAGCCAGTTACAGCGATGAGTGCCGAATGCTTAGTCAATTATGATATATGACGCCAACAGCAAGAAAATGGCTGTTCTTGGCTATTGATGAAAGATGTAGTCGCTAGCTTTGTATAGTGTCTACCCCTGGATATGTCTAGCTGTTCTGTTTGATATACATGATATATATGAATTGTAAATTAACTAGATGTTCTTCATTTCGTGGACTCAGACGCTCTTTAACTAAGTACTGCAGAGCATAGATATGGAGACGCACGTTCTACTTTACAACTCCTCAAGTATTAACTAATGGCCGCTCTGATTCTAGTCTTTGGAGTGATCTCACTGACATATATTTACGAAAGGGTCTAGCTCTGGGGAAGAAACTACTGTTGCAGCGTGAAAAGGGAAGAGAATGAACACATGATACTGAGGCAAGTGTCCATCGAGCTACAAACTTCGTAAGTTTACTTTCATCGCTCACTACGAGGATGTGAGGGATGTAGGTCGAGTCGGCTTTCATTGGCTAATCAAGCGAGACTTCGTGGCGCTACGTGTCCGGAAAAAGTCTAGCGTCACATGAGCGTCGCCGACGCGACGGGGTAAACCAAAACACGACGAGCGCGGCGTCAAAACACGCCCTCATCGTCGCCCCCCCAACCCTACACCCTTCCCTTCACTGCGCCCGCCATATTTCGCTGGCCTGGGCTTGTTCGTTCTTTTCATCGTTTTCTGTCCTGCGGGACGCTTTTCGTGACCTCCTCGCGCCGCCATGGACGACTCGCTGCTGGACTCGGACTTTGGCGACGGCGCAAGCTCTGACTTCGCACCACCTGCTAAACCAGCCAAAGCAGCAAAAGCTGTCAGAGCGAAGCCTGCAGCGCCCAAGAAGCCCGCCGGCGCCGGTAAAGGGCGTGGACGACCACCAAAGGACCCTTCTGCACCCCCCAAACCCAAAGCGAAAGCAAAGGCAGCGCCGAAGAAGAAGCGGAAAGACGACTCCGATGAGGAGAACTCAGACGTGGACTTGCACGAGGATGCTATAGATGATGATGATGACTCGTTGCTCGCCGATACCCCGCCCAAGCAGAAGAAGGCGCCCGCGGCCAAGAAATTGAGCGGCAAGCCTCTGGCGAGCATTGCAAACGAGAGCTTCGATATGATGGACGGCATAGACGATACAGTGCCGAGTGGCAAGGCGGCCGCTGGCGGCGCAAGCAGCAAGTATCAGATGGTGGGTTCCACCCGAGCAACTGTGTAGGCACAGGCTAACAATTAGGCAGCTTACGCATTTGGAACACATTATGAAGCGCCCCGATACGTACATCGGCTCCGTCGAGCGGACCTCGGACAAGATGTGGGTATACAACTCGACGACTGATGCCATGGAATTTCGCGAGGTCTCGTACGTTCCTGGTCTCTATAAGATCTTCGACGAGATCCTCGTAAACGCGGCCGACAACAAGCAGAACGATAAGAACATGAGCGAGATCCGGGTTACTCTGGACCGCGAGACGGGTGAGATCTCGGTCAAGAACGACGGCAAGGGTATTCCGATCGAGATACACAAAGAGCACGGCATCTACGTGCCCGAGATGATTTTTGGTCACCTCCTCACATCGTCCAACTATGATGACAACCAGGCAAAGATTACGGGTGGACGCAACGGTTACGGTGCCAAGCTTTGCAATGTCTTCAGCACTGAGTTCACTTTGGAAACTGTGGATTCTAAACAAAGAAGAAATACAGGCAGACGTGGACGGACAACATGAGCAAGATGGGCAAAGCCAAAATCACTGATATAAAGACTGACGATTACACGAAGGTCACTTATATTGCCGACTTTAAGAAGTTCGGTATGGCGGGCATCGACGACGACTTTGAAGCTCTCGTCAAGCGCCGGACGTATGATATGGCCGGTACCCTGCGAGGCGTCAAGGTATATCTCAACGGCGACCGCGTTAAGGTCACTAGCTTTGGCAAGTACATGGAAATGTACACCAAGGCGATTCGTCTCGAGCAGGGCAAGTCCGAGGAAGAGAAGGACGTCATCATCACTGACCGCCATGATCGTTGGGACGTCGGGTTCGCCGTCTCAGATGGATCTTTCAATCAAGTGTCGTTTGTGAACTCCATTGCCACAACTTCGGGCGGTACCCATGTCAATTTCATCGCCGACCAGATTGTTGATAAGCTACTTACTATCGTCAACAAGAAGAACAAGGGTGGTGTGAAGCTCAAGCCAGCTCAGATCAAGAACCACATCTTCCTCTTCGTCAATTGTTCAATTGTGAACCCTGCGTTCACATCGCAGACAAAGGAGCAATTGACAACTAAGTCGAGCCAATTCGGGAGCAAACCTACATTAAGCGACAAGTTCATGAAGCAAATCGAGAAAACCGAGGTCATTCAGAACATTATGCATTTCGCTCAGCAGAAGGCTGATCAGTTGCTAAAAAAGACGGACGGCAACAGGCGCAGTCGTATGAACAACTCCAAGCTTACCGACGCGAACAAGGCAGGCACCAAGGATGGGCATATGTGCACTCTGATCCTCACCGAGGGTGACTCTGCCGCCCTTTTAGCCTTGGCTGGGCGTGCGGTAGTGAATCCTGATTTCTTTGGTGTCTTTCCTCTTCGTGGTAAGCTTCTTAACGTCCGCGATGCTTCCATCGATCAAATCTCGAAAAATCAGGAAATCCAAAACATCAAAAAATTCATCGGTCTTCAGCACAAAAAGGAGTATACCGATACCAAAGGTCTTCGATACGGTCACATCATGATCATGACAGATCAAGATCACGACGGTAGTCACATTAAGGGCTTGTTGATCAACTTCTTGCAATGCCAATTTCCGAGCTTGCTCAAGATCCCCAACTTTCTCATGGAGTTCATCACTCCTATCGTTAAGGTATGGAAAGGTGACCCAAAGCATCCCCGGGGTCTGAAGAGCTTCTTCTCCATGCCTGAGTACGAAGAATGGAAAGAACAGCATCGACATGAGAAGGGCTGGGATCACAAGTACTACAAGGGGTTGGGAACCAGCGGCCCTGATGATGCCCAAATATACTTTAGAGATCTCGACACTCACATGAAAGCCTTCCATACCATGCGTGCTCAAGAAGAGGGGCTGATTGAACTCGCTTTTTCGAAAAAAAAGGCCGATGCCCGCAAGGAGTGGCTGCGAGAATTTATACCGGGCAACCATCTTGACCTCACCACGAAAGAAATCACCTATGACGATTTCGTCAATAAAGAACTCATTCTGTTCAGCATGGCGGACAACCTCCGTTCTATCCCATCGGTTATGGACGGTTTGAAACCTGGCCAGCGCAAGGTTCTTTACACCTGCTTTAGGCGAAACCTCAAAAAGGATGTCAAGGTTGTCGATCTCGCAGGTTCCGTTTCTGGTACTACCGATTACGCCTATGGTGAGGCGTCTATGCAAGGAACTATCGTCGGTCTCGCCCAGAACTTTGTTGGCTCCAACAATATCAATTGCCTAGAACCTAGTGGTAGTTTTGGATCGCGACTTCAAGGTGGTCAGGATGCCGCCAGCGCCAGGTACATCTATACTCGTCTGTCACCTTTCGCTCGGCGTATCTTCCATCCGCACGACGATGCTCTCCTCAAGTACGGTGAATCAGACGGAAACAAGATCGAACCTGAGATGTACGTTCCCATCTTACCCATGGTTCTCGTGAATGGTGCAGATGGTATTGGCACTGGTTGGAGTTCCACCATCCCCAACTACAACCCTCTCGAAATCGTAGAGAATCTGAGGATTCGCATGCAAGATGGCAGCTCGAAAGAGGACATGAAGCCAATGGTTCCCTGGTTTCGTGGTTTCACTGGTCGAACTGAGGATATCGGCAACGATCGCTACAAGTTCACTGGTATCATCCGAGAGACTGGCGATAATGAGGTCGAGATTACTGAATTACCTGTTCGTTATTGGTCGCAGGATTTCAAGGAGAAACTTGAAGACATCATCAAAGCAGAAAAAGTGCCGTCTATCATCAAGGACTACACCGACTACAACACACCAGACAAGGTCCATTTCATCATCAAAATGGAAGATAAGCACATGCACGCCGCTCGAGCAAAAGGGTTTGAGGAGACCTTCAAACTCTATAAGACCATGGCTACATCTAACTTAGTGGCTTTTGATGCCCACGGCCGCATTCACAAATATGCGACCCCGCTCGACATCATGGAGGAGTTCTACCACATTCGTCTAAGATATTACGAAAAGCGCAAAGTATGTACACATTCCGAAATGATTAAATAGTTCCTAACGTACTGCAGACACATCAACTTGAAGAACTAGACAAAGACCTCAAGAAATTGACCAACCAAGCCCGATTCATCCAGATGATCATCGACGGCAAGCTTGTTGTGTCTAAAAAGAAAAAGGCTGTGCTTGTCGAAGAGCTGAAGAAGCTTGGGTTCACGCCATTCCCGAAGGTTGCAGATGCGAAGAAGGCTGGCGAGCAAAGAAGACGCACAGGAGGATGATGATGAATCCGAGCGTGATGTTGGCGCAGGCGATTATGACTACCTCCTTGGCGTAAGTGCAGATGTGCGGCGATGCATTGTCAACAGTATCTAACGCATTATAGATGGCCATTTGGTCGCTCACCCAAGAACGTGTAGAGAAGCTCCACCGGCAGATTGGCGACAAGGAGTTGGAAATTGACGATCTCACAAAGCTGTCACCGAAGGACATTTGGACCACAGATCTGGATGCCTTTGTTGGAGAGTGGAACCTCCAGCTCGAGGACGAAGACAAGCGTAAGAAGAAGATCGCCCACATGGGTCGCCGTGCATCTCAGAAGCTTGGTATTGGTGCCTCCAAAGGTGGTAAGCGCAAGAAGAAGAGGGCAGATGATGACTCTGACTCTGACGAATTTTCCGACTATGGCCCTGCTAAGAAGAAGGCCAAGCCGAAGACCGGAGGCCTCCTCAGTTATCTAAAGAAGGAACCCGAGGAACCTAAGAAGACGAGTACGACGGCAGCTTCGAAGCCCAGTGCTCCTGCGACAAAGCAATCCAGCTTGCTCTCCCATCTGAACAAGGACACGCCGCCTGTCGCACCGGAGCCAGACCCAATGGACATTGACGACCTGGCGCCTGCACCCGCTCCAGCGGCTGCTTCGAGACGTGGGCGAGCTGCTGGCACAAAGAACACCAAGAAGCCGACACCTATTGATGTCGACTCAGAATCAGATTCTGATGTCTTTGCGGCCGTCGCCAAGGAGACTGTGAAGAGGAAACCTGCCGAGACCATCACTAATGGCAGAACAGCCCGTGGCGCCACCAAGAAGGCCACGAACTACGCAGTTGACAAGGACAGCGATAGCGACATGGATGATGATGACTTCGATGTCAGCACCATGGTGAAGACCATCGGTGGCAGCGGCAATGATCGTCCGTTATTCAATGCTACCGCCGCTCGTCTTAGCAGCGCACGTCCCGGTAGTGGTGCGGGAGAGCTACATCGAAAGTCATTGGTCGTGCTGGTGCACATAAACCGAGCCTTCTTGATGATAACGATGATATGGATGAGACGAACTATGAGGCTCTTGTGCCCCAGCCTTCCCCAGAGAAGCGCAACGTTGACACGCTTGACACCGATGACGAAGACGATTTAATGCTCAGCGTCAAGAAGGCACCCGTGAAGGCCGTTCCTAAAGCCAAGGCTGCTGCAAAAGCGAAGGCTCCTGCGGCTTCCACCGTCGTAGTGAAGAAGACGACGGCACTTAGCCCCGCTGCAAAGGCATATGCCGCTCGCTTGGGCAAGACCAAAGATCTCGCAGTTCCCAAGCCCGCGACCAAAGCCAAGAAGCCCGTTTCCCTTGACTCAGACGACGATGCCGACGAGACGGTGGACGACGCAGACAAACTGGTCAATGACATCCTCTCTGACGATGAGGACGACGAACCCGTTGCGAAGCCCAAACCCGCTGCTGCGCGTCCAGGTCGAAGGGCAGCAGCTAAACCGGCGAAGTATGTGGTGAGCGAGGATGAAGAAGAGAGCGAGGAGCCGAGTGAGGCGAGCTTTGACGACGATAGCGAGTAAGTGTTCCGTCGAGCTTGGTTCTGAGATCGGCGTTTGGGGGACGCGGGAGATACCCGGGCTTGTATGGTGCTGGGGGCGTTTGATATCGGCTATGGCTATGGCGTGGCATTCTTGTTTCTTCCGTTACGTTCGATCGTTACGTCACTGGATTGAATGCCGCCTCGGTTATGGATGGGATGGGGGATTGGCGTTTTGGGCAATTCACGCGTTCTCGTGCTTTAGCACTGTAATACTAGCGAGTACCGTCTTAAAGGAATATAACGGCCACGTTGCTTTGTACAAATGACTTGACTGGGCGAGACGAAAGCGTGTTTGATTAAAGTGATGATATATGCCGCCCATCTCAGACAACTGCTCTGTACAGAATGAAGTAGATAGGTCCAGAGGAAGCACGATTCATCCTCATAACGAGACAAAAATTTCGTCTCCGCAGGTATCAAATCTATCGCGAGTCTAATCAACGAGCTTATATACCATAGCACCCACCTTTCCACCCTCCACCCTGAACTCCACAAGCCAAACCACACTCAGCCCCCAATTTCCCGCCACCCCTCTCCACCCCAAGTTCCAGCCTACAACCAGGGCCTACCCGCTCCAAGCGCGCCCGCACTACGACCGCTCCATCGACAGACCTAAACTGATCGCTCGGCTTAGTTATGTCTTCTAGCCTAGCGCGGGAGGGACCGAGGGGAAAGAGGAAACGCAAACGAGGCGCTACGATGACCGGTCTAGGGAGCGTGTGGAAGGAAATGGCTAGGGAGGAGCGTAGCGTGCGAACAGCGGGTGGCGCTGAGCTCCGCGTTGTGCGACGAGGTGCGTTGGCTGTAGCTTAGTAGGGCGGGTGGTAGGGAAGTGCGTTACGGGTGGAGGAAATGAAAGAGGGGGGATACAAAGGGCTCCTTGTGAGAAAGAAGGCATTATGACTGTGATCCTGCTCTGTTCGTTCTTTTTTTTCTTCTCGTGGGATACGTATTTGTTGTTTGAATCGAAAGACTTCTGTCGATATGGCTCTGAAATTGGTTAAGTGCGAACGATAGTTCGTGAACCCCCTTGTGCCACGTCTCCTCTCCGGATGAGCCTCGCACAAGAGCGGCTGTCAAGGAGCTGTCAGCCATTCACCTGGTTCTTGCGCTACGATCTTTGTTCCACTCGTCTTGCTTGCCGAGACGGATCGCGAATGAAGGCCCCAGGCACGGCAAGCGTTTCCGCATTGAATGCGCTACGGTGGTCCGCACCGATCGATGAGTGCGGGGGGAGCTAGTGGATAGCAGGAGGTTGTGGGGTGATACCAGAAGGAGATTGGAACTAGAGAGGAGGAGGCGAGGGCTTTGGGTAGATGTGAAGTCAGTTAGTGAAGAATTGGTATACGTGACAGAAGGCGGATCAGCATGCGGGTTAGAGACTAGTAGCTATCACCGAGAAGGGGAGAGGATTGATGTGATCCACAACATACATATCAGGGCAATAGACAATAAACTCCAGAGTCGCTAGCCGCTAAACTGTTCGCCATCTCTTAGTGCATCGTTCTGGTCGTGCAGACCACCTCGAGCGGCGCGAGCCGTCTCACTCCACAACCTCCCCATCACTCTTCTCGAACAGCGCACGATCAGGAACAGGGAAAGCGATAGCAAGGTGCTAAAAGCAAGTGCGGTGCACCCAAAGATCAAGCTAGTTCTTCCCATTCGCCTGTGCGACCTGTCAGCCTATTGCTCGTAACAACGCTCGAGTTCAACCGTCTGTCCAACGCACTCAAAAGCGCCACAAAGCTTGATTGCATCACAGAACCTGCAAGCCCAAAATTACCAGGAGACTGTCCAACATTATCCTCGACGTAGCGCAGTCTTCGTCATTTGTGTCGAAGCTTGTACAAACACCGTGCCGGCCTCGACTCTGTGTAAGCGGATACGCAGGTATGCTACAGAGCTGAATATGAGGTATCGTGGAAAGCATGGCTAGGTTGGGAAGCGTGGCGAAAGTGCTGTTGTCAAGGTTCCAATATCGGCCTTCCGTACACGTTGTGCGGGTGGAAAGCTACAGTGACAGGGTGGTAGTACGTAGGCAGCTGCGAATACGAATCGGGTGCGACGAGGGCGTGAGAACGCTATCTAATGCTTCTTCTGGAATGTTCGTGTTCGAGAAGGATGTAACGCAATCTGGCGCGGCATGCGGAGATTTTGACAAGCTGGTCGTACTGTATGCCGCGACACAAGGCTGTGCCTCGAAGGTGGGGTCGCCCAAAAGACGTCGTACTCGAGCTGGGAGTGTTGTGAGTGAGTTTGGCTTCGTATGTGTAGCATAGGGTCGTGACTCTAGCTAATGTGGAAATGATTACGCATGCGATATATGTGCCTCAAGTCCGTCCTCAGGCATTGAAGGCAACACGAAGAGTGGTCAGATACGTTAGGGGATCTTCCTGCAGCCAGTCTGATGAGAGACGAATAAAGTGTGGGAGTTTGCTTTCCAATGACGAATGTTGGCGGCAGTGCTCGTGGCACAGACGATGGTATACGATCGCACTTAGTCTACCGTCGGCACGCTGCGGCGAGCAGTCGATTTCAGGTACCTGGTATTCGATAGCGGCGGAGCTAGCGAGGAACGGATAGCTCCATGCCACGGAATTTTGCGTCGAAGACGAACTCTAGAGCGTCGATGAGCTTCTGCAGCTAGCCAACTTCGTCATGAGCCGCTCGAGCCGAAGAGCTTGCGTATTGGTGCTATCGTGTATCTTACTTGGCGCGTTCCACGGGTACTATGGTGCTCGCTTCGAATATCCTCGCAATACCGTCGTCGTCGCTGTGCTCAAAGTCTCTTCCTAATCGCCTGCCTACGTTGGCGTCCTCAGTCTGCCACACAGTAGGCGACACTGCAGCGGACGGAAGCCATAGGAAATTTCTCCATGTTGCGTGCACTTGTGAGTGACTACGGCTCGGAAGCATACATCAGATCTTGACAGCTGTGTTGTACTGGTTAGGTTGGACAGACGCACCGTACAGCCGGCCGTGGACGCTGCTGTTCAGATGTCGCTCAGTCGTGTCGGGGTTGAAAGGCGTCTCCATGGTCTGAAACAGAACAAATGAACTGAGATACTAACCAGTGTTTGCTGCCGCGTGCTGGAAAGAAAAGCCATGATCCTAGAAATCTCGCTCAACATGTTGTAGCTGTGCATAGTGCAGCCTTCATATGTCTTTCACACGGTAGTCGCCTGTAAGTGGACAGCCGTGAGGTGGAGTGGGGTAGTGCTACCCAACCCAGGATCACCTTGCCTGAAGGGTCCGTCCATCTAGTGCGATGAATCTGTGTAGCTATTGCAGACATAGAAGGAATCTGATGAGCTCATGGAAGCGAGGCATAGTGGATTGATGACGGCGCTTGTCCTGTTAAGTATAGCTCATTTCAACGTGCTCGCGTATTTGGAATGAAAGGCGCAAGCACTCAGTGTTGCTGACCGTAGTCGAATTACCACACGTGACATCCTTCCGCCGTCATCATAATCTTGCATGAGACAGCCGCAATTCTCGGGCAGTCAACAACAGCAGCGGCGTCATGTGCTCCACTTCCTTTCAGGACGTTGAGCGGATGACCTCCAACCTCAAACATATCCCAATGAATTCACTGAGAGCAAGTCAAATAGAGTTCAATCCAGCACCTCCCTTGACCGGACGAGGAGGGGCGGTGTGTCGAATCGCCCACCGCCGGGCGAGTGCATCGACAGCAGCGCCATAGATGGCTTCTGGCAGCCCACATGACGACGCCGAAGGCGGTAGATCTCGTCCATTAGCATCATCTTTGGCGACTTGCACCTCCTGGCTCCATATCATTGCTCAGGTTTCATCACTCACAGTTGTTCCAGAACAAGGGGGAAGCGGTGCCTAGCACACTGCTCTGTCGACATGCCGCAAAGTGGGGACAACGAAAAAGCAGCCCGTCTCAGGACCCACTACTTAGTTTTGGGCGCTCATCCAGAGGGCGCCCAGAGTGAAACAGAAACGCCGCTTTTACGGACGGTCTGCCACGACTCTTCGCTCCTGAACGTCCGGTGAAGCACGGCCCTGGATTTATACTCGCCGTCACGACATAGCCGTGAATAGGCTTGCAGCTGAAGACGCCACGTAGAGCTGCCATAAGTAAAGAAAAGGGAGCAAAAGTTTATCTCCTAAACGTGCTGTTTATTATTGCGGTGATGTGACTGTTTACCGTTCCCAAACGGGCAAGCAATCAGCCAGGACAGGGGCTTCGAGTATCCTTCCCGTGACGCTTGAGTCCCCGGAAAGCGCCTCACCGACAAATTCAGGACCAACCAATTTTGCAACCGGGTTCGCAAAGGCGCAGGCAACCGGAAGGCGCATGTTGCAAGGAATCATGCAACCACGTTTGCCAGTGCGGGACCAGCCAAGGTAGGTACGTGCGCTTGTGCTCGCGGGTCGCTGCAGGCAGACAGCGTACCGGCTCGCCTTTCACACGCGGTACATATGGGAAGAATGGATGCGCCCACTCGTACGGCGAATGCTAGAGACGAGGTGGCAAGTTTTCTGCTATGCCGTAATGCTTGTGCTGTATGCGCTTGGGTTCTTCCTTCAGCTCTCCTGACGGCTGACGGGAAGGTCGAAGATGCTCCCGTTGTGGCTTCTCCCAAGCTTGGGATGCCAAACTCAGCTTTGAAGCATACCGGAAAGCTATGATCAACAGACGTGGCCTGTAGGGCTATGGCTGAGTCGAACACTGAACTTGCGAGCTGTGACGCCTTCGGATGGCCTTCGTGTCTCTGAAATTGTTTTGACGCGGCCGTTGAGGACAAAGAATGCCTTTGGGAGCCGCGAAGTAAATGCAGGGTTCATGGCAGCAGGGCGTTTGATGCCGTGAAACGAGGTCCTCGATGCCTCCCCGGCTACTGGGTGCTCGTTCAGTCTTGCCGTAATCAGACATCAATGTTGGATCCAATGACAGAATAAATCCCTCGCGTTTTATGGAGTTATGCAGAGCGTACTCTGAAACCACAAATATTCGCTTCTCCATACTATGCGAGCGTCTGCAGAAGCTTGGACTACATCGGTGCCATGCTGTCGGGAGGGAAGCAGCTAGTGGCTGACGGAATAATACAAGAGAACGACCCAGCAGCCGAGCCTAGGGCTAATCTAATATCCCATCGTTAGCTTTTGCCCTGCTTCATCCATCCCATTTGGGTTGCCGTTCGCCAAGCTCCATTCGACTGACAGGGCATACAGACATACTCTAACAGCACTGAGAGCTTGAGGCCTTCGTTGGTAAAGGCGGCCGCTCACTAGAGTCGCTTCATTCTTGACGTGTGTCTTAGTGTCGTCAATACCCCATAGCCAACAATCTACTGGTCAAGCCGATCTGAACAATCCGTTGGACATCAAGCGAGAACGAGACTTATCGCCACGGGAAGCTTCCGTTTGTCTGACGACCACTTCTAGCTTAGGTTCCTTCTGTATCGCGGTCTGATACCTCTGGCGAAAGAGCGAAAACTCATCAGGCCCTTCTCCGATACCTTGACCATCAGGAGCATAATGTAAGTGTCAACATCAGTATTTTAAAGCGCGCCAAACACTTACAGACAAAGAGCAGATCCTGTGACTCGCGGTTTGGGCAGTGTAGTCAGCGATATCGCTTGCGCGTATAAGCTGTCCATCTCGTCCTCGTGGTCAACGTGCAAACGCTCCTGAGACCGACCTCTTCTCTTTCGACCACTACCCAAGCCTCCCAGTGCCCAAACCACACCACATCGTTCCACAGCAGCCTAGTTCACCTCCTGTACCAGTCTTTGCTTCAAGTCCATCTTGACGCGTACGCCGCGACAAGGCTCAAAGCTCATAGACGCGCACAAGTCTCAGAAACCAGGCTCTCGCGTCGAGCCATGAAGATCCACTCTTTGCTCAACCCATTCTGTAGCGACCGAAATGGCTATCGTAGCTCAGAATCCCCGACACCATCATCCATGCCGCGTCCAGCGGCGTCGTATCCGCCGATGCCAAAACGGAAAAAGATCCCAAAAGACGCGCCCGTCTTTTCAGAAGGCACGAAGATAGTTGGCCACCTCAACTATCCTCCATACGAAGCTGGAGATGACGTAGAGCTCGCCGAACAGCATCGAAGATTCCAAATATATCCCATGGGGGAAATACAGAGGAAAGGAGCACGACACATCCCCTACAACAGCGACAAGAAGGACTTTCTTGAGAAGACAGGTCGAGAGGCTTTTGAAAGTATGTTGATAGTCCGTAGAGTGCAGTGTGTCGCTAACCATTCAACAGTGTTCCAATACACGTTTTGCGTTCCCGGCGACGAAAAAGAGTATATCGTTGTGTGGGACTACAACGTTGGCTTGGTGCGCATGACGCCGTTCTTCAAGTCGCTGAAGCACTCAAAGGTTGGTCAAAGTCTGTTGTTACAATGTCCAAGTACTGAGCATCATAGACCATTCCTGCAAAAGCTTTGAAGGAGAACTCAGGCCTTAAGGACATAAGTTATAGCATTACCGGAGGGGCCCTAGTTTGTCAGGGTAGGTAATTCTGCGATGTATCAGAGTTCTCGCTCACTATCTTAGGATATTGGATGCCCTACCAGGCTGCCAAAGCCATAGCTGCGACATTCTGCTACCACATTCGCTGGGCTCTTACGCCCGTATTCGGGAACGACTTCCCTTCAACCTGCTATCATCCAGATGATCCGAGATACGGGAAGTTCGTCATCGATCCTGAAGTCGTGCAGGAATGCATAGAGGAAACGAATCGCTTCAAAGAAGAGGGCGCCGACTACAAGATTGCACGTCCGCGAGAATGGACGATGCCGTTCACACCGCAGCACACACCGCAAGTTCAAAACCTGCCTTCGCCGTGGGCTCCCAAATCGCAACCTCCAAGGCAGTCGGAGGAGAGTGGATACTGTACGGACGATCGAATCGGGAAGTCGAACTTCTCGCCACAAGTATCCCCGCGCAGCTCACCATGGATGTCTGTCGACGGATCAAAGTCTCCGTCTTCATCACCGATCGTCCACTCTCCGACTTTTGATCGGACGATAGAAAACCTCCCACCTATTCGTCAGATGCTACCAACCTCGGTGCCCTTAGGCTACTATGATGAGCAACTCCATGCGAAAAGAAACCATTCGAACCTTATTCGCACCGAGTATGCGTTCAGGGAAGCAAATATTCACCCCTCCGTCACATCGACCCCTAATGTCACGGCGTACACTGGGTATTCAATCAGGGAAGCGAACGTGCCTCATTATGTGACTTCCAACCCCCACATGATGATGAATCACGGATCGAGCGGCCTAGGAAATGGTATTCGTAGCAGGGACGATTTTGACGCAGCTGATATTCTTGTGCAGCTTAGTTCGAATGACCAGACGCTTCCTCCCCCAAAGCGAACATGCCGGGGTCCACGATACTGAGCCAGGGTTATCATTGAGTGCACGTCTATGCGCGGGTCGATCAAACAATTGGCGACCTTTTCCTTTAGCATATTTGCAGGTCGGGTCTTTTCTTAAGCATCGCATGAACTCAGGTACTTTAAACACTCAGATTGTTGGTCGTATGCATTCGGTCTCACTGGTGGCGTCTCACATTCCTTTGAGCATCGTCGTCATCTGCAGTCTTGTGAGTTTTGAGCACCATAGTTCACTTGCTGCAGCAAGTTTAGCTAGTGGTGATAGCATTTGCATAAGCACATCATATCGTACGAGCGTGTTGGGTGTCTGCTTTGATGGGAGGGGATGTAATAATGATATTTCATGCTCATCAACCGAACGTACCAGCTTCGCACACGATGCTCTCTCTAAACCTTCGACTGCCCCTTGATCTGAGCCATCTTCTTCCTCGTCCCTTCAATAACGCGCTCCTCATTCCAGATGTATGTCACACTCTCATGCTTGACCACTTCAGCAGCCCACTTCGAGAAATTAGGCAGTGCATCCAGTCCCTCCTTAACCGACGCCGGCACAAGCCCATGCTTCGCAAACGCATAGAGCCGCACAATGAACGGCGCGACAATCGCCTCCGCGAACGTCAACCTGCTGCTTCCCCCAAAGAACGGCGCCGCATCCTTGAGTAGCGGCTCAATCTCCTTAGTTACGACGTCAACCAGCTCTTTCGACAGCTTTTCCTTCTCTTCATCAGAGTCTTGGAACGCGATCTTGAAGTAGTAGCTTCCCGCTTTGGTGCTCCACGTGTCGGTGAAGAAGTTGATGCGCGCCCGCTTCAAGGCGTTGTCGACGGAGTTCGAAGGAGGGAGGAGGTGCGAGGGGTAGGCGTCGGCGAGGAATTGGGCGACGATGGCGGATTCGGTGAGGATCTCGCCGTTGAAGTTGATGGATGGGACGAGGCCGCGCTGAAAGGGGGAAAGGATTAGGAAAATTCTTTCTGCGGCTTTGTACGACAGGGGCTATTGTGCGGAAGGTGGGGTGCGGATGTTCGAGTTGGGGAAAGAGCGATGGCCAGTCCTTTTTCTTACAATCGCTTTCCAGCGCCCGTAGATTGAGAGTTTGGAGAACTCACCGGGTTGACTTCCAAGTACCATGGCTCCCTGGGCTTCAAGAGATCGATGATGACCTCTTCGTATGGCAAGCCTAGTTCCTTGATGGTGATGTGCGCCCGGTGCGCAAATGGGCAGCCATGGTTGGTGTAGAGGGTGATCTTGGGCGTGTCTTCATTTACGGCCGCCATGTTGCAGGGTTATTGCTTGATCTGCCGTGTATTTCAGAGTACGTAGAGCGTCAACAACTTCTGTTGCAGTAGTACAAAGTAGTCGATGAGGTTACCCAGTCAATGTCAATCACAAGAGCTCTTTATGTGCAGACTTTCTAAACCAACTCCAGAGGGGGACAGAAAATGCGGGGCATTCTGATTATAAATGCAATGCTCTACGAGATTGCGTCAACTGCGAAGGAGCTCACATAATTTAGGGGAGGAGTCTATGGGCTGTCGGTGATACGACGCAGGGCTCGCTTCCCCGCAGTAGTTTACTAAAGTGACATCTGATCTGAGGCACAGTCTTGCGGACCAATATTGATCCGATGATGGTGCAAAACTAAACAACCGGACGAATAATAGTTGCATATGTATTTAGTGAATTTCAAGTAATGGCATGTTGCCTGGGTATCTTCAAAGTCCAACCTAAACGCCAGGATGCTCGATGAACGCTCCGTCCTTGACCCTTGAGAGTTTGCTACTCTGGGGTCCATACATCACACGTGCAGATTAGCCCCTAGCATTCAGTCTGGACCAATGTAACTGCTTGAGCAGCATTTCTGCTTCACCAGTCATCCTGCTGCTTCCTAGACCGCCTCTTCTCATTCCTCTTCCTTCGCTTCTCCTCTCGCTCTCTCTCCTCTTCCTCTCTCCGCTTATCCAATCTCTTATCGAGATCCAAATCCTCTACCTGCGCCGCCTCCTTCCGCTTGCGGCTCAGATACCTTAATCGCTCTCTGACATCCTCCAACGTTGCCCTCTTCACGTCCATTGACTGCCCCGTATTCGACAAATGCTGCTTCGAGTTCAAATGCTCGACATAACTTATATGGTCTCGCCAAGTCATGTCGCAAGCCTCGCAGAAGAAGCCCGCTGATTTCCCACGCTTGCCGACGCCAGACCCAGCAGGCACGAGCATCGTCTTGCCGATCAGGCTCGCCACGTCGACGCGGGATGTGCGGGCTTCGGTCATTTTGAGGTCTTCGGGCGTGGAGGCGCGGCGACGGTAGGACCGGCCTTCCTGCTTGGCTTCGTAGCGGGCTTTGCCCTCTTCGCGCTCGCGCTGTTCTCGCTCCTTCGCGAGGGCCGCATATTTCTCTCGGTCGTAGGTCTTGCGGAAATCTGTGTCGCCTCCGCCTCCGCCCTGGGCCCCATAGGCACCGGATTTCTTGTCCATGTTGGGATCTGAATGCGTGTGCGCGACGACGAATCGAGGATGCAAAAGAACCGGTCTCTAGGGCGCGCCGAGATGTAGCCAAAACGGATAAGGTGGAGGTAAGAGCCGATGAGTACAGGTTTTCTGTTTATGAATAGGCAAGTGAGCGTATAGCACGGGGCTTTATCAGAGGCTCAAGAGGTCGAAGTGACGCAGGTTGCAGGTAAACTTTAGAAAAGTATAATGAGAGCTATGGTAGAGACGCCGAGGATTGGCCGAGAGCTAAGCCGTTTATAGCTGGGTTGGATGGTGACAATAGACGTCACACGTAACGCTCTCTTGCACTTGAGGGAGAGATTGATGCGTGTGAGATTGTAGATATGCAGCTCTTGGCTGCTCAAATGTCCATGAGATGATACTCTCCAGTCATGGCGAGCGTCTGTTCCATATGATTCAAATTGCAAATCCATATGGGAACACGTATCCCATCAAAGCTCTACTTCATAGTTGATATAACTTCATAGGTATTGGCTTGCTATTTATATGTCTCTGATAATACTATTCTCCACGTTCAGAGGTATGTACCAGGCGCAGGAAAGAAGAGAAATCCTACAACTCCATGCTATGCTTGATGCGCGTAAGCAAAAGAACCGCCAACGACCTTGCAGCGCAGAAAATCGCTTGCAGCGGGTGGGGATAGAACGCCGTTTGTATGCTAGTCGTGAAAGTCGTTCGCTTCGTGTTGAAAAGATGACGTGGAAGAGAGGGAACGCAAAACGCCCGTATTACAGTCTGCTGGAGCTTGCCAGTCTGGGTCGCAACCTGTGCGTGTCCAAGATTGACCCAACGCAGACTGACGGCAGGCCAACGGCCATGGTTTGGGCCTATCAAGTCAGTGTGTTCAATACCCAGGAAACATGCTCGGCGGCCGAGGGTATCCTCCACCGATGGGCGGGGTCGGTGCAGCTGGCGGCCCACGCACTCGCCCAAGAGCTGCGTGCATCGGCGGCTCCTCACGATATCTTCCTCTCTCCGGTGGCGCTAGAGAGCTGTCCCGCCTCTTCTTTCTCTCCTTCTTCTCTTTAGCCAGCCGCGAGTGATCCACGAAGCCTCTATCCGCGTAGCCCGCCGCGGCAAATGGAGGCTCCACGACTCGCGGCGACGTTTCATTCGGTAGTTTCAACTGGACCAAGCCGTAGAAGTAGTCGAGCACGTCTGGATAGCGGAGAACGGAGGCACGCCAGTCGGCATCGATGCCCCGCTTCAACTCGGCATGCGCTTCGGCGATCTGGCGCTGCAGGTTCTCGACGTACATGGGGTGTATCGGCGGGTGGCCCGAGTACTGCATGTAGATGCTGTAGTTGGGGAGCGTGGCGAGGTAGGCCGAGTGCTGGGCCTTTCGGGTCGACGTGAGGCGTTCGAACTGGTTCAGGATATGCTGGCGCGCGTGCGAAATGACCCAGTCGCTGAGCGCAGTGAGTGACCGTCTGCTACGAGGAGATGTGAGAACACGCACCGTATCTTGGTCAGCGTCTCCTCCATGGCGCGCTGCTCGGCCTGCTTGACCGCAATCTGCAGGCGTTCCGACTCGCAGGGACACTCGGGGAAAGCTGGAGCATTGCAGATAGCGCAATTCGGAGCCGCATCCATCTCAGCACGTAGTCTCATTCAGTCGCTGCTGGCATTATTACCGAACATCCAGTGGGCGGTTGCGGTGTCTCCAGTTGGGGTGGTGGGGTCGCGAGAGGGGCAGCCGGTGCGGCGTGCAGTGAGGCTTCGGGTGCTTCTGAGCTGTTTCACAGCGATGGAGCTCGAGGCGATTCGCAGGGCCCTTAAACAGAGCAGAGGCGGTGACCGAGTACATGATACATGATGCTGTGGACACTGCACGCCTGCAGGAAGTGGCTAGCTTTGCGGGTATTGGGCCATTGGACAACTGGGCGATGCGTGCGTGATGCGCTGGCAGTCGTCGCTAGCCCGCGCGGAATCTCGCGGGCTGCCATGTCCGCAAGCTCCAACGGCGGGCAGACCACGACGGCAATCCATGGTTCTGCTGCGCGGGAGGGTATACGGGATGGAATATCATGGTTCGTAGCTCCCCGTGGGGGCGCAGCTGATGCTGTGGCCGTTGAGCGGGCGCGGCGGGGGTGGTTGGAGCGAGGTGGGAAACTCACATCAAGACACACTACACCTCTGCATCCATCATCCACCCCCGGAGAACCAGCCAATAGATGGGTGCATGCTGGTACTGTACGAAATTCCACCTGGCGTCGCGAGCAAGGAGGAGGCTTCGGACGCACAGCGCGCACCAGCCCTCTTATAGCGTACTGTCAACAGCTTCAGGCATCAACGTTTCGCAAACCAAGCCACATTGCTTCTTCCAGGAGGTCTTTCTATGATCCCGAGTCCTTCTCCCTCATACTTGACACTGCCTGTTTGCCGCTCCGGTATGGCAGGCTACACTATCATCGAGCGTCTCCCCGAGGAATTGCGCCAACTCGCCCTCTTCTACTGCACTTCATCAGCCATCCTGAATCTATGCCTTACTTCCAAGGCCCTACACAGTGTTTGCGTAAGCGCTTATTATTCAAGCATCGTTCCAGGATGCTCATGATTTAAGCAGATCCACTATCTCTTCCATAACATCGATCTGAGTATCCACAACAATGAAGAATGGCGTCGACATAATCTTCAGCTCCACGTAAAAGTACCCCCCGACCACCTCAGATGTGCTCTGCATGGGGAAACCATGACACTCAGGCAGAACAGCTTGATAGAGCTGCTCTCTAGAAGACCTCGTCTTGTCTTTGACACGCGGGTGCTGCGATGGACTCTGACCAGCATCGATTGTCCTCCCCTCCATTTGTCCCCTTCTATGTCAACGCCTCACTCACTTGCTCGAGACAAGTTTAATTTCGGCAGCCGTATGTTGTTGGTGACATAGGACGCAATGTTTTCTAATCATTTTAGACATCCTTTGGAGGACTTTCGGATGTTTCAACAGGCTTACGGAGATAGACCTTGCCTTCATGACGTGCGTTCGCCCATATTTTTTTTCTTCAGTGTACCATCAACTTCTTGGACTGCGTTTCCGTATGCACTGCGTATTTCATGATCCCTCAAGATGTACTAATACACAGCAAGTGGCACACGCGAGATCGCTGTTCCACCTACATCACTCTTCGCTGCAGTGACAGCCGTTAGCCTCAGCGGAACAGTATCGTACAGGCTATTATCCACCATCCTCTCAAACATCGAGCCTTCAACCCTCCGCCATCTCCGTTTCAACAACCTCCAGACATTTTCCGAACCTCTTAAACACTTACGCCGACAAGTGGTCATCGCACATCGTTGTGCAAGACCCGGTCCCGCATATGGTTACCTGAGAAAATGGACAGGCCGATGCTCGACGCTGCAAAGCTTCCACTATCTCTCGACTGCTCTGGTATCCGCCAATGTTCCGCGTGTAGCACCTAGCCTTAGGAGCAAGCTGGTAGCAGACGAGAACAATCGCTATGCCGAAGTTGCCTCTTTCATCGGCTCTGTCAGACCAACGCTTCGCGAGCTCCTATTCGAACATGGCCCTGACAACAATTACTTCACCATGTTTGTAATGACACTTCCGAATAACAATAGCCGAACGGATCCGTTACCGATGGACGTCTTCTTCAACACGCACGTTTTCCCAGTACTCACCTCAGCATGGCCGCGACTGAGAAGCATGGTAGTCAGAGGAATAGGTCACTGGATTTCGGTCGATCCTTGGAAAGCAGAAGCTACGCCCGAAGATCACAATTGGCTGCATAGCAAAACTGCCGAGTTTCGTCGCAGTGCAATTGCACTTCATGAGGCGGTACCTGAAGGTTGCAAGGTTGTTGTGGAGGACGAGGCCAGTCGCCCTTTCTATCGACTACAGGACGACTCGAAGATAGCCTGGAGGGGAGACCTCAATGGGGATTAATTGCGGCGCTCGAATTAATGGTGGAATCTTTGTCTAAGAGGAGTTTTGTATTTGGCTGGTTTGGACGCGCTTTTCAAGCAGAGCAGAACGCGTTACGGTCATGCTACAACGTGCACCTATCCGTGTTTGGTGAGCACCTCCTCTTTGTATACTTTGACTCTTAGGCTTTCTACTTGTCGGATGAGGCCGACGTTAAGTTCGGGCCGTCTTCTTACGGGATGGTAATGCTAGCCGGAGTGGTATGGGGAGGGAAGGATTAACTTGATGTAATTGCCATGTACCAGATGGTGTGAGTGTAGTATGTTCAACCTTGGGAATTGCCGCTGAAACCACAACATTCATTTTCAATTTTCGAAAACTGTTCATGCTCATGACGTCGACTTTACACTACTCATGCTTCAATTTTGGAATTCTGATTGTCCCCCAGCTCTTCTCACAGGTAGCACAGTCGCTGACAAATGCTTGGGGCTGGTGTTGAACTTCGGTATCAGTTCCACTACGCCGATAGTGCCGATCTTCATCGTAGTCCCATCTCGTCAAGCCACGAGTACTGTTCTTTCAACTAGAAAAATATGCTATGATGTCTGCTAAAAAGTCATATGCGCAGTCGCAGTGCACCTAGATAAGAACTGTGACCCCTCATGCTACACAATGGCGGAGCCGCTGACCCCGCCAACTCCACATGAGGCCGCTCAATCGCGGCCGAACTCGATCGCTTTCCCAATATCACTACTAACATATTATCAAAGCACGTCCCGACTGAACAAAATGACCGAAAGCTCCAAAACTAAGCCTGACGGCGATGTCATCGCAAACATCAACTATTTCCCCGCAACCGGAATCCCCATACCCACATCCTCCTGGAAGCGCCGCTACCTCGGCGTCAGCGACACATACACCCGCCCCATGACTGTACACGATGCGCGTCAGACATCCAAGACCTTCATGCTGGACACCCACGGCTTCCAACTCGTGAAGCTGCCGCCTAAGGAACGAGTCACAGCCGCTTCTGACGAAGAAACCATCAAGCGCACATACTACCCCGAAATAGAGGAGCTGGTGAAGACCCTGTATGAAGACCACATAGTGATTCAAGTATGGAGAAAACATTACTGAATGAATGAATCAAGGACAGGCGCCTCAACAGCCTTCATCTTCAACCACGTCATCCGCGCGCACTCCGCACCCTCGGACAAAGGCGTCCTCGACGCCAAAGGCCGCTGGCAAGACATTCCCTCCGGCCACGCACACGTCGACTACTCGGGCGACCCTGCACATATAGCCGCCACGCAGCTCGAGATCAGCCTCCCGCCTCATGTCTCTGCGCTGTATAGCACGAGCACGCGCTTCGCGTACCTTGGCGCTTGGCGCCCTCTTTCGACCATCCAGAGAGATCCGCTGGCTGTGTGCGACGCTACGAGCGTGCCGGACGAGGACTATCAGGTCAGGCTGAGGGAGTTTAGGAGCGGAGTGCGGAGCGGGAATTATGTCATAAGTCATAGAGAAGAGGGTGAGAGGCATGAGTGGTGGTATATGAGTGCGATGCGGGACGATGAGATTGTGGTGTTTAAGGGGTATGATAGTTTGAGGGAGGGCGCGTGGAGGTGTCCGCATACGGCGTTTGAGCTAGAGGGGACGGAGGGGTTGAGGTCGAGGGAGAGTATTGAGGTGAGGATTGTGTGTTTTTGGGAGGGCTGAGCGGAGGAGAAGGCTATGGTGGAGCAGCATGGTGGAATTGAAATCTGTAGCTTGGATGAAGTGAGGGTTTGTTGATGGTGGGTGCTATCAAGTATGTTGTAGGCTCTTACTGACGGTTTTTTTGGGTGTATTTTGTATGATGTTTCGGTGGAAAGAGACAAAGTAGGTGAGGCTGGGGGAGAGCAGGATAAAGCTGTTAGTATAGTAACATGGTGAGATTGAAGTCCAAATCTTAACGGGATAACATTCCTTTGATGGCAATTGTCCGCACTGTGGACTCTTACTGACGTTGTTGTTGAAAGTGATCTGCGAAACTTTCAAAGTTCTTTTGATCGGGAGTTGAATAGGATATAATTACCATCGTGTTCGTAAGTAGCCAATTCTATTGACATTTGGAGAGAGCTTCTAAGCCGGGGTCCTGCACGTGATCGGTAGCCTAGTATGGATCCTTCGGAAGAATATCTGAAGCCGCCTCTGGCGTCGCGTTCTCCTCGTGTTGCTGGATGCATCATTACTCAGCCACACCTCCGATGTACGGGCAGGCCCATTCGTAATCGAGAACTCGTATATAGCCTACAATTAGGCAACGTCGATATTTCGTAGCCCTGCTTGCAGATGTTGCTGACGGATAGACCTGCCGAATCCATGCGCGCAAGGATTTACTCCAGACCACGCTTTGGGGTTGCTAACGCGTGGTCTGGAGAGACCCCGTGAGATTGGTGAGCGAATCGGAGGGAAACAGGAGGGGCGCTGGTGGAGTTTGTCAGCCGAACATCTGCCATGTTTAGCTAGTTTTCGGATGGGGTGGGGACAGCGATAAAATACATATACATCGAAATGACTTCGCGATTCTCACTACGGCCTCACGGCGAGAAGTGCGGACGTTCCAATGGACGCCAAGGCAAGAAGGCAAAGACATGTTGGAATCGGATGCGCTCTCGATACTTCTTGTGTCTGTCCATATCCAGAGAAATGTATCTCAAGTTTCAGTCAAGATGATGCTGCATGCCATTATTTCGTACGAATAGCACTCTGACTCAGCGGAAACAATGCGGCGTGACTGGTGCCGACGGCCGGTGAAAAAAACCATCAGATCCGCCAACTCCACACCCTAGACCTCCGCACAGACCGCATGTCAATTCCACGCCCTGCGGTTGTCGTTTCTCAGCCCTAAGGAGCCTAGCTTGCTAATCCAAGCCCAGCTGTGACTCTGATCCAGAACTCTTTTCTTATCTGCGTTGCACGCAACACTCGACATCTCTTCCATGCTTCAGACTTTCCTTTAGCGCCCTGTCATCAATTTCGCAATTGCGGAGGGCGTGCTTCCTCTGAAGGGCGCATTGCCATACCAATTCCGCTCGTGTGCTTGGACTACGCAGAGCACTATCATCATGGCTACGCCCAACGTCTCCTCGGATATGGCCCAATTCTTCGATTTTGGAGAGGCTTCAAACATGATTGAGTCACTGAACTCTCCAGAGGTTAGTCGTCCGGCGTCTCGAGCTGGCAAACATCGGGTCGGGTGTCCCGCTCATGGTCAGGAAGACGATGAAGGGTAAGTCACAATATCCCTCTCGGTCTCTACCATTGCAACATGATTCCTTCTCCTCGTTGTACATCTCGATAAGAGTCCCGGATTCTAAGCATTCTGGAACAATGTTCAACACACATATCATGCCACAGCTCAGGATTCTCTCCGGCATCGTCTGAACTCGGTTAGGCCTTTACACCGGACACATGTTCTTCAAATATATATACATTTGTTTCTTTGAAGATTATCCATATCCGAAACAAAGGGTGTCTGTCGTTTGATATAGTACTGACAAACCCCAGATGCCTCTGTGCAGCTTTCAACCAGGACGTATCACTTCCAGATACGCTTACTGATGAAGTCGCCCCCGCAGAGGAATTCAACACCGACTTCTCGAGTTGGTGAGTATCACAGAACATACATCATGCTTAATGTTATGCTCATGGTTGTCCAGGCTTCCAAGATATCAGAAACCGGCAAATCCTTGCACATACTGTCGATCGAAGTCCTTAGAGTGCTTCATCTATGACTCTGGCAAAGGAAAGAATTCAGGTTGCTCACCGTGCAATGCCTTGTTCCGACCCTGCAGCTTCAACAACCCAGAGCAGATGCCTATGCAAATGAAAAGGACCGCCTTAGACACTTTGCATAGCGTGGCCGAAGTTAGTGAAAGGACCTTTGGAGGTTTCACAGGCAAGAAAGTAATGCGCTGTCTGGGCCACCAAGGTCCAATTGAAGAAGATGAAACAGAAGACAAGTCGGCGCCGAAGAAGGGTGCCGCTGCTGCCCGTTTCCCACGTGCCGCCGTAAAGATCCTGAAAGACTGGATGATTGCACACATCGACCACCCCTACCCGAGTGAAGAACAGAAGGAGATGTTGGCTCAGCAGACTGGCCTCACTCTGAGCCAAATTTCTAACTGGATGGCGAACACGAGGCGAAGGCATAAGGCTCGACCGAAGCGAAGTTCATCGCCAAGTATTCGGCCATCAACAGAACCTGTGAACATTCCGCCAGGTCGAACATGGGAGTCCCTCAGTACGTATACCTCACCTAACTCTACCTTGATCGGCAAGGGGCGGTTCTTCAAGTACCGTCTGAATGGTTGGAGCCAGCATGCGCCCGCTCCAACCGTACAACAGCAAGAGTGTATGGGTTAACTCGCAACAGATCCGTTCGAGCGATGGAAGCACTCTCCCCCTGAAAACGAACCGGCTCCTATGCAGGCTATCGCTGCCAACGTTGAGACTTTCGACTTCCCTGACGATAATCCGCACAGTGCTGCCAGCAGCTACAGGAAAGAGAACTCTAACGACAGCACTGGTAGTTTCTCCGTTTTCCGCGCGCCCTCTACTACCTCTTTGGAGACTGGCCTGACTATCCTTTCGTCGGGATCTCTTGGCTCGCACAGCTCTGCCGCTTACTCACACAGCTCGCGACACTCTCTTGGTTCGTTTAGCAGCTTGAAGTCAAAAGAGAGGCGTAGGCGACGACGTATGCCCACCCGAGCGCCAAAGCTTGACCTTGAGGATGGAGCCCGGCTTTTTCAATGTAAGAGACCTCCGTTTCTAGACTTATTCAAGTTTTGAACCATCACTAACGCGTCAATTCTTTGTAGGTACCTTCTGTATTGATCGCTTCAAATCTAAGTATGATTGGACGCGTCATGAGAAATCGCTACACCTTTCTCTCGAGAAGTGGATATGCGCTCCTCTTGGTGACGTGATCACATGCTCTTCTTCCGGACAACGAAAGTGTGTCTACTGCGATGAAATCAACCCTAGCAGTGCGCATCTAGAGTCTCACAATCATCGAGCGTGCGAGGAGAAGGGCATGGAAGCCCGGACCTTCTACCGTAAAGATCACTTGAGGCAGCATCTCCGTTTGATGTAAGCAAATCTTCGTATTGTCACAGTCAAGGGTTACTTTGATTGTTGAAGCTCATGCTGACTTTTGGTCACAGGCACGGTTGCAAGATGACCCCAAGCATGGAGGCTTGGAAAGCAGAGGTTCAGGTTATCAACTCTCGCTGCGGTTTCTGTGACCAGACGTTCGAAAAATGGCAGGATCGTTGCGATCATCTCGCCAAGGAGTTCCGCAATGGAGCAACGATGAAGAACTGGAAGGGCTGCAGGGGTCTTGACCCGCATGTCGCCCAGCACGTTACCAATGCCATGCCACCGTACTTGATTGCGAACGAGAGCAAATCGCCCTTTCCATTTTCGGCCACGAACTCATCATCAATGAAACACCCCTCGCTGCGCATTGGGGACGTTGACCTTGAGGTCCTACTACCTAACGAGTTGAATGCTTCGCCAATGACAAAAGACTTTCGGGTAGACGACTCCGCAAGCGCGGATACAACACAAAATCCTTCACCTCACACAGGAACGTCACCGAACCGGTCCCCTCATCCTTACGCAACTTGCTGGGAAATACTCACCCTTCGCCTTGGTCGCTTCGCACGTGAGCACATAGAAAAACACGGGGCTGGGTCCGTCACGGACGAAATGTTACAGAGCGAGGCCCGACTCATTTTGTACGACGAGGATGATCCATGGCACCAAACGGCCGCCGATAACCCGGAGTGGCTCAACCTTTTCCGGAAAGCGCACGGCTTAGAGGTGACTGGACCAGTCTCAAACTCGATCTCCCAGCACGAGGTTTTGGAAGATCTAGGCTTGGGACACAATGCACGGCTTGACCAAAGCTTCAACCTCAATCATTTCAATTGTATCAGCAAGAACTTCAACGACCCCGTAGCACGCGCACGTGCGTTCGAGTGCACCTTGGCTGGTAGCATGGCCTTACAACAAGCGGGTCAGATGTCTGTCCCCATCACGCACATGCCTGGACTTACCACGTCTGCTACCACGTCAGGTGCCTCCAATATTCCGCTTACCTCATTCGCCGATTTCTCAGGCTTGAACGCAGCCATGGAAGACTTCCCAGGCACCGGCGTAGGCGGTCTTTGCATTGGCGACGACGGTGAAATCCGCACTACCTCTGCACCTGTCTCGAAAGGCCTCGAGTCCTTCATGACGCCTATCAACGAGATGTCGTGCAATGCAGCCGGTGAGCCTATCGAGGGCGACTTCGGTTTCCCTGCGTTCAGCGCTGCGGGGTCGGGCTTCGATATCGCCGCGACGACGGCAGGGTTCGGATCAAGCTTGCCTGTCACATCATCGGGCTTTGGGGATCTGGATTTCAGCGGTGCGGATAACACGCAGATGATGGCATGGGACGATGCCGACCTAACTTTCAACATGGACATGGACCTAGATCTAGATCTTGGCATGGGTGAAACATCGGGGTTGTGAGGCGTCGATGAGTCAGGATAGACTTCACGGATGAAAGAAAAGTAATTTGGGTCTCTTTTTGTATTGTGGTCGACTTTGGCGTGGGTGGACATATTGGCGCTTTCTCGGTACCTCGTTTGGAAGATGGAGGATTGTCGAGAGGCTGCGTGTAAAACCTTACGGCCGCTTGAACAGGATCGCACGGTATAATGATGGTATAGAAAATGACACGCTTAAAATCTAATGCATATCGTTCCTACATTATTGTTCAATTGACTCAATATTTCCACCTTCTGTCACAGCCCATGGGCTTGCGAGCAGCTTTCGGCATGTTCTACGCTTGACAACACGTGATATGTCACATTGAATTAGATCGAAGCAGTGAAGTATACAAGGCCCTTAAGCAACCTCCACGCTTATCCTCTACATCCAACTATGGAAACTAAAAAAGATCTCAAGGATATCGTGGACCTTCTACGTCTCTCCCAAACGAAGGACTTGAACAAGCTAATGCTATTTTTCTAAAACGAATCCAACCCTTTTAATGTGTCTTGCAAAATTAGGGAACGGTTTAATTATGCCTTGTTGTGCTCCGCTGGCGCCCATAGATCGTTTTTCTACGGATCCATGCATTTAGGAAGTACGATAGAATCCTCAGCACTCTCGACAGTGGAGGTGACTGATGCATGTTGTTGCGGGCCACTCGAACACGTCTACTGAGGACTTCATTTCCTCCCTTGGGAACTACGTATTTACGCGAACTTGCATACGGAATAGTGTACTTCGGAAACCGAAATCATATGCGTCGTATAATAGAGTTCCTCGGCTGTACGCTCTGTCGGTGCTAACAAAACATCGATGATTTCTTCGATGGGGAGTGTATTCTCCTATAGAAAAAACGAGCGTATGAGCGTATTATTGTGCGCTTGCGTTGTTTGAAAATTATCCAAAAGGACGATAATCCCGGTTCTGCGTTTGTCCACTTGATACTTTGAAATTCAGCAATGTGAACTACTGCTTAAACTTGTTCCCCACTGCGAAGGCTCTGTGCTATGGTTCCTCAAAGCGCTACAAGGGCCATTTCATGTGTGCTTGTTTGTGCTGGTTCGGATAGGAATAAGGCAAAGTTGATGTTCTTGTCTTTCCACCTTTATTATGGATTATAATTTCCTATCTTAAAATGAAAGCAACGACCATGAATGCTTGCCTACTCGCGCTGCTCGAAAAACCAACCGAATGGGTCATGATGGCGCTGGTGTTATTTTTCGCTTCAACTTGCACGGAGCCCGAGGTATCGCATGGTTATTAGAAACTGACTTGCTTTTCGTGGCGAGCCTGCGAGTATAAGACATCAGTATCAAATCTTCTGGGCAACCACACAATCATGACGACTGAGCTGCGCACTGAAATCTCGAGAACATGTTGAAATGAGATCTTCACCTTTCCCAAATCACAAGACACAATTGCATGTCTCATGTGCTCCGCACTACTCGAATAGCCAATTCACAGGGTCTATGTCTGTGTGCTTGATCTTCTCCAAAATTTGTGTGCTACGAGTCTATGTGGCGCGACCTATGCTCTCTCTAACACGTAACACAACGAATACATGGAGGAATCGAAGGCTGATATATGGAAAAGCAAGTATGCATCCAGTTATCTAGACGAGAATTGGGAACCTACAAAATGACCTTTGTTTATTGTCATGTGACAGGTTTGGAGCTGCGAGTTATGAAACCTGCCTATCGGCCTGGCCAGATAAATGCACACCTTTCAACTCGCTGCTAAAAGCATTGAAATGAAGTAACAAAAAAAGACCACAACATTATTTATTGTGACGTGGTGAACAGGCTATGTATAATTATCGTGGGCGGTAAAGTGACTCAACATAGGACATTTACCCGATCTTCCAGTCTGCTAGGCACAATGAAGATCGACGACTTGCTTCACGAAAGATGTTTATCTGTACACAGTCCCAAAGGGATGAAACAAGGATTCTGTAGCCAGTCATGGTGGTAGCGAGAGAATCATAAAAGGAATAGCAGTGGCATCTTCTTCTCATGACTGTAGTCAAAAGTTTAGGCGTTCCTCCAGATGTGTTGTGGTGTTATGTCCCTAAAACATTTGCCATTAGCGGCCCTGGAGCAACAATTAAACACCGCGAGGACGATAAGAAGACTATGGCACTCCAATTATATCAAATTCGTAACAAGGATTTGGCGAATATCTTGAAGAAGTTTCCTTGTCTTTGAAATTCTCACAAAATATGCTTTTGCTTGTAGCTCGAGCTTAGGCCAAGAAGACCTTTGCATTGTGCAGGCGATTTTCTTTCGTCTTATCAAAAGCATTCCATTGTTTACATATTGCCCTGTCCCTCAGCACCAAGGTGCTAGAAGTCACAAGAAGTTTCTTGTCTTGCAGCGTTCGGACGCTTCATATATTGCCGCATCTGTATAATCTCGAGTCCGGAAATTGGTGATACACTAATGCATGGATTTCTGCAGATCCCTTTACTGCACTTTATTGAGCAACATAATCTGCTTTTGGTCGACGAATTTTCGCGATGATCAGCAGACATCCCCGTCATGAGACACTGTGTCATCTGCTGTCATCTGTCTCGTCCTTACTGGCGATACAAGATACAAAAGTATTTGCCGGTATTTACGAAGAACACGAGAGATAGGGGACCCTTACTTGACTCTACATTAACCTGATGAGTATCTGAATATGAATTCCCTTCGACGATGCATTGTGAACCCTCCCCTTTGACTTGTCCTCAAGAGATCCCCAAAACGTATTGGATATCGAGTCATGTTTTTGTCGGTAGAGACCTTCCCAACCTTGGACTCTAATACTCAAACTTGCATGGGGACGCCCTATCTATACTTCTCTTTGCGATGGCCATATCTCTCCTACTCTTTTCACTTTGACTTGGATTCCTCCAGGCAAATGCTATGAGGCCCAACTATCCGAATCCAAAGACGAAGTCTCGAGAGTCTCTTTGTTTACTCTTGCTATGGAGAAAAGTCCAGCGAATAATTAGATCGAAACTGAAACTGTTTATCTAAATTCATCCATGACAGAGGTTATATGGGGTGCGTCTGTCTATAATTTCAGAATGTCTCCAAGAATATCCTTTCGCCTCTCCAAAATGCAATTTCGAATTCCGAAATGGAGGCTGCTTCGGAGTCCACTCGCCTTGCGATATATCTTCTCCTCCCTTTCTTCCTCCGAAATTTACCATAACAATGCTACGGAGACCATTTTTGTCTAAAAATGACCTAAGATTTGTGCTATGTCTCTTTCCTGTGTACGCTTCTACCAAATAGCGCTACAAACTGGGACATGCAAGACATTCACTAAACAAGAACCGTGCTCTTGTTCCTAGGATTTGGAGTCATGAGAGGTATGACAATGGAGACCGTTGATTAAGGCGTCAACAACATACCAATGTCTCCGTGGCCCCTTCTTCCTGCAAACCCCGATGTTAACCATAGACTTCATCACAAAATCCTATCTCCTCCTACCATTGTAACGTCAGCGACGATCTACTTATATAGATCTTCCCACCAATACACACTATCTTGAAATGCCGTCTCCCCCTTCTTCCCCAACAAGCTTTGACGGAGGACACTACACTACCTACCCGTCCTCTTAAAACGGACATGGAAAAAGAACATGTCTCTCTCCGCTTCCGCCTCTACCAAACAATCGACAAAGCATTTAACCTAAAACGTGCGCACCATCTCAGGAACACACACAAATACGCACACACATTCGCACACTCTCCGTCTTCTCCTCTTGAAAATTAAGATCCAAAGAAAGTGTGGAGAACGCCTGTCCAAAACTTGCCCATCCAAGATGACATCTCCCTTCTCTCCTCTAAAACCCTTCAAGAAGGGATATTATGCCCGCCCGCCCGTCCTCCCAAAAGGGCCCAAATGGTGCATTATGTCTCCCCCCCTCTCCCGCTCTGTCTACCATCCCACAAAGTGTGGAAAATTTCTTCCATGCAAGTCGGCCGGCTCTCTAAAATGCAGGACGAAGACACAGCATGTCTGTCCCACCAGGTCCTCTTCAAGATCCAATTGCAAGACGATCAAATTCACGTGTGAAGAAGCGCCTGTCTAAAAACCAGACAAAGAGTTTTATGTCCACCCCTGCTCCGCGCTGGCTAATGGCAAAAGCCCAATGTCAGTGAGCGTTATGTGTGCTGCGCTTCTTCTCGCTGTGTATAAGATGCAGGCTTTCTTGTTCTACGTCCGCACGGCTGCGCGCCTGGATACAAAAATTACCAAGCTTCGAATTTGAAGACGTCGGTGCGAAACACCACAGTGGAGGACATATGCGGGGTGATATTTGTATGGTGGTGATGTACATCTTTGCGCACCCATACCACCCACCATCGTGGCAAAGTCTTCAACGCTACACGCGCACAAGGTCTCGCGCTGACACTAGACAAAGTCGGCATACAAGTCTGCACAGCTACGGCACAACTTCCATTCGCAAAGGGATGTCCAGGCAGCAAGGCTTGCTTCAGCCGCATGGCCAGAACAGCAACAGAGCACAGAGGGATGATATTTTTGCGAAGTAGTATGTAGAACTATAACGCAACCCTACAGTTCCTTGACTCTCATCCGAAGAATAGGTGAGGGGAAAGGAGAAGAAGGTAGATAATCGCACACCTGTCCTTCCTCACACAAAAGCCTCTCGCCGCCTAAAATGCCTAATTAAAAATCACTCCTTCGCTAATCGCATTTTTCGTACTCGTGTGAAAAAGTGGTAGAAATATTCCATCGCTATATGCTCGTTACGCAGCGCCGTGATAAAAATGCCTTTCGTAATTGTGAGGGAGGTGCCTACTCCCTCTCCGTCATGGTCCACCGCCTCTTCGGGCCCCTTCCGTGCTCGTACACTTCCTCCAACCGCGGCGGTCCCCACAGCCCATAGCTCGCTGTCTGCGTCTTTGCACCTGCCCAGAGACCGCCCCCGCCTGGAGCGTCCGTCTTGCCCGCTGCACTAGGCAGTCTCGGACTCTTCAGCGGGGCGACTTCGTCGTGCTTCTCGTTGTCTTCGTTTCCGTTCACGGGGGGAACTTGCCCGTTGCCTGTTATGGGGCCGCTCTTGGGCGAGGTAGAACCATCTACAGCGGGGATGGGAGTCGTCTTCGGAGGAGCTTGGGTGTAGATGGCGTTTGATGTAGGCTTCGGATGCGAGTTCTGGAAAATCTCCACCATGTCGGCGCCCGGGCTTGCGCGGCCGTCGGGTGTTTCGTTGAAGGAGATGGAACGCAGACTGGACCCCCAGAGACCGGAGCTGGCGCTCGGAGACGCGGAGCCACTCGTATTGCTCGACCAGATGTTCGAGCCGGAGCCCTGAGTAGAGGTCCGTCGCACGCTGCCAAGCGAGCTGTTCCATCCACGCACCGAAGGAGAATCGAGCGAGGACGGTGAATCGATCTGATTGATGGGAGTGCTCGTGTTGCTTGTTTTTAAACGGCGGCGATAGTCGACAGATGGGCTGGCAAGTGTTGCCGGGGATTGAGCTTGTGGGAGTTTTGACGGGTCAACGCCTGGGCGGAGATGGTCGACAGAGGCGAGCAACTTCATCTCATACGTGTCCGCCATGCCCGGATCTACGACTGATGATCTTCGAGCGTATATTGTTGATGAAGATCTCCGCGGCACATCTCTCACAACAGCCATGGACAATGCTGCGAGTCCGACGTCCATGAGCACCGGCTGGTTCGAAATAGCACCGAGCAGTGCATTGCAGCCCGCGCCATGTGTCACCAACACCAATACAAGTTCCTCCTCGTCCTCCTCTTCACCGTTGACTTTCGGTACCGAATTGACTGCAGTAGGTTTCGGGCCAGAAGTGCGCTCGGAAAATGTGAAGCCAGGGAACAAGTCCTGGGGTGGCGTGTTTTTCGTACCATGCTCTCTGTACCATTGCATCATGCCTGCGAGTCCCCTGCGAAACCGCTTATGCATGGTGCTCCACTCATCGCCGAATTCGCCGCCATCGCCCCATAGTTGCGGCTCCCGCATACTGTCCCATTGGAAGTCGACTTTGACGCAAGCATCTCGAGCGTGATTGAAATACCCCCTGGGTATTGGATCTGATGGCGAAACGGCGTACGATGGACTTGGCGCATCGTAAAGGTGACTGTGTAGTTTATGCGGTGCTGTCAGCTCGACTGGACCGTGAGGGTCTTGCGATCTCGATCGCTGCCTAGTCAAGCTCCCTTGGCTGCTTGAACGCTCACGATGGGGTAGTGCCTGTGCTAAGCTTCCCATAGCAGCGAATGGAACATCTCCGGTGTTTTTACGGCTGTTTGCCCGGCCGTTGACCGCAGCTGGTGTATTGCTCCTAGCCCATCCGCCAGGAAAGTGGCCTTGACTGCTAGGTGCCTTGGGCGGCGCTTCAACATAATCACTCCTTCTCAAAAGATCCGCTTTCGCACCTGCGACCATCATGGTAGAATTTGGCGGGGGTGTAATGTCCTCGTAATAGTCTGGGGACAGCCATTCGCCTAAAAAGGCATCGATCCGCAACAAAACCTTCTCTGGTCCAACATACGGCTTCGAATTTACCTCAGGATTCGTCAATCGCAGCCACCCGGCGGTGAAGCCATTGGCAGCTAACTCTTGCTGAGACCTCTTTGGCTCCCGACCGCGTACAGGCTGTACGGCAGGAGAGGTCAATAGGGAACCTGATAAAGGACTCTTCTCTTTCGACGGCTGTGGGACCTTTAATTTTGTGCTTGTTGGAGGTGGAGGCTTAAACTGGGAGATGCCAGCTGCGATGGCAGTGCTCGTCTGGACGCATCTTAGGAAGGGACTCGAGTGTATTATGATCTTCTGCTTCCGCTTCTTCACCCCCGAGGGGGTCCCATTTAAGCTCTTGCCGTTCTTGCCCGTGTCCAGCGTGTCGAAGTTAGGGGGTGCGAGGTCTGCATCCACGTCGTCCTTGGACTCTTCCTTCTTCTCGTTCTCACGCGCATGAAGGAGAGAAGCAATGCGGAGGCCGAGTGCCTTTCCTTGGGCCCAGCCGCCGTATGTGAGAGGGGGATCGTATGGCGTGGGTGAGGTAAGATGCCATTGTTTGTCAGCGGCGTCGAGGCGGGCGCCGTGCCTAGGTGGTGGGTGTTAGCAAGAGAATAACGCGAAGAACGGGTGTGGCGTGGGGGTGAATCTGCATACCGCGCGACAATGACAACTGCTGGTCCCTTCGCCATCGGTCAAGCTGCGCGGCGCGACGCCTCACTGCAGCGGCGGGCTGGGAGCGTTTCTCTGACGCATGCGGCGTATATAAGTTCTGGGGCCGCGTGGCTCGTATCTGCAACTGGGACTTGGTATTCCTTGGGAGCAATCTCGTGCAGATTGGTGAGCTGCTTGCAATGCAGAGCGGAGGTGGAGGTGCGGCGGCAGAAAAGTGAGCTATGGCTATGTCATGCGGTCGCTCAGGGCCAGGGTCCAAAACACTGACAATCGGGCCTACAGCGCGCGACTTGCCCTGCGCGCGATCCTACTAGAGTGCTATAGTCATCATGCACTGCTTTGATGCTCACCACGTGGAAAGACAAAATAATTTGCGGCTTTCGTCCGCCATCGGAACTCTAGGCGTTGACTTTGGAAGAGCGAGTGGGGCCTGGAGCTTGGACGGCGAGCTGGTAGCTGCAGCCGCTTACTCTCGGCATGTGATCGCCTAAACATCCCTGTGCGCTCGAGGAGTGATGGGTCCTGGTAGACAATATACGGCTTGACCTCTCCCAGCCTCTCATCACGACACAAACACGCCCAGCCCAGGCACAATAGCTGATCACCGCCACGACTTGAGAGCGAGCAACCTCAATAGTTTGTATGACAGCAAAGCCCCGGCTCGGTGCATCAAAACCCCGCACTAGGCCGCAGCAAGTCGGCCAGCCAGCACAATTCTTCCGGAGCACATTGGTCACGCCAGCCTCGTCGACCGACTACAGAGCTGAGTCTCCGTGAGCTGAGCTGTTCTGTTGGGTTGGCTGCATATGCCGTTTGTACTTTCCGGCAAACAACTCCTCCTCGAATCGACCACACGCTCAGTGACGCAAGCGTCGCCAGCGCCACTCGTGTGCTCTTAGACTTTACCAGTAGGGGTTCCATTCGTGAATTGTCTGACGATGTACAACATGAGCATACGCAATGAACCGAAGAAAGGTTGCGAGTCTAACATAATGTGCGGAACACATGTTGGCATAACCTCAATCCCTTCTCCAATCAAGTAGTCGTTCTAATGGGACAATCTTGACGTAGCCGTGATTCCACTCGCAAAATGTCCGTTCAAGCCGTCTTTCTGATGGGACACAACCAACACATTGACATAGCCTCGATCGCATCTCATAATTTCTACAATCAAACAGTCGTCCTGACAGGACACAATCAACACTTTGACATGGCATTGATCACACCCGTGACTTGTCCAGCCCAGTAGTCGTCGTGATGGGACACAACTGATACCTCAACCTGCACAATGAAGCACAAAAGTGGCGCAGGTCAAGTCACCGGATGAAGGCTACAAACAAGACTGACCATTTCATAAAGCTGTCTCTGCTCATCCTCTTTCCTCGCTTGTCGTCAACCGATCATCAAGATGCTGCTTTCCATTTTGAACATCCTCCTCCTTTTAGCGGACTTATCTGCCGCCCAACTTAATCTCACTCATGGCCTGCCCTCTGCGGAACTATGTTACGAATTTTGGGGACGCCCGGAAGAAGGCTTCTTCACCAACCCCCCCGCTGCCACCAACGAGAAACTCGGACGAGACTGGGAGCACAATCCTGTCTGGCTGAACGGATCCACGCAGACAATTCGTTGGGACTATGTCAATGAGCCTTACGCCCAATACGAGCTCTATCTAGTTCAGGTCGTGAATAAAGGCCCAAACTACAGCAGACTTTCCCCTTTATACAGTATGTATCCTGGGACGCAAGTCTACGACAAAGATACTGATACATCACAGGGGGCAGTGATTTAAACACATACCGTATGATTCCCGACCGCAACTCTGCAACATATGCGCTGACATCTCACAGCCGACGGCTCCGTGGGTCTCTCTTCCGCATACCCCGCCTGGAATTGGACCGTCTCAGCCGCACATTTTAACTTGGCTCTATCACACACCTTCTACTTTTACCTGCGCAATGCCGTACCGAATGACACGCGACTCTCGTCCTTCCGCTCGCACTACTTCCACATCACCTTGAGGGACGACGGCGACCCTGAATGCGAGGCGCACATAGAGCGCATAACTGCTACCGGTCTGGGCGTGGGAATCGGCGTCGGTGTCCCGGTCGTGTTCTTCCTTGGGATGATTACGGCACGGGTGCGTCACAGGATGTTGGAGAGAATGCAGGTCTGAAGAGGAACGGCTGGGCTCCTGGTCTCGACGTAGATGGCGTAGGGTGCGGATGGAATCAGAGGTAAAGATGTAGGTGTTGAAGAGTTGGACGACGTCTAGGCTGGTAGGGGGTTTTGGCGCAAAGAGGTATCCGAGCATTCACTAAAACCAAAAAGAAAAAGCAAAGAGGGTTCTATTCGAACGTGATTTATATAGATTTATGCATACATATCATATCCAGAATCACCTTTGTCCTCGTCTTCGTGAAGAGTACACCAATCTTCCCTGCAGAGCGCGACGCGAACCAAGTATATGCTTCACCTTGAACACCACAGCTCCTCCATCATCAAAGCCCTCGCAGACTCATCCAAAAAGGCTTCAGACCCTCCTCAAGCCAACATTCCCAATACCCCTCCCACCGCCCACACGCGAACATCGTCCTAGCATACTCGCATACCACTCTGCAACCTCCAATCAATACGTACGACCTGTAACCCCTAGCCGTTAATTACTTCGCCCTCGACATACAAAGCCCCATGCTGTCCTGTTAAAATCTTTTCAGCTGCGAATGTCTTCCGACCAAGGATCGCATCAGTTTGATAACTTCTGAATGCGTAATATCAGGCTGAGCGACGGGCACAGTTCGTGGGATCCAAGGGGTTGACTACCTCGGAATGTAACCCTGTGTAGTCTTTGGGTTAGCTGGCTCCTAGTGGATCGATAATCTTCATGCAAGAATTCGCCTGCATATGCGGCAGATGGAGGATTCTGCAACGTACTCTTGAGTGCGCTCTTGTATGTAGATATGAAGGGATGTATTCGTCATCTGAGAACTCTTTATCCTCCCAAGAACTCTCTTTGCTCGGGGACTCCGCATCCTCTGGGATTTCTCTCTTCTCCAAGAACTCTCTATCTCTCGAGAACTCGCTATGCTCCGATGAGCTGTTGCCAGCATTCCTTGACCTCATATTTTCTTCAACTGGGAGATGGCAAAGGCACTTCACACACATAAAACCGGCGATGAGATAGAAATCTCTAAGCAACGCTTCTCGGTAGCTGTGAAAGTTCGCCTAGGCGTAGTAGTGAACAAATTGGAAGACCTGATTGACATCGGAAACGATCGGACCATAGAAAAATCAATCTTGAATGCATATATTTCAGAAGGCTGCTTGTAGATTGACTGTCGTGAGGGTGAGGGCAAGTATGTTTGCTAAGAGGGGACTGTATCCTGCTTTGAGTGCCTGGCCATGGCGGTTTCAACAATTCGAATAGCGCAGGCTGGAACGTATGCCATTTTCCTGAAACATTTACTGGTTGTTCTTGGGAAGATCATTGCAGCGAAACCGCTGACACTTGAGTGAATGGCTGTATGTAAGAGGTACAACCGGCAGCGTCAGCTCAACTGGCCAATTATGACTCCCAGTCGCAACAGACTTTGGCTTCCCAGAAGGCACCCACTGAAGCGTAGGCTAATCATCAGGATCTTGAGGATGTTGTCGCGAAGGTGTGCCTGGGCTAGGTCACCTAGGTGAATTACTCCCAAATCAAGTCGATTCTGCACGCCATACCTACTCAGGCAAAGCAATGTTGAGGAAGTGAAATGTTTCAATCCAATAGTAAGATTGAGACGCTACTAGGAGTGGACTGCAAAGGTTGTAGAAGAATTAGAATGGCAGGGCGTTGTGGAAGTCTGACATCCGCGGTGATGAAGCCAATGCAGTCACTCCTGCACGTACATAGAGCAAGCGAACGCAGCATAAGGTCTTGTACAGATTGCGAAGTCAAGTTTCATTCTACTACGCCTCTGAGGGATATCGCTACCCCAGTGAATTTGAACTTGCTGTTGAAGAATAATGCAATGCATAGCGAAGAACAACTGGTAGTGGGGCGGAGGTTATGAGGATCGCCGCCCCTGCCACGCCAAGCCACGCATACCTTGTATGCAGCCACAGCCCCAGAGTTACTCCTTCTGGTACGACGACAATCATCACCGCCTCACAAGCCACCATGTCTCTTTTCCTCTCCGCTGCAATGCGGGCACCATGAATTCTTCGCGCCCCTTCACGCGCACCGCCAACAACATCTTCCGCCCCGCCTTCTCCTACCTAAGCAACGTCGCGCGCGACCTGCCGAAGAAATCAGACAGCTACAAAACTCGCCGCAAGAACAGCGCCAGCTCGCTCGATGATACAGACCATTCCGACATAGAACAATACGCACAGATGGACGCCTCACGGACGAGCCATTCGAGCAAGAATTCGCTCTCGGAGCTGCAGCCCGCGGTGCCGCTTATAGATATCAGCAGCCGCTCCACATCGCCATACCCACGCAGTCGAAGCGCAGTGCAGAGCGAGGATGAGGACGATGACTTCGAGCCCGCGGATAGCATAAGGCCGCTGGTGAGCCATGATGTGGGAAGAGGAGGACATTCAGGCAGGGGCGTGTGGAGAGAAGGTGGCCTGGGGGGCTTCTTTTTTGGCACGTGGTTGGGCTGGCAGGTCTATGTGGCATTGCTGGTCTTCTGGGTCGGTGGATGCGGGTTTGGCTTGCTGCTCATGAACCGCTTCATCATGCTGACGGGTGTCTACAAGTGAGCAATGTTTGGCAATTAATTGCGATGCTTGCTTACCGGACCAGATTTCCCTTCCCGCTCACAGGGACCTACGTCCAACTGCTGCTCACGCACGTTCTTCTCATAGGCTTCTCAAGCCTCACGCGCGGCTTGGGTAATCCTCTTCGTAGGCTGGGTTTAGGTGCCGCCGTGGCACCTGCATACCCTGTTGCACCCGCTGGAGGATCTTTCAGAAACTCGAACAAGCCACAGTCCACAATCTTGAGGATCGGGAAGTGGTTGACAAATGGCTCAGGAGGTATTGCTGGCGGTGGTCTCTTCGAGTTTGATTGGCAAGTGGCGAAGCAGGTGCTCCCACTGGCAATCATCTTCTGCTTCAAGGTGCTGCTCAGCAACATCTCCTTTGCGTAAGTATGCTGCACATCCCCAAGTCTCTGGCTAACATGCGACAGCTATGCCCCGCTTCCCGTATACCAACTTGCGCGCATCCCAGTCGTACCCTTCTCCCTAATCTTCTCCTGCGTCATCCAAAAGGAAAACCATAGCGCCTCGACCCTTTCCTCCGCCCTCATTGCCACCCTCTTCCTCTCCTTTGCCTCCTACCGCTCCCACCAACGCGTGACCCCCGACTCCATCGTCGCCGGCGTCTTCTCCTCCCTCTTCGTCGCCCTCTACCCCATCTTCCTCCTGCGCACGTACCGCACCCAAGTCGCCAACCTCGTCCCCCAAGGCGACGTCCTCACAGGCTACCCCTCTTCTGCCGACGACTCCGCATCTAACCGCGAAGAAACCCGCGCTTACTACCGCGTCCTGCATTATACCTCCCTCCTTTCCATCATGCTGCTCACCCCCATCGTCCTCTTTTCCGGCGGCATCGGCAAAATTGTGCACAACCTCCCGTTTCTGGACTTGCCGTTCTTCTGGCTGATGATCTGGTGTGGGGCGTTGGGGAGCTTTGCCGTTTTTGCATCGACGTTGTTGCTTGTCAAGGCGACGAGCCCGCTTACGGCGACTTTCATTGCGGTACCGAGGACTGCGTTTCAGCTGGTCATGTTGAGCGCGTTCAAGATGCCGAGCCATAGCTGGACGGGGGTTGTATTGTGCTGGATCAGTTGCGTGTGGTTTTTGGGGGCGAGGAGAGATGAGGGGCGGATGAGGGATCGGTTGAGGTTGGAGGGGAGGTAGTTTTCTTCGTCTCGTTGTATTAGCTATTTAATTTGAAGTTATTTTTCGTGTGTTATGCTGGAAAGCTGTTTGCCTGATCTGCGAGAGAGTGGAACTAGATGTTGCTTGTGTGATTTTTTAAAGGAGGGTGGACTGTAAGGGGGCAAGCTTGTGCACGTGGACATGGCGGTCCTTAACAGGTGATGCTTCTAAGTTACGTGTGCGCATGCAAGAGCCAGAGCATGTGACGAAAGAGTTCGTCAGTGATCGATCGCTGGGTATAAAAGCTGAGACGCTTCCTTTGTTCCTGCTTCACGCTTGCTCTTTCTCCGGAGAGGACTGAAAAAACATTGATTATCCTGAAAATGAGGGATTGTAGAAACTCAGCTTTCAAAAAATCTATGTGTGGAGCTGGGTTTGTCTAAAAAGGACGGAATAAGGACTGAATGTGCTGTGCTGGACTGCGAGGCAACTCGATTGGCTAGGAAATAGTATGATGGAAGTACTAAAGACTTCGGCTTCGGCTTCATTGCCTGGGAGTTAAGCCGCGTTAATGAAGCTTGAAATTTTGCTTCCGAGTGAGTGCTTGTGATTTTCACACATCCTCTAACCTCCTTGGCGGGGGGAGGGGGGGTTAAAAAAAGAGGAATAAGAAGAAAAACATGCTTCGCGTAAATATGCCACAAGAATGGAAGCAGTGAACTAAATGGGTGGAGCTAGGTCTATCTAAAACACCACATCGCAACACCTCATATACCGTGCGGAAAGAGAATAGCAAGGACAGTGAGGGTAACACCACGGTATTTGCGTAGATACCTGAGCGCTACTGAATTACCAAAGATTGTTTGTGAAGCGTGCTTATGAGCTTCACAGTTTTTCTTCCTGTGTTGATTAAAATAAAAGTTGGGTAGGCTTTAATTCAAGAAGTACTTTAGAATAGACAGTATCATAATTGTATGTGAGAGTCTAGTTTTTATTACACTATAGGGACCGAACGCATGTTTTACTGTAATAGGAGTACCTCGGCGTGGAAGAGAATGGTGTGGTGGGAATATGGAAGATAATAAAAAACCAAGAATTTAACCCAAGATACTTAAAGGGCTTAAAATCTGCGAGAAGACATCGTGCGTGCGCCTCAGTCTGTCTAAGGTCCTAGAACTGAGCATTTAAGGGCTATATTAGACTGAGAGATGAGGCAGCGTTTGATACTGGGGATGGTGCGTTAGAGTAAATGAAACTCGCGGATATGACCTTTATGTGAGGATAAATTAGTGTCGGTGGGGTATGAAAGCAAGGCTTCTATGTTTATTTTAAGATCTTCACACTTCATCCTCTATCAAACATAGGAGTCTATAAGATCAGGAGGAAGGACGTCTTAAGATTCGTAGAAGAGATCATCATGTGCGGATCTAGGTATGCCTAAGATACTAGAGAAAGGAAAAACATACGTTGCACCTGAAGGGTATATCTAAAATGAGACAGATATCTTCATCGTGTTAGAATTCAGTGCGTATTGGGTGGATTGTATAGATTGGGCTGTATTCCCCGGTCTGGAATGTTCACTTTTACATCTCTATCATTGATGGTAGTCTAAAAGTCAGGATAGTAGAATCCATCTATTTAGATGTTGTCTAAATATATACGGATCAAAGTTCGATGTATGGGTTTGGGGTTGTCTGAAAAATTGAGAAGAGGACTGGTGTGCTGTGGTGGATGAGGAAAGTATTTGGTCGCTAATGATGTGAAGGGTTCTGAAAGGAGAGGTAATGTCATTCATATAATTGTCTGTGTGTCCTCAGGATCAAGACGAGATCATCATATGCTGCGCGGGACTAGAGAAGTAACTTTGTGGGGTAGAACATAGATTCGTGGCCTGCATCTTCGCCACGCCGTTCAAAGTGGAAAATGTTACAGCTTAGGAGTGATACTTCATGGGGAAAAAACTCTGTATGATGATATTTCTGTCATCCAGTCTTTTAAACGCGTCAAAATCCGACCATGAAACGCTCATGTTCGACTCTGTCAGCTTGTACTAAATACTCACTCGAATATATCAAGTAAGCTACCATGTTTAAGCAGCTTCCATCAAGGAAATCAAGAGCCAGATCCCAGGTTTCATGTTGGAGACAATGGTATTCCTTCAAAGCTTTGCCTGCAGAAGTGACTTTCGGCAAGGTCCATGTTCTTCTATGGTTCTACTTGCTCACGCTTCACTTACGTTTTGAAACCTGATTACTTAAGTCTATACTTTGACTGGCGCCAAATATTCATGGTACGTAAGCCACCTATTTAACGTTGAGGTCATCGCATTTCTCGCAATATTTGGTCTTTGACTGAAAACTTTTGCAACTGCATCATGTATAAGTCCTCTCCAATGTCTCAAACAAACATGTCATGTGAAATTTGCGTTGCACTGGAGTCCTAAAACTTCGCCTTAACTGAGGCAGAACCCTGCGTTTGGCGGAAATGGAAGAATGAGGAATATAAGCCGTTCCTCCTCTTCCACAAAACTACACCTCTGTGGCCTATTGGATTTGACGAAAAGTCCCAAGCAATACCCCTGATTGCATGAGCTTCTCAAAATCGAATAAAGAAAAGAAACATGCTATCTTGGGATTTGTGCTGTTGTATAACAAAATGTGAAAATGTGCCATATGATCTTTTGGCCGGTAGAAACTCAAAGATGGAGCTATAAACCCCTACTCCTCTCTTACCTTTCCAGCATCACACTTCCCCAATTAATCAATCTCGACTGAAATTGGAAGTCAGAGTGCGGAACAGCACAAGCCCTTAGAACTTCGAACGTGCAGACGCTTTGCTGGAGATTAGGTTGTGGATCAAAAAGCTATTGGAGGAGTGGGATGGTCCTGCCTCGGGTAGAAATGGAAGGATGAGGCTATGGAAACTACTCCTCATTTTCTTTCTATTACCACACCAAACTGACTCTCGATTCAAGGGGGGAAAATGGGTGGGGGCTGCACACGGGAGCTTTGTCTACATATGTCACGGAGAAACCCAATGTGCTGCCTGCAGTCACTGGAATTGAAGCCATACTAGCAACAGTCTCATGTGTAAGAGCGACTTCAAGTGGTAAAGGAGGATGGGAACGCCATCAGGCGCCCAATCATTCATGGTCATGATGATGCTCTGCATCTGTACGAAGTATCAGCTAAATGAACATATCAACAAAATCCCCTCGATCATCATTCCAGGCTGTATGATCATCTCCATTTTTCTTGCTCTTCCTATACCTTGAACCATGATCAGTTATTGGCCCCATCGTTGTCCTGTACCGCCGCATTATGCATCTTCCCACCTCATAGCTGCACGTACCCGTATTCGTCCCACCATGCCCAGCTTCAGATCTGAATCCACGTAAACAAACACGTCCTGCCCTCTTTTCCCGGATATATCTATTTCTCGGCTCCAACAATCCATTAAAAACCGTCAAAGGTTAAAGTTGGTGATGTGATAGGCGTGGTGGCAGAGTGGTTATTGCGCAAGACTTGAAATCTTGTTCCCTCGGGATCGCCAGTTCGAATCTGGTCCACGTCGTACATGAATTTTTGCTCTTCTTTCCCAATTCCCGGTCATACCCCCTTTGAGAAGCTAGAAGAAGCGTAACCAGAGAGGATCAAGACGAGTATGAACGTCAAAGTCATACATTTACATTTTGCCTACCTAATTTACACCAATACGCCTTGCTTACCAAATCAATCTTTTAAGCATCTATAGCTGATCCGGTGCCACTCTCTGCACAATGATACCTGTCGCCGCACCTCCGCCGTTGCAGATCGCTGCAGCGCCGTACTGTCCCACTTCCAGCTGGTGTAGCAGCGTGACCAAAATTCTACTGCCGGAGCTGCCGAGCGCGTGGCCCAGCGCAATGGCACCGCCGCGTGGGTTCACGTTGTCGACGCCGAGTCCGAGGATCTTAGCGTTGGCCTTGATGACTGCGGCGAAGGCTTCGTTGAATTCCCAGATGGAGATGTCGGATTTGGAGAGGCCGGATTGAGCTAGAAGTTTCTCGACTACGGCAGCAGGGGCAATAGGGAAGTCTATCGGGTCTATAGCTAGTCAGCAGTGGGGTTCAAGTTGGATGTGGATTGGACCTACCCATCGCAGCGTCGGCGTATGTGATGATCTTTGCAAGCACACGACTGTCCTTCCCATACTGCTGTGCGATCTCTTTGCTGCCGAGCACGAGCGCAGACCCACCGTCACTGAATGCTGAGCTGTTAGCCGCCGTGACGCTACCGCTTCCATCTCGCACAAACGCCGGCTTCAGCGTCGGTACCTTCTCTAGCTTCAACTTATTGTATCCCTCGTCCTCGGAGACAATCGTCTCACCCTTCTTGGACTTGACCGTCACAGGCGCAACCTCGTCCTTGAAGAGTCCAGCTTTCCACGCCGCTTGTGCGCGCTTGTACGTCAGAATAGCGAACTCGTCCTGCTCTTCCCGCGAGATGTCGTACTTCTTGACTGTGTTCTCCGCACAATTGCCCATATGAATTTGATTATACACATCCCACAGCCCGTCCCCAATTAGCCCGTCCTGCAGCTGCTGGTGCCCAAACGGCGGTTGCTGACTCGCCCTATTCAGATAATACGGCACCCTCGTCATATTCTCAAAGCCGCCTGCGACCTGTGCCTCCGCTTGACCAAGTTCGATGCTCTGCGCCGCCAGATTGACGGCCTTCAGACCCGATGCACACACCTTGTTCACGGTTGTTGCTTCGATGTTGGTGGGGAGCCCCGCGAAGATGGCGGCTTGTCGGGCGGGAGCTTGCCCAACGCCGGCGCTGAGCACGTTGCCCATGTATACGGCGTCGATCGAGGATATGGGGACTTTGGACTTTTCGAGGGCGGACTTTATGGCGGTTGCACCGAGCTGGGTTGCGGAGACGGTGGTGAAAGCGCCGTTGAACTATATCGTGTCAATCTTGAGGTCATATCTGTTTGGGAGTATAACATACCACACCCGTCGGCGTCCGACTTGCGCTCAAAATATAAGCATCCCGAACTTCTTTCCTCTGCGGCGCGGATGAGCTGAACTGGCGTTGTATGCTGGCGAGCCGCTGTTGTGGCCGTGAAGCCATTCTGAGGGATGTGCGGAGAGCGGCGGACATGGCTGATGCGATTGAGGAAGTGTGAAGCACGGTACGTGGGGGAATTTCAAGAGTAGATGTGCGTTACGTCTACTTTCACATGGCGGAATTGCGGCCGCGCTGCTTGAAGTCGCGAGGTATGCGGAGTCCGCTGCCCTTGAGCCGAGGTATCGAATCGGCCCTTTGCGGCTTAACGAGCGCTACTGTGCTGGTGGAGATTCTTCAGCTTGCTGGTAGATGCCTCGGAGATAAGGCTACCATCGATCTATCGGCTAGACTCATCACTACGAGCGGGCATGAATAGCCTCATCGTTAGGTTGGTGTTACGTTATTTGCTACTCCACTGGATCTTCTATTGTGTTGCAGGAGGCTGAGCTGAGGCTATCAACGTGATGTCGGCGGCTCGCCAGAGCTCAGCCACAACGCATCGGCCACCACCTTCAGCCTGGTCGTTCCGGATGTGCTCTCTCACACCTGCGCAGTGCTTTCAATACAGATTTCTGAAAGCTTGATCTTACCTACTCTACTAGAGTAAAGAGCTGTCTGTTCCTTTCTCGATGCGCCTTTTACGACTTGACGACGATGGCGGACTCAGCCTTGTTGAGTATGTAGGCAATGACATTCCACGCTACGCGATTCTATCGCACACATGGGGGAAAGATGACGACGAATTTACCTTACAAGATCTAATTTACGGCGGAGGCAAAGCAAAATTTGGCTATCAAAAAAGTTCGTTTTTGTACGGAGCGAGCTGCAAGAGACGGCCTCCAGTATTCCTGGATAGATACGTGCTGTATCGACAAATCAAGCAGTGCGGAGCTATCAGAAGCAATCAATTCTATGTTTCACTGGTACCAGAAAGCGGAGAGATGCTATGTGTATCTATCCGATGTTTCACGTGTTACTTTGGAAGAAGATGACCTCAGCTCGCCGAGTGGGAACGACCTGAGCTGCTCGAGATGGAAACCGTCCTTCAGGAACAGCAGATGGTTTACAAGAGGTTGGACCCTTCAAGAACTTATCGCACCTGCATCAGTTGAGTTCTTCTCTAGTGAAGAAGTGTGCCTTGGCAGCAAGACATCAATGGAGCAGACTATACACGAAATAACGGGCATCGCCGTTGATGCTCTTCGAGGAACAAAATCGCTGTCCGATTTTAGTTCAGATGAACGATTTAAGTGGGCAGCGAATCGCATAACAAAACGCGAGGAAGACGAGGCATATTGCCTATTAGGCATATTTGATATTCAGATGCCGCTATTGTATGGAGAGAAACGGGAGAGAGCAATGAGGCGGCTCAAGAAAGAGATCGGAGAACTCTCAAATTCCACAGTCCAATCACCCAGTGCTGAGCAGAAGCAATTGCTCTTAAGCTCCTTGAAATTTGAGCAAATCGATGCGCGTCAGATGAGCATTAAGAGCGCGCATGCTAAGACATGTAAATGGCTGTTACGCAAGACTGAATATCTTGACTGGCTGGACACGGCTAAGCTGAGCGAACACCACGGGTTTTTGTGGATCAAAGGGAAACCAGGAACAGGAAAATCTACGCTGATGAAATTTGCCCTCGCTAACGCCCGGAAGAAAAAGGACTATATCGTGATCTCTTTCTTTTTCCATGCACGGGGCGAGGATCTCGAGAAATCAACAACGGGAACATACAGATCGCTATTATTGCAACTTCTTGAACGGCTTCCCAATCTTCAAGGTTTATTCGACTCGCTCGGGCTCTCTGCGTTAAATGCTAGTTCAGAATATCAATGGAGTATCGAATCGCTCAAGACACTGCTGGAACAAGCGATATTAAATCTAGGCGAGTCCTCAGTCATTTGCTTCATCGATGCCCTAGACGAATGCGCAGAAGATCAGATCCGCGATATGATATCTTTTTTTGAGCATGTCGGTGAGCTCATCGTATCTTCCGGAATTCGTTTTCAAGTCTGCTTCTCAAGCAGGCATTATCCTCATATCACTATCAAGAAAGGGCTGGATCTAGTTCTTGAGGGCCAAGAAGGCCATATGCAGGATATTACCAACTATTTAGAAAGCGAATTGAAGATCGGTCAGAGTAAGATCGCGCAGCAGGTCCGAAGTGAGCTTCAAGAAAAGGCGTCTGGGATCTTTATGTGGGTCGTCCTCGTTACAGGGATTCTGAATAAGGAGCACGATCGTGGTCGAATACATGCACTCCGTCGAAGGCTACACGAAATTCCTGCCGATCTGTACGAACTGTTTCGTGACATCTTAACGCGTGATTCACATAACAGAGACGAGCTGGTGCTAAGTATTCAATGGGTGCTTTTCGCTAAGCAACCACTAAGCCCTGAACAATTATACTTCGCCATCCTCTCCGGAGTTGAGAAAGATGCAGTATCAATGTGGGACTCCAAGAACATCACGCGGGATGTGATCAAAAAGTTCATACTCGATTGCTCTAAAGGACTAACTGAAATCACGAAAACAAAACTTGAGAGAATCCAATTCATTCACGAGTCGGTACGGGAGTTTCTTTTGAAAGAAGACGGCCTCCAAAAAATCTTGTCTGATCTGAGCAACAACCTTCAAGGTCAAAGCCACGAACGACTGAAGGAATGCTGCCTTGACTATATGAGTGTGGATGTCTTTACTCCATTGGATATACCTGAGCCCCTTCCTAGAGCCTCATCGCCACAAGCCGCAGACCTTCGCAAATTAGTCAATAATGCTTATCCCTTCTTGGAGTATGCTATAAAGAATGTGCTTTACCACGCAGACGCTGCAGAAAGATGTGGTGTCAGGCAGGCGGATTTTCTCGAAAGTTTCCCGTTATCCCGTTGGGTTCGGCTCGACAACTTATTTGAAAGGCATCAAATACGCAGGCACTCAGAAGATGTGAGCCTTCTATACTTGCTTGGGGAGCACAACATGCCAAACCTGATCGAGGCGCGCCCACACCTCAGCTCCTGTGTAGAGGTAGAAGAAGAGCGTTATGGATGCCCCATATTTGCCGCCATGGCGACGGGGAGCAAGGAGGCCCTACAGGTGATGCTAAGAGGTCTTGTGTCTGAACAGGCTCCTGAGAACCAGCTTTGTGAAGTAGCCAGCCGTGACTTCTATGAAGAGTGTAACCAAAAGAGTATCACACGCGATTTTACTTTCTCAAAGAACCAAACCGTTTTCACATATGCAGCGCAGTATGGATATAAGAGAATAGTAGCTTCGCTTCTCGAGATCTACAAATCTGATATCAATTTGACGGATGCGAGCGGACGGACGCCACTATCGTGGGCCGCGCAGGGTGGACACAGGTCCGTAGTTGAACTACTACTAGGCACCCAGAATGTCGATGTTAATGTGAAGGATGACGAAGAAATGACACTTCTATCTAACGCATCAGCTCATGGTCATGATGCGATAGTTCAGCTATTACTAGACTCGGGAAAGGCCGACATAGAATCCAGGGATCGTCACGATCAGACACCACTATCTCACGCATCAATGAATGGCCATAAGGCGGTAGTCCAACTACTATTAGACTCAGGAAAGGTCGGTATAGAATCTCGGGATAAGTTGAATCAGACACCACTATTTCACGCAGCAGGAATGGGTCACGAGGCAGTAGTTCAGCTGCTATTAGACTCAGGAAAGGTCGATATAGGGTCTAGGAATAAGTTGAATCAGACACCACTATCTCACGCAGCACAAATGGGTCACAAGGCAGTAGTTCAGCTGCTATTAGACTCAGGAAAGGTCGATATAGAATCTCGGGATAATTCTAATCGGACACCACTATCTCACGCAGCAGGAATGGGTCACGAGGCAGTAGTTCAGCTGCTATTAGACTCAGGAAAGGTCGATATAGGGTCTAGGAATAAGTTGAATCAGACACCACTATATTACGCAGCACGAATGGGTCGCGAGGCAGTAGTTCAGCTGCTATTGGATTCAGGCAAGGTCGACATAGAATCTAGGGATATTTATAATCAGACACCACTATCTTGCGCAGCAGGAATGGGTCACGAGGCAGTAGTTCAGCTGCTGTTGGATTCAGGCAAGGTCGATATAGAATCTAGGGATATTTATAATCAGACACCACTATCTCGCGCAGCAGAAAATGGTCATAGGGCCGTGGTTCAGCTGCTATTAGACTCAGGAAGGGCTGACGTTGGATGTAAGGATGACTTTGAACGGACGCCACTACATCATGCAGCACAATCTGGCTATACAGCGGTGGTCAATCTGCTAATAGATACAGGAAAAGTCGACCTTACCGCGAAGGATCGTGTAGGAAAGACAGCACTAGATTATGCTGTGGAGAGGGATCAGGAGGAAATTGTTCGGTTGTTACAGGCACGGAAAAGGTTAGCATTGACTTGAAAGATCCAAGTGGATAGGCTTTAGTAATATGAACGATGCATGAAGAGGACTAGGTAGTATCAAAGCTGATAGTGGATGTCCTGAGAACGAGCAATGTCCTACAATATTTGACGGTACGGAAGCTACTAAAGAAGGCGTTATTTGTACATATTAGGCGGCGATCAAGTTTAATTGTAGTTGGACCTTCCGATACAAACTACGTCTCATCACGTTTAGATTCAGAAGTGTAGATTGTTAGGGTTGGCTTCCTTTTCCGCTTCCTTTTCCATTTGCTTTTTCGTATACTGTGGCATTGAGGCTACTGATCTAACCTCACTCAAATCATGTATTCCTAAGTTATGGCCACGAGTCTTTACACAACTTCCGAATTTGGACCAAGGGTGGAGTGGGTCGGCCATCTTTCCCATCTATAGTGGTAACATGTAGCATCAAGTTCCTGATTCTGCCATTATATATCAGTCATAAGCATATCCATGCAGTTTCATTAATTCATAGCACATATTTCGGGCTATCATGATGATGATGTAATGATGTAGGTATATATTGCCAGCCATATTCTTTAAAGTGATACCAACCAAGTTATGTCAATATCATATGTCTGTAGTACATATCGGCTTCTCATATATATCTCCGATGGTATGATATGTAAAAATGCTTGGACAAGAAACATTTGGATAAAAAGTAGTAAGCAGCACGTTGGTATGATGGTGAACCAGTACAATTCGGTTCCATTTTCGTTCTGTTCCCAGGGTCAAGAGGCTGTACGCTCATCGATCACGTGGATTGCATATCATATACTATTTTTGGCTGAACTTAATCTAGGTGTGCACCTTTGTTGACTAGCAGCCTTGCAATCACCTCATAACCTCCACGTAAAGCCCCTTTGAGTGCGTTGCCCCGCTCTCCACCCTGAGCGTTAACATCAGCGCCTGCGCCAAGTAATGGTTCTACCACCTGCTCTTTGCCATTGGATGCAGCCGCGCTAAGTGAGTTGCAATACTCTCCGCCGATCATATTAACGTCGGCGCCATAGTCTAGCAGTATCTGCACTACTTTTGTATACCCTCCAGCTGAGGCTGCCTGAAGCGCATTGCCATAGGATCCGCCCTGTGCATTCACGTCGGCACCGTTGTCAAGCAACAACTTCACTACTTGGTCATGGCCCCAGGAAGATGCTTCTTGAAATGCGCTGCTTCCAAACATATCATGTGCGTTAGGTTTTGCGCCATTCTTAAGCAGCAACTTGACAACTTGTTGATGGCCTCGCTTTGAAGCACCGAGAATTGCGCTACCATGAATATATTTCTGTTCATTGACGTCGGCACCCTTTTTGAGTAGCGATTCCACCACCTTTATCAAACCACAGAATGCTGCCCAAAAAAAGTGGGGTAGGGGTTAACTCTGGGCGAGTTAGTGATTGAGATTGAGACCGAGGGTTGCGTAGATCTCGAATCCGAAACCAATTGAGAAAAGCGTTGCTGTCATCTGATAATAGTCTCATGGTCAGCTGGTCGAATTTTCCCGTATGATCCTTCATATATCTAGCATGCATCATCCAAAAGGTCGCTGAGTATTCAGCTAATCTGAATGCCTGCAGATGTTCGATAGTGAGGACTCCTGGGCCTTGAAATTGGAGGAGATAAGCAACGCAACTTATTGCTACGTTGGCTTGGCACAGATCATGCTGCAAAGCGTAAGGGTTTGCTGTGCTTGTTTGGATCCTTTCGGACAGTAAATACTCTTTAACAGAGTAATGAGCCAAAACAACGACTTTTTTTGCTGCTTCAGTTGGCTTGACTTTGTCGTTCGTATGTACGGTGACCAGGCTCGAGCATATACTCAAAATATCTAGTGGATCCACTAAAACTTCATCCCGGTCGAACACAGGATCCCGATCCACGTCGAAGGCAACTACTTCAGCAAGCTCCTCCATTGAGAGCGGCTTCATCGAGAAGGTAAGCCATTCTAGAATACGCATAGCATATCTCGAGTCCTCCTCACATATAGTAGAGAGGATGCGATCGTATGTCTGATCAAGTGTTCGAGGTAGTGCGGTAAGCGTCCTCCGTAATGTTGCACGATTGCGACATTTTCCCAAAGCGTCAAGCTGGCATACAGCCCATCGAAACCTAGTAGCATTATCAGTTTTATGATTTTGCGAGACTAGGGGAACATACATACATTCCGTGAGCTCCTTTCATTAGGGTATCCTCAATCTCTTGTCTGATGGTACGATCTTTTGCCCATTTAATCAAATTCTTGTCACTTGATAACCTTTGCCGAACGAATTGCTGTATATCTATGTCCACTAATCTACTTTGAAGGCAGACTGATTGTTGTTCATTTACAATGTTCTTCAAAGATCTCTCAATATCACGTTCCTTTCGGCTTGTTACTAGAATATGCAATTTCTGAATTTGCCACGAAGCCATCGTTTCGAGTATTTCCATCAGCGCGACACGTTGGCTACATTCATCTAGTGCATCAAGCACAATGTAGACATGGCGAGCCTCTTGAATAATCTCTTCCATTACTGCTAGAAGTGTTTCCAGAGATGGCGGCTGCTGCCTTCTCCCGTAAGATAGCAGTAGGTCGTCGAGGCTTGTAGGGAACTGAATGGATTATTTTGAGAGCTGGTAGATAAGTGAGCGTAACATTAATTCCGGGTCCTGCTTCTGTGCGTCATTGAAGTCAAAAAAGAAGTACGCAATCACCGCTCCGACTGCATTTTCACAGTGATCGAGTATACTCTGGAAAATGGTGGAGCTCAATGGAGTTTTTCCACAGCCTGGAATACCGTATAACCAAAGCATAGATGCAGCCTCCGTCTTCCACTTGGCAAATTGATAACTTTCAAGAAACCAAATGCCAGTGCCAGCTTGTCGTTGTTTAAGCGCTTTCTGATAATTTGTAAAAGGGTCTGGCGCAGACAGTAATTGGCGTATCTTGATGAGCTTCTCCTCTTGATATCGACTGTTTCTCTCAACGCATTGCCCAAGAGTGCCCTTTGCGTCTTCCAAAGACTCTCTTATCTGCTTCTCAAGCCGCTTTGACGCATTTTCCTTTCCTTCACCGTAGATTAGCGGCATGTGGACATTAAAGATGCCCAAGAGAGAATAGGCTGCGTCTTCCTCCCGCTTTGTTTCTCGTGTCTGCGCCCAGCCCATTCGTTCACCAATGCTGAAATCTGATAATGGTCTCCCTTCGAGAGCTGCTATAGATATCCCGGTAATTAGAGAAATTTTTTGCATAAGTGAATGTCTGTCACCGAGTCGAACGCCATCTGCTGAGAAGAATTCAACCGAGTGTGGCGCGAGAAGCTCTTGTAGTGTCCACCCGGGGGTAAACCATCTGCTTTTCTGGAAAGATTGATCGTTCGCGACCTCAGATAGATATACATAACACTTCTCTGCTTTCTGATACCATCGAAACATAGAATTAACAGCTTCAGCGAGCTCTGCGCTACTCGATTTATCGATGCAGCATGTATCCACCCAGATGTATTGCAATTCGTCTGTTGCAGCCTGCTTCCCACAAAAACGGAGTTTCTCGAACCAATTTTTACTCTTGCCAGTATTCTCTACCAGATATTTGAAATTGACTTCTTCATCATCCGCTCCCCAGGTGTGTGACAGAACTGCATACGGTGGGATGTCATGGCTGCCTTCGTGTTCAACGAGGCTGAATTTGCTATGCTCTTCAATCTTTAAAAGAGGCATAGGAGGACTTCTTCAATTCTGAGCAGATTTGAAACGATACATTCAATTGGTGTATATAATAATGAATATAAAATCCTTGGTGTACTGAGATAACGTATCTCAAATTCGCACTAGGCAGAAGTTATGTGGATGGGGCGGGGTTGGCGCCACGTGCCGTAATGAAATCGGAAGCAAGCTCAAAGATAACTACACTTGACAACACCATAGACGCATTGAATCACAAAGCAGCTCACAGAAACAACAATCCAGAGCGAAAGCCTTATTACTGTTGTGACATGATTGGAGGCGACAGCTGGGTGAGTCAGAATTGCTTAGATTGCGTGATTTACAGTTGAATTAGAGGCACCATCGGAAAAATACTGTCCTAGCTACGAAGTAAATTTCAATCTTGCGCTGCTGTATGTGTCTCACTTTATTTCCGACGGAAAAACCTAGAATTCGAGGCACCGCGTGACGATCAAGGGTCTTTGATGCGAGGCTATGAAGCACATGAGCTTAAACTTATATGAGGGCCTCAAAAGCAAATGTAGGAGATCACTAAAGCTTATTCTGATGCCCGTGATTTGAAATAACAGCGTTCGATTTGAAGGCATACTGCGGCTGTGACAAGTCTTCCAAAACAATTTGTCGGTAAAGCTTTCCTCTCATCTGAGTCAGTGCCTCGTCAAAAGGATCGCGATATAGAGATACCTGTGTGGATGACGTTGTGTAACCACTAATCGGTCGTCATTGGTTGGAAGATGTTGTAGTGGGGGCAGTGCAGATAGCAACATTCAGCCTCAGCCTTGCACAGGCGCTGACAGCATAGAATCTTCAATACCTGGCGCATTAATTGAAGTGACCGTTTGTAGGACAAACTTTGAATTCTCACTTTGGCTATCATGGCTTCTGTCGGCAGGGTGGCTCTTTCCTTAGCCTCAGGTGTAATGGAAACCACACTTGCCTTGGCGAATTTCAATTTCGACTTCTCCATTATCCGCATGGAAGCTCCTGCAGAATACCGCGACGTAGGAAATCGCCTCTCAAAACGCCGGAGAAAAGAGGCCGAGGAAGGGAAAATTCACAGCACGGCTCGAAAGCTAGGTGCCCTTTTCGCCGATGTCGTACCCCAAGTTCCAAATCTCGAGCGCATCTATGGCCTTCGCGCGTCAGAGATTGTTGCTGACCCTTCTGTCAATCCAGAGGCTTCTTCTGCCTACGGGGCGCTGCAAGTCTATGTTGGATTAGATGCGACCTCTGTCTGGGCAGCTGCCACTTCGGGTCGAGGAGCTATTCAGGTCCATCTCCTAGGTTGCATTCTAGCAAGGCAGTGGAAGCCCTCCGAGGCCATTGCCATCTGGAGTGAGATTGTTTCTGCGCGGAAGTCTCAATTGGAAGAGCGGCTTCGAGAGGATCAGTTCCACATGGGACATCTCATGGCGGCTCAGATCGATGTCGAACTAGATAAGTTGGCGGAATGGGATGCTAGCGCTAGGGCAGTAAGTTATTCTAAAATTGCACGAAGGGTTAATATATCTTGACTAATGCAAAAAAGTGGCTGCATGCCGCAGATAAAGTGTTCGTGGTGCAGCAGAAGCAGCTGATGCTTATCATCGACAACATTGAACGTACCCTTACTTTAACTGATAAACTGTACGACAGTATCCTCCAAATATGGTGCAATACACTCAGTTTTATGGAGAAAGTTGCCTCGGGAATGGCATTGAGCATTGAGAGCCCAGAAATCTTCTTAGGGCTATCATCCTGGCACCTCTACCCGGATATCACCGTTCTTGGCAAAGAAGTCAAACAAGTCACGCAAAGGGACGCCTTAATTCCTTTGGGCTCTGTGATTACGATTGGCATGCAGAGCTCAGAGAACCAGAAGGGCATGCCCGGGGCGGGTATCTTGTGGACTGTACCACTTGCGAGACTGAAGTATTACGGGAGACCCGCAATATCCACTAGTGTAGTGGGAACGGGATCGTCTCGAGCACCTTTCGAAAAATGTATACAAATTGCTCTTGGGAGCTTGATCAGCGACTGGGGTCCCGACGCTTGGAATCCGTCGAAAGTGTTCAAATTTTTCGTCGCCTTAGACAAGCGGTGTTTGATGGAAAGCGAAATAACGGGCAATGCAGCATTCAGACCGCCCTGCTACCCTGGATGGACAGGTCTGTTCGCTGAGCAGGCGCGAAAATTCTCAAATGCTCGCGAAAAGGAGCAACAAGAAGTCCTTTTCTATATCAATCTTGGGCGCCGACGCTATCGACAGTTTTTGGAAGAAGGAAAGAGCAGAGTTCCACCATTCTTTGGATTGGCAGACATCAGATCGTTTCTAGGTGAGCTCCATGTCGAGGATCAGGTCAATTACTTTCGAGATTTGGCTGCGAAGTACGACGTTGGTATTGACCTCAGTAACGCCTGCATCTTTTATAAAGGTTATATGAGCGCTATCGGGGAAATTGCAACGGTCGTTCCCCAGTCTTTTCCGTTATTAGGTCTAGAGATGGGCCGGAGTCATCGTCGCTGGCTCTTGATGCCAAATGCAACTCATCCCGGACAGGCCTTATTATCTGTTGGTGAGCGCTCAATAGATATCATGGAGGCAACCAATGAGCCGTGTGGAATCTTGCCTGTGGGTACCATTGTAGACACTGATGGCAAAGTTGTCGATCGCTTTTGGGGGACAGACTCTGGGGTACAAGCGCCTACTATTCTCACCTGGGACGAACCCGCAAACGCAATAGACCTTCTGCAGCTCCAGAACATGTTGGAAGCCAAAGATGGCCAGCCCCTGGAGCAACGAAACGTGTCTGGTTGGCGCCTTGGCCACTCGCAAAGCCAGCACCATCATTCGAAATTCAGGATCCTTTGTAACTCCGATTCCGTTGCGCTGTGCATACCTGTTCAAGAATGGAAACCAATGACTATAGTCCCGCCACTGGACTTTATCATCGAATCGTTCGAAAAATTGCAGCCAAGCGAGGCTATCATCTCTAAACTCATGAGCTTACGTCTTGATAGTGGCGACATGTCGCCCACACTTCTCTCCCTGAATCTGCTTCACAGAGCCGCCACAGTCTACAATATGATTCCAAATGCTACTATCGACTTGACGGTTGCGTCAAAACCACTCCACCAAGCCAGCTGGATCAATCAAGATTCATATGTCTCGGTCGGCCTAGAGCCCCCAACAGATCCTCATATTCCCATATCCGAAGCATTTGCGTGCATATCTATGTTCGACAACGGCATTCAGCTCAAAGCTTCGGATTGCACCGGTCTCTTAGCTCTTTCCTCAAAAGATGTAATGTATGTTAGCGAGGCTCTGCTCGATTTTCCCGCCCATAATCCGTCCGCCATCCGCTGCATTGCTGGAAATATTGGGAAACCTGGCCTCTCTCTCCTCCTTCCACCTTCGGATCCAGAGGTTCGAGACTCTTTGGATGACTGGCAGCTCATTAATCACGCTCCTTATGACGGCCGTGCAGAGAACAATTTCGGTAGTACTTCGCTCCACCTGAATCTCACTGGTGCTGAAATGCCGTTACACGTGGGAACCATGAGTGGTCGCTTTACGGAGGCCATGTATGTTGAAGCAAGCGTTCAAGTGCACGATCGAGGAGTGTGGTTTGCGGACATTGACGTTATGAGCCTTTATGAAAGCACACGATTACATTGGAGCTGGCTTGGCGAACGCCTACTGCCAACTTCTTGTGAACATGATGATGTGTCGAAAAAGAGCTTCTCGGAATTTGGTCAAATAACTTCTATCGATCGTTGGCCTGAAGTCATGGATCCGCCTATGGGCATATCGGTAATTCGCGCTAAGGGAAACTGGACTGCGAGATTAGCTCTTACCTGTGTCCTACACGCTAGGAATGACGAGGCTATAATATGTAGTTCGGAACCATGCTGGCGATGCATCATGGATGCTGCTAGGTTTCTGAAATTACGGCCGGAGCAATTGTTTGTGATGCTCTGAGTCTAGCTTGAAGTACTAAGAGTAAGTGTGAAGAGGACGCTGCTTTGAGATGCGACCTGCCTACAGTAGTTATAACGCTGACTTTACAACTCTATTTGACGTATGAAGATCCTATCTATGACAATACGAGTCTATGACTTACCAATTCTTGGTATGTCTTGATCCGGTAGCCCCTCACATTCGAATACGCATATGCTACCTAGGTTACTCATATTACCCACAATTCTCTTACACCAAAACACTCTTTACTTTTCAAGTCACTAGCCACAAGGAGGTATCATCCAGTGCCAGTGCGGAATATCGCCCTTTCTACGTTTCCCAACGTTACGAAAACCGTCAGCGGTCCTACTGTACGAAAGTGTTAAAGCAGGGAATCTTTCATGCGGCATGCAAATTATACATATGAGGCAGCATGATGTGCTATAATAATTCAGAGGGGAAAAGAAGAACCTAGTTTAACCACATGTCATATTCATAGTCAAAAAGCTCCAGATACATGCAACAATCCCCCTTTTTGCCGCGGCTCAATCACCATCCCCTCATAGCACACTACAATTTCCACGATGATAGGCATTCCACCCATTCGTGCACCTTTCCACAACAGTCCTCCCGCTTCACTACTTAGTACCAAAGATCAAGCGTGATATTAGTCTCTCCCTGATACCCAACCGTATGCTGCACATGCGGCACCCCATCGCTCCAATCATTATCACCCCCCGCCCCACTCAGCTTCGCCTTCGCACCCGGAAACGGATAGTACAAGAAGACGCCGAGATCGTAGTAGACCCACGAAGGCGTGTACGTGTATCCAAGCGTGAGCACGCCCTTGCCCGCCGTGTCGACATCTTTCGGTTCGGGCGTGATCTTGATGGCTACGCCGGGGACGTCGAGCTGTTGCTCGGACCACGTCTGCGTGGGGAAAAGCTCGGCGGTTTGGGTGCGGATGCCCGTTTGGTCGACGCGTGTGATGTAGATGGGGTGGTCAAGGTAGTTATTGATGGAGACCCAGGGGGCAGCGAGGGTGGTGGTGGTGGTGAGGAGGACAAGGGTCGAGAGGAAGGATGAGAGACGCATGGTGGGTTTCGAGGGGAGTTTCGTCGATGGATGTATGGCTTCAATAATGGTGGTGATCAGGATGAGGGACTTCAACGGACGAAGAAGCTTTTGATGCTGGACTGAAAACTTGGAGAACCGGGGTTTCTGGGACCCTTTGCCTGGTCTTTATACCCGACCGCTGTACCTCGTCGATTTGCGCCTGCCTCACCGAATGCATACCAAACGGAAGTGGTTCCACTCGGTCGATAGTCCAATGTCGACTAACTTTGGAAAGTGGCGTGTACACCAGCGCCGCGTTGAGGAAGGTATTGCGCCAACCTAGCACAGCGAGTTGGCGTGGCAGCACGACGCAAAGACCCACCTTCCTCTCCAAATTATCATCGTGAGGAATGTGTCTAGCGTGGCCGCAGAGCTTCCGATGTGGCTCCCGTGGCCGGGAAGGAGACTGGATTACCTGGGGTAGCACGGCGCCAGGTTGTAAGATGGCGGGATGCTGCAGGCACATTTGCGTCGCAGCCGAGAATCCGGTCGACGTTAGTAACGCTGCTGAGTAAATCATGTGAATGGTGCGTACGCAATGAGGCGGAAGGAAATTGAAGTAGAAGGCTAAGTTGTCAGGTGGGCTTTGTTGGTCAGTAGATTGTGATTACTGTTGTGAACAGCGACCCGTCTACGCGAAGCGACTATTAGTCTATCGACGGGTGTCTCGTAGCTCCTTGCAACGAAGCTATCAATTGTCAATGTCGTGGTAGCCTCGCACTGGATGTGGTTACGAAGCCTCGCGGCGAGCAAATGCTTACATAGAAAGGCTGCTGATTAGCCACGTTGGATATTTTAGATTGTTGATTGAGCCCCTAAGCGGATAGTTTGACCGATAATTGTTTCAGTCGTCATTTTGAATTTGCGCTCGTGTAATGTATATGTAACCGGGACCGTAACTCGGGTCGTTGGGTAGAAGTATGCCTTCAGTGTTGAGCGCTAGGCTGTTGCTAATGTGAGATTGGGTCTAAAGCTGACAGCGGTGCAAAGGGGTACAGAAACCAATTAGAATTGGAGACTTTAAGCGGGGAAACACATACGGCATTGGTACCACGAGGGTGACAGAAAGCAAATAACGAATTCAACACTAATGATCGCGACACATCATTTAAGTCAATACCAATCGTGTCAAGAGAGAGGTTGCGTTAGCGTTCAAGACCAAGTAAATGTATGTAGCTTGATTCAATAAATCGGCGCCAAGGCTAACGAAAGAGTACAATCTGAGTCGTCGAGGATAGGAAAGGATGAAGTCTGTAAAAGCGCTTCACTGGTTTGGACCGACTGAGAATGTGTCCCAAACCCAGATCGTAGAAATATATCCCCGGATATACGACCAACTCCCCATCCTTCTCACGTTCTAGCGATATTGTAAACTTAATACTGATCCATATTATGTATCTCTGCTACTAGCCCTCTTCTCTCGATGCACTACACATGGTCTTACTCAGTAATACATGTGGCTAAACAGAGAACGACACTAATCCGAAACACGTGAGGTTGGAAAACTCACGAAGTGGTTGTACTGATATCGTATGAATTGAATTCGTATGCATAGTATGAATGCTATCGTAAATAATACATAACGCCACAAATGCAGACCATCCCAGATGCAATTCCAACAGACACAGACCTCCTCATACGCCTCCTTACGTCAGCGACCAACCTCCACTTTCAGCACGAATACCCCATCCATCGACCTCAATCCGGAACGCCAGTAAATGGGTATATAACAAAGCACACCATCGAAGAGGATACCCAAGCCCAAGCCCAAGCCCAAGCGAGAACCATTCTCAGTCCTCAGCCCTCCTATAAGCCCTCCGTCCGTCCCTCCTCCCACTCCCGCTCCCCGTCCTCACCATCCCCACCCCCAACCGCAAGCGCACTTTCCCGAACCTCATCGGCGTGCTCCCCCTGTCCCGCATCACTATAACCCCCCATACTACTCTGCGCACTCATCGGCACGCCGCCCATAACCGGTCCTCCACCAACTTCCAAATGTGGCACCACGCTACGCACAAAACTCGTCGTCTCATTCACCGGCTCGCGGTAGTCTGGCGGCTGGACCTGGTATTCCCGTGCGCGCACAGGGTTCACGGCAGCCTGGAGTAATTTCTCGCTGAGTTCGTCGTCGGGCCGAGCATCGCGCAGCATGAGCTTGAGGTCTTGCTCGACGTCGTTCGAGGCGAGAGGTGTAGGCGGAGGCGCAGACGCATTGGGCTTTTGAAAGATCTTCGCGTCGAGGATGAAGGGCGGGTTGTAGATGAAGGGGATGTTGCCGCTGGCGAGGTTGAGTTGGGAGCGTGTGGCGCCGCGCGTGGCGTGCGGGTTCGACGAAACCTGGCGGCCCATATCGACAGCGCCGGGTATCTCGTCGGAGTCTTGATCCTCGAGCGCGTCGCCATTCTCGGAAGCGCGGTCGCCATTTGTCCCGTTTGTGCCGTTGGACGTGGGCTCATTGGAGTCGGAAGTCTTCATCTTAGCGAAGAAGTGGGATGCGGCTGTCGTGGCCTGGTTCATGGCCATGTTGAGTTCTTTCTCGGTGAAAAGGCGCTCGAGCGAGTAGGCTGGGGCCTCGAACTGGGTGTGCATGGTGCGCGTCTTGGCCTCGCGGAAGGGCGAGCCTATGCCGAGCTCGATGTTGCGCCCAGAGGGGCCCGGCGAGTCGTTGTCATTATCTTCGAAAAGCTTCCGCTTGCGCTTGTTCTCCGCTGCTACGTCTTCCGCATCGCCAAACTTGTGTCCGGTCCTGCGAGTCTTACGCGGTGCTTGTGGCCCGCCTGGGCTGGCGGGGTTGCCGATGCTGAACTGATTGGGGTGAAGCAGCATAGCATTGCTATCCGTGAGGTCCAATTGCTCTTTCTCGCGCTTCAGGCGGAGAGTCCGGGTTTGTATAGTCGCCATGAGGCGTTCGCGAATGGTAGCGGCGAGCAGCTTGTGCTCTTCTTCGGCGATGTGGACTTTGTAAAAGTGTGCATTCTCGATCTCGTTCTTGGTGTTCTGGTGCTTGTTCTACACGGGATAACACGGTCAGCAGGTGGCTAAAGGCGGGCCAAGAGCGGGCGCATCCTTACCCAGAGCATGGTGAGATCGCGGTCGCGATCTTCGATGGCGTCATTCACGGCATCGACGAAGCGGCCGTAGTATTTGCCGCACTGGGCGACGTAGTCAGTCCCGGCGCTGGGCGCATTCGGCACATTGGTGCCCATGATGGACGTAATGAGCTCGGCTGCCTCTTCGCCAGCATCGTCGAGCGCCTTGTTCGAATACGGGTCTGCCTTGAGTATGAGGTTGATATCGGCCTGCAGCGCAGAGAGCTGGGCGCGGTAGTGGCTGTCTCTGTTGTCGGAGAACGAGCTCATCATCTCGGAGAGCTTCTCGGCGAGCATGTTGCGCCGTTTATCGCGCTTGGAGACTTGCGGCTGCGGCGAGGTGGCAGCGTGGCCGAGGGGCATGTTGTCTGCCGGCGATGGGCTACGATTGCGCGCCATGGTAGAATGACGAGACGATCTAAAGTCTGTGAAGAAAGCTGCGTTTGCGGGCAAGCGGGAGGTGTGATCGCGAGCTGGACCACGGCGCAGGGAAAGATGCGTGAAAGAGGTTATTGCAGTCAGGCAGGAATGTTGTACAGACAAATGCGAGCGCTTCAACACAAAGTCGCTACAGCGTGGGCAACATGAGGAGTGAGGGTGAGAAGCGCACAGTGAAAGCGTCTTGGAGGAGAGTGAATTGCATCTGGGAACGACCACCGGCGGATGATCCCGGCGAACAAGGTTTAGCGTCCATCACTACCGCCGACTGCCGACTCGCTAACTGTTCACAGCTTGGCAGCTTGGCAGGTACCGCGCATTCAAATTCGCTCACACAGATAAGTCTTTAAACGTCAAGCTAAATTATCATCATATCTCTTTGTAGCAATATTCATACCAAAAATCACACGTTATTGTATGCCTCAAAAAACCCGTCCTCCACATATTCTGCATGACATACATCTTCCCGAAGTCACCCTTCGCCGCCTCTACAAGGAAAGCCGCTTGGTCATTCGCGGGCAGACTGCCTATGCATTTATAGCTGGCGACTTGGGCGGTCCAGATCAAAGGTGTACGCAGAAGGGTTAGAAGCTGTAAATGCTGTAGGTTTAAGCTGCCAAGAGAGATGCGAAGAGTCTACACAGGGATGTGGTGAAAAGCATGCCGTACATGTTGATGTGTCCGATATAGATGGAAGCATACCCTAGCCCTCCATCTCTCCTCGCTCATCACAACCTTCCTCAGACTCCCACCGTAGCCCTCCCAAAGCGACGAACATTCAAACAGCTCTGCTACATGGCATTAAAGCACACTCCAATCCCGCCCAGCCACGCATTCGTACAACGAAAACATAGTAACATCGTCGCACTCTCCGCACGGCGCTATATCTGCGGAACATGTACACGTCAAATACCAACAAACTCTGAGCTAGCTTAGTAGCGTAATTCCACAACTGCTGGCACCCGTCCTCGTGTTGTGATGGATATCTCGCTCGTAATTTGTCCAACGGGCCTCATTGTCGTTAGGGTCATTTGAGAGATGTCATTCACGCGTTAATATCGTCACCCTCACTCAGCGTGATACGTCTCACTCAATCAATCTGCGTAACATAATCCCTGCGTCCCGCTCCCCTCTATGGGGAACAGCGGTAATTCCGAAGTGGACACATAGCCCTGTATAGCTATTTTCTGAAGTGAGCTGAAGCTCTCGGATACTATAAGACTCACTTATGCCAAACAAAGAGGCAGAACCGTAACAGAAAAGAAATTGCATTAATCCGATGCAAACGCTAGACAAGTAAACGCTACCAATGAGCCGAAAACACTCTCTTATCTTGATCAACAAGCCTCATTCCGAACCGCTACGTTTGCTCGATCCACGCTCTCCCTGGAAGCGGAGGTTACTCTATTTATCGTCATCGCCCTTGAACACACCTTCTGTAATAAGCTTGATGCCCGCAATACATGTTCGTCAGCACAGTCATTGCAAATGTCGTCGACGCAGACCGAAAAGGAGCCAGGTTTACCATGCATCAAAATCGGTGGCAGTTGTGAGACTGGTTCATTTTCCGCAGACATCGTCGTCGATCGAGGCACGAATATTAACGTTGTGGATCTTCTTGTAATACTCCTCGATACCTTGAAAGAGATCATGACAGTTGTCCCGGTGTCCCGGAGCCAGTCCACACAATTTCCTCACACAAACCTTCTGCTTGTTCTTCTCGTCGTGCAAAACGGACCGGTATAAGAGCGGATCGTCGTGGCAAATGGCGTCACTGCTGGTGGCAGCAAGTGCTCCGCTAATGTCTCGTTCGAGCGCGGCGCAGTCAACTCCAGGTATGCGTGGCGCGCAGTATGCTTTCGAGCAAAATGTACCCGATTGACGCGTTGTGGAGTTGCGAATGGGCGTGTCAAATGCAGCGCGCGCAATAGAGGGGCCACAGACGTCATCGCTGTCCGTGAAGTCGATGTCGACTTGAAGGATCTCCTTCATAAAGGCCTTGTGTCGACGCTCGATCTCTTGGCATTCATAGTCAAGGCTATCTGCGTGAAGACAAACTTGCTTGCTACACACAAGGCAGTTGCTGCGCTCGTCTTGGAGGGAAGGAAGCTGAGTTGTCTCCGCGTTCTGACAGGCGCCTTCATCGATTGTGTATTTAATATCATAGCCGAACGTCTTCATGAACTCTTCGGACTTTTTTGCGAGTTGGAGGCATTCATCATCAGAATAGTGGTACTCCTGGCAATGAGGCTTTGCGCACTTCAGGATCTCCTTGCGCTTGTTGAGCCTGGTACTATTCCCTTCGCGTTTCCAGAATGGAGGGCACGCATCGTCATCCGTTGTCCAGTCAATGTTGAGGCCGACATCTTTTGACACTTTCTCTAGTTCATCTTCCACATCACTGCAGTCTGCATTGAAGGGTTTGCAGTGAGGACTGACGCAACGTTTGCCCAACTTCACGGTGTGGTCGTGGAAATACTTCTTGGCAGCGTTGACGTATTCTGCAGAACAAACATCGTCGTTGTCAGTGAATCGATCCGAAAAGATCGCTTCCAGTTCGCTTTTGACTTCGGAACCCCAATATTTGCCAAGTCTAGCGGAAGCATCCTTCGAGCAACCGAGGGGGCCATCTTCCCCGAAATCGATGGCTTTGCCGCAGACCTTTTCATCATCAGTCCAGCTCCAATTCTTGCCAACGTCCTTGGAAAGCTTATTCAGCTCGTTCTTGACCCTTTTGCAAGTCTTGCCCTCGCAATTGAAGACGCAGTACTTCTCCTTCCCTTGCTTATTGTCGATAAGCTTGTGATGATAGTTTTTGGATTCGGAAATAGCCTGCGGTGAGCACTCGTCGGAATCTGAGGTCCAGCGGACGTCTGGGAAGATATGTTCTACTATGCGCTCGGTTGCATCGGCACCCCAGTACTTGCCGAGCTTCTCGTTAGCTTGAATAACGCAGACGTTGCGGACATCGTTATTGCGCTTGGCAGTAGTATTGTTGAGAGCGCGCTTTGTGTGAGTAGCGCCCCTGAAGTCGCATACGTCATCCTCGGTAGTCCAATCAATGTTCTTACCAGCATCTCTAGAGATATCTTGGAGTGCGGCTTCGACATCGCTGCAGTCACCAGGTAGAATAGAACTGGAAGAATCGCAGAAAGGCTTCACACAACGCTGTTCCTTGTGCGTCCAATCTTCGATCGCAACGGTCTTGTTCGGCTTGTTGCATAATTCTTCATCTGAAGTCCAAGAACGATCGGTAAAGAGGGTTGGCGCAAGCTGGTTGTTAAAGACCTTCTTGATGATACTCTGCTTACCCCAAAAAAGGCTGAAAACCCGGTAAGCCTTGTCGATGCACATGGTCTGGTGGTCACGCTCTGTCACAGGCTTGATAGCGGTGCTGTTGCTGGAATGCCGCTGTGCGTTCTGGGCACGGTGGCCACGACACTCTTCATCAGAAGAAGTCCAATCGACATCTTTACCAGCATCCTTGGAAATCTCTTCAAGCGCATCTTCCACATCGCTACATTTCCCATACAAGGGCCCATTCTCACGCTTGCAGTAAGGCAAGACACACCGACGTTCATGAGCACTTTTGAAATAAACCCTATCCGCACACACGTTTTCGTCGGAGGTCCAGGTACGGTCAGTCCAAATGCCATTCAAGGCGTCCTTGATGTGATGATTCTCAGTGCCGCTCCACACCGAATGCAGCTTGCGGTAAGCCTTGTGAATACACATGTTGTAGAGCTCACGCTTTGCCACAACTTCCGGATAGATCCTTTCCATCTCGTGGCGGATTAGTTCACAACTGGTCCCAGGAAACATGTCCCTGGTCTTCTTGCCGCAGTTGTCTTGGTAGAAAAGCTTCGCATTGTGTTCGGCCATGCTTTCGTCGCATTGAGCATCCGGCCAAGCTCGATGGAGGAGGTCGCACAATGGTCCCGCCATGGCACCTTTTTTGTTGACGGCACCTGGAACTGCGGAAAGGGTAGTCCGAGCGCGGTGCGCCTTGTGCGTTTCAACAGCTTGGGAAGCAGCATGTTTGGCAGCTTCCATACGCATGACGGTCTTGAGAGGTACAGTGTCATTTCGTCCAGCAAGACACTCGTCGGCCTGCTCATCTGGCGGCATAGGAATCCGCTTCGGTCCAACGACGCGGCCGCTGCACGAGCGAGCATGTTGAGGATCATCACGCTCCGCTAATAGTTTGATGCAATTGGAGATAACATGAGGCGGTGTAGAGTCCCGGGAAGGAATAGTACGTTCGGAGCCGCAAAGGATCAGCTCGACGTCGTCGGTGCTCGAGCACTGCCTGGTAGGAACATTGGGACCCCTGAGTGCACCTTGGCAAGAATTCAGGGTAACGCTATCAAAATCGTGTCCACGGACGGTGGTAAGGTCAATCCAGATCTGAGTCGGGTCAGAGGGGTCGACGTCGTACTGAAAGTCGATCTCGCTCTTGTTGGCATAAATGCCGTCGGGGCCGGTGGAGACCTTGATAGCGACGCCGGGGTTGACGCCAGTGCCGGAGCGCCAGGGCTCCTCATACCTCTTGCCAGGACTGATGGAAAGGTTGTTGGCAAGATCGGGTCTCTCGGGCACCGACCAGATGTAGACATCCTTTCGACAATTGTTGGTGACGATGGCCTTGGTCTGGCCGAGGGCCACCAGGGCGCTGAGCGTGAGGACCTGGCCGATCATGGTCCGGCAGGGGAGGAGATACGATATGTTGACAAGCAAGATCTAAGACGGAAAGAAGAAGATGATGGACTATGTGTGATGGAAGAAGAATTAGCCGCCAAAGAGATGCTGCGTGGCAACGGGAGGTGAAGGAGAATAAGAGACGGGACTGGAAATTGTTCGCAAGACTAATGGGCATCTGCACGGCTCAACGCACTGATAAAGGCAATCTCGGATGGCACAATACGTCATGTCTACTACTGCAACAGCAGGTGGTGTTGCTAAGGGGAAAGAGCAGGTGCCGCTGCTCACCCGAGGAGAAAGAGTGATCAACGAGACGCCGAGCGATCGCACTGAGACTAGACTGTTAGTGAGGCTATGGTAATGTGTCGGTATGGCAAGCAAGTCCATCATAAGTGTCCTCAACGCTGGTATATAGTGTAGAATCAGATGCAATGTTTCGTTTGCTCATTCCATGTTGCACGCGAAATGCTGTCAAGTAGTCGAAAAGGGCGACGACAATAGAGGGAGAAAAGAATTCCACTGGTCATAGAAGTCATGCTTTTGACTCGTTCACTGCATATGAGCTTCTTACATATCGTGTACATGACATACGTGCGAAGTGCAACGCACATAAAGTAGCGCAGGCCGCTTATCCTTCGGAGCAAGCTAATCGGGAGTGGGCATCCCTCCGGACGCGCCTGAGGATGAAACGCACTGCACCTCAGGACACAACGCCCACGCCGAAGAAATAAAACGACCATGTCTCCTTTCTCGTCTGCTTCTCCTTTACACCATTCTGTCGTTTTCTCTCCAACTCCTGGATAGTTTCTGTCGCTGCTAAGTTCTAATCTAATCCTACGATTGGCGAATACGCGCCGCCCCGCCAAACCGCCCCAATGATCCAACCCACCACCTCGTGCAGCTCACCCACCATGGGCGCTCCCAAGCTCAGAGAAGTCCCTGTCTCGCTCCCGCGCTCCTTTGATCGCCCCGATGAACCCTGGCATCGCTACGTCACTATCGACCTCCTCTGGTATGTGCTAGGATATACAATCTTCCACCCATGGGTGGCTTGCATCTTGGTGTTGTGCCTGCGCGCACAGTACACGCCATGGCACGCTCTGGAGATGCGCATTGCGATCGCGTGGGCTATGCTCATGTGCGTCATCGGAATTTTCAATATCTTTAGTGACAGGATTGCCTACGGTGTGCCACGGGAGGTCGATTTGAGCGAGGAGGTCATTGTGATTACAGGGGGTGTAGAGGGCTTGGGTGGACTGCTGGCTGAGACATATGGCATGCGGAACGCGAATGTGGCCGTTCTAGATGTCAAGAAAGTAGACGATGAGGAGGCAGAGGAGAAGGGGGTGCTATATTACCAATGCGACGTCAGCGATGCAAAGCAGGTTGAGGCCGCTGTGGCCGAGATTGTCGAAGACGTATGCTCTTCACAAGACCCCAAAGGTGTCAATCAATGCTAATTCAGCGCAGCTCGGTCCTCCAACGATCCTGATCAACAACGCTGGCATCGTCCACACAAAGTCCATCCTTGACTCTACAGCCCACGAAGTCGAGCAGTACATCTGCCACTCTCCTCTTCCCTCACACATACTGACTTTAAACACAGAACATTCCGCACAAACACCCTCTCCCACTTCAACACCCTCCGTGCATGCCTCCCCCACATGCTACAAGAACGCCGCGGCACCATCGTCACCGTCTCCTCCGTCCTCGGCCGCCTCGGTGCCGCAAACCTCTCCTCCTACGCGTCGTCCAAAGCCGCGCTTCTCGCGCTCCACCACTCTCTCCGCGCCGAGCTCGCTCAGAATCCAGACGCGAAAGACATCAAAACCATATTGGTCACTCCAGGCCAGATGGGCACGAATATGTTCGAGGGCGTCAAGACGCCGAGCAATTTCCTCGCGCCCATTGTCTCTCCGGCTGAAATCGCGAAGACTGTACTCGGCTTGATTGAGAAGGGCGAGAGCGGCGAGGTTGCCGTGCCACTGTACTCGCGGTACATCGAGATATTGGAAGCGCTGCCGGTGGGCGTTCAGGCGCTTGTGCGGAGGTGGAGTGGTGTTGACACGGCGATAGCGAAGGCGGGGTTGGCGAAAAAGGTAGAGACTGAGAAGAAGTGAGGAACTATGATACCCTGGAAATAGGCTTGGAAAGGTGTGCAAGGAGAGCGCTTAAGCCATATAGACGGCAAAGTCACAATATTGATTTATATGTACTAGTACGTTATGTTAAGTGCAAGATTGTATACAAGTAGACTACTTGAAACGTGTCGCGTCAGTCGTTGGTGCAAGATGTCCAGCAATGGAAAAGCTCCCCGCCAGACCTCATACTCGTTAAGGAGCCACTACCTCGAAAACGCATAGTCACTGCATTTTCAAGCGATGCCCATCATCACCATCTAACACTTCTCCCTCCTTTCCTTTCTCCTTCCTCCAACCCTTCGCTGGTTGAGAAGAAAATGTACCAACGATCACTACATGTCTAGTGCGAGAAATTTTAGAGTGTGGAGACATGCATGCTTGCTGACGGTGAATTTTTGGTTCTCATCGCTCTGTAACGTTGCCAAAGCATTCCAACTCCACCCCACGTGCATGTAGTTGAGCCGACCACGCTAAAAGCTCAGGCGACTAAGAAAAAAATTTACGCTAGTAACTCTTAGTATGCTGACAAACTTCTTAGTGGGGTATATCCTAGCCTTGGTCGCCCCAGCTTCCTCCTTCCTACACCCTACTTACCCTAAGAAAATATAGTTGCATAACGCTAGGGGACAGGAACTAGTTACTAATACCTTATAAACCCCTTCAGTATCTTATAAAAATAGATGAAGGAGTAGTGTCTAGAAGTATTAAGGAATGGCAGTAATGTAAGTTCTAGATAGGTTATAAAGGGATTAAGAATACCTACTAATTATATTAGTAATTGAACTGTCCTAAAGCCATTTCTCTGATAGTAGTAAAAATGAAAAGAGAGATGAGGATATAAGCTCTACTATAGAGGCTTTACTAATAGCGGAAAATGAGGAAGAAGATCGTAAATATATATATATTAATATGATAGTAAGGTGTTCTAAACCCATTTTTAACCCTATAGGATAATAATTTTACGCTAAGTGTTCTTACCTCAGGGACTCCACTACTAATAATAAAGATAATTATATATATTAGCTTATTACCTAATTATCTTTAAATAAGTATAGATAGATATATATTTATCATCTATATTGGCAGGGAAAGAGCTACGCTTAAGTAGGTAAGGGTAGAAGGAGACTTAGTATAATCTCCTCTCTAACTCTATACTAATATCTTCTTATGACCTTAGATATAGTATTATAGATGGTTAAAGGTCCTATAAAACGTATAGTCTCTCCTTTCTTTAACTTAAGTACTTTACGGATCTGGTCTATCTACATAGGGATTAAGTGATATTAATATCTTAATAACGCCTTAGTAACATTTTCGTATACGCATATAAATAAAGAGATTTAAGAATATATATGAAATACTTAATTAGATGTATATTAAGGGAATTAGACCTACGCAAAAGAAGGTCTATTAGGTAGACCTTCTTAAGGTATTTTAAAGGCCTTATTAATATATTTAGTTAGTATATAGCTATTATGTATCGCTTTTAGGGTGGTGTTTTCTGCCCATCGTAGGGTTTAACATGTGGCCCTGTTATTAGACGAAGCCGTACTATGGTAAGTAGTTTAATACTAACTAGTTACTAACTAGACCTATTTATAACCTCTTCTAATACCTTTAGGATTCCTCTAGTTCCCCTTCCTACTATATTAGCTGTTAGGTATATTAGGGTCTATATATACTAGATAAATATTACTTTTAAAAGATTTTCTACTAATACTTTATTAAATACCTCCAGTACCTCTTCATAATAGGTTTAGAAGTAACCTAAGACCCTAAGATATATATATAGTTATACTTTTAACTACTATAAAGCTAGCTAACTATAGTATATAACTAGGTTATAAAGTTATTAAATAGGGAATACTAACGCCTTCATAAGACGTTGATTATCCACAGGGACATGGGAAGCTGGAAAAGCAACTATATAAAGTTAAGTTTAATATCTTAATCTCTATAAATCTAGTTGAGAATCCCTTCTTTCTATTTACCTTACATAGTATACATACCCACCCACCACTACTACCTATAAAGCTACCTAGCGTCCTTATAACTAAACTTATAGAGCTTATCCGCTAGGTTAAGGATCCTAGCCTAATCTATGGTATATTCTTCCTAACCCAACCTTAAGGGGTTTATAAGGTAACCTTAACTAGCTTTATTCCTACGTGGTCCATTCATGGACTTACTATACCAAAAATACGGCGTAAATTTATTTAGTTAAATTTATATAACGCTTAATAACCTTAATCGCCTACGAGCTATTATTTATAAGGAAAAGCTTAATATGTTCCCATTAGGTTAGATCTAGCTAGTGTCCAATTTGAAATGAATATATACTATAAGAATATTAACACGGTTTAAATACCCTTCTCAACCCCCTATATATACCTTCTTATCCCCTTTAGGCATATATCTGTGAGATATATCATTCCCAATTAGGCACTCTTATCCTTATAATAAGAAAAGAGCAGGCTATTATATTTATAAGCTTAGCTAACTTTTAGATTAACGTATCATTCCAACGTAATCGTGAACCCTAGCAGGAACTTATAATAGCTTACTTTAATAAATAGTATAGGAAGTGTATGGAAACCCCTTCTTAAGATATTAATAATAGCTAAATATATAGTATTTACTCTTACCCGTATTTATATAAATATAAAGAGACGCTAATTATATTCTTAAGCCTTTTAGATCCTCTTTAAATGGGTTGAGAAACTCTCTAGTTAACTAGTATAGTGGTGTTATATTCACTAGATAGGATTTATAGGTATTACTATAGATATGGATGGCGCTCAATTTGGAGGTTAGTACCCTCCTTAAGGTAATTATAACCTCCTCACAACCCCTTTATAATATGTTCTAAAGCTATTATATAGGGTTTAGGTAATACTTACGCTATATTAATCTATTTAGTTGACTATAGCGCTATTATATTACTTATATAGTAAAGTTTTACTCACACTACTTTAAAATAGGTATAGAACGCGTTGAGAACCAGATGGAATACCCAGACCTAGATATAATAGAAAAGATATAGTTAATTTTACACGTACGTAGTTAGGATTAATATAGTAAAATCCTATCTAAGCTTAAACGTAAGTTAAAAATAAGAGATTATAGATACTATACTAATACTTTACTAAGGTGATGAACAGATCGTAGTATAAAACTAAGCTAAATATAAATATATTACTATATTTATATATAGCCTCTATTACTATATCTCTAAGATAGCCCAGGATGATTGGTATCGCCTTGAGAACACCTCCAACCATGTTGAGTAGACAGGTAAAAAGTTATACTTATATAGTAAATAGCTAAATTTACTCCCTATAATCCTTATATAGGTGTTATTAACTTTAAAAGAAGGTAATACTAACGCCTTAAGGGCTATAAAACTTAATAATTGTGATATTAATCAATAATTGACACGCAATATAATAAGTTTACGCTATAAATATTTAAAGACTACCCTTTAGTTAGGAGAATATAAAAATGCGTAGAGAAAGTATATATATATAGTTCTAACTCTCTTTATATCCCTATGCTAACACGTTTAGATTATAAACGGAAGCGAAGGACTAGTATTAAATAAGTAGATAATTCTACTAGTAATGAGGAAGAGAAATCTATAATACGTAGGTCCTTAACTGGTTTTATGAAGCCTAGGGCATCCTTAAAGCATAGAAGTAATATTAGTAACTAACTAGTAAGGGATTTATTTATTATTATTAGTAAGTGAGTCTTCGCAGCCCTAATAACCGCTTTCAACTTATATCTATCCTTTCGGATATCTTTACTAGAACTAAGCCTTTAACGTTAAGCTATTTATTATAATATGGACCTTGAGGCTAGATGAGCGGAGCTTAAATTACGTAAATAGATGATAGCTATAAAATAAAAGGAGTTGATAAATAAAAAGCTTAAGTTAGAAATTAAGGTAATGCGGAGGGGTTCTATATCCCTTTTTAATTCCTAAGGAAGGCTTTATTATTATGCCTTTATAATATACTAAATATATATATTATTAAAAGCTAAATAGATGTTTGAATAGTAAAAAGTTTGTATATATAATTAATAGGGATAATAAGAGGAGATTTAAATATATTAAGTGCCTTAAGAACCCCTTAGTATGGTATTTAGCTATCTAGTAACTAGGTATATACTCTAATAGCTTATATAGCTAGAGTATTAGGTAGACTATATTAACGTCTCGAGAACCCTATGTTAACCCCTATCTATTATCTTTAAGATATTAACCCTACTTAATTACTTTATAATCTCTATGAATCTATAGCTAAATTTACTGGGTATATATAACTAAATGTATTAAGAACGCCTTAATAATACTATTATAATCCCTAGATAGTATCCTCCTCACTATCTCTAGTATGCTCAGAGGCCTTATACGTTAAGGTTAAGTAGTCGTCATCTCTAGAATTAGGATAGCCCTAATTATAATAAAAGGTATTTTCACACGCTTTGCTAAAGTAGCACCCTAAAATAGTAAGATTAGGTTAAGAAGGGGTTAGAGTTGAGTTAATAAGGCGAATATACCATTATATTAGCTAGGGTTCTCTCCCCCCTAAGCTAGATCGTGATAGTTCTTATAGAGGAATACTATGCCATTATTTTTAAGGATAATGTGAAGAGTATCGTAATTAGGCTATTTTATTATTAGAAGGGGTTGAAAACATATTGACAGCCCGTTGGCAACCCATCTACTTATATCTCTTTTTTTAATATTATTCTTTTTGTTAGCCTTTATATATAAGGGGACCTTAGGGCGTTTATAGCGCGGTAGCGTGCTATTAAATATAAAAGTAAGATCTTAAGCATCTACGTTAATAGTACTACGTGAACCCCTTATAGACTCCTTAACCTTCCTAGTATCCTTCTTAATACCTCTATAGCTACTACTATGCTTATTTTTATAACTACTACTATGACTACCGTAGGTAGACTGGAGTGTACGCTTTTTAATTAAGCTTATTAGAGTTGGTAATAGCTAGAAGGGGTTGGGATCCTATTGAGATGGGGTTGCCGATGCAATCAGAAGAGCCTAGGATACTAAAGGAGAGGTAACTAGAATACTTAGGTCTTTTTTAGCTAATGCTTTTATATTGGTCTTATAGAATGCTGATATAGGGTTAGCAACGGGTTGGCAACGGGTTAATAATACCTATCTAGTAACTTTTTAATTCTAGTAATACTAGGTTATTATCTTTATCTTTATCTCCTAGCTTAATATCATACTATTTCTTATAGTAGACCTTTATATTATCTAGTATAAGGGTTTTCTATAGGGGTTCAGATTAGGTTAATAATACCTTCTTAAGATATTATTTATACTATAATGCTATTCATCTTCGCCTTAAGCGCGGCACTTGTAGTTACTAAGATAGGGCCTATCTCCATCCTATATATTATTAGTAAAAGGTTAAGAAGCCTATAGCAATCTATTGCTAACCTCATTATTATTACTTATCTTTATGAATGGGAAGGTGGTTGGAACGCCGGGCGCGCGGCAATAAGCTTAGTAATACTTATCTTTATAGACTTTAGGAGGTATATTAAGCTATATTTAAGTAGTTATCAAGGTGTTGGGTGGTTGTTAGTGGGGTGAGTGAGAAAGCTGGTCGGCTCAGTTATTGTGTGGTGGCCTGAGCGTCGCATGATTAAGCGAGCTTTTAGCGTGGTGGGCTCAGCTGAGTCCACCCACCCCACGATTTTCAAGAAATGTCACTTTAGTAAATTGCCACATGAGATTCCACAGCAGGGCAACTCCTAGTAGTAGATGAGCAGCAACTGAGACATTATTAGTAGTCGACTTTTTTTTCAACTCCGCAACAGCGCACACAAGACTATAGTAGTTTGAATTTCCAGTCTTTTGGAAGCTCCATGCTAGAAGCACATTTGTAGTTTCTCTCAAGTTTTATTATGCACATGAGAGCGGTTGGCTGTGCTATTAAGAGGGCACGAAGAGGACGCACGCATGAGCTCAAGAAGTGCTACTTTTCGATTTTCGAGGCAGTGCAGAACGAGGCAGCGAACCGGGCATACAGATCATTGTCCATCTCTTCGAATAACATTGTTGTCCACGTGTGACCTTTCTGTCGTCGTTTTGGATGCTGTCATGCTCCACCCCACGCCACATGGACCCAGTGCACGTGATATTCTAGAGCCCGTAAAGCCAGTCCGTTACTCGACTTGGTAAGGTGATTGGGGCGTGACGGGGAAGAAGAATTCTTCTCAGCGTTGCTTATTTTTAGATTACGGCGCTGCAAGTAGAGAGTACGATATACTTTCTACCGCTGCTCAAATTTTATTGAGGCGCCGCGATCTCGCACGCATGGCTTCTCTGCCCCCACAATTTTAGTCTTTTGAGAGCTCGACACCAGGAGAGTCATCCGCCGTCAGAATTGAATTTTTGTAGTACTCAAGATTGACTTAGTGCTCGCCTAACCACGTATGGGGGAGGCCGGCATTCGCGCCATCTCCCTTTACTCTTACTGACCGAGACATCATCCCGGCAATAACACTTTTTAGGTATTCCACGCCCTTCCGACATGAATAAGGAGCATCTTTCTGTTTTGGTGTATTGCAGCTTTGTCGAGCCTAGCAAGGTATAGGAGCAACTGTTGGAAGGTTTGAGTGATGCGAGTTTACCCAGACGGTTGCGAGGGGCGAGAGAGGGAGGCTCGCCCATATGTCGATGTGCTTAACGTTTTCGTACCAGATATCCACTGGGAAGCCACATATTTTTTATCGAATGCTCATTTTGGACTTCTTGGACCGCATTAAGTTGAAGGATGGCCCTGGGTAGTGTGATAAATACCTATGTAACTGTCCAATAATTGGAAAGACGTGTATCGGCTACAGCAATATCTTCGGGCGATCGTAGCGGACTGTATTAGAAGACCAATATTAACAGTGGGAAAAATCGGAGGGTGTTGTTCATGTGCGTGTCGAACAGCTACTATCGACTTAGGGGCGGAGAGACAGCATGGTCAGATTCCGAAGTCGATAAATGAATTCATAACGTCTGGCGATGACCTTTCTAGTATCATGGGGCAGAAAATCGTCCGGAGATACACATGAGATAACTGTAAATGATTTTAGATTCGCGAAGTAGACGTGGTTGTTACTAAGGGCGCAAAAGCCTTGACTCACATACTGGTAAGTTTGTACGAGCCGGGATCAAATCTTCCATCGATACTCAAGTAAATTATTATACTGGGGTTTTCGTCTTATTTCTTTTGTCCACGCGTATGGTGACATGTGTGCGATGTCTACGGCCACGGACCGGCGAACGAAACGATATTTACCCATGCGTGCCCACCGTATATAGAAGCCCCCAAAATAGTTGTGAGATGCGCTGGAATGTATAGAAGGTAACAGCTAGAAGGTCACTAGGTCATTCGAAGTGCCAACCGGGTAGTGTGCATGATCCACTGCGTCGGAGTCCGCCCTGGCAGCGGGTCACTAATTGTAAGAGCATCTAAACAAACCAAATTCTTCCTAGCCTATCAAACTAATCTAAATAAAATTCCAACAGCTTGTAAACTGTATTATAGCCAAGTAGACTCAGTGGCTTGCTCCTCCCCGACATTCCCGATATCCCCGAAATCGCCGAGTACCCGCGACATCTCGTCCTCCCATCCCATAAATTAACATCCATCCCCAAAATTTAGGTACCTGCATCTATTATCCACTTCCAAGAAGCTCCAAGTCTCTTGGCTGCATAGCTGCATCTTCAACATGCAGTTTATCTCCTCCTTGCTGCTGCTTGGCAGCGCCTTCTTCATCCAGACCACCACAGCAGCTTCGTATCTCACCGCTACTGCGCTAGTCACTAAGAACAACGCTTCTACTTTCGAATGCTGGCAGCTAACTGAGCCGTTCGCCATCGCGAACGCGCCTGGTATCAATGGAGCGCAGGTCTCGGCTATTAGTCCTGTCACTGACGTCGGCGTCGTGATCATTCCCCCGAGATTTGATGGAGGGATTCATCTCTCGCCTGTGCCTACGTAAAAGTACCTATACTAGACCTCGAGGACTGAGTAGCTGATTAGACTAGCCTTCTGCACTTCCTGTCTGGTGTAGCCCATGTGACTCTGCCCGAAGACCCCTCTAGCGAAGCGTTGGTTGTGGGTGGAAAGGGGGGACTGTTCTTCTCGGTCGATACTACGGGTTCTGGGCACATCACTAGATACCCGAGTGACCAGGAGACTGTGGCGCTCATGGCTACGATCACTGGTGGAGTGATTCCCAAGCACAAGGTGCTGGGTAAGGGAGCTTGTGCTGGGAAGCAGACATTTGTTTAGGAGGGCTATCAATGTTCATTTCAGAGGGATAGCCTTTTGTAAATATGTATCTTTTTGGGTATACAATACTATTCACTCATAAAGCAAGGAGTAGCCCTTTGTGTGACGACTACGGCGATAGCTAGGATTTTAATTTGACTTTTGTAGATGATCTCGGTATTTCTTTGCTCTACTTGAACTTGCTGCTGGGTGAAGCCCCTAATCAGGATTACATGGATACTTGGGGTATTCACTGTTCTCTACTAAATCAAGAGTCGGACAGTGTAGGTACAATTAGCTGAAATTTGCAGGAGCTTATAGGCTAGCTGTCTCATATCTTGCCACATGGCTATTAGACTTATCGGGCAACAGCAAGAGCAAGCAAACCAAAAGAAGAGATGCAGCGCCAGAATCCTGCCTATGCCGTATTAATTGAGTAATGGCCGTCCTTGAGCGGCTTGCATTTGACGAGTTTGATGGCAGCTTGAGCTTTCTCTGGCCTGGTTTCATCCTGTCTTAAATCTGGTGCAGATTAAATCGAAAGCCTTGACCCTCCACACTGATACTCCATGGAGTGAAGAATATCAACACTTAGCGGACCCCGGAGCCTTGTTTATGATCATTGAGAGTTCAATTTTGTTCTGTCGCAGATTTGTCTTAGACCGTAGTTGTAGCAGCACCAAAGTTTATAATTGGCTACAAATCACAGTGCTAGGTAGAGATAATGGTCTCATACATCACATAGAGCCAGCTACCGTGTCGGAAAAGAGAGGATGAACCTCCGAAGCTTGCTGCTCCAATGCTTAGACGGAGATAGGATCATTTCACGGGGGCACGAGTTGGTCGACTCCATCAAGGCTAGGCATATTGAGACTAGCCATGAGAGCATTTTTCTCCGTAGACATGTCGTCCTGCAGATATTAAATTATTCGAGCTAAAACTCTCTCAAATGTGGTAGTTGAAATATTCTGAGGTAGTTAGCATTGTGTCAGTACAAATGGAACTATTAAGCGGTTTAAACACGTGTATTTTTGACACTGTATCGAGTGCTTAGGACTCGAGCATGACTGGGTATCTTTGTAAACTTGTCGGACCTCATCTTGAAAACTCTCGCCTACCCTCCGTACTCAGTCATCTTAGAACACCATCTCGTGCGGCTTCTCGTCACCTCTAAGACTGAAAGTAGCGGCCAAGTACGACTCGAGATCCGGGACCTTGCGGATGTTGGCCATGATGACCTTGTCGATTTGCTTCTGATCCTCAATTCGCTGCGGGTCAATTTCCTTTTTCTGCTGAGCTTCACCGTCCTGGAAAAAGTCTTCCTCACCCTTACCCTCCTTTTTCTCGCGCGCCCAGTACTCGTCTTTACTCACGCGATCCAATACCTCATCGTCGACTCCAGTAATGTTGACCGAAGTGGAGGTTGCGATGACGTAACGGTGGTTAACGCGCCGCAACGGAACACCATTGGACTTGAAAGGACCCGTGATAAGTAAAACGCCCTGGGATAGCTGGCGAAGAAGAATGACGCGCTTGCCCCTAAAGCGGCCAGACAGCAGAATAAGTACTGTGCCTGGTTGGAGCGAGGTACGGTACTTGGTTGGTTGAGCGGTCTTTCGGGCCTTCAACATGCTCTTAGCACCGCAATGACGAAGCAATACCTTTCCTTCGCTTGAGGTGCTACGCGATTCTACATACCTTCTTCATTTGCGCCTCATCTTCGGCAGGGTAGTATTTCGAGAATTTCTGTTCCGTCATTGTATCGTGTAGGAAATGACCAATAGATTCTAGAAATTATAGAGATCTCAGCTCGAATTGCTGTGTACTGTAGTATGCTGATGGAAACTTCTTGCGTTTGTAGCAGTCGTTGACGACTCAATCTGGGGAATGTGGGAAGGCTCGCGTAAATCACGCTAGCCTATATATGACCTAGCGTAGTACTTGGCAGTGAACTCAGGTGTCAACTTTCGTCGTTGCGCAACCTGTTTACCTGTTGTATGTTCCCTTCGCGTTGCTGGAGTATTCCGGAAGCATACATAGAGCGTATGGCTAGATATGTGTGAGGCACATTTCATCTCGACCCGGTCGCTACACTTTAGTAGCGTTCATCGCGGCCTACCGCGACTTAGCTGGGAGCATTTAGCTGTCTCGTGTTCCATTTCCTTTCCATTGCAACCAAGATATCAAACGTTGAAATCAGCCCTAACAACCAGAGCCATTGCCAGTCATTTATAGAGGAATGAAGACTTGCAGTTCCCTACATTCCACGAGTTCTTGCCACATTTCTGGGTATGCTGCATACATGAAGACATTCGCCCAACACCTAAAAGCATCCCGAAAATGAAAAGAGAGCATTTTTGAGTCCATGGAGAATCTGACAGACTCGTGGTGGCAGCTGCGACTTCGCAATGCAGGAGCGACAGGTTTAGTCACCTCTTTCCAGTCTCTTAGTATCACATAGACCCGTTCTCCTCTCGCATCAACCTTGAAAATTCTCAGCTCAGCCTCGGGATAGTCTCTTTGTTATTTTTACGTTCTCATACTGACCTACCTAAATGTTGCCTGCACTATGCCGAACCTCAACCCCTTCAAAGATGATACTGAATCCGACGATTCGAAAAAGCTATTTGCTCACAATCTACTCCGAGACATTATAAGCCAGCTGAGGTCTGAACGGGTTGACTCAAATATTGAATCATTTGAAGGCATTGCAGATGCAGCGGCTACGGGGGGCATGGTCGACGACAGACAATGTCTTGTATGCGCACATGTTCCTGGCCGAGTGTAGGAACTTATATTGAATTGACTAGGCAGAATGGCTGGTACAAGCCCTCGCATCCCTCCTCGAGGGCTTCAATCTTAGAGAAGCCAGTACTGGTTTTGTTGTGAAACAGCTTTGGGACCACCTCCAACTTCGTCCACTATCGTACATGGGAGACTCTTGTAAATCAGAAATTTTACATATACTCCCATATGCTTACTTGATAGTCAAATCTTGAACTGCTGATGGCAGTAACAACAATGTGATGTTTCAGCATATAGGGAGATCTTGTTCCTACCACGCTTGAAGTTTTATTCCGCAACACGTATTGACACGTCTACCCGACCTAAGCGCGGTATTCGATGCACTACTAGCTCGTCGTAGCACTTCAAAGTAGCATCCGAACAAAGTTTCTAGCATGCTGTTCTCGATGGCCACCTTGATCATCCACGATGTCTTTCGTACAAGCGACCAAGATCCCGATGTCGTCAACTTATCTTTGTATCTATGTCTATCACCCTTGTACGGAGCAAACGGATACAAGTCTCCAGTGACACTTTGGTAGCTGGAGGAGGGTTGATGCATAGGCTGATTATGCGAGCTTTTCTTTAGTACCTATATGCTATAGCTTTCAAACCCTTACTGCAAGAATTTTGCTACTCTAAGCACTGGCCAGTGATCCAGTCTCTCGCAGCCGATACATCACCTACGTCAAGTGAAAAACTCCGCAAATACATCCTAGAAGCCTTGCGTTTAGTCGGCTCATTCCCGTGTACCTTCCATATCACTGCCCTCGACGGAACAGTCAATGACGATTCAGTGGTGTACAAACTCAAAAACGGCGACACAATATTCCTCGACTTGAAAGAGGTAGGTCGTGATCCTAGTAAACTCTCTGACCCAACTGAGATCGAGCTTGACCGCCCCGAAGAAAACTACATCCATTTTGGCTGGGGGATACACACCTGCCTGGGTAGATACATTGCGGGCGCGGGCTTGACCGAACAATTCAGAGTTTTTGGCAAGCTGAAGGTATTGAAGAGGGCACCAGGAAGCCAGGGCCGGTTACGGGTGAAGAAGGCTGGTACTGTCACGAGCTTTCTGAGCGATGGGGGAGATGCATGGAGTCGTTCGTCTACAAGTGCACTCCCTTGGTTTTGCAGTACACGCACTCACGCAATTTCAGGCATGAAGATTCATTATGACGCTATGGATGAGAGTAAGCTTCCCTGTACAGCTACTTTTGGGGTAGACTGAGTGTAAAAGAATACCTCTTTATTCGTAGGTGGACAGATCTGTACTCAATGAGAGAATTTAAACCTCTCAATTTCCGTATTTTATCCCCAGCGAGAAACTAAAAACATTGTACTAAGCCCTTCGCATTGCCAAGTACCCGAACTATGCAGCAAGTGTCAACGATATGTCCGTGCGCCAAGCCCAGATTTTAATCTATGTTCTACAGAAACGCGACGAATTGCCGATTTGGGCGGTGACAGGGTTGTATAGCTCACGTGGCGGTGTGTCATGTGGGGCTCTGTAGGATCTGGCGAGTGAATGGTGCTGTCGGAACACCGTTTAGATATAGTGTCATAATGATCCTATAGAATTGTCTTCCTGCTACAATCCTTCAGGGGAGCAGCAGGAAAAAGAAGAAATTTGAATTGGGTGATTGAGTTCGAGGATTCATCGATGCAAAATTACGAACTTTCCAAATAGATTTCTAGGTAGTAATACATCACATACTAGATGAAATCCACGCATAAAGACTAAAGCCGATGTATAAGCATCAATATGCTCCTATTAAATGAGGAGGAATTTTTCAGTTATGATCACGTGAGTGATTTCGGCTCCGAAAGTTGCCCGGCGCCGACCCGTCATGTCACTCTAGTGATGTCCCTCAGCGTCCTCCCATCAATTAGATTTTCCACTCCACGGGGCTTCGGGCCTATTTTCGTTTATTTTTAGCTACAGTCTGCCACCACTTAAATCATCGCACTTTGTTAGGGAATTCACACAGAAACATGTCGTTGCCTCATCCTTAAAACTGCTGCAGGCCTGCATGTGCGGCTTGTGAACGACCGCCTAAACACTGGAGGAATTGCATTATGCGACGTGAGATCATACACCTTAGATGTGCGTAACTTAGGATTCACTCTAGGTCTGACATCACGGTGTTTGCGATACATCTTTGCGCCGTGGGTGGAAAAGCCAAATGAGTTGAGGTATTAGAAGGGCGATGAGTGGAAGTAGAAAGCAGCATTCGCAACAGCATCCTACATACTACTACCTCTAGATCTCTCATACGCTTCAACACTTTGAACTTCAGGCATTAGACCTTTTCGAGTCACCATCTCGTAGCTTCTCTATCATCATCGTGGACGTCTCCATCTTTGCCTGCTAACGACTACTAGGAAAGGACAGCCGAAATGCCTTAGAACTTCGATTTCATCATCATCAGTGGAGGAATGGTAGGCATTATTGTTACTAGCCGTCTAGCCGAGAGCTCGAAAAATTCCATTATGTTTATCGAAGCTGGCGTCCATAACCCTACAACCGTTACTCATATGTCCTTTCCTTCCCATGGAATTTCTCTACGCAGCAACGAGTATGATTGCGGCCATAAGAGTACCATAAGTATCCGCCCTGTACAGACGTGTTGAGAAGCCAGACCTCTGGGGGAAGACTTTCAGAGTAAGTGACGCCTTGATTCTGGCTTCAACAAGCGCGAACAAGATCATCTTTGATTCCTATGAAACCAGCGCAACGTACTCAATCGCGCCCCTTCCAGCCTGAAAACGCGCCTTTGACTTTGCACATCAACACCATACAGGATCAACGGCATGTCCATCAAATTTATCGAAACGACACAGGAATTTTTCGAACGGAAGCGGAAGCAAACATACCGTGCTTGTGGAGGTTGTCGTAAGAAAAAGAAACGATGTATACATGTATTCGAGCTTGGTGACAACGAGGTCCATCATGCTTCCAGCTGCGATGCTCCTAGTCCCAGGAACATACCGAAGGCTCACTCTCCTGGGTTGCAACCAAATGCCATGGACATATCAGCGCAACAACCGCAATCCACAGTATCAGTACTGAATTACGGAATGACCGAAAATGTTACTTGTCAAACGTCTCATAACTCTAACATACGCGCAAGCAAAGTAGCCCCTGATCTTCGATCTAACCCCACGTGCACAGCAGATGTCCAGACACGCGGCTCTCGATCCATCGGAGATATGAACCCTGAAGGCATGTTTTATCTCGAAGGAGATGCAGACAATTCTCGGGGCAGATCCACCGTTCAAAGCGTTGGAATCTGGCTAGCTGAGTATTTCAACCAACCCAATAGGCTCATGGGGCGGTTTGCAACGCCATCACCTTCAAGTCTCTTGTCTGGCTTCGAGCCGGCGATACAAAGAACGGTCCTGCCTATTCTTACGGAGGAATGTTTCGCAACAATACCCCCTCAGCTACACCGTAATGCTCTCTTAGCAGCATATTTCAATAAGATTCATCCTTTGTTGCCCATTGTGAACAAGTCTGCATACGAACTTTTCTCATTAGACAGCGTGCCTCGTCTACTACTTGATCAAGGTATTTGCTTGGAAGTATCGATGGACCCTTTCACGAAGAATCATCTTTTTCTTTCTGATGAAGCCGTTGCCCTGCCATGCAAAGACTTCGGGCGTCGCCTGCTCACTGCAATGAGGACGATTGTCGAGGCGGGCTAGGTGACAGACAAGGTACTTATTGTGCGGCTACTTGTGTTGATGTCTCTACCCAAAGACAAACCCGAAGGCTGCGAGAACTTGTGTTTACTCTTGGGACGTGCAGTTCAACATCTGCACTCTTTGGGATCTCACTTAAATACTGAGAGCGACGGTCTTCAGGAACATCCAGAGACACTTTTTTGCTGTGTTTGGTTACTAGACAGGCTAAACGCAGCGTCGCAGGGGCGACCGGCCCTGATGCATGAAAGAGATATGGGCAGATCAATTCAACGCTCAGCCGAAGCACAAGACCCACCACTACAGCTCCTCCTCCGTATCGGTCTTCTTTTGGAAGAAGTAATCCAACTCTACCGTCGAGGATGCACAGAAATCGAAATCACAAGCGACCTCAGTCTTTTTAAAGATCTTATCATCGATACTCGAGCGACATTTCTTCCCCCTCTTATTTTAGGTAAGGTTGACCCTTGAAAAATTCCGGGCATATCCTGTGTCGTCATATAGCTCCTCTCCAGTTTAGTATACGTCTTGTACTAACCATTGACTTAGCAACGATTGAAGTACTTTATCATGCCGTAGCTGTATTGTCTGTCGTCCTCCTAAGGAGAGGACCACTGCTTCTCGTGGTCACTCTTCCGGCAGAACGCGACAACTTTGGTCAGCAGAGTGTGTCACGTCTCTAGTTGGTCGAGAGTTTCAAGGACAATTGGTTCTTCTCCCTTTCAGTTCCTAACGCCGTGTCTTTAGCAATGAGTGTGAACTATCGCGAACTTCGCCGAAGCAAAATGCCTGCACACCGCGCAAAAGCCACGAACGACCTCGAGATGAATCGCTCTCTTCTTGAAAAATTAGGAGAGACGTTTTGGTCTGCTAGAGTTATGGCAGATATGGCTAGCGTCACGCTTCTAGGACTCGATCGTGTTCTTTCGCATACTCAGAACGACGAACAACGTAAAGATCCTAATTGCGCCCGTAAGTAGTAAAATTGCACTTCTTGCCCCCTAGGATTCGAATCGAGCCGGAATTCAAGAGCTGCCTCACTACATCGATGTAATCTTGCTGACAGGAGGTTAGGGCCCATAGGGAATCTAAATAAGGACGTGCAGCAACCTCTCAATGAACTTCAGCCACCTTTGGAACGATTCTGCCACGCTGATAAATTTTTCACGTCAGGGCTGCCAGAAATGGATCCGTTTGACATGCTTGACCCTCAGTTTGACTTGGATGGCATGGATGCGTTCTGGGAAGGAAATATTGACCTTGCTGCCCCGGTGGCTTTTCGCTGATCGTAGAATTGCCTCGGTCATGAGAGCAAGAAATGAAGTACACCAAACTAGAACAAAGTGTCAAATGAGTAGGAAAAGAGGACAAGGATGACCTTTGGTTAGCCTTGCTAATTTTACAAGCTGCGAAAGAGCTTGGAATTAGAACATCATTCTATCCGTTCTAACCTGGCCCACGATGGCGTCATTACTACTGACTAGACGAAGACATGGGTTTGTCCCATTAGTAGTGCCTTGGTCAAGCTTTTCGTCTTCCGCGCATTGATTTGTACCTAAAAGCAAGCAAGGAATACGTCGGATATTAAAAGACTAAGCAAGATGTCGACCTTTTTTCTCCATGGTAGACAATCTCACTTTGTAATTGAGGTTGTGGTAAGATGACCTACACAAAAATAAGAAGAAACTGGCTAACATGTAACAGCTACGATTCGCCGACTAGTTTCGATGGCACACCCCTACACCTTCGACGAGCAGGTCCCACTTCGTGAGCGCTCCAATATCGCCTTAATTGTTGCTTAGAATGCTTTTCAATGACTTCCTTTATATTTTCACTGGTGGTGATGATCCTCACCGAACACACAGACACATTGGCGCACTGTAATGATGCCGACATCATTGGAGAAGTCATTTGATTTAATGAGAGTCTGCTCGAGAGGTATCCAGTTCAACTTTATGTAGTCTATAATGTCAATCAATGATTAGTAAGGTTCGGCCCAGTGTCCTTGATTCTTGTATACCGTTCCGTGAGATTGGGCCCATGAGATTGATGATTGTAAGAAAGCCGGAACCGTTTCACCTTTCTTAAATCGATCAAGATTCTCACCAGGTCCAGGCCCATACAGTACCTACCTTCTATCGAAGTCTATCAAAAGACATAGTCAATCCTCAGCCCAGAATACATGGTCCGAAGAATTTAAGTGTCATGCATGCAACAGTCACCTGGGTCATCTCGGATTATCGCATTACGAAGTCCGCCTAAAGGATTGGCAAGAAGGGGTAAGGTTGAATATTGGACCGCACTATCAATGATCTTGGATTTTCTCATCATCCACCACCCGCGGAGCTGAGTCTAGAACCTGTCTCTAAGTATTAGAGACAAACTGTTTCGGGGCTTCTCAAAAGACAACAAAACTTCCCTTCAGTATCAAAATGACGAGGGTATAAATTTCATAATCACCAGACTGCTTACTTGTCTTCGTTTATTGCAACATTCTGATCGAGATTTTGTCCCGTGACGTTCGCCGACGGGAAAGGCGTTAGCTTGACTTTAATTTCATAAATACACTAACCTTGCTACTACTGGACTAGCCACACTAGAAACTTCGATCCACCGTCCCGCGGATACTTCAATCCCGCAAAAAACAAAATTCAGACATTGCAATGTCGCTTGTCAACGGTTGGAGGTGGCGCCTTCTAGGTCGTAGATGAACTGTATCGCGGGAGAATTCGTTCGTTCAGTCGCTTCCAGCCTGTGTCCATACTTTCGAGTAAGACGTCTTAGAATCCGCCTCAAGTTCGACCTTCATTCCTTTCAATTCTGCAGCATTGTTTCACAATGCCACCCATAGTGGACAACAGCGTTCTAAAAATGACTCCTCTGACTGAACCAACTACCTCGGGACCTGTCGACCCGCAGGCCTGTCCAGAATCTGGGCCATTGGATATATTTGATGAAGCCGACGAATACCCTGACGGAGGAAGAGATGCGTGGCTCGTCGTATTTGGAGCCTGGTGCGCTATGATACCATCTATGGGATGGCTGAACACCGTTGGTGTCCTACAAGCATGGGTGTCGCAACACCAACTACGACACCACTCAGAATTCGACAATGGGTGGATCTTCGGCCTGTACGGGTTCTTTCTGTACATTGCTGGTGCACAAATTGGTCGGTAATCCCTATCACACTAGTACATAGTAGCTAATTCGCTATATAGGTCCGATCTTCGACGCACACGATATGCGGGTTTTGATCGTGCCTGGAGCTATCGGTGTGGTGGCCGCCAGTATGTTGCTCAGCGTCTGCGAAGGTACCCACCAAATAACCAATCATCAAAAAATTGAATACTGACTGCTAACCTTCTAGAGTACTATCAATTCCTCCTCACTTTTGGAGTTCTTGGCGGCCTCTCTGCTTCCTGTCTCTTCACACCCGCGATATCAGCTATTGGCCACTGGTTCTTGAAGCGACGTGCCCTAGCTACTGGGATTGCCTGTACCGCCGGTGGTATTGGAGGGATCATATTCCCGCTCATAATCCTCTACGCTGCTCCAATCATAGGTTACGCATGGGCAATCCGGATTGTTGGCTTCATATGTGCCATAACAGGCTTCCTCGCTTGCTGTCTTCTCCGAAAACGGCTCCCACACAATAAGAAAGCCGGCGCATCGATTGACTTGCACGCTCTTAGAGACACCAATTACGCACTTACCACTCTGGCAGTGTGGCTGGTCGAATTCGCCGTCTTCATCCCATATGCATACATCTCTTCGTACGCCATTCATCAAGGTGTCGAGCCGCAGCATGCATATCGACTTTCGGCGCTACTCAATGCTGGTGCGATACCCGGCCGTGCTCTTCCAGGCTATGTAGCAGACCGCTTTGGCTACTTCAACGTCATGTGCGTCACCTCATTTACATGTGCATCCTTCATATTCGCGCTCTGGCTCACGTCGGGGGCAAATGAAGCAACGATTACGGCCTTCGCTGTGATCTTCGGCTTCTGGTCTGGTGCTGCTATTAGTTTGACACCCGTGTGCATTGGACAAGTGTGTAAGACGGAGGACTACGGCAAGAGGAGTGGCACAACGTTCTCAATATCGAGTGTTGGAGTTTTAATTGGCATCCCTGTTGCAGGCGCGATCATCGAAGCGAACGGAGGGGCGTACACAGGGCTGATAGTATTCGCTGGAGCCGCTTATATGGCGGCATTTTTGGCGTTTCTGGTAACTAGGGTTGTTGCTGGCGGACGAGACTGGCGGACTCTCTTCTAGAGGCAGTTTCCCGTTAGCAGCGGCTATTGTGGTTGTGTCATGCCGACAGGCCAAGGGCTAGGGAACATGTCACAGAAAGATGTGCCGGATAATTAGTTGTGGTACCTAAAAACGAATCACTAATGTATTGAGGAGTACATCACGACTGGGTCCCACGTGTAGCGTATGTAGATCACGATGTAATAATGGCGCGATTCGCTCGTGGGTGACCACTACCGAGGTAGTCTTGGGTCTTCTAGCGTCGCACCCAGGACCATAAGGTGTTGCATAGAAGTCCATAATACCCGTTTCGTACTATCTACACGAGCAGGCCGGCATGTCGCATAATTTAGCGCTTGTGTTCTGCACTCGAGAGCAGTCCACGCATTGCGTGCAACGATAATGATAGAGTGAAGGTACGACTGTGAACGGGTAGCCACCAGCTTAGTCGGCCATTCATTTTGTAGTCTCAAATTTCGCTCCTCCAACTAGCGAAAGATTACTCACGCAGGTCATACATATCCTACATCGCTCAAGAAAAATGTTCAATCGCTGGCTAGGCTAAACACACTATCAAATTAACGAGCGGGTTTGACAAAGTCTGTGCCTACAATACTCACCCACTATAATACCAAACTGTAGGTATAATAATGGCACAGTCTGCCATTCATCTTCCAAAAATTCCACTCTTATCTGTTTGAATACAACCGAAACTACTTCGCCTAATATGCGCGCACTCAATTCCCTGTTTCTATTATCCATAGCTCCGGCCGTGTATGCGGACATTGCAGTAGGTCCGTCCCAGTTCAGCGTAGATATCGACAATGTTATTCGTGTCCGAGCCGACACAGACCAAAATGCTAGCACTTTTGTACAGTGGATCGGCCAAGCTTTGTAAGAAAAGCCAAATCTCCTTAAAATCTCTCGCAATGCTAAATCAGAAAAGTATATACCGATCCGGCCAAGCACCACTCCAAGCTTTCAGTGTGGCTGGAGTGAACGTTGCTCGTGCGGTGAGACTCGAGAATGAGAGCTACGACTTACTCGCAAGGAATCTTGAACTCTACCTCGATCCGGCCACTAACAAGTCTCTCGATACCTGGGTGAACCCTCTGAATGGAATGCGAATGAAAGGTATCGTCTTACGTATTACTGATTGCTTACTATCAGTCTGACTCAATTTAGTTGAGAACGTTCAGCAAGACGTAGTCTCCGCGAATCTCCCCGCCACTACCTCATTCGAGGCTCGCCAGCTGCTCGACGATTACTATACCTGCACAACGACCAGCGTTTTCAATGATGATACTCTTGAAACCCTCACCTACACGACGCGATATTCCGAGCTCACAGATGATTCGCTTACTAGCACTCCATCAACGATGATCCACTGGATAAGAGCGAGTCCCTTCCTTCCATGGATGGGAAACCAGGATAATAATAACGCGACGCTTCTATTCAGTATCACCGGCAACAAAGTCCCTCACGGTTGGGAGGGCCTGCCACCAGTGTTGAAGAATTACATCGGGGAGCATTTGCCAAAGTACAAGGAGGCTCCGTGGAATCGTACAGAGTGATGGGGCGTTTGCGTTGCAATTTGTCCGTCAAAGTTGATGTCTGCTTGCTACTTGAGCTAGAGGTGATGAGGATTTCATTCAATTTAGTTCTATGCTGAGTCTGTTTCGGGTCATGTAATCTCGTCGTCCTCGGACGCAGGCGAAAATCTGCGGCAAAGTGGTCCTGCGAGGCTGTCAGGCACTTCAGGCCACCGGTCGAATTCGTGGAAAGAGAAACATGACATAAAAGTACTCTCTATAGACGTTCTTAAGCCTGATGATGATTCTTTTGTGCTCCAGTATTCCTACACGTGATCAATGAATGCGATTCCAAATGAACCCTCCATGATAATCCCTTGTTGAATACAACAGGGTATTTCCATTCTCTGTGGAATGAAAAGGAACGAATGTAGGGAGGATTACCGAAATTTCTGACACCTCATTTCCTGTGTCCTGACTTCACCGTCCCCACCAGATGTGCGTCGGTCTTCAAATTGAATATCTACATGGGCAACTGAGTTGTAACATGGTTAACGCCGAAAGTCTGTAGGACGAAGAAAATTGTCGGTGACATCTGGATACGCTTTGAATCGCTCTTACTTTTCTAGAACGACATGTTAGACGAATGCGGATGTTAGGTTGGTCTAAGGCTCATGAAAAGGGCGTGACTTTGTGTATGGTACTAAAGAATGAGACAATTGTTGGTTGGCTGTGTCTCTTAAGGACTTCGCTGGCTTATGAGTCTAGAAATAGGCTTAGGTGTGTGTGTGTGTGTGTGTGTGTGTGTGTGTGTGTGTGTGTGTGTGTGTGTGTGTGTGTGTGTGTGTTTTATATAGTCAATCGATGCTTCTATGCTTTACATCAAGACTGTCCATTTACATTAGGCTTGCGACACGACTATAATGGATATAGCTGATTTTCGTGCCTACACGTGACAGTGTCGCCTCTGTTGGTTACACAGCACGACACGTCTCCGACGCGTCCGCTATGACCCTTGCATTACTCAACACCTTCAACACCTCACTACATTCCATCCGACGCTCTGGCTTGGAATGATGATGTTAATTGATTGCGAAGGGCGTCGCCCGCTTGCGAAAATGTTTTTCATTGACTTTATGCTATACATACGCCTGTCTCACCTTGTTTACCGTCATGGCTCTTCCCAGCCGAGCCAGCAGCGATGCTGCGCCCCTCCTTGAGGACGAATTCGAAATTGAAGAGAAACAGACAGAAAGCGACACCATCTTTCGCAGATTCTCCATCGAGTCTGCAATTACGCCGTTTAAATTTTTACTTACGGTACTAAAACCCTCCTTCCTCCATTCGTCGCCGGACTCAGATCCACCCAAGCCACGACGTTCTACAGCATGGCTCGACGGCGTTCGCGGCATCGCTTCCTTTCTCGTATTCATATATCATTTCCAGCATCTATATCATCAAGCATACAATCTTGGCTACGCTAGCAACGGCGGCACTGACGACCACTGGCTAATTCAACTGACCATCATACGCCTCATCCCCAACGGCCAAACCCAAGTGGCGACGTTCTATGCCTTGTCGGGCGTCTCACTTTCATTGAAGCCACTCCAACTAGCGCGGAGTCACACATGGGATAAGCTTTTCGACTGCATGTTCTCGTCTGTATTCCGGCGTGCCCTGCGCTTATACTTACCCATCTTTGCGGTGCAAAGTTGTGTGCTCCTTGCCACACTCTGCGGCCTATTTAATCACGGCTTTGCGCTCTCGCAGAAATGGCCCTATTATGGCACCAACGAGCTCATATTCCCGGTTTTGGACTCAAAGTGGGAACAAATCCGACACTGGCTTCGAGGCATGTGGGACTTTGCAAATCCATTCGCCCCCAATCGACCCTTATACGACGTGCATCTCTGGACTATCCCCATCGAGTTCCGCAACTCCCTCATACTTTTCGTAACGCTTGTCGGCTTCTCTAAGCTTAGGCCTAGGTTCCGCATCAGCCTTACAGTTTTATTGTGGATATACTGTGTGTGCGTCAATGAGGGTGAGACAGCGCTTTTTTACGCAGGCATGGCGACTGCAGAGTTTTTGCTCATTCAGGATGAGAATGCGGAGCTGTCCATTTCAACGGAGACCTCGGCCAGCAAGTGGACCATCCTGCACCGAGTGTGTCGGGGTGCTCTTTGGGGCGCTCTTTGCTTCTTTGGACTGCACCTGCTCTCGTGGCCGCCATGGAAGCCTGAATCTACGCCGGGCTTCATAACACTGGTTAGATGGACGCCACGTTTTATTTCATCGGCCGAATACACTTGGCAGCGCCTCGGTGCTGCCATCTTCGTTTTCGCGCTGGCTGGATGTGCGCCCTTACGTCGCCCCTTCGAGACAAGATTGGCGATTTATCTGGGAAAGATTTCGTTCCCGTTGTATATTGTGCATGGTCCTTTGAACCACTCGCTGGGATTTCGCATGGTGGAAGCGTTCTTCCTTATAACAGGTTCGGACACATTCGTTGGTTTTGAAACAGGCATAGTTCTTGCATTTTGCATTCATGCCATTATCGTCTTATGGGTGGCAGATCTGGTAATGCGAGCTGCGGATGAACCAAGTGTAAGGCTCGGGCGTGTGTTGCAAGAGAAGTGGGCCGTGAGGCGAAGCGAGACTTTGCCCGTTGGTTAACCAGTATGAGGGAAGTCCTAGGGTGGGCGCCCAGTATGTTATGGAAGCACGGGCACAATGGGCTTGCGACCCTACAATGTATGACGCTTTTGGGTATATCAATGTGATCGAGTTGGAAGAGTGCAAACGCCGAAGCACAACAAGACTTTACATCCTTTGTTCTGCTAAACCGAATTCAGCGTAGCGTAAAACCCTAATCGCAACAATATCCGCACAAGCATCCTCTTCAGGCCTGGGGACCATATTTAACCCCGTGTACGGTTTGTGTGCGGAGCTCCAAACATTTGCAAACGAAACTCTCGCCAAGCCGTTTCTTCCCTCCGTATATCCATACACTGTGCGCTCATTGGACGCGCCAACAAGCGGCCTGAGAAGTCGCGTGCACACTTACTCCGTCGAGACCCAATGATATGGCGTGCAAAATAGAATGCATAATGCATAGAAGCTCCGGCGAAGCTACATGTTTTCGAGGGAAGTGACGGCGGAACGGCGGGCGCTAAGGTGCTTCTTTGGTGTCAATGGCTTGTTTAGAGTGATGCCGGTTTTCCGTGCTATTACTCTGCTGAAGAAGAATGTATGAATCTAGCAGGTGCAAAAAGCCCGAACGCTCCAATTTTGGTTTCAGGCATTGAATGGCGGACGTGGTGAGGCACTTATGGGGCTAAGGCTGGCTTGCATGGACCAAGTGGTCAGGCATTTGTGTATCATGATGGAGCGGATTGTTGGTTTAGAAATGGTCGAGTTGAGGATGAGGATGAAGGGGTACGAGCGTTGCCATTGTATAAAGAGTCCAGGTGGGACGGAGGCTGCGAAGTACTCATCGACATTCGATTCAGAACAGCTTGCTTCAAGAATTGATTAGATTTTATGTCATCTCACACCATCACATCAACTTCAAGACAATTGTACATGATCATCAAGATGTCTCGTTCAATACGCTCAGAACAACGATGTATGGCTACAGCCCGATTTGCCAAAAGTCATACCTTCCCCTCTCAAAGAACCTCCAAAACTCGTCGCACCCTTCCCTTACTCGCCATCTTCTTTCTAAGCACACCCATTCAAGCACAGCAAACAGCGAGCTTCGTTGATCCTTTGACAAGCATAACCTTCCAACGATTCTTTGGTGCGCGAACAAGCTTCGCATTCGGCATCGCCCTCCCTGAAAACCCCAGCACCGACTTCATCGGCCAAATTAGCGCGCCTATGCCCGGCGGCAACGGTTGGGCCGGCATCTCCCTCACGGAGGACATGGAAGGGCCTCTGCTCCTCGCAGCGTGGCCCAACGGCAACAAAGTCGTATCTTCCTTTCGCATCGCGGACAACGAGGATGATAGCCCACCCGTGGTGAGGGGCGAGTTTAGCGTGGTGGAGATACCAAGTGGGACGGTCGTCAACGATACACATATGACCTTCACATTTTTGTGCAAAGGATGCATTGGAGATGCAAAACTTGGCTTCACGGCGCAAGACACAGCGGGGGACTTTGGAATGGGGTGGGCGCTAGCGGACAGAGCGGTCAGCAATCCCAGTGATCCCGCCGCTGTTCTGCCATTTCATAACAGTGGTAAGTTGTTCGACGCACGTAGACAATTTTCATTTATTCTTTGAGGCTAATTTTTGGAATAGGGTTTGACGATTTCACGGCCTTATTGAGCCAGGCAAGAAGCCCACTGTTTGGCGAATGGGCACTACTTGCTGGTGCTCAAGGGGCAGCGAGCAACGGCTCAACGACGCCAATTCCGGTAAACCCGCCTGGGACGTCAACTGAAGGAGGCGGTGCGGACAGTGATGACGAGGACGATGGTGGAGCCGATAGTGATGATGATTGAGTTTAACGAAACCTTCGACAATCTTCTTGGTGAAAAAGGTGCTGGGGAAATATTACCTGTTCATAGTTTTCAATGTCAAGATATCCCTACACCGCAAATATACTATGTTCTTAGCACTTTCATACCGGTACAAATGGAGTTACTCAATAGTTTCTTATCATTTCACATATGAACATACTATCTGTGAATGCTTTTAATACTCCTCTTCTATAACTTCCTCTTCCATATCTCATAATAAACATCTTGTTCCTCAGTAAGAATGTAGTCAATAGACTATGATATCCTAATGTTGATACCAATTGTCTTCTACTGCATGGTAAAGTAGTATAAGAACAGCAAATACTTGCATTAGAATCAGGCTCAAGTCATCAAACTGGTGGTGGCGTAACATATCATCGTGTACTAAATTGAATCGTAAACTTAGACTTCATAATATCTCTTCGTCTTAATTTCTTTCAATATCTATTTTACTTATATACTCTTCTCTTCAGGCGCACGGGGCATCTCCACAATTTCAGCCGGAATCCCATTCTGTACTTTAGCTGCCTCTTGTCGCATCTCCCGCTGATGGAAATAGTTGGCCACCACTGTTGGCACGGATTTATGAGCGTCATAGTCACTATGTAAAAGAAACAAGTGACTTACGCATTAAAACAATTGCCGTTAACGCAAAAGACAGAATAGATGGGAAACCGCGTTCGAATTTAGGCGCCATAGTTTGAGGAAAGATCAGAATCGGGAGGAATGAGTTAGTGGCATAAAAGAGCCCATTCATGGACGAGATGGTCAGGGCTCGCTCTTCGGCATTGGCGTTGTTGACTTCATTGGCCCAGGTCTACTGGCATTAGTGTACACCACGATTGTGATACGAGAGAATGTATGTAACTTACCCAGGTGACGCTTGTCACATAGCCTCCTGCTATGAAAAAGAATGCGACAATCTTAGCAGTGTCCGACGTATCCCAGTGGGTAAGAATTGAGCTTCCTATGACGGTAGTACCCAGAAGCGGTCCGATCATCCAGTAAAGACGATTTCCCGTCAGATCGGACCCGAACCCCCAAGCATAATCAGTGATCATGGTGACTAGATTAGCGCATGCGGGAATGACGTTACGTTGCGAAACGCTATACCCAGCGCTTTTGAGATACACCGAAAAGTACTGATTGGCCTGGCAGGAGTTCCCATAGAAGATGTACATCAGACACATGACCCACCAGCGCCAGCTGCCGAACATGCGTTTCATGAGCTTGAAATCAACGATTCCTGTCACTTTTGCGCGACCTTGGCGTTCCATGCGGCGCTTTGCGAGCTGTATATCTGCTTCGGTCAAGTACCATATCTTGGCGTTATTCGGATAATCCGGCAACAGAAACCACACCGACAGGGCTACTGGCAAGCTCATGCACCCGCATACGATATATAGCCAGCGCCAACCAGCTAGGCCTAGATGACCATCGAGTGAGGCATGTATACCCGCTTGCATGAATCCTGAAGTCGCCGATCCGAAGAAGCCAGTGATGTGCCAGATAGCTACACGCTTAGCTAGTTCGTGCTTGGTATACCAGGAACCAAGGAGAAAGATTATTATGGGTGAGAAGCCTGATTCGAAGAGGCCAACCATGAATCGGAATGCGTACATCTGTTTAGAGGACTTTGCTGCAGCTTGAGCGAATCTGATCGAATCAGTCGTTGATATAGATGGTGAAATACCTGAAGAATCTTACGTGAAGGCTGTCCAGCCAAGTTCACAAGCAACAATGCAGTATCGAGGGCGAATCTTCAAAGCAATGAGATTAGATGGAATCTGCATAATAGCGAAGGCAATAGTGTAACACACTGCGAACATTAGTGCTGCCTAGAACGCGGTGCTTAGCGACTCACTTAACATATACGTGTATTCATTACCCTTGATGTTGAGGTCTTCTTTCATTCCCGTAACATCTGTACAAAACCGTTAGTTCAATTTCACAGAACTAACCAGACGCCATGGACTGACTCACAAGCATTTGCAATGTTTGACTGATCGATGTATTTCATCCACCAGCCAAGTGTTGCACATATAAGAATGCCAAAGTCGAGCTTGCGGACAAGTTTTCGCTCCTGTAAACATATGTCAGTCGCACAAACTCACAACGGAACTGCATTCCAGCCTGACCTCCGGACTCTTGAGATGTTGATCAGCATCCCAGAGATACATGAGAAAACGTTTCCCGAAAGCAAGTTCCTGTGGCGGCCTGACATCCTCGCTCATTCCCTCCCTGACCTCAATAGGCCTCGGCTCTGATATGCTCATTTTCTTCTCAATCTCCATGTTGATGCTTATGGAGCTTTTTGGTGACTGAGGATGTATTCGGGATGCTCTCCACTTGATCGATTGGTGCAGCGGGCATGGTGAAGATGGCGACTTAGTATTAGAACATGACCCTGTTCATCGGGCGAGCCCCGAGATGCGCCGAAGGCTGCCTATCAACATCCGACGATACGAAGATAGGATGGTGGCGTGTGTACCTTATCATTCTCTATCTCTGATTCCTACGCTATCATTGATTTTCGGTTTAGTTTGCCGATGCTTGTTAAAACTGTGGGGAATGGTAGGTGGACTTGTGGAGTGCGGGGAGTAGGAATAAGAGTAGGGCCGCAGTAGGGCCGTCCCCGAACATGGTTCGAAAGAGTAAGTGAACTTTGTTTACTTGGGTCCCGTGTTTTCGTGAATCGAGTGATCGAATTTCCTTGAGAGAAAAGAAGAATCCTGAAGACCCTACAATTAAGTATATTTCTCGAAAATATGGCTCCCAACGCCGATCAAGTCGCAGCCGCCCGCGAACTATGTCGTTCGAATCTCGTCAAAACAACAATGGAGCGCAACGCGCTTGCGCACTCATTCGGTCTCCGCGTTGCTTTTTCAGTAGAAATGCCCTTAATTGCGCAGCGAGCAGGGTACCAAGCAATACTGATGAACCTGGAGCACATGGCGATAGGAATGGAGACAATGAGGGATATTGCGATTTCATGTTTAAACGTTGGGTATGCAGCTGATCAATTGTGGACATCTCATTCTGTGTAAATTACTGATAGGAAAAGGTAGAATCACACCGATGGTTGTCGTGCCTACATGTGCCCCAGAATGGATCTCGCGATGTCTAGACGCAGGCGCACAAGCAATTATCGTGCCGCATGTAAACAACGTTGAACAGGCACAAATGTGCGCGAATGCTGGGAAATTTCCACCTCTTGTACGCTATTACCTTGAAAACGCAAGAAAGCAAGTTCGACTAACGCGTCCTAGGGCAAGCGCTCAGTCACAATGATCCAACCTATGACACAGTATGCGACTGGGTTCACGTACGACACCATTGCTGAAGTTGTGAACAACGAAGTTTTGATCATGCCTATGATTGAGACCAATGAGGGTGTAACCAACGTGGAAGCTATTGCTGCAGTACCCGGCATCGATGCCCTGTTGATCGGATGCGCAGATTTATGTATGGAGCTCGGCATACCTGGTCAATACGACGCGGATCTCTTCCACTCGACTGTGGCAAGGATTGCGACTGCAGCAGAAAAGGCGAGCACTAATGGACATAAGATATTTGTTGGGCTTGGTGGTCTTGAGCCGAGACCAGACTTGCTTGAGACCTTCGCTGTGCGGCATCCCTCCGTAAGGTTCGCTATGGCGGGTCGAGATATGGCATTGCTGTTGGCTGGCATGGCGAAACAAGCTACCTCAATCAACGAGATATCTGCTAAGTTGAAACAATAAATTGCAGGTACATAGATCGGAATATTCTACATTTCAACGTATACCTATCGTCATATACTGATCAAATCCGATGCCCTTCTTTGTCATATCTCTCGCCTCAAGGATCGTGTCTGCCAATCTCTGTATTCCCACCCTGATTTCCGCTTCTTCGTGCCATGCCCAGCACAATCGTAAACATTTGGTGAATCCCTCAGCTTCCTCGCCCCTTGATGAGCTTGTCGGATCGCCGGCAACGGTGAACATATGCCCGAATGCAACGCGTAGTTGCCTTTTCTTCCAGGCAATAGCAGCTACAATTTTACCTGCAGGTAAGTCCTCGGGTAGCCGTATATAGGTGAAGAAGCCGCCAGCTACACCCGTAGGCGTATTCGTTTCGACAACGACGCCTAGTGGTAGGAGCAGCTCGACAATACATTGCATTAGAGCGTAATAACGTTTACGGTACTCCGGTATGAGTACATCCTTTATGTGTATTTGTAGGTGGTTACTGCGGAGCATCTTGTCCACAAAGGTGGATGTCAGGTGCGATGGAGCACCACCGGAACTTGAGGAACCACTGTTGGTATGGATTATTAGCTTGATATATCGGGCACTCCGTGGAAATAGAGGAAAGCTTACACTTCAGACAATTCATGAGCGAAGGCCGGCGTAGAGTCAGTCCAACCAACTCTGATGCCAGGACCAATGAGTTTCGAAAACGATCCGTTGCTGGCTGTATTTCCGAATTCGTCGCACCCATCCATGGCGTGATCAATGTCAACTAACCGTGGCGGAATCGTATTAGAAGCATTTTGCCCTCCTGCATCCGGGTCGGCAGGCCAGCTGAGGAAGTCATAGACGTCGTCCGACACAACCAACGCGTCGTGTTCTCTTGCTAATTTGACCAGTCCCTTGCGTAGCTCTAGTCCCATGGTCTTGCCGCTCGGATTGGCAAAGGTTGGAACCGTATAGATGACATATTTGTAGACTTTGGCATATGTCTGCCCTATTTTGAGGGTAGGGGCCTTGTTTCCTTCGGCTTTCGCAGCTGCTTCCACTGTTTGCAGCTCTTTTCGCAAAAAATCGATATCAATACCCTCTGCGCCTTCAGGCACACCTCTTAATTTTCCGCGGAATCCATTGTCCTCAAAGATTGGACATGCGAGAAAATATGTCGGCTCAACCATGAAAATACATCTAGTGTATAGCGGGTCGGTGAACTTGAGAAGGATGTTTGATAGATTGGCCGACGCGCCATTTGTGATACAGATGCGCTCTCTGCTGGTATGAACATTGTAGACGGTTGAGAGCCATTGTGCGACGCTCTCGCGCAGTGGTGGATGGCCGATGTGAGGGCCGTAGATGAGGGCTTTAGCTGTTTCTGATTCGGAATTGAGCACTTCGGTTGCACCTTGGAGCAGGGAAGCGCCGGCGAAGAGGCGTGGCGAGGGCCAGCCGAGCTGTAGGTTAATGGTATCGCCAGAAGGAACCACACTCATCTCGTCGGGATTCGTATACTCAATGAACACATTCGAATTCCATCTATATTCTATTATGGTACGGAGGTAGATCGACGTTGCTCGACTATCGGATATCGCCTTCCGATGTATCGGGGTCTATCGGGCGCTAGGAGCGTGTCCCCGAAGATTGACCTCCCCACCAGCGCGAGCTTTGGGATAGGAGTCATTTGATGTGAAATCGAACCGAGCCTTGCATATCGAACGATTGATATCGAGTCAAGGTCATGATTGATAGATATCATGCGTCGGAGGGATACCCTCAACCTGAGCATTTTCGGCTAACATCTGAATTGATCGCTCTGCCTAAGCATTCTGTACCCGTTGGCGGACTAAAGACATTATGACTAAAAAATGGCCTAACGTCAAAGCAGAGAAGCAGGCTTTTGACGTTGAGGTTGCAAGCATTGAAGCCTGGTGGCAGACCGATAGGCAAAGACACATTGTGAGGTGAGGGCGCTACAAAAGCTTAAAGACAAATTATTGACTTGCAGGATGGTAGGCCGTACTTAGCAACGTCCATTGCTGCTCTGCGGAACATTGGCTTCAAGCAAGAATATGCATCTAGCATCCAAGGTCGCAAGCTATGGCGTATCCTCAATGAACACAATGTCAATGGCACATATGAACTCACGTTCGGAACGACAGAGCCCCTGATCGCGAAGGAGATGGCACAGTCTAGTAAGACATTGTCATTGTACTAAGGCAATCTATTCAACGCTGACATGGCCAGTGCAAACCATATATGTCTCAGGGGCTCTCTGCGGCCTATCGCTTGCAACATGGCCCGGCGAAGACCATGCAGACTATCCTTCCGATCTGGTGCCCTCAGTGGTCAAGCGTATCTTCAACACGCAGCTTTTCCAAGATCAACGTCAGACACAATTGCGAATGCGCTATGATGAGGCCGATCGCGACTCGCTGGAATGCATTGACTATATGCTTCCTATCGTTGCAGACTGTGACATGGGATTTGGGACCTTGACAGGATGCATGAAGACGGTCAGGAGCTTCGTAGAGAGCGGTGTCGCCATGATTCACATCGATGATCTGGCGATGGGGCTGAAAAAATTTACAAACGGCGAGGGTAGAACCATCATACCAACATGCGAGTATTTGGACCGATTGAAGACGGTGCGGATGACCTTTGATATTATGGGGTAAGTGCGATGTGCCTATCGTCCATCGATGCGCTAATTGATAGCTATTAGTGCCGATACGATGCTTCTCTGTCGATGTGATAGCGACAGCTCCGAGTTCATCACGAGTGTTCTCGACCCGCGCGACCATCCCTATGTCCTCGGTGCCACCAAGCCGGTGGAGCCGTTCGTTACAGCAATCGATGCTGGGAAGGAGTCAGGTAAAGACTACTTGAGTGTCAAAACGGACTGGAAAGCGAGGGCGGGGCTCATGACATTCGACGATGCTGTTAAGGCGGTTACCAGCGAGGAGCAATACAAGGCCTATGTAGCTGAGGTACGTAGCACCGGCGATGAGGCGGTCGCCTTGCAACAAAGGCGGGCCATGGCCAGGAGAGTCACAGGCCATGATGTTGTGTTCGACTGGGAGCTCCCGCGTACGCCGCATGGGCAGTACATGTGGCAGTGGAGCACGAAGCAGGTCATTGATCGAGCTATTTTAGCCGCTCCTTTCGGGGATGTGACGTGGAGCCGACAGGATAAACCGAACAAGCAGGACATGCATGACTTCCATATGGGCGTGCGTGCCGTGTATCCTGATCGTCTCTTTGCGTTTGGGTTCATGGGTGCCTACGACTTCGCACAAGGTGGCTATAGCCCTGCCGAGCTGGAGTCATTCCACTCAGACATTGCACGCGACTACGGTGTAGTGTGGCAGGTGCAGCCCATATGGGCCACCCAAGGGCTGTCGTTGCACGCGAGACAGTTCGCAAAGGCTTTGGTCGAAAAGGGAATGGCGGGTTACATGCGCGACGTCGCGAAGCCCGCCATCCAAAGTATGCCGACCGATAAACACGGCAAGCCCACAGCGCGGGGAGGTTATTTGGCAGACGCGTTTTTCGATGTTGTTGCTGGTAGGGAGATTGTTAGGTTAACCTAGCGTCAGAAATGTTACCAGAATGCTAGCAGTAGCTTTTCATGCCGGGAATGCCAACGATCGGAACACGGCTCGCCCTGTAGCTTCCTCATCACGTGCATTCACGCTAACGAACCGAGCCAATCAACGAGCATATCTTACATATTTGCGATACGTGACCTTGGCATCCAGTTGGAGATTAGATAAGGTTCATGCGTCACATCACCGTAGGCGTCGTCCTGCAACACTCACCACGTAATCTCATGGAGGAAGAAGATGGTCCGCCAACCAAACGCCTGAAGTCAAATGCTTGTCTGCGGTGCCGCAAGCGGAAGGTCAGTACCTCACTCCTTCAAAATAACCCCATCTGCTAATCGTCGTTATAGCAAAGATGCGACAATGGAAGACCTTGCGCCAACTGCGCTCGATCCAATCAGCAGTGCGTTGAGCCACCCTCAAGCGTGGAACTGCAGAATCATAACTATATCATACACGATTCGCTAGGCCGACTCGTCGATATTGTTTCACTAGAGGAGCGCATTTCTCGTTTGGAAGAAGGTCGCCTTAGACAACATCATGATACTCGCGGTAATCAGGCATCTCCGCTGGTCCCTCATAACTTGCCCAATGCATTTGCACCAGTCCGTCTCTCCTCGTCCGTACCTCGGTTTGCTCAGGATATGTCACCACCTGTCACTTCACCTGGCCTGGATCCTGGAGATAGTCTCAGCGACAATGCTAGAGAGGCTCTCTTCTCTCTTTATGTTGAGAAGGTACACTCACGATATCCGTTCCTTCGCATAGATCATTTGCAGCATGACCCAGGGCCATGCTCTGCCTTTTTTTGTAATCTCATTTACTCCATTGGTATGTTGTTGAGTATCAGCAGCCACGGTATCTCATCTCAATACAACCAACAAGACTACTACGATGCTGCAGTGAAGAATTATCTCCCGACAGTCTTCGCCCAGCCGGACCGCCTATTACACATACAGGCCCATCTCCTCATGAGCATGCATGCCATGTTTTCACCCTCTACTGAAGGAATAATCTCTACTGCATCGACAACGATGCGTTACTGCGTCATGACACAGCTTCACTTGGCCGATTCAGAGCCTCCCTCCGAGGATGCCGCGGCCAAAGTGCTAATCCAGATGCGCAGACGCATCTTTTTGGTCTGCCTATGCTCTCGATCGCACCGTCGGAGCCGTCTTTGACCTCCCCTTCTGTATCCCCGACTCGCAAATCACCGTGAAGCTGTTCGCAAACATCAACGATAGTGAGCTCGACACATGCTGTGCAGACGCCTTCCCAAACGATCCACTAAGCTTTCCTGGCCTTACAACTGTGTCCGCGGCGTTACATGTCGTCTACTGCCGACAGATTCAGTCCGAGATCCTCAATACCACTTTACACCGCGACTTCTGGACGTCTATGGATTCCCATCACCACTGGCGTTTGCGTGTCATTGAAAAATTGGACAAATGGCGCTCGCTCTGCCACCGCTATGCTGACAAGCGGGTCATAAACTTCTCCAACAGCGAGTGGCTGCACATGATCTACAACTATAGTCTCGCTATGCTCTATCAGCCGACCAAGACGACAGCAAGCGAGTCGGCAGGCGACTGGACAGTCAAAGCATGCACACAGGCACTGCTTATTTTCCGCAAGTTCCAACGACAGAGGCCACTAACTGATCTTTGGCTTGGCCTCATTGCGCAGTTCAAATGTGGTGTTGCGCTACTGTACTGTTTCTTTGCTACGCCACCCGAACAACGATCACCAACGTATGAGACACTCGACGTGTCGGAAGCCGTACGATCCTGCAGTGTCACTTTGTCCCTTCTAGCTGAGAGGTGGCCACAGTCGAAATGCGTGCGCGACTGCTTCGACATCTTAGCCCGGGAGATTCCCCTCTTCGAACCTAGCACAACTAATGTAACTACCGATGCAAGAAGACGGATGCGTCCCGAGTCCACCGATGCTCTTAAAGAACTCATGCCTCGGCTTCAACCTCTCGTCATGCATCGAGGCACTCTTCGCATGGTGCATGAGATGATGACCGACGAATTTCCACGCCTAGGTCTTGGCCGCGCCAACAATGAAGATGAGGTCACTGCTGAAGTTCCTACGGCAGTAGATATGGCTGGTGATGTTGGTTCGCGCTGTTCAGGCATGACCGAGAATTTCTTCCAGCCGTTTACGCCGCAGTATATGCTGCTAGATAAACTGGCAGACCCAGTAGACCAGTTTAATGAGTCTTCGATTTGGTTTCCTGGGGAATTCAGTAGTGATATCTTCCAAGTATAGCGCTTCAAATACCATTTTCCAAATCATTAAATTCAAAAATTGAGGCTGGGTGAGGCTTAATGAATGCCAACTGGAAGCGAGTTGATGGCCATGGATAAATTGATGTTCTTCAAAATGAAGGCGCCCAGCCAAACATGATTCACTATCAGGTTTTGGTAAATTTGGCGAAGTTTGGTATGTCAGCGTACATATTATGTATGCAGCAGATATCCCTATGTGGTACGTATTGTCGAGCATCAATATATGGTGGAAGTACACGTGAAGTGGCTCATAGCCCGGCCTACTTTTGGGACGGCAGACTCTGCTAGAGCATGGGTTCTGATATAGACTTTTGAATAGTCGAGTCTAGGACAGCTTTGGAAGCCATAATGATAGCTTCAGTTTTAGCAATTTCAGGGTTAACTGCTATAGAAGTACGATCTTAGTTTTTATTTCATTTTTGTTCCTGAGGGGGGGTTTAGCCTTTGACCCTGTATTTCTGCGCCTGTAACTTATTGTCACCCTTGGGACGTGGCATCTTTAGCATTGTTCATGTGTAGCCTCCGATATTCTGAGGTAGATCTCCAATTTTTTTTCTACGACTATAGTTGCATTTGATGAACTCATGCGGGCGAAAATCAATTCATCTCAGGGCTCTTGACATCGCGCAGTCCGGCTTTCATCAATATGTTTTCTCCAAAGTTCGCTCTTTGGTCCTACGGTGTCGTTATCTAGATTTATATAGCGGGCCCTCTTCTAGTGGTATTTTGGAGAAAGAAATACGATTTTATCATACCTGCATCGGAAGCGTTACACGACTGCCTCGGTGGGGCGCAACCTGTACGGCTGAACGCGAGGCTTTGGTGGGGCAGATTCAGCCTTGTTACTGATTTCTCCAACTCTGCTGCCTCTTTTATCCCTTCGTTCTTCTTTCTTCCTCCCCCACTGACTGAGAGCCTACCATTAACACCCACAATTGTTGGAACCATGTCCATCGCTTTTTAGTCACAGCGGAAGGGCGACAACAGTAGTTATCCGACATGTCTGATCCCGGAAGCCTCGTCGGTGCTGTATCGCTTACCCTACAGATGCTGCAAGGTTTAAAGTGGTACTATTCGCATTTTCGGTCCTACCACGATGACATCGAAGCGGTTTTAAGCCGTGCAGAACGTATCGAGTCCATTTTATCCGTACTTCAAAAGCCAGTCGAGAAATTCGGGCGCGACGATTATGAGCTGTTCGCGGAGGTCAAGAACTGCATAAGGGTCTGCGAAGAGGCACGAGTAAGACTCAAAGAGCATCAAGAGAAGATTAGTACACCCGAATACAGGCAAGACGTTCTAATAAAGAAGCTGGTGCTTGTCAAGAAAAGATTCGCATACCCGTTTCGAAAAGAGACTCTTGAGGACTTGCAGAAACAACTCGATCGCATGCTGGAAAGCTTGCAGGTTGTGCTACATGCCTTGCATCTGTGGGTCTCTCGTGTTATTCTGTGAACATTACTGAATCAAAGCTATAGCGATACTGCAACCCAACACCGCGATCAGCTTGCGAAAATCGGTACAGCCACCTTGAATGAGGTTGCTCGTATTCGACGTACACAGTCGTACAGCATCGAATTCCTTGAAGATGTGAAGCAGCAAATTGATCAACAATTCAATCAACAATCACAAAAGCTAGACCATCTCACCACCGCTATTGAGGGACTCTATCAACACCATCGAACCCTACCCGCACAAAGCGAGCTGCAGGATAGTTGCGATGAATACCTGGATGTTGTAGAGTCAACGAAAAAGACCTTGGAAGGTTGCACCCAAGCTATGAATCGACACCAGGTCTCAACCAGGTTATTTTCGACGTCAAAAGATTCGATTGCGAAATGTACCTGCTCTAGAAGGCGATGGAATCCTCGGGTGAACTTACTTCCACGTTTCATATCCGCTTTCTGGCGCGAAGATCTCAAACATGATCCATCTTGTCCGTTCGCCATACCATCGCAGCGTTTGGTCACCCTAGGTTTGCGCCTCCGCGTCTGTAGGGGTGCGCTTGGGCAACTGATTGAGGCAAGCCTCACGTATTCAAGCAGATCGCTAACGCCGAACATAGCAGCTCGGAACATTGTATCCCCCTACAGCTCAGCTTTTGCACTGTTGGAAGCACTAAATTGTCATCTTTCAGTAATGTTTTTGAATGCTCAAGATCAATATAACCATGATCATGACACGAATTCTGCTGTTTTACTAGTTATGGACAGTCTATTGAGGCTCCTGAAAGACGGTAGAGCAAATGTCTATGATATCACGCCACAAGGCTCTACTATAGCTCATGTAAGTAATCATGAGCCTTATCTTAAGTGTTACTGAAGGTCAACAGGCAAGCATGGTGTCTATTGGAATGATTGTATCAAGGACAGATGCGATGTGGGCTAACGAGTTATTGTATAACACAGTACAGTCTCTATCTGAAATGCAAGTCGATATGAATGAGAGGGATAACCGTTACAGGTGAGAAAATAATTCACAGTTTATCACGGTTTTTTTGAAGCTGATTCTCTCTATGGTAGAACGCCTTTGGACTATCTTTTCGATCGTGTTCTGACTATGTCCAGAAATTGGGACAAAATCGCATTGCGCCTGTGTCAGGAAAGTCCATATTTCTCCAAGCTTAAAGAGTTGGAATATTCAATCTCTGTCAACTCAATCGACACCAAATTCAGTTTCTACAGGATCATCATAACAGGTGGTGCACACTTGTACGGTATGTGCTTTGATAATCTACCGTATCGATCTTTCTAACTGAGTCTAGATTGTGAAATAAGTCCTGTAATGCAAGCTATCATAAAAAGGTCAGAGTCTGATCTGCGGATCGCTTTGAAGAATGTGGAACAACAAACTGAAGATTGGCAAATTGATCTACTTGGGGCCATAAGTTGGACTCCCGGATTACGGCTACTTCTTGATTACGGCGTTGATCCTGCGTACAATCCGGCACACTGGATCACTCCATTAGATGAAGCAATTCGGTACGGTGATATGGCCTCTGTTAACTTATTGATGCATGATATCCGAAATTTCAGTCCGGACACATGGCATTATGTAATTGTTTCATCAGATCTTGACATTGTCCAAGATGTTGCATCGACTCTCCATCAAGCGTTCCAAGCGCAACGCATGAAGCCGATGTACCTAAAGCGAAATCAGCGACCGTCGTACATCATCGATCCCTATGATTTATACATGGACATTACTAGTGTCTCCATATCAAATGAGATGAAGGTAAAGGGTATGCAAGAGTTGTTCGCCGCTGGTTTCACCGACCTGTATTCCAAAGATTCAGATAAGATCTCGCTCACATGGGGATACGTGGCAAGCTCTTGTTGGGACGCTACAAACATATATTGCATCTCATGGCTTTGTTCGAAAGGTTTAAAGCTCGATGCGATGCACCCAATATTCAAAACAAGGTCTCTGCATCTGATAGCCGAGAAAGCGGTACTCTATACGAGGCATACCAATAACACGACTTCCCGGACAATCGATTATGTGTGCGATGATTCCGGACAGCCTACCGATGAGAAACATCTTGTGCTCCACGAAATTCTAAGTACCGACTTGAGCACAGGTTCGCATTACTCAGTTGATTGTTACCAACGTCCGCAAGATGAGCCTTTAAAGGTCACGCAATATTATAGCCTTGCCGAGTCTGAAAAATGTCCGGAAAATCATGAAATTGAACAATCAGCAGCTCAATTGCTATGTAGCGTTTTCGCGAGCGACCAGAGAGACGATTGCTTCTGTCTGTGCACTGTAGATGGATGCAGTATTGTGAGCTCAACGTTAAAGCTGCCAAGGCTCTATGGTGACCGACAATTGGCTTATTTCGATCGAGATGCCCTACGAAGAAGAATATTATGCACTCTTCTTAAATTCAAGTTATGTACAGCTACGACGTCATCAGTGCCTAGTTTGATCCTTCGGACGATGACTTTTGACACATTAGAATTAACACATACATGCCACAATCATGGTCACACTCCATGGAGAGAGACAGCACCCAATATGCCGTTGACATTGGATGAGATCACTGACATCCAATACACTGAGCAAAAGGATGCGCAATTGCTCGAGGATCTACTGCGCGAGTTCGAGATGGCTTGGGAAGCTTATGAGGGATCATTAATAGAGTTCATCGATGGCTACTGGAGTCCACGAATGGAGGAAGTTAAACGTTTGAGAGATGCTGGGTCAGAGAACAATCTGGAGAGGCTTCAAGAAGCTGGCGTTGTGTTCTATGGGCCCGAACCACACCGCATTGAGAAAAGCAAACTTCCGAAATATGGCTCATTGGACTGGGTTCGATATAGGGTTGATAAAATCATGGACGGGACTTATAGGGTTGATAATCGGACAGATTGGCTGTGGATTTAAAATGGAGATCACATGTATCCTTAAGGGAGGATAATATATGTCAAAGATAGAGATTCCCGCCAAGTCTTCTGTCTAAGTCAGCAACTCTTTAGATGTTATAGCTGAGGAGACAAGATTATGGAATCGGGCGAGGGGGCAGCAGAGTCCTTATTTCGGTGCTCTCATATAGATCAGGCGCGAAAGAAGAATGTCTTTCCAATCGTCAAGGCCTTTGGCCGCCCTAGGAAGATGTGGTTAGTTCTCACGGTTCACGGAGACGTTTCCGCGGTTCATTCCTCGTCAATGAGCTTTCATCAAGATAATAAGCAAGCTGCCAGAGTCACGGAGTATCGGTCACCGCTGGCAGCGGATAATCAGTTAGTGATCAATTATCCCTATGCTGTGCTAGACATTCTCTTATTGTGGCAACAGAAAGAGTGGCAGGATTCCAATCAAGGGGGAAAAACAATATAGAAAAATTGGAATGATAAAAGCATGGGACTGACATGAAGCTTTGCAAGATCAGGAGGCCTGAGAACATCAGAAATATATAGAACAGTATTGACTTTGGGAGAGTGAATGTTACGCGCCCTTAGGAAACAGTGAAAGGCTCTGTAGGATTGCTTCCTAGCTTCTGTTACGGATTACGATGGCTCAAATTACTTGAGAGTGTTGGAAGATCAAAGTGTTTGTGAGACGGAGGACAAGTTCTACGACTGGGTGGGGATTCTAACTGGAAGTTGGTGACTACCTAGCCAACTACGCAGCTTAGCTTGATGAAGTCCCTTCCTTTCCAGTGCCACTCACTTACAGGCCCGAAGCCCGCTCTAACTCAACGAAAAGGTATTGAGGCTTAGCTGCCGAAGCAATACGCACTGCCGTATGGTAAGCCGGGTCATGTGTAGCGGCCAGAGTACCCTTCATACGCACCGCCACACCACTAACATCCGTTAAGCAAGGGATTCCTTTGTGTGGCAATCAATAATGTGCATCAAGTCGTGGTGCTCGATGGAAAGATATGCTTTGTGATAATGCAATTTTTACGTCATCAGGGATATTTGACCACTCATGATACGAAAAGTAGCCGCGGTCTTTGTTGTCATCGTGTAACCAGAGATTCTGTTTCCTGTTCATGACTATGACGATGGCAAGGTGCATGCTTCTGACAACGAGACCAGGCAGTGTGGCCTCCATGCTCAGCTTGCGCTCGATGTCTGCACCATAATTGCGGAAAGCTGTACCGGCAAGGGCTAGATGTACCTGCTGGAAGACGGAAGCGCCCCCATCGACCCGGCTAGCACGCTGCGCGGACGTAGCTTACTCATTCCGCCTGCCACGCTGGCAGCAGATAGCGCTCCAAGGTAATGACCGCGTCGTCCTGCATCACTTTCGCCCCTTCCAACATCAAGACCGACCTGCTCAGCCCTGCTCATGCGCAATGGCTTGTGTCGCTTGAGTGGCTGTCGTGGGCAGCTGCAGGTTGCGCACGTTGTGCCCTAGGCCAGCTAGACTAGTGTTGGAAGGCGCCAACTTGCCGCGGTACAACACCCGATCTTCTTCCAAGGTCGACGAGACTGCGAATTGTACCATTCAGCAGTGAGCGTCGACATGCTACATGTGCGCTTTGTATGGCCAGTCTTCTCGTTGTTCAACGCATCTCTCGAGTGCAGGACCGACCGGTCTCTCGCTTTGCACACATCCAACACCTGTAGTAGATGGCCGTGACTTTATCACCGCCGCGGAATCAAAGCTCTTTTCCGCTGCCCAAACCTGATATGCATACACTAATACGCAATGGCCGCCAGTCCTTTGAACATTCACCAATCAACCTATTTTCCTGGCGATTCCTATTGGTTCGTTCGGTCTATCGTCCCGGAAAAACGTGCTTCGTAGATGGGTTCAAAAAATCTTGGAAGCAGCAAAATTACCTTCCGTATCGCGCGGGGTTCGAGGTGTTGATTGGATGCTCTTCATGGGGAGTCAGGTACAATGACATGACGAGGATTTTGCCACGCGCCATCGGCTCGTGTTGAGCCACCCGTAACCCTATTGGGTGTAGATCTGCTGGTGATGTGGCTTTAGCGCGTGGCGCAGGCCTACTACTGCATACATCCCGCATCTCATCGTTCGTACTGGGATTATTACTTGCTTTCGCACGGCCACAGCGTATACTGCCTCCGCTCCAGATGTGTCGATCGCGAGGCCCAGATCCGTATTGGAGAGAGCAGCAATGTTTGTTAAGGCGCTTGTTACCTACGTTCAAGGTCTTTTGTACGGTAGGGTGCGTGAGTGAATCGTGCTCTCTGCCTATACTCTGCCCCACAACTTTATCGTGACTTAGCAATCACAATGCGGATCTCATCAGTATTGTTGCTAGGAATTATCTCAATCGCATGGGCAAGAGTTGCGCCAGCACCACCCAGCATCACACCAGCGCCGTCACAGGAGGAAGTAGACTTGAGTAGACGGCAGGACATCGATCTGTGAGTATTTTCCTCTAATAATGCTCCTAAAAGTAGGCGTCGGCTTATTCATGCGTAGTGCCTCTCTTGGACCGCTCCTCTTGACTGCTGTCCCTCCATCAATCCTCGCCCTAGCCCTCACAAATCTTCCGGCAGTCTCCCGACTACTCTGGTCTGAATTCCTCGATGACAAAACGCCCGACTGGTTCACAGCACTCCCGACAGATGTGCAGGGTTATCTAAGTGGAGAATTTGGTCCGACAACAACGAAGGCATCTCACAGCGCTACCACAACCCCATCGACATCAAGCGTCCGTGCAACTTCCTCAGAAACCTCATCACAGCCTGCTGCATCGGAGACAGCCTTGAAAGCAGACAGCCCCAATCGAGACCATGAAGGCGGTCTCCCATTGTGGGCTAAGATAGCCATTGGAGTTGCGGTGCCCTTGATCATCATCGGCCTAGCCGCACTCATTCTTTGTTGCTGTCTTCGCCGGCGGCGTCACCGTCGAAGAGCATCTCGAACTCACGGTTCACGCAATACATCTAGCTACGGATCGTCTCTCAACCAGCCACCGGGAGAACAGCACGTGCCTCTGAGGGGAGGGTACCTATCCTCAGGCACGCATACTGAAATGACACATTCGGATCGTCATCTTAGCCAAGGCTCGGACGCCTATGGAACAACAATAGGAGGTCCTAGTTACGAGGACATACCGCCACTCAAAGCACCATCGCAGAAATCGAACCGCGGATCAAGGCAAAGCTTCTCCAGTCTAAACTCTGTTCCGGAGATACCCGAGCAATATCACAATCGATATCCACGCTCGCAAGATCTTAGCACCAGCCCGAATAGCATTAATGACAGGCGGGTTTCCCAACTCAACCCCATATACAACGAATATGGTGCAAGACTGAGCCAAGGCATGCAAATAGATCCTCGCAACATGGGTCAAGGCATCTACGCTGGAGGTCCCAGCCCCTATAACACCAACGCGTCGAAGTATGTAGCGTACAGCCCGAATCGCGCAAGCGATCCTTTTTCCGATCCCTCACCACAGCGCCATTCAAGTCACATGGCAAGTGGAGGGTATCACGGAATCTCAGCGCCGGAACCTGAACAGCTCTCGTCTAGCCACGGGAACACAAACGCACATGCACACCATCAGGATCATGGTGATTGGCCCTTGAAGGCATTTCAGCAAGGCGGATACACGACGGCAGGGGGTGGGAGGCGGGGTTCGTGGACGAGAGGTGATGATAGCCGTGAGGTCTATGAGATGTGAGATGTGAGATTTTCAAAGGAACCTTGGAACGCACATATATCATGAATCATATTTCATTCATATCATGCAAGGTCCATAACCCAGAGTCCAAGCGAAGCACTAGCTAGTGTTGCCCTTGACATACTTGCTCGCAACACCTAACCCACTTCCCGTTGCAACCTCCATAACTTGATCTAAATCATCTGAAGTTCGACTAACAACGTCAAGAAATTACGTATCTGCCCTTGGATCCCCAAGAACTAACACCACAATAGGCATATACTCTGTTCTCTTACTGTACTCTAATATGTATTGCGTCCCACATTGTTTACATCACCAAAGCTGCGCAGTTTGGTTCATCATGGGAGTAATCGGCTGAAGGCTCGAGCTTCTCATGGTGCCAAAGTAGGTTCCATAGCGTGAAGCAATGTTGGCGTACGCATTGGATTGTAGCATGCGCAGCCTAATGGTAATCACCCTTCGATTCGGAATGGTGTGGGGGCCAAACCTTGGCAGTGGGCCTCATTTTCTGCCCAAGCTGTTACATCTCGAAGCACATTCTATACCAGGCATTTAATGCTCTCGAGACACAGAAATGCCTATTCATAGCTGTTCTCACTGCGAGAAGTGGCTTATTCTACGGCCACCAGTTAATATCCGAACAAAAAATGACCTCGAAACCGTAATCGTGTCAGCGATACCACAGACACAATTAGAGGACGCCATTCGCGACAATTGCGCATTTTTTCTATACTTGTTACACCCATACATCGAGGAAGGTTGCAGCGCGCTCGATTCGATACCGTTAGACCCTGAGATCCACCAAAGGTGGTTGTTATCCAGATTCAACGCGGTCGCTGATGATACGGTTATCCTGACTCTACAACCCGGTGGAAAAGCATTGCAATTTCACGATGTTGAAGCTTTCAAGAACGGAGCACCATTTAAGCCTTGCTTTGAGCATAAGGCTAGTAGATGTATGCCATGGCAAACTTGGAAAACGCAACCCTCATCGCTGACGAAAACTTTCATCTAGCCATCGATATCAGCAACCAAGGAAAGTGGGTGCAGCCCATAAATTGGGAACCGGACAACCCAGAGTCATACAAACTCGCACGCTCATGGGTTGATGAGTGCATCGCCGAACACGACCATGGCACCTTGATCTCAAACGTAGCTGGAGTTGACTGCGCCCCTGTAAGGGTCCTGCATATCGAAAAAAGCCCCACTAACTACGAACTTCGACTTGTTCCCCCCGAAAACAGCGAAGCTGGAGGTGCGAACTTTGTTGCCTTGTCATACTGCTGGGGTGGAGATCAGCCTCATAAATTGACTAAAGCAAAAATGAGAGAAACACAGGGAGTGATGGACTACAACAAACTGCCCAGTACGATACAAGACGCCGTAAGAGTGACGTTTGGGCTCGGCTTCCAGCATCTGTGGATTGATTCACTCTGCATCGTCCAGGATGACCAAGACGAGCTTGTTCGTGAGATTGCAAAGATGTCGTTCATATATAGTCGCGCTGTTCTCACGATATCGGCCAAGTCAGCCGCAGCTGCCTCAGATGGTTTCCTGAACCGCCGGGCATCCAAGGATGCTCTTTATGTCTCTAATGTAAGCTTAGAGACCGACGATGGTGCCGTCAGTAAGGTAGGCATATCCGCTAGCGACAACTCATCCTTCTTAAGGAGACACCCATTATCTAGGAAAGGTACCCAATTGGTCATGGAAGATAGACTGGGAACACGTGCATGGGTGAGTAGTCAAGTGCTGTGACTTGAGCTGTGCTAAGGTTTCGACAGTAAGAAATGCTTTTCAGATCCACTTGACCGACCAATGCCGCCATAGGGGCCATATGATGCGATTTAATTCGACACCTACATTCTAGAACTTCTGCTGATACTGAAAAGGACGTTACAAGAGCATGTCCTCTCGAACCGTATTCTGCAATACTCTCATTACCAAACGCGCTTTACGTGTTCTAAATTCTCCGGATATGGGTCGACACCACCAGCAGACGGCTGGGCAACCCACAGGGAAGGTTCATCGTCATACCTAACACTGCTGAATTTGCGCGATATAAACAAAGGCTTCAATGAAAACTGGCACAGCATCTTATATTCTTATACAAGTCGAAACCTCACTGTACCAGCGGATAGGCCCGTGGCCATTTCTGGGGTAGTAGATGCAATCGACCGCTTGACAAACCATCGTGACATCTACGTCGCGGGACACTGGCGTATGATGCTTCCCGACGATCTACTGTGGGGTAACGAAGGCCTAAAGTGGTGCGGCATGAAAGGAAGAGAGTTGTATGAGCGACCCGTAACATTTCAAGGACCTTCATGGTCTTGGACCAGTGTCAACAGTCTTGTAGCCTGGCATAAATTCTCTAAGCCAGCACAGGATGAAGCTCTGGGATGGAAGCTTCTGAATCATCAAGTGACATTAGTCAATGAGCAGGCGCCCTTCGGTGCTGTCCGAGAAGCAGCACTGACAATGAGCGCGAGGACGCTTCAGGTGGAGGCTGAAATCGACAACTCCACCGGCAAGCCATTGAGAACCGCTGACGGCGCGCCCGAGATGATGAAGCGATATCTGGAATTGTGGGCAGACTGCCAGCCTTCCCTGGATGGCCAGCAGAAACCACTCACATTAGCGCTTGCGCGTGGAAGAATCGTGAACTTTGATGAAGCCTGGGGGCTTGTCCTCCAAGAGGTTGATCTCGGAGCGAGTATAGGTACCATCAAGACATATACACGCTGGGGTATATTTAAATCAAGTGCTTCCGGAACGGGTGGGGAACTAAACGACTGGTTTAAAAGATGGCCACGTGAAGAGTTTAAGCTCATATAATTTGTTATAAAGCTAGAATTATGCTTTCTCAACCCTAGTAATAGCCATACCTGCAGCTCACACTCTATTTGTTTCTCCGATTCATTTTCTTCCCCTACTTATACCCAAGCCCTACAAAACTAGGTGAAAGAGATGCTTTTGAACAGTCTTCCACGATAGCTCCTCCAACCCATCATTTTTTGAGTTCCTTGGACCTTTACCTCATGCGATACTCTTGCTATAGCTATGACTGCCAAACATCCCTTGTTCTTTTATGATCAATCAAGCGAGCAACTCATCGACAGTATATCATAGAGCACAGCCGGGTACTTAGAATCCAAACAACGATGATTGTGTATTGTAGTGAATTTTAAAAAAACTGTCGAGCGTACCCCGGTGCTATGAGCCAAATATTATGTCTCTGTATTTCAAGGATAATGAGGTTGCGAAGTTATTTCAATTGTTACCACTCAGCTATGTGTCTGAGATAATTTACCAATCATAGACACCGTCTTTATGGACCAGCTTCCCTACATCTTTATCCCTTTTACCCGTCAAAATATCTAACACGGTTTCCCCAGCAATCTCGGGATCTCCAGCGCCGCCCCATCCGTTTTTCTGCTCCTCACTTGGTCCACGAATGTTCGACTTTACGAACCCTGGACTGAACGCAAAGACCTTCAGGCCTTGCTCACCATAATCTCGCGCTTCCAGTACAGCAAGCATGTTTAATGCTGCCTTGCTAACTTGATATGCATGCTGCCCATCGCGGAAACGGTTGAAATGTGCTGGTTTCTGGAGGGCGTTGCGGACGAGCGTTCTCGCACCATTGCTGACATAGATCGAGTAGGGGTTCTTTGATTCGAGAAGCAGCGGTCTGAAGGCTGCTGATACCACGGCAGGTCCGATTACGTTGGTGTCGAGAACGTAGCGGAATTGAGTGTAGACGTCTTCGATGCTCATGCCACCCACGCCTGCATTGTTCACAAGCACGTCAAGCCGCCCATAAGCTTGCTTCACACGCGCTGCGGCATCTTCAATAGATTCCTTAATGGTAACATCGAGAATAATAGTAGATAGGGAGCCCTTCGGGTTCAATGTTTCGATCTCGGCTTGAGCGGCTTTGGCTTTCTCAAGCGTTCGACTGGCTATGATGACGTGGAATGCATCTGACGAGCAAACGAGCACTTTGGCGGTTGCGAATCCGATGCCGGAGTTTGCGCCTGTTACCTCCGTGTTAGTATCAAGAGTAGATCTCAAAGTATTCTCAGACCAGGTACCTGTAATGAGAACATTTGTAGAAGCCATAAAGTTGTCGTCGCAAGAGTTGCAGGTAAGATCGACTTTCTAGTAACACAGGAGATACACTTTAATATATACATCTTCCTTCAAGACAAATGCGCAAGCCTAATAACTGTCTATGATCGCTGAAGCTGTACATTTGGAACTAGGTCGGGGTTACTTTCGGCGATTACCGGACGGGGATAAGAGGAGGAAACACCGACACATATATTCGGACTTCTACCTTGATTGACCTTTTAGCAGCAAGGCTCTTAATACTATCCACGCTTTACTAGATGACCCAATTGACCGCCTCGCTAGTGACTACTTTCTTCCCCGTGCCTTCATCCCAATTAACCCACAACTATCTATCGAATTTTAATAGTTATCACTGAGTATACTTCCTCTCTCCAAGTCTGGCTATTTAGTCGTTTCCTCTGACGCTGACACCAATCCGACCAAGATATCTTTACTAAAGGTGTATACCACGTATGCGGATGCAGAGATGTATAGCAGACTATTATTATGTTATCACGGTTCATAGCTGAGGAAAGGATTAGTGAACCTACTTCATGCCGCCCCAGGTCATGAGGAAGGGCTTCCAATGATTGTGTCCCGTGGACTTGAATCCGGACAGGCATTCCCTCATGACTGTTACCCGAAGTCAGGATCGCGATGTTGTCATCTCGGATACGACTCACAGTAAAGCGCAGTCTTCGTAGCTGTGACGCAACCCGCGTTCATGCCAACAATCACTGCCAAAGCACCGGATCGACCGCCAACTTTTTTTCCGAAAAATCCTCCACTGCCTCTCCAGACGAGCGTTACATAGATCATGTAGAGAGTAACTTCGAGCATGTTGATGACGCTCTGAGCCATGACAAAACCATCCTGATCAAGCCATCCGTCTTTACCGTAGCTATGATCGACACCTGCCCATTTATTGAAAGTGCCGGCAAAGTATGGCGCATGCCATTTTCTCCCTGGAAGACTGTGAGGTCGTAGAGCTAGATAAATCGTGTCCCAGATCGTCAAAGGGAACGCCCAAAGGCACCATATGAGTATCGAAGACCGCGGTGTGTGTGCCCAAGTCATGATTTTGCGGGTGTGTTGTGTTGTTGGAGTCAAGAAACTGAAATGGTTGGGAGACAGCAAACAAAGCGCATCTGCGGGGCCTTGAGTAAAGGGTGGAAGCGGCACTCGTAACACTCGAACAAAACGCTCCGATTGGTTTCATGCTATGGTTACTTATATAAGCGACATGTAATGCTCTAGCAATACTGCGGTACACGATGACTAGGTACAGCATAAGATATATGAAGAGCTGAAGCTAGACTGGCCCTCATTCATGCGCGCACGTCTTCCCTGCTCTGCAAGGGTTCTTTTCACAGCTACTGTCCGCTTCAACACCACAAGGTCCAATATTCGACGAGTCAAAATTCTTGTGCCTGGTCAGTCAGCCTTTAATCCCTGCTAGTTGGGCGCACCCGGGTAGCCGGTGGAGGACTTGAGTATCGTCACTACGGCGAGGCAAGCCGGAAAATTTGGGCTTTCTGTGCAAGTCTGACCATAGTGTTGTAGGCAAGAAAATTTGTTGCAAAGCTATTCTGGGCGCTGAACACGGAGCTCTTGAAGGGATCATAGACTGATTGATAGAAATGTCGTTGTTGTACGCGTTCTGGTCCGGACCAGTAGTGGTAGTCAAGATTCGACCACTGGAATAAGAAGAGATTTGAGCGCCGATATGGTTGATCTCCGTACCTATGCTACTCTTCAACATAGGAGCTCTAGACTTGTTGCTCTCTACAACGAGCGGCGCTACATGAACGGTCACGTGATGGTGCGCCGTCCCGGAGATTTGGTCCCGTCGACGCCACATTTCGAAGTTCAATGAAGAGCCGAACTCTTTATCAATCTGAAGCTACTCAAGCTTGTCCAAACTCAATGAATGCACCTGATCCACCCTGTGTGATTGAGGGTTTCCTTTGCTAGGTGCCAGCGGACGGCTGCAATCAGGGAGCTTGCCTTAACAATTAAAGGCCAACGTTTACGTCACTCCAAAGCCACCGAACCCCACCGAAGCTTACTGGAAGTACCTCATACCGTTGAAGTTATCCTATCCCAGTCAGATACGATGACAGATGGTGGCAAGAAAGCATACGGGCCCGCTGCAGTTCCGGCGGCCACAGATAGCGCAATCTCTAATCAACATACCGAAACTAGGGCAACAGGTTTAACCTTTTGGGCCATCATTTTTGCCTTATGCATGACTAGTCTCCTTGCATCACTTGAAAACACCGTCGTCGCTACCTCCCTTCCCACCATCGCGCAACGATTGAACATCGGGAGCGCCTATGTATGGATTTTCAACGTCTTCTTCTTAACAAAGTCCTGAAACCTCACTGGTTCATTTTCACTATGCTAACATCTTAGTCAAATCACATGCGTACAGCCATTCTTCGGTCAACTCGCCGATATATTCGGCAGACGCTGGCAAGCGGTCTGCATAGTTTCGATATTCACGTCGGAAGTGCGATATGTGACGCAGCAAACGGAGCGGGGATCTTGATAGCAGGACAAGCTATACAAAGTATTGGTAGCGGCGGCATAAACATGATATCAGATATCATAGTGTCCGACTTGGTCCCCTACGCGAGCGAGGCAACATTATCGCCATCATCCTGGCCGTATATACAGTCGGAACTTCACTTGGGCCCTTCGTTGGCGGTATTCTCGTGAAGAAGACAACATGGCGCTGAGTGTCCCTCATTGCCACCCCCTTTGGATTGCTAACAGTCGTACTACTTCTCTCGTTTCTTCGGGTGCGTTCGCAGAAGGTGACTATCAAGCAAGGGTAGTCTCGTATCGATTATAGAGGCAATCTTATCATCGTGCTCTCCACCGTTGCAAACCTGCTCGCTTTGAGTTACGTTGACTCCCCTTGCGTGTGGTCAAGTTGGCATATCCTTGTGCCTTTAATCCTGGGCATAGGCGGTTTTGCGGTTTTGGCTATATTCGAAGGTTCGCGCTACTGTCAACACCAGGTCATCCCACCACGTCTCTTCTCCAATACAACATCGACAATTGTCTACATCAGCACCTGGATCAACTCAGTCTTGTTGAACCGGGTCATGTTCTTTCTCCCAGTATACGTTCAGTTTGTTTGCGGATCACCACCCGCAAGAAGTGGGGTCCAGCTCCTTCCCATCGTGCTCACTGCGGTCCCCGGTGTAGTCGTGGCCGTTGTCATTCTGTCCAAGTATGGCGGATATCGACTGATGCATCAACTCGGGTTCGAAGTGGGGACATTGGGAACAGGGCTGTTCACCAGGCTGCATAGCAAGTACTCGATGGCTGAATGGGTTGTCTATGAGGTCATCGCCGGACTTGGTTCGGGGATGGTCTTTGATACCCTCCTACCGGCGTTTCAAGCGGCACACTCCGAAGAATAACAGGCTCTTGTTACGACTAGCTGGGCCTTCATAAGGAGCTTCGGCAATGTATGGGGATTGGCTATAGCAGCCGCCATCCTCAATAGGCGCGTCCAAAGCATGTTACACAGAATCCCTGACCAAGCCACGCGAGAAACGCTCTCTACAGGGAATTTGTATACGCTAGGGCCAACCGTTGTAAGACCACAATCCTCTGAAGCGCTGCAGACGATAGTAGCAGGCGTCTACGCAGACAGATGGCCTCAAAGCAGTCTGGGCCACAGCTGCAGGTCTTGGGTTTTTTGCTTTTGTTCTTTCTTTCATGGAGAAGGAGATAAAACTTCGGAAACATCTGGAGAAAGAGTACGGCATGAATGATGAGGCGCGGAGTTGATGACCAGCCTTCAATCACGATCAAGTAGATTCAAATAGTACAAGCCTAGCGCTTTGCAGTCAAAAGCCGCCACTCGCTGTTACTTTTCGACATGCTTCCAACTACAAAGTATCTAAATGTTTAGTCTTTAATGTATCCCAGAGCATCATGCGATTTACTAATCTATTCTCTCTTTGGCCATAAGCACTCTTGAACCGCAACTCTTGGGCCTCCATACGATTGCGTTATGTATTGCTGAGTCTGAGCCTTCGATATCGTCTTCAAAGCGCACTGCCTTGATGATTAAACCCTTCGACAGAAGCTTGGTCACTATTAATAGTCTGCTCGTCTCCTTTATTGTATGTCTTTACTCGTTCATGTTTGAATATCTCTACCAATAATGGAAACCTAGTCTGATCCAATACCATATATAGACAGTCAATTATGGAATACCAATCTGATGACAATTAGGTCCCGGCAGCTCATCATCTTTTAGTTTCCTTGCATCCTTGTTGATCTGCTCCAATGTAGCATCTCTCTGTTCCTTCGTCCCAAAATGGCCATTCGCCTTAATCTCATCATGTTTGCAATCACCACCAGTCAACCCCTTGTCGTAATTGTCGGTCGGCTTCCTATGCGCCAGCCCCAACTTATGCTCTGCTTCAGGGGGATAGAATGGTAACTCATTGGATGGTAACTGGATATCGATGCACTCTTTGAAAGTAACAGGTGGAAAGGATGCGAAGAAATCATCATACTTGGAATCCATGGCATCGGCGAGGCTTTGCGCTGGCGGTAGGGAATCGTTCGCAGGCTTGAGAACCGGCCATGGATCCCGGCAGGTTGGGCCCACGCACGATTTCGTAACGAGAAGAAGTGCGTTCAGACGATTCATCATCTGCCGGTGCTCGTGGCTAACGGGTTTTTGGGCAAGGTTATAGAGCTCGTAGGGATCCGACTGTATTGCGTTAGTATGCACGTTTTGACAATAAGATCTAAAATAGCCTGAAGGCGCTCACTTACCTTGGTGTCATATAATTCGGTATCTCCCGTACACCATCGCGAGTACAACCACGCAGAATCCTCACTCACGATCCGCATCGTCTTATAGCTATTGTTCGCATACGTTCCACCTTTAAGTTCATTCCCTAGATGACCCCAGAACTCCACGTTTATAATCTCTCGATCGACATTCTGTGCCGCAGCCTCGCTGTTCGCCATTTTCCATTCACCAAGCATGCTCCGTCCGTCAAAAAATTGAGGGCGATCAACTTCGGGCACGCCTGCAATATCTAGGAATGTCGGTGCGAAGTCAATGTGCGTGCTTGCGATCTTTGAGGTTGCGCCCTTGGGAACGCCCGGGCCACGCACGATCATGGGAATGTTGGTGTCTTCAATGTAGGGGAGCGATTTGCCGGCGAAGAGGCGGTGAGTGCCAATATGGTACCCGTTGTCGGATGTGTAGATTACTATGCTAGTGAGCACTTGTCATTCTTGTTCAGGCTACGAACGCTTACTATACGTATTTTCCAGCTGACCTGCATTCTGCAAATGATCAACTACATCATGCACGATCTCATCCAACCCTTGAATCGCCCGGATCCGCGACTTGTAGTGGAAGTCGGCATGTTTCACATCTTCCGGCGGCAACATCTTCAGCTTTCCGATATAGGAGGGTTTGTTTGCTTGTAGATCATCATCTGGGGGATTGAAATTTTTAGGTTTGGGAACCTGCAAATGTTCGAAGTCCTTCTTGTGCCGCTCCAGTGGGATGGGTGCGTGTCCTCCCTGAACGTGCGGTGATGTCGGCGCAATGGCTAGGAACCACGGATCATCCTGCTTAGTGAGTTGCTTGAGGCGGGCTAGGCTGTTTGCTTGTGAGCGTAGCCGATTACGTGGATGAAATGTGACTTACGCTTTTGCCCGTAGCACGTCGGTTTGATGCCATCCGTCGTAGTACATTGGTGTGTCACCATTCGCTGACATGACGACGGTGTTGTATTCATATGTATAAGGTTCAAGCTATTATAGCCTATGATCAGCTCCTGGTTACAGAAAAACCCGGAGCTTGCTTACCAAGATATCGACATGACTCCATCCTTTGGGTTTAGTCTTGTAGTTAAACAAGTTCTGCCCATTCATCAACTTGCCGAGATCTAAAAGCGCATCAACATAAGTACCATAGGATCCAGGATGACAATTGAGCACACATTCAGTCTTATACCCAGCTTTGCTCAACCACCATGGGAGATAATTTTTATCTTCTTCTCCAACAAGCCACTTTAAATACCCTCCTCTAAGTCCTTATTAGTGATCATCTTTCACTCTCTGTATGTGTCTTATATTTGTAAAAGTACTTACCCTGGTGCCTTGACATGTGTAATATTCGTATTATGCGATGCCTGCCCTCGGAGTAGGCTCGCGCGACTTGGACAACAATTCGATGTCGTAGTGAAGTGGTTCTCAAACAAAGTGCCTTGCTTAATCAGAAGGTCTTGTACAATGGGCTGGTGCGAGAGCGAGTGCAGGCGATGGTCTTGATCGTCGGCGAGGATGAGCAGTATGTTCGGTTTTGCAGCTGCGCAGAGCGCGAGACTGCTGACAGAAAGTAAGGTCGTCCACATCCTCCTGAACAAAGACAACGGCGGATTGGGATTGGTACTGAAAGGCAGAGACAATATCATGACACTGGACTCTTATATAGATCTTGCGGAATTACTATAATTATTTTTCAGGCGTGCATCGAAGTCGTGGAGATTATCTCGTTTGTTCGAGGTTTCTACATTTTCAGGCACCCTGCACTATTTCTGGTCGCCGAGATGAGATCGCTACTATGTCGGGCTGGCGTGCATGTTAGTATTAAACCCTGCAGCATCCAACAAGAATGGTTCTCATCAATCACACCGCTCTCAACGACTTTCCTTCCTAATTAGTTTGCACGACAATTTCATTCTACATGAAGCAAAAATCGCTACTTATCACATAAGCTTACCTCGGCTTTTTCGTGTGTATTATTTTCGAGCTAACCGCTATCAAGAAGAAATTCGTTTTAGAAACGCAAGTACACGGGAAATCATATATTTGCTTGTCAAAGTTTTGTGCCACTATCTGCTCACGGGTTGCAAGTTTGTGGCATGATTACAGTGAGGGAGGAGGGCGCGGCGGCGTGGTCGAGAACATGCCATATTTTCTTTTTGATCTCCCTGGATTACATATATTTGGTCTAGCAATGTTGAATTAGTGCACAAACCTCAAGGTATCCTCTTCAGTCTTTGTTTGTTCTTCATTATATCTCGACATATGGGTGTCATGCAAGGCATCCTGGAAGCTTCTCGTCCAAGAGCGCTGCAAGCGATGAGTGTAACTTTTCTTCAAATGTGTATCGTCACACGCTAGATAGCATTCTCGATAGTTCTCATGATCATAGGACGCTAATTATTATGAAAAATGTAGTGGAAAGTAACTCTGATTCTGGTTGCGTAACCAAAACTTGTGACATCCAACAGGATATCTTAAGATCTTCACAGCACCGTAAACCGGCCATTCTAATTCATTTCGAACAAATTTACTTCAAGTTGGTATGCCCTAGGAACGTTCGACAAGAGCCTATTGAGGATAAACGAATATTGTTGAAGAAGCTATGAAGAACACGAGCTAAGCCATTAGCATGTACGAGTGGGTATTGGAGGACAGAAATATCTTGGCAACGTTTCATAGAACATAAGGACGCTGAGTATCATCAGGCTCTCCTAGCAAGAACCATACCAGCTAAACCTCCACACTGAATTATGCCACCTTTCCATGAGATAGCTGTGGTATCTTCCATAGATTGGCGCACCTTCAGAAAATCATTTCCCTTCTCTACGAATTTCAGGAGTCTATGAGCGATGCTATGGGAATACACGTCAACGACAATGGACATCCTTGACCAGACTACTTGAACCACAACATATCTGAACTCACGAGGTGGGTTTGAAAATTAATGGTATATGGGGCGTCGAGGCATGAGTCTAGGAGAACCTGAAGAGCAGTGTGGGCCCTAAAAGATGAGCGATCGGCGCAAGTGGGCGTTCACATTACAGTTGATTCACAGGTTCGTCATCGGAGATTCATTAGTAATCAACCTCCATTATTTTATAGGTATATACTCTCTAGATATTTTGATCTCATGCTATGAAATCGTCATGGTCGACCAGTAATCTTGACTGTCGCTGTAGGATGATAAATTCCCGACTCTCATTGGAGTTGCTACCAGACCTACCAAAAAAGCGACCGTCTCGCGATGGATTCCTCCAGGCGTTACCATTGTCTGGCTTAAACACCGGCTGTGGAGCATCTATAGCAATGCCTTCACCGCCAGAGTTTAGGCTCTGGAGCTGAAGAGGCTCTACCGTGCTTCGGCTGCCATTTAAGGGCACAATTTCCTTTATTGCTCCCCGACCGCGGGGCCAAGGATTACTTCCATTCATAGACGTGCCAAATATACTTGGAAATAAACGCGACATCAGTGGTTTGCATCCAGGAAGGCATCCACATACGATTCCCATGCAGGTCTCGACCATCATGACTGCAAAGACCGTTGCGCCCCACCAGAGAATGTCATATGAATAGAGATATAGGCGAGTATAGTAGATTCGAGCGCTTCCGGCGACACACACACTGGATTTAATCAGCCTTGAAGTCAAGCAACGGAGCTCGGAACCCATACATCACTCCACAAGAGAACATGGAGATAAGCGTAATTCGTTGTCGACGCGATATCTTGACCGATGCAATGTCCTTGACGGGCCAGAGGAAAATGAGAAAATCGCTCAACGTGTTTTGTGCGCTCCAGATGAAATAGATTGCTTTGACGTTACGACACCGCTTCTTTATGGTGAGGATGTACTTAAATGTCTCCCAGTATACGTGCGGCGGGCTATAATACACGTCAGACATTTTACCAACGTGAGATTATAACTTCATAATCGAAGCGTTCCAGCGTCCGATAGCGACTTACTTGCATTGAAACAGGACCAGCCAAAAACAGGCAAAGCTGAAAGCTATCGTATATGCTAGCATAATAGAGCAAAACCACTTGTTCATCTTCGAGGGAAAGATTCGCAGGTATGTCATCAGGATTGAGACCTTTGTCAATCCAATAGTAATAATAAATAGAAGCTGGGTGGCCATCCCGAACTGGTGGTGAGTCAGGTATCGATCACATATATCCTTTCGGAACATTTTACCTTGCCAGCGTCTAGTGTTCCTAGAATCTGATCGAGCCGTATATCCCATATGTGATAGCCCATCTGATATCGCGATGATGTAGATACGATAATCAAGATGTTGTTCGCCATGGCGCATATCTATGAAAGCCAGAGTCGTCAAAATACAAACAAGAAAAGGTTTCGGCATCAGCACGAGGCTCGAACTTACAGCTGCGGACAGCATCATCCAGTCATCCCAGCCGATGGCAGACACCAACACTGTCCTACTATAAAAGCGACAACAGATCAGTGCAGTTACCAGCACGGTCATGGCGCTCATGACTCCGACGATCAACGGCTGTCGCGTTATGGGATTCACATAATTGGGCTCAGGGAAGGATGCAAACTCCTGAGCTGTTGGAAATCTTGAAGTCATAGCTCGCCCTGTGACTGCAAGCAGCCGTGTAACAGGACGTGACGAAATTTGAAAAGTTTGTAAAGAGTTTTGGTCTGCGTGGGATGAGTGGCATGGATGAGTTATAACTGGACTGAGAAGTTCAGGCCCCAGAAGTCTACCAATTGCCAAGGTGGCGATGGTGAGTGGTGTCTTTCTACATCTTAGATCGATTGTCATTCAGCTATCTCGTATTGTGTAGAATATATACGCACTTGCCTAATACAGTATTCTCCGAGCTTAGATAGATATCCTTGTCGTATGAGAGAACAACTAGTGGTACATACGCGTAATGCGCCTTCGATTTTCGGTCCACCCGCCGGGAATAATCCGTTCACATGGTATCAATGACACGTCTCGCTTCTTGAAACGTCCATATAGACTGTTGTGGATATAGTTGCCGGCATATGTGGCAGGCTTCTACGGGAGTCATCCCATATCTTCCCACAACCGCTTTCAGGAGTAAATCAAGCGGCATGTACAATACCAATGTCCCTGATCAATGCATTTACACCATTCAGCCTACATATCATACACGTTTGTCAATGATAACATTCACTGTCGGCCTTGCACAGAGCTTGATACCACGGCCATGCTTCTGCGTACATGCTTTCGAAGAGCCGCTTAGTGCCTGTACAATAAGCGTTCTCACTTTCTCCACAACCCATGTTTAGCTCAGCTCCGCTGCTTTTCGTTAAGCGTAAAGGCCGACATGTCTCTTGCGCGCACGTTCTTTCCAATCGCAAGTTGCAGCCCACTGTAAGCCGAGGTGGAATAGCGTGGTCCAAATTCTTTCCAGTAGTTGCATAGATGCACATATGTATAGATGTGTATCTTTGTATGTTCATTGTGCGCTTTACGCCGCTCGGATGAGTCCGACAAGTAAAATAAGCATCACCACGCAAGACGTTCAAGAAACACCTTGAAGTTGTTTTAGCGGGACAAATACCCAGTGCGTCGTAGCGTGTGGGGGAGGTGCATATAATGCATCCAGGCTAAGCGATTTTGGATGGGTAGCCTTGCACATTTAGGGCAATTCTCGCGATGAGGTGCGCCTACCAAGAAATTTGGTCACGGTTAACAATGAGATGTCGCTCATTTGAGAGATAAGAATTGCCTTCGCGACATTTGAAATCGTCTTGCGGATCTTCCCGTACCTGGTAATGTCCTTCGGCTACAGACGGCTTATGCCTAGTTTTCGACCTGGAGCTGGATGGCCCATTTTCTTGGTGGACAGCTGTACGTTCTGATCGTAACCTCCAGCCTATGCTTATGGTAGTCCTCGTCGATGGTATCAACGCCTATGACAATTGATGCATGCGATTTATTCATTAAAGCAAAATACTGAACATCTCCAGCAACCACAGCTTCTCCGTAGAATATAAGTCAAGCAGCTGATTTATTGACTCCATACATTCTTTTCTCTACTTCAAATTCTTCTACTATCATCATTGATTTTCTCCTATAGAGAAAAATGAAGAGACATGGCACATTACACTAAGTACATATTATGACACGTTAATTTTTGATATCATGAGCTGAGACATACTCAGCTGGACCTTTTTCCGCGCCTAGGCCTATCCCGTCCCCGTGGAGTTCTACTGGATCAATATACACACTAGTCCTACCCATCTCCTGGGGTCGCGCTTCGTGCGTGTAGATCTCGTGTTTTACATCGTGAGGTGAAAGTTCCGTGAGAGGCGTAGGTGGTACATCTTCCTGAGCTCTGCGTTGATAAGCTTTATTTCGCCGGATTGACAAGAAGACCAATCCAGCTACAAGAGCTAGCGCGCATACGCCGCCTACGACGCCACCTGCAATAGCTCCCGTGTCTGTACGGCGAGATTGCGGGTATGTGCTTCCTGTTGGGCTTGGTGTGCTAGAGGTGGTAGTACTCGATGTTGTAAAGGCCGATGATGTGCTAGATGGAGTAGAGGCGCGCGTGCTCGATGTGCGCAATGGTATCGAGGAAGACGACGGCACATCTTCTGGTGGATCACAGAAATCGATGCTGTAGTATACCCACGAAGCGTTATAGCAGGTAGCAATGCGCGGAAATTCGAGCTGGGTCTCAGAAGAGCATGGCGAATCGGGGTCGCTATCTTTTCCGTACAAGGTCACTTCGAGTGTCAGTGGAGCATGGACTATAGGTAGCAAACCCCTTACCACTGCACCCGGGATCTAGTCCAACAATTTGGAAACTTTTGTAAGGGCCTTTGGTATCGAGTAGAGTGCAAGTGCCATTAGGATAGCCATTCGGACCGTTGATGTTGTCTTGAGATTTCTTGCACTTTCCGTCTGAGAACGTTGCAATATTCGAACTAAGCGAACCAAGAACAAGTGTGAAGACCAGCAGAACAGCGAGGCTGATGCGCGTAAGTGCAGATTCCATCTAGGCGTTGAGAACCAAAGTAATTCACCGCAGTGCTATGTTGAATGTGATCATTAGTAGCTTTGGGGAAATAGGCGAAGTTCTATGGCTAGGCGCTAGACTTTCAGCTTGCAAAACTCCTCCCATACCACTATTATGCGGCTATAGCTCGCCGGGTGATAAGAGGAAAGATGTTGCGAAGATGCGCACTGATACGATTCGGGCGCGCGGGGAAGCTGAGTGCGTCCAATTGAGTTTTCAGCTTGCACGGCAATCTCTGAATTCGGAGCCAGCGCAATTTATCGATGATGTGTAAGCCAGCCACCGAGGAGCAAACACCAACCATTCAAAAGACTCGTACGATCCCTTGCCTGTAGCTAGTAACGCCAGAAAGTCGCATCCACGCAGCCGTGTAACAATATTCTGGTGTGCAGTCAATTAGCAATGGCCTAAGAAGGAAGCCGTTCGCTCGCAAGGAAGTTTTCGTATCCGAATTTGATCTATGTAGGGCCTCATTCGCCGGAAAGGTATAGAACGGTGTCGATCGTGATGGTGGAGGCGTAGAGCAGGCAAACACTAGCCGCAACACCGAGAAGGGAAATCGAGAATGTCCGAACGATCACTATAAAAGCATTTGCTTTCTGTGAGAATTCTGAACATATGAGTTCTTCCCGATCATCGACACAATGCAAGCCTCCTTCCTTGTGTTCCTTGCTTCACTCAGCCTCGCAGCCGCCTGCACCAAGGTGAGCAAGACAACGCACACCTTTTACGGATACCCGGACAACGATCCTCCTGGCCCTGCCACCGCCTATGACTGTGGTCGCAACTACAAAGCCGGTGGCATTGGGACCTATGCTGATCCTTTGACGTTCGCTTCTGCACCCGGAGAGTTCAGCGAGTGCGAAATTATCTACGATCCATATCTTAGGAAGTACTTGCGGTTTGAAGATTATTGCGCACAATGCACCACAGATTGGAACGCCAGTCCCCGTATCAACCACATTGACGTATGGACAGGCAGTACGACAGTAAATGGGGGTAGCGCGCAGATTCAATGTGAGAATAATCTGACACCCGCTGAAAAAAGCCAAACGATCGTTCGACAACCAGCGAACAATCTTCCTGTCGATTGTCAGTACATTCAACTTGTGTATACAGAACCAAGTCCTAACCATGTATCAGCTACTGCACTATACGTGAAAGGCGCAAGCCCTGCGTGCAGGACGAGCCACGTATATCCAAGCTACAATATCGGCGATTATTGCAGTTGAATACGGATAAAATTTTGTCGAAACAGGGGTGAAAAAGATATGAAGACGAGGATGCATCACTTTTATCAATCGTTACCGATGTATTACGAGACTAGATGCAATGCATGCTACAAAACGTTTCTCAGAACTATTGTCTTTCTTGAGGTCTGCCAATACATATTGAACCCTGGTCCTCTCAATGAAATGAAATCTCATAACTCCTCGAAGAAGTATCGTTAATGACGGTCTACATTTGGCCGACACGCAAATATTTGAACTTTCGATGTCGAGTAAGCGGCTAGAAATGGCCTCTCGGACACGATATGCATTATCTAGATGACTACATAGCAGTTCATTTGATATGCCTATAATTATAGACTGTGAAATCAAATTATAGAGTCCTCAGTTATCTATTTCACAAGTGTATAAGCATATCTTATAGACGGAAAATTTCAGTAAGCCAGGATTCAGGAACATGAAGCATTGCGCTAGCTACATCAGTGGCGACATTTTGTCATTGGTGTCATCTCAGTTCGTCGTTAGGGACTCATCGCACGGGAAGCAACCTTGGAAAAGAAGGATCTACATATGGAAAGCATACCTCGAGACGCAATGCTGACAAGTTTCGAGAGCTCGAGGCTTATAGATCAGAAGTTTTTCTCGAATTATGACCAAAAACCACCTGAAAGGACGGAGGGGCTGAAGACATGGAGTCGGCGACCAAGCCTACGAATGGTCGATCCAAACGCAACGTTGAATTCACACTTCGTTACCTGGCCCGCGCAGAACCCCGGTCGCATTATGGAATAGATTTACTAGTCTCGAAAAAGAAGCTGTTTGGAGTAGCTAATCGGTTAGCCGTCGGACAATAGCCGACGCGGAAAAGGAGAGACCGTTGATCGCCGCGACTGTCTGTAAGACTAAGCGTTGCACCAACAGCTCTACAACATCATGCGACACTATTCCTCACATATTCTAGAAATATTAGAATTCTAGAAGCTCACCGCTATGGTATGAGGCTCATTGAAAAGCCCTGCTGCTCGGCTGCTGCCGATTGGTTCGGTTGAGGGTTTCTCGTGAGATATACGAGGTTTTAGCTCCTATATCCTTCAGCCTCACTCAGCTACCCCACTGTGCAAGCATACACCGGCGAGGAATGCTCCTGGTAGTAGCCAGCCACTTTCGCTGTCGCCGACTACACGGCGTATGCGTTCGAACACAAGTAATGTTTGAACTATAAAACATGATGTTTTGTACACAATTACTCTTCTTTCAAACAGCTATACGGGTTATCTTTCTTTCCGCTTAGCAACAATTCTGTCCAAAATTCAACCTTTTATTCTGTCAATCGTTTTCACGCCTTTGTGCTTCTCGATATGCGTTTCCCAGTCTCCCTTCCTCTTCTCGCGGCACTTTCATCAAGCGTTCAAGCCCTACCGTTAAGTGGCTATGAAGACTGCAATAACACCTCTGCAGGTATCGTTACAGTCACTGGCGTACCCGCCCCGTACGCAATGGACGATTATATCAGTGGTGTTCCTGCTCCAGAACCAACAAGTCAATGGGTCACAGGTGTCCCTGCACCAGATTCAGCAAATGGGTATATCACTGGTGTTCCTGCCGTTGATACGACGAAGTCGCTCCCGTATAGTGACATAACCAGCTCAGATCCCCAACATGGAACAATTACCGGCTCTTCAGCTCCGTCTTCATCTGACGACCATATCACGGACATTGGTACTCCGACTTCGACAAGTGGATGGGTCACCAGTATTCCTGCGCCAGACGACAGTACAGCCTCTGACTCGACTACGCCAACATCAGTCGCCGGCTGTCGTCCCACTTGGCCATTAGGTGAACATACAGGCACTTTCCGCGCTGCCGTCATGTTTGTTGACTTTCCTGATTTCCCCGCGAACACGTCCTTTGAGGAACTTTATGGTTCCATTGCATCTTCCCCCACTGAGCTCTTCAACGCCATGTCATACGGCAAATTCAATCTTGAGCTTGTTCCACTTACCGATAAATTTTACCGCATGCCGGCCGGTTCGTCTTCTTACGGCTATGCTCGCGATCTCACGACTGAAGCGCATCTCCGCTACATCAACGACGTGCTCACAGCAGTAGGACCATCTGTAAGCTTTGCTAATATTGACACCCTATACATCATTCCGCCCAAATATGCCGATGAGATCTCTTTTTCAACCTCTACCGGGAACGATGTCCAGGCGCTGGATGGCTCCACCATCACTAGCACCATCACATTCGGTCAAGATCTCTTTTTCAGCTGGGGCCCAAAGACCATCAATCATGAGATAGGTCATGCAATGGGACTTCCTGATCTATAACCGTATGAAGGGGGAGAGATAACTCAGTGGGTTGGTGGTTTCGATTTATGGGCCTCATCGGCAGTCAGTCGCCCGGCCATTTCGCGTGGCACAAGTGGCGCCTGAATTGGCTCGAAGAAGAACAAATCACTTATGTTCTTGAGCCCGGCACGACCGAACACCGCCTCAGTTCCATAGAGATCGCCGATGAGGCGCGCGACTATCACAAAGCGATTGCCATTCCCGTCAACGGCACCGGCTACGTCATGGTCGAGCTAAGGTCTACTTTGGGCATAAACACTGGGGCTTGTGGTACTGGAGTCCTATTGTATACCGCGGATTCGTCACTGGGCAGTGGTGATAGGCCAGTCAGGGTGATTGATTCGAAACCCAGGTCTGGTGGGTGTGATACTGCGCGAGGTGGTGAGATGAATGACGCGCCGCTTCAACAAGGAGATGAGTTCGACACCGGATTAGGTGTCATTGTGAGGGTCAAAGGGCCAGAGTGGAACGATTTTATCGTTGAGGTGGAGAAGGCATAATGGTTGCTTGATCACGTAAGGGTCGGCAGTGTGTAGACTAATATTCCAAGGTCAAATACCAGTTTTCTCTTTGTTTCGCAGATGCAATCATGGGATGCTTCACTTAGATGCAAGCTATTCTTTCACTGCATTTCACCTTTCAATACCCCCCAAAAAGTCTCTCTCTAGTTCGCACCTGTTTCGGAATCCTCCACAAATATCTAAATCAAGTAGCTTCCATCCATTAAACAGATCACACTTTAAGTATACTAGTAGGGAGTGAAACTCCTATTTCTACCTATTTTTTCAACTATCTACCTACCTAAACATACTTTTCACGCTGTTAATTTCCACCATGAACATGTTCATCACTGACTGGAGCTCAACTGAAGAGCTTAGCCTAAATCCTAAAACCAAACGCCAGCGTGCATGGAACCGCTACGTTTGACCTTTGAACCCGCTGTTGGAGGCAGACCAGAAGCTACGAATATTCTCCGGGCCAAATCCCCGACGGTCGTACCATTTGTAACTCGCTTGCTCGTGCTCCAGCCAAAATCTGCCGGCAATCGCTCCAGCACTGCTATACGTTAGCTTGGACATACAAAGAAAGTACCATACGACTACTGGATGAATGACACATCACTCACCGATCCACTCATCTACAAACCGCGTAGGCACTGTGCCAGCTACAGCGTCACCGAGCACGTTTGTCATGAAAGACATCGCGGCTCCGATTATCTCCACTTGAGGGAAATAGAAATCGCGATTCGTAGCCTTCGATGTAGTATAGCGGGCATTTGCAGCCTTTCCAAACTCCTCAACATCGATTGTATCCCCCTTCCAGAAAGAGCGCGTTTGTTCCCAAACCGTCTTGTTCAGGGAGTAATTGTCACCCCAGATGAAATCGGCACGACTAGCACATAGTCATGATTAGGTTTATAATACAAGACCATGGAGAAGCGACTCTTACCTGAAGCTAGCGTCTTCTTCTATGGCATGAACTTCGGCGGTAGTGTGCAAGCGAATGTCGGTCATGTCGAAGGTCGTGGCGTTGGGCCGAAGGGTCGTCCCGAGTGCCCGCTCGAAAAGAGGACCGGAGATATCCTCAGCTATATTGTACCATGTAGAAAGAGCGTCTACAATCATTTTTCGATCCATGTTCCTACCGTTGCGAGGCAAGATATCGTGGTTGGCGAGGACATTGATTCCGGGACAGGGCCCACGCACTGAAAGCGTTAGTTTCCTTTGAAAGGGAGTATTTTGGCGTGCGGGAATTCACACCTTCGCCATAGCCAGGGGGGTGCCATGCTGGAATCTTAGGGGCAGCGAAAGCTGCTACGGAAGTAATAAACGCAAACTGAATAATGCTTCTCATGTTGCAATTCTGAAGTCAAATCCTATGATGATGCTTTGCTATTTTCCCTTCCTCTCACATCTTATATACGTACAGTAGGCTTCCCTTGGCTATCCCCGCCGTCATTAGTCCCGTACGTCTGACCGCCGTCGCGACTGATATCGCCAATGAGAACAATCTGTATACAGGTGTTCATTTTGGGTTGATGGCGCAGTCAAGGGAGCCAATAGAGTCTGTTAGAGTACGTGCAGTCGATTTGGAATTGCTATCGTTGGATTCGCTGATCTTCACCAACGCATTGCTGACATGCCAAGATATAGGGAGTGAAATCGAACTAACGCAGGTGCATTCAGCTTTGACAACTTACTCAATCAATCCAAAGACTGAACAATAATGATATCCGTGTTTTTCAATTCTTTGGCGTATATAAGACGTAGTTTTACAGAGGTGATTTGAGGCACGCATAATGGAAGTTCGAACTTATATCAGGCCCAATATGCACTTCTTTTCCCCAGCTTCCTAGATACTAATATTCCAGCTGATAGTTCATTAACCTAAGATCACAGGGATGTTGTCCTCCCTTATCGTCTGCCATTAAAATGTGCTGCACTAGATCTTACGTTCGAAAAACATTGTTCAACAGCGTCCGAAAAGGGTACGCGATCTAGCCAATCATACACGTCCAAAAGTAATTTGATTACACGGGAACCGAGTCAAGCACGGACGCAGCTCCACAATAGTGACAGATTGTGTCAAGTGTGGCCATGATGAAAGTCTGCGCCATTGCTAACGCTATTGCAGTTGTGCGTAAGTGAATGCAATCAGCAATGACGCCGCTTTACAAATTAAACAGCCGCAGCGTGGTTCTCAATGATGCGTACTGCATTCTGACACCGCCGTTATACGCCCAACTACGAGCTAGGGTAAGAAAAGTGAGTCACATTACTCATCATACTACCGTCGAGTAGTCCCGTAAAAATGAGGGTTCGTGCAAAAAGAGATGCAGGTTACAATAGTTATCTCAATAATTTTGATAGGGAAGAGGGTACCGTAAAAGTTGCGGAGAAGGATAGAAACTATTATTATAGCTGTTGTCTTTTCGAGCATAGCAACGACCGAGATGGGTCGTCTACTAGCCCACTTACGAAGAGCGCATTATCCCTTCACTCCCGCAATAGAAATGGAAAGGGCAATCAACGTCCTTCGTAAATCTTGCTCGTTCATTTGGCGAGATACCATGAGCTGCCGGGTTAATTCAACCCGAACGAAAGTCGAAATGCATTTATTCATCGAGTGCGCTAATGACTTCGGCTGTGGTAGACGCTGAAGTAGACCAGTCACGGTGGGCTAGTCACGTGCATGGCCCCCACGCTCAGCCATGGCAAATATCTGGGATCCTTTCGGGGGTCCTGAAACTTAGGGCGTCCAGCGATCGTGGCTGAAGCCTAGAGCATAGCCCCAACCTCCTTTATATCAATTTGCTGACGGCAGTCGTCGATTTGCCTGCTTCGTCACCAGTATGAACGGTCCACGAGGTTCCATTTCGCCAATATCTTCGCGTCGCCAATCAGACGAGCGAGCCCCACTGTCGCACATCCCGCTCGAGGAGTTCTCCGTATCAAGAACACCATCGCAAGCCTCATTGGCTTACTCGCGTGTTCAGCAGAATGACAAAGCTAATGACGATGACCGTTCTGCGCAAAAACCAATGCCCAGATTCCCGATCAAAAAGCAAATCCCTCAATTTGACTGGTGGTGGGAAGTGGCCGCGGTCATCATTGCTGTAACAAGTACAGGAGCCATCATCGCAGTCCTTAGGTATGCAAGTGGTAAGGCCGTGCTGGACTGGTCGTTTTCCATCCAGCCCGCATCTCTCGTCGCCATCTTCTCTACTATCGCGAAATCAGCTCTGGTCGTACCGTTAGCTGCGTCTCTAAGCCAGCTGAAATGGAGATACTTCGAAAGACCGCGGACGCTAAGTCACATGCAAGACTTTGACGATGCGAGTAGAGGCCCTATGGGAGCGATGTTGCTTCTGTGGAAGGTGAAGGGGACGGCGTTACTGTCGAGCGTGGCAGCTGCAGTCACGCTCCTGATGCTTGCATTCGAACCGTTCACCCAGCAGGTGATTCGGTTCGATACGAGACCACTGGAAGTCATCGCCAATTCCAAGTATAACACAACCTTTGAGTACAAGCCCGCTACTATGAGAGGCACGGCCTCCCTGTCTGATTGGCAATTCTACGGCGGAGCCGACCCGGATGTCAATGGTGAGTTGTCTTGTAAAGTGTTCAAAAAGCGCCGGATTGAGAATAACACCTTGCAGGGCAGTTCTCTCTAACGATCGGCATGATGGCGTCGATGGCTGGACGGCCTTCAACATTCACATCTAACATGTACTGCCCAACGTCGGAATGTTCCTTCAGCGATATGACTACGCTAGGGGCTCGCTCTGTCTGCGAGTCTGAAAAGTTGCTGGTGAATGACAAGTTCGGCTGCAAATACTACGTCCGCGAAAGCGTACCCGACTCATCCCGCGGGAACGAAACCGTCTACAACGAACTAAAATCATTTAGAGTCGCCGCTGAGAGCGCAGCAAAGCTTGATACTACGCTAGGTTATGGCATGAATTGCAGCCGTTCGAAGGAAGGTTTCCCAGCCATTGGTCTCACCCTTTACATGGATACAGTGGAGAACACAACCCACCTACACGGATTGGGGCAGCAGAGAAACCAGACGTCCACAAATCTCGCACCAGACGCTATATTCGGCGATACCAACAATACCTTCATGGGCATAGTTGACTTGTCACCGAATGGAACGTTCAATAGTTCATTCCACCAGAGCAGGTACCGATTCTGTACTTCCGGCTTCGATCGTAAAGGCCTCGGCGGGAATAGCGAGGATTTCGACACTATCGATACCTTCACATGCTTTTTGACCTCACACACCACTCCGTATGGGACTGTAGGTAACTTTCTCGATGAACTTGAGACCTACAATACCACATTGACGCACTGCCGGCTGAGTTACTGCGCCCGAACCTACAAGAAGCCGAAGATAAGCAACGGGGAATTGAAGACAGAGTCCATCATTGAGCGGATGCTGATCAAGACTGGAGAAAACACATACAATGATACCGAGGTCATTGCACCCTGGCTAGAAGGGTCGAACTTCACCGCCCTCATTGGTCCGAAAACCACAGCGAACCTTGCATCAACGATCGAACTGGTAGCGTACTCAACCTCGTTTCAAAAATTCATCCAAAACCTGGTCGATGTGACGGATTGGCCCGTAGCTTTCGACCGCATCGCAGCGACGGCTTCGGACTTTATCCGCAGCACAGACAATGTTAATGCTGGTGAAGAAACAGGACAGGTTCTCGCTCCCGAGACTTTCATCAAGGTCCGCTGGGTGTGGATCACCCTTCCGCTGTTCTTACTCGCAATGTCTATTGCAGTTCTGATAAGCACTATGATCACGAGTAGAGGAAGACAGTTGTCGTTCAAGCACTCTGTTCTTGCTCCTCTACTACACCCATTGGCGAGCGGGCAAGCGGTCGAGTTTCAAACAGCCTCAGGTGGCAGACAGACGGATAGTGGGCTCCGAAAGACAGCTTCGGGGATCAAAGCAAGCATTATAACGGATCCTAGTGGTCGACGGATAATGGAAAGAAGCGGGTGAAAAAGCATCCTGGATAGTATCGCGAAGGATTGATGATCTCTATATTCAGTTTTGCTATCGCACTTATAGAACTTTAGAAGACGCCTGCAGCGTCACAGAGGTAATATCTTGATGAATAAGATAGAAAGGGAATAACTCAGTATTATGTAATGCATTAGTAGCATCCTGTTATTAAGTTCCTGCCTCATAACGTCACAGATACCTTTGGACCTAGTAAAACGAGCAATCGAAACTGGTAGATTCTCATAATTACGTTTAAATCTATATCCAACTATGTTCATGTTTAGCCATTAATCTTTGTTGCTATTCCCCAACGGCGCTCCTCCAACTTCAAACCAGGATCCCTCCCCATGAGCACGACGCGACCCGCAACCTCGCACCCGCCGAGCCGACCAGGGAGAACACATCACCGCACTCCCTCATACGAGAAACTCACCCACCCCCCTTACGGCGCCGCAACACAATGATGACTCCCAATACAATGCGTACAACAAACCCTCGCATCCCCCGGCGCCGCATTCCCACAACTCCACCAACTAGGCAAACAATGCCCACTGCAAAGGCTAACCTCGAGATCGCTCTCCTCGCCACAGACCTTCTCCCCAGCGCCAGGAGCAGGAGGCGGCTTCCCATACGCCCACACGACCTCCTCGCAGGCGGCATCGCTGGGCTTGACGGTGATTTTGCGGCCCGCGAACGCATCGCCGCCGCCGACGTCGCTGAGACTCCATGCTACGCTTGCGTTGGCGATGTGGTAGGTGAGGATGGTCTGCCAGGTGCTGTTTTGGATGGGGGTGAGGGTCAGGGTGGAGGGTGTGGGGGCGTAGATTTCGCTGTAGGAGACGTCTTTTGAGAGGGTGATTTGGGCTCCTGAGGACGAGTAGAGATCTTTATGATCACGCTTGGTTAATTTTTCGGTGCTGGGAGGGGGATGGAGGGATGGTGAGACGTACAGAGGTCGTCGTCGCACTGGTTAGTTACGATCGCGCGGCCGAGAGCGTGGACGCTCGCAATGGCGGATAGGAAGGCGAGTGCGTGCTTCATGTTTGCGATTTTGCGAGAGCGACAGTGAGAAGGCGAGATGGAAGCCTGCTTGTGGTCCGACTTGAGAACCTGCTTTTATATGGGATCCTGTCGACTGCGCACGTTGTAGGACTTTCTCGCATTCCGCGGCAGGCACACCCACTCACGATGTCCATTCCTGCTTTTGAGCTCGCGTAGCTTTGTTAGCGCTGAGAATAGACGACCAATGGACGTGTCATGACCCAGCTCGTATGGCGCAGCCAATGAGACTCGTCTGGGTGTTGGACAATATATCAGCTCCTATCTACTAGGCATAGGCTCGAGCGATAATTCCGGGAACCCTAGCGTCTGCGATGCATCACGGCGTAGAAATGAGCACGCGAGTTGCTTCGTGTGAAGGGACATGATGAGAAGGCTTGGTCGGGCGATAGCACACAGCGTTGTGGTACTGAAAACTATGCAGTGGAAGCTGTCACATTGGTGCTACTGTCCGTGTCACCCCATCCTATTTCACGGCTCGCGCTAAGACCTTAACCAACCACGAAGGTTGACTTCAGCTTGGGGACGATCGTCACACTGACAAAGACACTGGAACAACATTCCAATCAAACATTAAATATTACCTGCTTACATCGTACACGCCGCCAGAATCGAAGACCACTTATGTATCCAAATCGTCAAACATCTACAAAGATGGAGTAGGACGCCGCGAATATGGGCAAATCCAAACTCCTGGGTAGCCGTCCTACCCAAACCTAGTAGTCTCCAAATTGGTATCTCTTTTGTGCCCCTTACCCACAAAAGGCCGGCCAGACAGTAAAACAAGGAAACAGCCCGAAGGTCGTCGGTGTAGTAGACGAGGCGGTGAAAGGAAATAGTGATGTACATCAATCGTGGTGATTTGGTGGTATGTGCTCGGGCCTATAACACCCTAGCAAGATCACCGAAGCACGAACAAAGGAATTGACCGACATATACGAGTGGCTAGACGTGGTAGAAGATATCGCGCGTCTATGGCGCTTCGGTGAGTGTGGATGCACAAATTGCGAAGCAGAGCGAGATCTTGGAGCTCTACTAAGCATGTTAGCCTTTAGCTTTAACAAGCTCAATCGTTGAGGCCCAAGACCCGCCTCAAGCCTTGGAATTTCTTCTTCTTGCCCGTACGCCCGAAACTAACTTCCTTTCCGGATTTGGGGTCAACCTCTGTATGAGCCTGTGATATTTGAGAAGGGTTTCTCTTGACGAGGATCGGGCGATTCGATTTTCGTTGCATGGGGCCATCTGCGCTCTGAGGCCGCTGGGCTTCTCTAAGACTAGGAGGCTGAGGTAGTGGCCACGAGTCTGATACAGCGCGCTCCAAAGGTGGCGAAAATGCGCGCGATTTTGGAGGGTGTTTGATTGTCTCACCAGTGTCAAGGTCCCTATCCTCCCCGATAGGGGTTAGAGGTCGATTGAGATCGCGGTTCCGCTGTTCTGGGGGCATGGGAATGTCCGAAGACGGAGCGTCTCGTGCATCGGCTTCTGCATCGGCAAGATAGGAGTTTTTCTTTCGTCCCAGTCCGAAGAATCCTCGTTTTGGTTTCGACTTCTTCCCAGCATCAAAACTCGGTAGCTCTGCCCCTTGCTTGCGAAGAGAACCCGAAGCCAAGCTTGTACCTTGCAAATGAGTGGACCCGTTCGTGGCTGGGGTTTTACCCGTGCTATTGCCGTTTGTTACTGGTGCTGACGAGGGCTCAGCGTCGCTTGTCTCATCTTCGAGGTCTGTAGAATCGCCGTCTTCTTCGCCAGGGCGCTTTGGAATTCCTCGGACGGGCGCAAGACCTTGGGGTAATTCAAAGTCCTCGTCTTCGGAATCAGAGTCAGCGAATCGGCTTTGGAATCGCCGTGGTCGATCGCTTTCCTCGTCGCTAGAGTCTGTGATGCGACTCTTGAAGTTGGGCCGCGATGCTCTGGCGGGAGGTGGCTTAGAATCGGATGATTTGCCGAACATTGACTTCTTATTAGTAGCCTTCTTTGGTGGAGGCGCCTGCACAGGTGGCACAGGCGGTATGGAGTCCGCTGTACTCCTACGTCTAAATCGACCTGCAGGAGATAGAGATCTAATACTGAACCGGGATGACTTCACACCGCCTGGGGATTCCGGAGTTGGAGATGTTGGCCGCATGGACTTCCTAAGCGTTGACGGAGGCGGTGATGTTGTGGGAGGTGGCGAGATGGATCGTACAGGAGGCGGGGCTCGCATTGTTGGAGTTGGACCCGACCGCATGGATGAGCGCATAGTATATGCACCGGTGTTGTTCCGTGCTTTACGAGATCGTTGTCGCTCCCTTTGAAAACTACTGATTGAAGCATCAGAATCGCTATCGTAAGTCGGAGCTGGAGTAAAAGCTTGGGCTCTGGAAGGGACGCCCGATGTGCTCTGAGGCCGGGGTTTGGCTGCCGAGGTAGCTGCAGCTGCTGCCGGCAGATGTTTCTTTTGCAGGGCACCTCTGGGAGATTTTGTATCCATTAGGGGCATGCTCTGCCGTGACCCAGCTAGCCCAGGCGAGCCTCTGCCAGCAAGCGCAGCATCAGCGCCGCGCATTGTCTTCCGCATCTGTGGTTCTGCAGTTGTTGTGATGGGCGTTCGGTCACGCATAGTCTTCCTCAGAGGAATTTCAGCTGTGGCTGCTACCTGTGGTGAACCGGTCGCTGGTTTCTTCATAGCAGATTTGCGGGGCTGTGCGGGCGATCGGGCAGACTGCGGTGGGGGTACTTGTCTTTGAGCTTTCGTGGCAGGCTCAACTCTGCGCGACTGATCTTGTTTAGATGGTTTTGGTGTAGACTCAACCTGAGCGCCGCGCTCTTGCTTCTGCTCTGTCCGTGCGACAGCTATTGATGCCTTCCCAGGGGCCTTTGGCTCTTCTTTCGTGGCGAGTCTATCGATGAGGAGTCCGCCTTGCGTCTGTTGTTTTCGCAAGTCCTTTGCCTCGCTCCGATACTGCTCAGCTGCATCCCAATCAGCGTTCTGCTGTTTGTATTGCCGGTCCTTGCTTTCAATTCCACGGCCACTCTGTGTAGTAGCCTTCACGGGCTGCGCATTGCCAGGGGCCCACTTTGAGGATTCTAGTCCTGTAACATGTGAGCGAGTCTCTGCCGGCGCAGTTGTGGGATTTGACACGTAACGGGAGCTTGATATCGGGCTTTCCATGATTGCATCGATAGAGCCGAAACCCTCACCATCTTCCAAATCTTCATAAGCATCACTGTAAACGCTGCTGTTGTCATCCGATGAGTCATCTTCCACCGGACGCACAGGGATTTCGATAGTGATGGATGGAGGGTTAAGTGCCGAAGCTGCAACCGTGGGTTGCTTGACTTGGGTTTCAGGCTCGGATGCATCATCATCGTCGTCGTCCCATCCTCCAGGGACAAATGGACGCGGTGCTTTGGGAACCAACTCGACCACATGATCCTCAGGGAGGTACGGACTTGCGGGTTGAACGGCGATTGCAGGTATTTCATTAGCTGCTGGTCGAGTTTCAACCGGGTTTGTCAAAGTCTTTGGTTCTGGTTCTGGGGTGATTTGTGCCGCTGGCTTCTGAACTGTTACTTCGGGAGCGTGCGTAACAGGTCCACGACTCGAAGCGTCGCTTGAGTCGGAGTCTGAATAATACCCGCTTCCCTCCACGGTTGTAACTTCTGGTGGAAGGGGGTCCGTGGACGATGGCTGTACCGTCTTCTTTGTAGCAAAATCTTGAGCAAGTATACCGCCAATCTTGTGGTCGCTTGATACTTCCGTTGACTCCGCAGGCAACGTGGTGGAGTTGGAGAGCGACGAAGAGACGGTTTCCGTGACCTTTTCTGGGACATCTTCGTCCGTTGGTCGACGATTCTTGTCTCGAATACTGCCAAAGGATGGCAAAACTGGACGAGGCTTCATGAATTCATCGGGATCTTCCTCTTCATCCACATTATCCCACTTGGAAGCGCTTGGACCAGCGAAGGTATTTGGCACATCTGTGTCGGCATAGGCAGAAGTACCAACAACCGTAGGTTCCTCTTCAAAGCTGATGCGTACTTTCTTCTTCTTTTTGCCACCATCATCTAGTACGGCCTCGGACGTCTCGCTTGCGTCTCCTCGACTAATAGCCCGGCCATCATTGGCAAGAGGCGAATGACTTCGGCGTGAAACCGATGGCGAAGCCTTTAGTGCAGATTTGGCAGGAGATACAGAACGACCTGGCGGTTGATGTCTGATGCCATTCGGAAATTCTACAGCAACTGCTGCAAAGTGGGCGTTGCGTGGAGGACTCATAGAGTGGGTTCTGTCTGACCGTGTGCTTCCCTGCATACTCGGAGGGCCCGATAAAGTGGGTGCGAATACGGGTGCAAGGTGTGGATATGGACTGTCCTGGTTGGCAACAAACTTGGGTGATGCAGAGTCTTCATGCGAAGGTCCATCGTCAAGCTTCTCAGGAGCGGAAGTCTCCAGCTTTCGGCTTGTGTTGGCGTCTGCCGGGAGTCTGTCTTCAGCTTCAGTAAACTCCTGGGCTGTAAAAGATTCAGGGTTCGCATCATGGGAGTGCACAACTCCAGGTCTATCGTTCCGCGTTGTAGGAGCGATCGTGGCCTCGCTGTGGCTGATAAAAGCTACTTTTTTAGAGGGCCCCCGTTCCGGAGATATGCTAGGAACTCGCTGTACAACGTGCTGATGCTGAACAGGTTGCCTGGCAGGCTGAGTGTATCGTGGTGCTTCGTGGTGCGTCTGTGTCATCTCCTGTTGAGCCTCATACGGTGGAGCTGGATCTTCTGCATCACTCATCGCTCTGTGAAGATTCATTGCATCCTGCTTATGGATGAACTTCCTACTCGACGGATCATATACGGCAAATGGAGAGTTTGGATCCACGATACGCGGTCGGTCGCTGGCAGCTGCATAGGTTGGCTGTACTTGTACCGCCGTGCCACTCGGTTTGGCTCGCATGCTTCCGGCAGCCAGTCGTGCACCTTGCACACCAGTAGACATGTGCGCTGTCTTGGTCGACACAGGCCGGTCCGCAGCATTCTGGACAGCTTGGTGGGTATTCTGCATAGCATACGCACCGAGGTCATCAAAAGTCTTGGGCTGCGGTTTTGCGCCTCTGAACGTCTGCTCTGGATTGACGACCGGGCCACCGAACCAGCCGCTCTGTCCGCCGCGCGCCGACGCCGGTGGCTTCGAGGTGGGAGGTGGTGTTTGTTGGGGGGACATTGGCCGCGAAAAATTGATGGACGACCTCTGTCCTGCAGCTGGCTCATCCTCGACGACCCTGGAGAGGTTGGGTGCTCGCGGTTGCCCCCGTCCCACCTGGCTAGCATTAGGTGCTGTTCCTCGATCCAGGCTCACACCACGACCGCCGCCTCTGGCAGCAGGCGAACCCCCGCGGGCGGGCGGCTCCAGGCTCGAGTTGCGTCGATGAACCACGCTGGCTGCCGGGACGTTCTTCGGCACAGCCGGAACTGGGGGCGCATTGTGATCGATGGGGCTGCTCCTGCTCGGCGACGGCGCACGAAACGAGCGCTCCGTCATGGAACCAGAGCTAGAGTGTCGGCGCAAGCCTGGCTGCTGCTGCTGACTTCCGCTCCCTTGCGACGACACCGAACCCTTCCGCACCATCCGCTTCGTCACCGTCTCGCCGACCGGGGTGGGCGTTGTTGTGTGCGTGCGCAGGGCAGCGGCTGCGGCGGCCGAGGAGAGAGCGCCATTGGATTCGCGGTCGCGGATGAAGGCCTTTGTGGCAGCGAGCGAGGCAGATGCGCTCGGTGGTGTCTTCGGCGCCTGCATCTGAATGTCAGCAGTCTGCGCATGGCGGCCATTGAGCGCCCGGCGAAAATGTACGTTTGCATGGGGAGGGAAGGCACGTACGGGGTTCGAGGACGCCCGCTTTCGACTGCGCAGCATGTTTGCGGGAGGTTATCGAGGGCGCGACTGCATCCCCTTAAGGAGTGAATGAAGTGGATTTGCGAAAAAGGGAAGCTACGCCTGTGATGTCATGTAAGGAGCCATGGGAAACGCCGGCAGGAGCTAGTGAGGGCGAGCGAAACAAGGGACAAGGCGATGGGCCGGCGCGCGACACGACAACGACGACAAGGCTAGCGCACCGCTCAGGAGGAAGACGGAGAGGAGAAGAACAAATAGACACAGACGCGACGGGCGGGCGCAGTCAGCAAAAGCAGTGAGGATTAGCTCGCCAGGATCCACGGCGGCCAACAGAGTCGGAGACTTGGCGCCGCCATCGTCATTGCAGATCTCGACCCGGGCTGAGCGCGATGCACTCGATCGTCTCCACTGCAGACGACTGTGCAGTGTGTACATACATGTATCACAATCTGGGGTGAAACGGGGTCCTTGGGCAGGGAGGGGCGATGTGCGTGCGTGGGCACTGCCCGTGGCCGTCGTCGTCGTGACAAGCAGCAAGCCTGGAGTCGAGCCACGTCTGCACAACGGAAACACGAACGCCTGTGCCAAAACGCTTCGAAACGCCCCCAGCGTCTTACCCTTTGTATTATGTCTGTCCCGTGCGCTGCGGAAACACAGATTGGCTGCAATATGCGATACAGGGCACGTCGAGAGGCCAATCACAGTGCCGTGCTTGCGTGCACAGTCAGCAGCAGCTCTTTGCGTACAGCCTTGCAGTAGGCGCACGCACACGCAGTGCCGCAGCTCGTAGCCGCCAGCCGCAGCGCGCTCGCGTGCCCGCGCTTCGGCATCGACGTCGCATCTTGGGTGGCATCCCGACCCTCACGCCGGCCAATGGCTCTGCGGACGCTGAAGGCCTGATCCACTGCAGCGGGCTCTCTGCGAAGCGGATATCTACGGCGCCCCGCTTTCTACAGTTGTCGTCTTCCTCAACGCCTGGCCCGCCGTCCAGAACAGTGTGTACCAACTAGCCAAGAGCGACCCTTGCCTGCCTCGTGCCTGCCCTCGCGCTTGCAAAGCCAGCATCATCAGCATGCCGCACACGGCAGCACAGCACGCACAGCACCATCTCGCGCCGCTGCCTCTCCCCGCCGGTGTTTCAGAGAACTATGTCCACTGCCCCTCCAACGGTCTCACCTTCCATGTCCTCGAGGCAGGCTATGCCCCTCAACGGGACAAGCCTCTGATCCTCCTCGTCCATGGCTATCCGGAACTGGCCTTCTCGTGGAGGAAGGTGATGCCTGCCCTGGCCGACGCTGGCTACTACGTCGTGGCCTTCGACCAGCGAGGATACGGCCGCACCACCGGGTGGGACGACTCTGCCTTTGCCAAAACGAACATGTCCGAGTTCACCGTCACCAACCTGGTTCGCGATGTTGTCATACTTGTCCATGCTCTGGGTTACCACCAAGTGGAATGCATCGTCGGTCATGATTTCGGTGCTGTCACCTCGTCCATGTGTGCATGGATGCGTCCGGACCTATTCAGGAGCGTTGTCATGATGTCTCACCCGTTCAAGCAGCCAACGGGCCTGCCATTCGACCTTCTCCATGGCGGAAAAGCAAAGTCAACACCACCGGTTGACATCCAGAACGAACTGGCAAAATTGCCCGAACCACGCAAGCACTACAAGTATTACAATTCGACGGCGGTTGCTGCATTGCACTGGTATGCTCCCGCTCAAGGCCTCAAGGCTTTCCTGCGCGGTTACTGGCACGTCAAGAGTGCCGACTGGGAGCACAACAAACCTCATCCCCTCCAAGCGTGGAACGCAGACGAACTGGCCAAGCTGCCCTTCTACTACGTCATGCCTTTACACAAATCCATGCCCGAAACCATCGAGCTAATGATGAAAAACGAAGATGAGAGCAAAACCAAGACATGGTTGTCCGATGACGACCTCGAAGTCTACGTCCAGGAATGGACACGCACGGGATTCCAAGGGGGCTTGAACTGGTACCGAACCATGACAGACGCGGAGAAATTACGCGACGTAGATCTATTTGCAGGCAAGAAGATTGAGTGTCCCGCAACATTCATCTCTGGAGCCCAAGATTGGGGTAATTATCAAGAACCCGGAGCCTTCGAAAGCTTCCCCAAGACGTGCTCGCAGTTCAAAGGTGTCAAGATAGTTGAGGGAGCAGGCCATTGGCCGCAGCAAGAACAGCCTGAAAAGGTCGTCAGAGAGATTCTAGATTTTTTGAAAAGCTTGTGAGTCCTGCAGGATTATGATTATTTGGCATTCACGTAGCATCCACAGAACCCTCATGCAGAGGTCTGCGAGTGTGCATATTGCACGCTCTGTAACGAATTTCATTCTTGCATACCTTTACGAACTACAGTGTTTCTACCTGTACAAATCGTTCTACTATCAATTTAAATAGGGGTTGACTACAGCATTTAGATAAGAGCATCGTACGCAGCTACCCTCAGCTTCAGCCGAATGACCAGCGGAACCCTCACCGGCCCATGAGAAGTTTTGGCCCGAGACACACCTTCGACATATACTTGCTTAAGGTGAGATTCGGCGATTTTAGAAACAGACGAGAACGACTTTGCTGCCTCTACACACAGCAAGAAGTGTGCCAAAAGCTACCTTGTTTATCGACGGGCTGAATGAGACTGCCGGGCTCGACACCACCCGCACACGGTGATGCATTTCATCAAGCCAGTGTCCAGACAGCAAGCAGTGATACGTCTAGCATTCTACCAAATCTATTTGGGCTGTAGCCCTGCGTGTATTACGAGAATCGTTAGTCCACTCTACTGTTTCGTTCATAGTAAGGCGACTGAAGTTCCACCAATCGCATCTAATGCCGGCATAAGGGTCCTGATTCACCATCCGAACTGGCACCATTACATCGCATGCAAAATCCTTTTTAATAACACTGACGCTCATCTTTCGAGTCGGCAAACCCGAAAGGAAATTTTGTTAACTGTCAACTACTCACTCCCACTCAAGGAGGCCAATCAGCTTATCCGAAAATGATGAACATGTGTACTTTTCGCTAGGTAAGATGAGATATTTACATCCTGTTGATGCAGCTCTCCCGCTTCGTCTGTTGTCGTTTAAATTGCTCTTACACACTCTTCCCCAAAAGAGACACCTAAAAGAGAACATACGTGGGCATCCCCTCTCCTCCATGACTGGCGGGATATTTGAGCCTCCCCCGACGTACTGTCTTCGCACCAAAAACTACTCTCGAAAGGACTTTGATATTCCCGCGAATGGCCCAGTAGACTACACGAGCCCTGCCAACATCATGTTGAAGTAAATTATAAAACGCTACACATGGGGAAAACATGACTCTCCCCCTCTTCCAACTAATCCCTTCGCAAACATGAAGCTCTCCCTAGCCTCCATCACCGGCCTTCTAGCCTTTGCCAATGCGCACGGTTTCGTCCAGCAAATCTGGCTAGGCGACAAACTCGTCGACACTTGGAACCCATACAAGGACCCGCAGAAGAACCCACCGGTCAACAAGATCACCCGCAAGTTCAAGGATAACGGCCCAGTAACCGACGGTCTTTTCACCGTAAGCATTTGGTCGCCCTCTTCCATCACGAACAAGCCACTTACTCTCCGGCAGACCGACGCCATCACTTGCAACATTGCGTCCTCGGGCGCCAACAACGTGCCCGTCAGTGCTACGGCCAGCGTCGCCGCAGGCAGCACCGTCAAATTCATGTGGACGGACTGGCAGAGCGACCACCCAGGGCCAAGTACACCCTCCCCATCTCACCATGCTGCGAATCCTACTGACACGCCGCTTCCACAGTCATGACCTACCTCGCCAGCTGCAAAGGCCCCTGCTCCGCCTTCTCGGGCTCCACGGGCAACGTCTGGGTCAAGATCGACCAGGCCGGGTACGACGCGTCGCAGACGGTGCCGTGGGCTTCGAAGCGACTGCCCACGCAGAACAGCACCTGGACGGTGAAGCTGCCGTCCAAGATCCCAGCGGGCGAGTATCTGCTACGGTGCGTACCAAGCACACACACAAGGAAAAAAAAATTGGCCGAAGTTTTACTAACGCGCTTTCACTATCCAGACACGAAATCCTCGGCCTCCAGCGCACCAACACCAACGGCTCACTCGCCCAGTTCTACCCAGGATGCCACCAGATCAGCGTCACGGGGGGCGGGAGCACGGCGCTGCCGACGGGCATTGCGCTGCCGGGCGCGTACCAGCCCGACGACACGAAGAGCGTGAGTAGCCCGTTACTGTTTGTACTTGCTTGTTGTAGCTAAGTCGCGCCCAGATCTTCTTGGAGTACCGCAAGATTTCGGCGACGAATCCGTACACGCCTCCTGGAGGGCCGGTGTGGGGGGACAACGGGTGGTCTTCTTAGTTCCGGGCGAAGACGGGGAGTAGTGTGCTGCTGGAAGTTAGGTTTAGCTGGAGCGAAAAGAAGTATACAGGGATGAATGAAGGAGTGTCGTTATTTGCTTGTTGCGGTCTACTCTTTCCGCTCGTGCCGCTATGCAAGCGTGCCTGCACTTATGGAAGAGGCAGCTGAATGGTTGTTGAATGTGACTTGAAGAAGATTGTGATACTAGGTATCTCCCGAGATAGAAATGCCTGCTTTCCACCTTCAGATAGGTACCTTCCATCTCTTCTCCGACTCCTACGCCCACCTATGCTGGACAGAAAGCAAGCTACCTGCCGCTGGCTGAGCCCCTGAGGATACCCTTCATGCCCATTGGGTGGATATCATGTTTCTACATATGCATTAAATCAGAAACAATTGATAGCGCTTCGTTCCTTTGAATATAAGTGACAAGAAGCGTGACGAGTGATGCTGCCAGCGACGATGCTAAGTCGAATGGGTGCGGCTAAGCCAGCCAATCAGAGCGAGCATGCCGACGCCAGGCTGGAACTAGGCCGCAGGGCTAGCTTAGCGGATAGTAGTGATCTAAGCTGACCCCGTGATGTTTTTGCTAAGCATGGATGGCTCGACTCGATAAAAATGAGTAGATGATTCTGTATTTGCCAATTTTGCAAAATCGCATCCAACATCAATTGCTTAATTACGGACGCATCCATGGTCCAGCGGTAGGATAATTGCCTTCCATCTAGCTCAGCTAGGCATAGCAATTGGCACGGGTTCGACTCCCGTTGGATGCACAAATGTTTTTTTGCTATCTATTGCGGGGTTGCTGTGTGTGTGTGTGGCTGTCCATAGATAGAGATAGTGTTGCAGTGGCAAAAAGTTTGATGGCTATCTGACTGACTGACACCAACATGCGGGCACAACATCACGCAAACACAAAAGAAGGCATGCTAGACACGGATCTGCAGGTGATCGACTATGCTGGAACGCTTCGGCGGGACCGAGAACCCGACGTTGAGGACATGCGTTGGGAAGCAAGTGTGTCTGTCCCCAGGGACTCATTATTTGCTAGCCTACTGGAATGGAACATCATCAGGCGATGCAACCCCGCACGTACGCATGTTTTGTTTCGAAACGAAGAGTTGTATGTATTCCATCGGCGGCACGGACCTGTTTCGAGCAGAGGACCGTGACGCATAGAGGCATATGGCCAGCCTATCCAGATGACGGAGCGGGCACGCGATGCCTCGCACCCGTCGCACACAAACCTGGGTTCCAAGGCAGCAGCCTCGCTCGGGCGGCCCCGATTGGGCGTCGTTGGGTCCGTTCAGCCTTGTATGTGACGTTCGGGGTCGGTCGGGTTCTGGGCTACACTCTTTTCTTTGCTCGGCGGGATGCGCTGTCGTTGCAGGGCCTATGGGCCCACTTAGGCGGGGCGCTCGCAAGCGGGGTGAGTCGGTGTACTGGGCTCGCGAACGCCAGTCCTGCGCACCCTTTGGGCGGGCGGATGGCGCTGCTGGGCGCGTGATTGGCCGCGGCGTGCTCGTACTCACCGACACGCTTCGCGGGTGGGATATGCCGCCAAGCCTGGGACTGTGTCGTTTTGTGTGTCCTCATGCGGAGGAATCTTTGATACATAAGGTGAGGAGGCGGCACATGTTGCTGCGAGCCGCAAATCTGTCCTGAACGCCCCGTCTCTCTCTCTCTCTCCTGTCTATTTCAACTCCGAGCGGGCCCCAATTATCTCTCAACAGCTGGACAACACTGAAGCTGATATCCCCCCCGCAACAAGCCGCCAACGATGCCCTCGCATTACGATACCGAGCGGTTCCAGCCCCCGCCGCCCATTCGCACCGGCACCAGCAGCTCGCAAAAGTCTCATTCGTCCGGCACCGCATCGCCAGACATGCTGTCGCCCACCTCGACGTATTCGCGGGGCCTGCGCTCGCCCACCTCTCCCGCCGAAGAGTCCTTCTTCGGCGCCATCACGTCGCGCATGCGCGGTCGCTCGCGCAGCCGGTCTCGCGCGGGGTCGTCCCGTAAGCGGTCCAAGTCCCCGCTGGTGCTGCCGCCGGAGCAATTCCCACCAGCACGCACTGCACACGCCGCCAGCCCAACATATACCCCGCAGCGACCCAAGCAGTCCCGACACGTCTCTTCTGCCAGCCAAGGCTCCATTGCATCGTCGCCGGCGAAAGCGACGCGGCCCGGCATGCCGACGCCGTCCAGACGCAGCACAGACAAGAGCGACATGTGGCGCGGGCGCCATTCCAACTCGTGGCTCTTCAATGACTTCTCCGTCACCGAGACAGCGACCAAAATCTTCCGGAAGGCCTGAGGACAGTCCTTCCCCTCTCCTCCCTCGATGCAGGAGGCGGTCTGTGACGCATCCTGCGCGCGCGCCCCCTTGGGGCCAGATAAGCTGCTGGCAAGCTTTCACACGCTTTGCTGGGCGTGTCCGGTGGCCCCTCCTCCTTACGACCTGTTACGGCATCTCATGATGAAACGATGAAGTGAAGTGGGTGGTGGTAATTCAAATCAGATTGGAATTCCTTTTTGTCGCTGGTTCGAAGATAATGCCCGCTAGATGCAGAGCCGTGCCTTTTTCTTTCCTCTCTCTTAACCAAGAGCATGCATGGGGCCTGAGCCCTTCCCATTATTTTTTCCTCTATACCATGTATATTAGCAAGAACAGAGGCGGGGATTAACCCCGTTAGTGAAATCGCAGTTCTGTTTGCCCTTCGGATGTCAAGATGCTTGTCCCCCCGCCTTTCGTCTCGTGAGCTCCCGCACTAACGCTCTGCGCGGTCGCGTTGGGCGCAGGCGCGATGCGCAGTCGCACTTGTGGTTCTTCGTAGCTTGATTCCTGGAGGAAAAGAGGAGGAATGGAGTGAGGTTGCGAGGTGTGGTCACGTCTCGAGTTCGCCCTTTGCACTGCCCCCTTACTAATCGGGCGCGAGCCTACTACGAGGACGCTGGTACATTGATCATCGGGGACGGTACACGCTTGCGCTTGCACGTGAATGGTAATGAAATAACTTTTCCATCTTGACTACACAGACATTACTGAGTATATTCAACGTCCATAGCCTCACGGTTGTGTACCAAAAAAGTAGCCGTCATGGTGTAGTAGATTCAAGCAGCATAGACGCGTCCCGTCGTTGCACGGAACGAGTACATACCCCTCAATGCCCTGCTGACGGACAAAGCCACGCACACCACAGCCCTCAGGCATACAATCGACCGAGACCGAAAAGACTGTGACTAGTAGTACAACTGCTGCCTAAGCCACCAACTTTCATTCGATCCATCCATGCCAACGATGCCTATCTTACACGACGCAGTATTTCTCACTTCTCGTCTCTTTTCCATCTTTGCTCTCATCCAGTCCGGTAGAGAAGGTGCTCTGGCTGTCTCGAGCTTGGTGTAAGCCTTGCTTTTGGACACACTCTGTAGGATGTACATCACCGTAGCAGAGGCTTTGTAGGTTTTTGGTTGTGTATCCAGAGTAGATGCAGGCGTGGCTCTTCTGTATCTCTTAAACAACCTAGACATGCAACGGGTTGATTGCATTGGGAAAGGTCATCAAGATGTGGATATGCGGCACCGTGGTTGTCGATACTTCGAGGCATAGTTCCGTGGAGAATGGAGGCAAGGCCGCTGATTGTAAGAAGCATGCTCACATAGGTTGTACATGCCCTAGCAGTTAATTCTCAAAACGATATATCTTCGACGTTAAGAATGGACAGTGCGGTGTGCCATGGACAGCAGTTGCTGCTGTGCCTCACCTCAGCTAGCCGCATGTTCAAGCAGTCAAGCCTCACTGCAGCCCAGAGCCGCACACAGAACGTGCAGCTTCCTCAAACTGTCGTGTACTTGTCGGTGGTCTGCGCATCTCGTCGTCCTCCCTTCCTCTGCCTATCGAGCCTGGCCACAATCGAGCAAATTAGGCAGACACGTAATGGAAAGACACGTAGATTGGCGGAAAAGCCCAGGTCGCGTGTTCCTATGAGCTGAAGTCGAGTCATATAGGAAGGACCGTAGGGAAACGCGGATGCTAGGTCTCGGTAGGCTGCTTTTTGGTACACGAGACTGGCTATGTCCAAAGACATTCGTAGTCGGTCGGAGCTCAGGCTGCTTGGACGTGTCGGGATCGACGAGCAGATACTCGCTCTCACGCATCCACTTCGACATGAAACAAGTTCGGCAAATCTACCGAGGAGGACTTTGAGAGATTGAGTGATGTGTTCGAGGAGATGGCCAAGTCGGCTATGCCTGGATCTGTTGTATCGCGGATCAGTGCAAGTGCTAAAAAGCGGTTCTCTGAGCCTACGGAGGTCAAGCTCGACGAGCAAGTCCGTCTGGACATTGACGATAGTTGTAAAAAATCTGAACATCACTCTAAGAATCGTCCCGATGTCTGCTACGGCTGTTGGAAAGTGGGACACTGGAAATGCGGAATGTCCTGGTCGGTCAAACGACAAGTGTAACAATTGTTGGTAGTTGGGACATCGGTCAGAGGATTGTCCTGACGCGTGCTGTTAATATAAAGGAATAGGGCATTGGGCAAAGGATTGCTACAGAGTGTGTAATGACTGTAGAGAAAGAGAACATTGGCCAAAATCGTGCCCTCCTAATACTAGTGAATCTGATGAAGCTAATGAATCTGAGGAATCCGAGAGATTTGACGGATTTGACGGATGCAAGTAATTGAGTCGCACTTGCACCCCATTTCAAGCGCTAGTATCTGCTAGATGAATGGAAATATACATTATGTTCACTATAGTGAATTTGAGTTCCCTTACACCATCATTGTATACCAATTAATGAATGGGAGTAGTACAGTTCTTGACTAGTGTTTTACTTGGAGTACATGTTAGGAAATCGATCGTTATGTCAGCAGTTCAACGAAGTAACACGAGAGTGAGGAAGGAGAGAAAACTACGACGGAGCGCAGAGAGAGATAGAGAGGGCAAGCTGCATTGCCGAATCCTCATTCTTTTTAGAAGAATGTAAAAGAGAATGGCTATGCTATTCGACCTTTCGACCAGTGTAATGGCGTTTACGAGTGGATACTGCGAGTGACTGGGAGCTTCAAATCGGCAAAGGAAGCGAAAGTTGGAGCTGGCTTACGGTAATGAAGGGCCCACGATAGAAGGAGAGCCGCCGGGTCTAGGGACAAAATCGTTGAAGGAGAATTCCGAAACCGATCCTCTTCATTTTCGTGTACTGCCCATATGACCGCTCCCTCTATCTCCATTATTGCTGATCTCGCGTATGCCCTCACCAGCTGCGTCTGCAATCAGCGACTACAATACTAGAATAAATATCTTTCAATTTGCTATATTTGTATGCTTACGCATAACATATGATTGATGGACGCAAGGTTTTCTTCCGTACTTCCAGTGGTCGGCCTCCGCGCGTCTTCCTTAGATCCATGCCTTAGAGCTTTGTGACCGACAATCTCAAAGTGAACGATTGAGCAGAATAGAAGAGAGAAGTGTTGTGGTAGTAAAATATAATAGATCCGGCGATTTTAGAATGAAGCGACGGTATACCGTGACTTAGCTGTAGCAAGATCGTAGATCTTGTCCAGAGCAGACATTACTCCTACGCTTTGTCGGAACCGCACTGAAGCTGGAGGCAGTAGAAAGAATGTAGCAGATCCATTTTGCGCAATCACAACAGATGTCTCCAGAGACATCTCCTCTGCTTCGTTTTGAGTTTCTCTCTGTGTACACACTATGTATCTTCGTAATGATATCCTAGCCCTATGGGGTTGAGTGTCATATGTGCTGGTTCGTTTCCGGAGTCAACCTCAATATTAGAAATTCAAATATATTCCTACGGGCGGTAAAAGGGTCGTCTACGTGAACGCTGTCAAGAAAAGTTATAGTCCTATGTATGGACAAGTCGCTAGTCGTACCAGTAAGTGCTGCCTTACTAAGCCGGACCTATCACAACGCAGACTTCGTCATCGCTTCCTATCCACATAAGCCACGACGTCAAATCCACGCAATGCTTTCTTCTTCGCGAGCTCCGGAAGGATTCAGTATTCCCTAAGGCTACAGTCTACGTAGTTCAAGGCCTTATCAGGCAGGCCGAGACTCGGAGTGATATAGCTAGGGAAGCTCTAGCGGAGCTCCATAGCTCCACCTTTACTCCGAAATGCCTATCACAGTACTCGGTCGCACAACCAGCGCATTCGCATGATACACGCATGTCCATGCACCTTTCGCAAACATCGAGATTGTAGTCGAATCTCTGGGATCCTCCACGCCTCCAGGCATATATAAAGTGATCCTCGTTACCCCTCCATAATCGCCCTCACCCCACCACGTCGATCCTCGACCGCCCACAATGCTACACGAGCGTGCCACGCTTCCGACTCCCACGTCAACCAATTCATTTTGGCATACCGAGCCTAATGAGTTCCTCATCGGCCATCATACGACGGAGGATTTGCCAACCGAGGCCGATATAATTATTGTGGGGAGCGGTATAACAGGGACATCTGCAGCGAGATTCCTGGCCGAGGATGAGAGGGCGAAGGGCAAGAGAATCGTCATGCTGGAGGCTAGGGAGGCATGCTGGGGCGCTACAGGCAGGGTAAGCTTTCTTTCAATTGCAATGGTGGAGAATTTAGACATGGTATCGCATGCCTTGGGACGAGACCTAGCTTTACTTGTACACTCAGCCTGTTGCTAATATATCAAGTAGAACGGTGGACACTGCCAGCCCCTCCTCTTCGACCGCGGCGCCGACGTTGCAGACTTCGAGCTCAACAACGTCTCCACCGTACGGTCTTACATCGAGAAGCACAATGTCCCTTGCGAATGGCGCTCCGTATCAGGCTGCCGCGAGTTTTGGACTGAAGATGTCTTCAAAGAAGCGCAGAAAGAAATCGCCCACCTCGAGGAAATAGCGCCAGATATCGCCAAACAGGTCACCATCATTACAGACAAGGAAGAGCTAAAGAAGCACCGCGTAAGCCCAGACTGCCTCGGCGTCACCCTAACAGCCGGAGCAGGCAGTCTCTGGCCTTACAAGCTCGTAACTTTCATCCTCGAGAAACTCGTCAAAGAAGGCAAACTGAACCTGCAAACCAAGACGCCCGTCACAGAGATCTCCTCCGCAGACGGAAAGCACACACTGCGCACGGCCCGGGGTAATATCACGGCCCCGACCGTCATTCTCGCGACAAACGGCTACACATCGGCGCTCCTCCCACACTTCGCCGACCTCATTGTCCCCGTCCGCGGCGAAATGAGCGCTCTCTTCCCGCCGGAAAACTCAACCATGCTACCTGACTCCTACGGCATGGTTGGCGCGCTCGGCCAGCCCGCCAACAACGACGACTACCTGATCCAGCGCCCGTTCAGCGGTGTACCGAATCCTGCTGGGCACCTCATGTTCGGCGGCGGCCGCGGAGTGGGCAAGTTGCCTACCATCGGCGTGTCGGATGACAGTGCGATTGATCCCGATTCAGCTGCGTATCTGCGAAGCGCGCTCTTGAAAGTGTTAGAGCTTGATGGGAAAACGGAAGGGATGAAGGAGCTCAAGGCTGCTGCTGAGTGGACGGGTATCATGGGGTACTCGCGCGACGATCACCCGTGGGTCGGCAAAGTACCTAAGACAGAGGGCTTGTGGCTTTCTGGCGGATATACTGGGCATGGAATGCCGAATGGCACGTTGTGCGGTAAAGCGGTCGTGGACATGATGCTTGGGGAAGCGGATGGTGCGAATACTGCGGAGCTACAGGAGAGCATGGTGCAGAGGGGCGATATCCCGAAGAGCTATCTTATTACTGAGGAGAGGCTTGCTAAAGCGCGGTTGTGGCCTACCGTCGCGGCTCAGGACAAGGCTGGTGTCCATATGAAGAGCCTGGTTTAGTACGGCACCGTTATGTCTAGGTAGTAGCATTTTAGCGTTTCATGACACCTGGGAAAGATCCCATTCTCGACTACCCTGCACTAGGCCCAGCATGCTAAATGGGCAACTTCATTTCAACACAACAAGATTCTTACAATGGCCTAAGCAATTGCGCCCGCCATTTCTCTCAAACTTCTGCGTATGCAGCGTCAATGCCCCTTCGCACCCCCTCCTCCCAAGCTTCTTGTCCTCCAGCTTCCCGGCCGTGGAGTCTAGCTTACCTACTCTCAACTCCGCGTGCATGTTGCTCGTCCGTTACGCCCTGCAGGGTCACTTCCCGGATGCGGATGTCAGAATGTCTCCGATCCCCAACCCCAACGCTTGCCCCACGCAGTTACATCCGCGCGGCCAATCGCATGCGCGAGGAGAAATGACTAATGCTACGCCTCATCCGAGGACGTGCAAGTTGTCCTACGGCAAACGACACGAGGGGTAGCATAGGGCGTGTTTAGGAGGAAAGGTACAAATACATTCTGTTAGTAGAGAATCGTAGCTTCGTTAGTTTTTAGAAGGTTGTAAGAGCAGCATCAGACAAGAACAGCATCCGAAAAACAATAAAACGACACGAAGACAAAATCGCAAGAAAGACACACAAGCCCAACCATGGCCGCACAACAACCCCCCAAAAACATCGGCATCATCCTCTTCCCGGGCTTCCAACTCCTCGACATCACCGGCCCCCTCGACGTCCTCAACATCCTCTCCCGCAGCACCACACTCAACCTGTCCATCCTGGCCGCCACCCTCGACCCCGTGACTACCAAGCACGAGCTGCAGGACGGCAAGGGGTCCAACTTTGGCGAGTCGATAGTGCCGACGCACACGTTTGCCACGGCGCCGCAGGACCTCGAGGTCTTGATCATCCCGGGGGGCTTCGGCAGCAGGAAAGAGGAGAACATTGAGGGCGTGATTGACTTCACTAGAGCGTATTATCCAAAGCTAAAGTGGCTTCTTACCGTCTGTACGGGGAGTGCGATATTGGCGAAGACGGGCGTGTTGGATGGGCGGAGGGCTACTTCCAATAAGAAGGCTTTTACCTGGGTACGTGTGTCGTGTGTCTCGTTCATCTTGAATCGGTCATTAGAGTGTGGGTTTCTGATTTTGAATACAGGTCAAAGAACAAAATGATAAGGTGAATTGGGTGGCCAAGGCGCGCTGGGTTGTTGACGGTAACATCTGGACTAGCTCGGGCGTTGCGGCTGGAATCGACATGATTTATGCGTGGGTGGCAGAGATATGGGATGAGGAGACGGCAGCAGAGTTGGCGGACAGCAGCGAGTATGAGAGGAACAAGGATGCTAATGGAGATCGTTTTGCGGAGAGGTGGAACGCGGTGTAGGTAGACGAATGTGGCGATGACAGGTCAAGTAAGAAAGTATGCTCTAAATTGAATGCTTCTATTATTAATACTCTGTATCATGCAAATCATTGGTACAATGGTAGTCGTCCTCACCGATCGGTCATTTCTCCGTAGCGCATAAACAAGTAACGCCAAGCCTAGACTGGTGTCGCAAAGTCCAAAACATCGTGCTCTAGATGCAAACTGATAAAGTCCGTCAAGTATTCCGGAAGTCGGTCTGCTGGTTTCGCCGCGACACCAATCATGAAGTTGTCCTCGAACGACTGGATCTCCAGTCGCACGTCACCCAGCCGCTTCCTCTTCAACCACGCCTCGCTATCGCACACGCGTTCACCCCAGGTTCCGTACGTCGCGCACTTTGTTGGTGCGCCTGACCTGGGCGCCCGTACGTTCTTGAACTCCAGCTCTTTGATCCACTTTGCCAGCAGCGCCTCGCCATCCAGCTTGATGTAGGCCTCCTTGAAGCACCAGTATACATAGAACTTCCGTAGCTTGGCATCGATTAGGACGTCACTGCTAAACTTCCGCTTCTCGCCGGACGGCATGACGGCTACGATCTGCTGGCCCCGCTTGCAGACACGGTCGTAGCGGCCCAGCATCTCGGCCGTGATCTCGGTGCCGTCGAGCAGGGGGAAGGGGTCGACATTGTACTTGATGTCCCAACTCTCCTCCTCGCTGAAGATCTCCTCGTATATGTCCACCCAACCATCGAGGCCCTCGCGGTCGATGAGCTTGTAGTTGTACTCGGTGCGTTCGTTGGTGCACACGATGTCGACACCGAGCTCGGCCTCGCTGCTGCTGCAGCCGACAAGGGCGACAAGGCCGTTCTGGTGCGAGACATTGAACTCTATGGGCGCAGGCGTGCCGTCAGCCAGCAGGGCGCATGGCTTGCCGTGGGTCGGGTCGCGCTTCCTGCCATAGCGCACGTCTTTCCAGGGGATTCCGAGGGCCTTGGACACGAACAATCGCTTGAGCAGGGCCGAGGCCAGGCTCATGCGCGCGTCCGCGATGTGGTACTTTCGCGTGCATGCCTCGCGTTCGGCGGCGCTGATGAGCTGGAGCTCGTCGGCGGCCTGTGCGGGGATGTCAGTGTGGGTTCCCTTAGCAGCGCCGTGTCAGGAAATACGTACCGCATCAGCGATTTTCTCGCCGGGCCATAGCGAGCGCGTGTCGAGCAGCCAGTATGTGATCTCAAGCTCTCGCTCAGGTCGGGTCATGGCGTTGAGGCGCGGCTCTGTCGCCAGCAGTCGTGCTGCTACAGCTGCTGCAGGCGAGTGTTGAACAAAGGCGGTGGGGGAGCGCGTCACTCGTGACTATCGATAACGGCAGCGCCGCATTTTATATCAGCACTCATCAGCCATCGACCAACGGCATTCGGACTTCGACACACTCTGACTTTTGCCGGCTAACCTACGCACTGCGGCTGCTCGACAAAGCTGTACACTTGCGTCATGACCGTGGTAATTCCGGACGTTACTGTGGGCGTCCTGGCCCTGCAGGGTGCCTTCAGCGAGCATGTGCAGCTGCTACGATCTGCGGCGGACTCTCTCAAGGGTGCAGGTGCGCACACTAAGTGGAGCTTCATTGAGGTCAGGACGCCGGGCGAGCTTGCTCGTTGCGACGGACTCATCTTGCCTGGGGGAGAGAGCACTACCATCTCGCTCGTGGCCGCTCGATCTGGCTTGCTGGAGCCGTTGAGGGATTTCGTCAAGTACCTCGTACCGCGCACTTCCTGTGCAACACACGACACTGACAGTGCGTAGAGTGCTCCGGAAACCCACGTGGGGGACATGCGCCGGACTCATCCTGTTGGCGGAGTCGGCGAACCGGACCAAGAAGGGCGGCCAGGACCTCATTGGGGGGCTCGACGTAAGAGTCAACCGGAACCACTTTGGACGTCAAGTGGAAAGCTTCCAGGCGAATCTCCAACTTTCCTTTCTCGGCGACACTGTCGACAAGTCCGCCAACGAGCCCTACCGATGCGTCTTCATCCGGGCACCCGTTGTTGAGAAGATTCTTCCGCACAAGGACGGTGTTCAGACCGAGGAAGCATCTCGCGAGGCCACTATTGTCGCACCATCCAAGGCTCCTGCTGACGAGCTTGCCGAGGAAGAGTTGAAAGCAGAGGTTGAAGTCATGGCGACACTGTCCACTCGCACGCCGGCCGTGCAGGACAACCAAGAACACGAACATGCTGGCACCGAAGATATCATCGCCGTGCGACAGGGTAATGTCTTTGGAATCAGCTTCCACCCGGAACTAACCGCTGACCCGCGTATACACGTGTGGTGGTTGGGGGAAGTGTTGAAGGCAGCCGAGCGAAGACACCAGTTCGAGGTTGCGGATCGATCGATTCATTAGTTAGAACATGGCTATACACGGTGCATTGTGTGTGTTGTGTATCCAGGGCATCTCGAGCCCCAGTTGGTCTCGAGACTTTCTCTCGACATCGTCCTAGTGCTGTAAGCATTGCGAGCATGGCGCACCGGTGCACAAGCGGCTGGCGTTCAACAGATATTTATACAGAGGTAACTGATTCGTTAGATCATTACCTAGATCTGGCTCTGCTAATAGAGCGTTCTGTCCGGAGGAGTTCGACACTCGGTCTTCTGGATATGCAAGATTACCTGCCTTAGAAAGAACCAAAACTCTGCACAGGTGATTCTCACCCCAAACCCTTGAAAATGCCATGTGCATCCTAGTATAGGATACCGATAACGCCGTGCGCCCTATGCCTGGTATAACCACCTCACTCCTTAGATCCTTCTCTTCATAGATGCAACCGCAGAAAAAACGTCTTGAAACGAGCAGAACCGCGAAGCTTCAGGCATGCTGCTCTAATCATATTCCTCTGCGTAGCCCTCCTGCTGTAGGGCCCGGCCAAATCCGCCACGGCCAGGATCGTACTCTTCACGGTACTCGTCGCGCACTTGGCCGCCAGATTTTCCTCGTCTGCCCGTATGTTAGTTGGTACACCTGATAAGCTTCAGCGACACATACCCATACTGCCTGCCCTCAGCAAAGCCCTCATCGAGATCAGTACGGATGATGCGCTCGTCCAGCTTAGTACCTCCAATGTACTTCATGCAATCGAGCGCGTCCTGGTGACTGTAGTACTCGACGAAGCAGAACCCGCAAGGTGTCTTGTTGAAGCGATCCAGACCCATGACCAGGCGTTTAATCTCTCCGCACTTGGAGAAGAGCTCGTGTATCTGCTCCTCGGTGGTGTAGAAAGACAGGTTGCCAACGTAGAGGGTGGTCGCATCCTTGAGCTTGTCGTCTTCTGGTGATTCTTCGCGCGGGCCGTCGCGATTGCGGTTCTGGTTGCGTCGCCTGTTCTATGGAGATGTCAGTCGATTGTATGGTATGCGTCAATCCGGGTCATACCTTGGACGAGGCATATGAGCTCGGCTTGTCCATGCGCTCCACGGTGCTCTTCCTTGTGGCAGGCATCGCGGTGATTGGCGTGGTGGAAGAGACGCAGTGCCGATAGGTGCAGATAGTATTGTCGGACTTTGGGTAAGTAGTTAGTATAGGGCGATGGTGGAGGAGCAGGCAGTGATAATAATAATTGTGGACGACAGGCGGAGCTCTGTTGAAGCTTCCCCAAAAGTGCGGCTAAGCTAGCGCGTAGCGTCCGTGCGCATTGCTTTGACGATCCGCGCTGTTTGTTCAGCGTTTGTAGCTCGCAGCTTAAATCACCAAAGCGCAATTGCGCGCCGCACCCGACAACCTCTCTCTTACCACAATCTTCACCTTTATATACAGAATTCAAAATGCCAAAAGTTCTCAGCTACACCCCGCGCTGGCTTCAGCGGCCGAGCCCTGGCTACCAGCTGTTTGCGCCAAAGCCTTCAACTAGCAGAGCTTTGGCCCCGAAAGAGAGGAGCTCTGGAGTACGCAAGACCATTGCTACAAGAGATTCAGAGATATTCGTTGCTGTGGGACATGAGATACGGTGGGCCGATCTTGCACAGCTGAAAGAGGACGAATCGCCCGTTTACCGCACACTCAAAGTCTCGATACCGCTGCCCATCGAGCGCCTCACTATATCGCCCAACGGCGACTACCTCGCCGTCTCCACGTCCCATACAGTCCACGTTGTCATCCTTCCCGACATATCACTCCTGACGACTGCCGACGATACGCCCGTCAAACCCAAGACCTTTCAAGTCGGTCCTACCGCGCATGTGCTAGAGGAGTCGCCCATCGCTTCCGTGCTCTGGCACCCGTTAGGATACCACGGGCGTTGTCTGGTCACAATCACAAAGACAGGAGTGGTACGACTATGGGAGATCAACCGCACGGATCGGTCGAGCTTCAGCGAGCCTGCTTTGTCGATTGACCTGGAGAAGCTCGCAAACGCGACAAACGACCAAGAAAATCTGAGCGCATCAAAATACGGAGCTTCCAAGGGCTTCTCTCCTGACTCGGCAGATCTTGAAGTGGCATCCGCATGTTTTGGAGATTCTCCGGACCAAGAAGGTGTGCATGGGTGGGCGCCTATGACACTGTGGATCGCAACTGTTGCTGGCGATGTCTACGCCTTATGTCCTCTTCTTCCCTCTAAATGGCAGCTGGTGGAATCACCGGGCGCCGATACATTCAAGCAGACGCTCATCTCCTCTGTCAACATCAACCATGCAAATGTCACTGAAAACGCCACGGCGCCAATAGAGGACATGTCCCTTGCGGACAAACAATTGAAATGGCTAAGCGACATTATATACCAAGAGCCCTTCAGCGAGCAACTCCCCGAAGGAGACAGCATTGCAGTTTTCAACCGACCAACCAGCGTTCCTGTCGTTCCTCTGCTGCAGGGTCCTTTCTCCGTAACTCCTGAGGTTGAAGACTTTGAGCTCAGCGATATGATTGTGTATTCTTTGAAGACATTTTCGGACGGAGGAGAAGAGGAGGTTGCCGAAGGCTTGCCCGCAGCCGTGGTCTGTCTCCTCACAGATACATGTGAAGTGCATGTGTGTCTCGATCTGGAGGGCATTGTGGGGCGATGGCTTCCCTCTTCTGAGGTAAGTGCGATGCTGTGTTTAGTAGAAGCTGAGTAGCTGACTATGGTAGGACGGCTTTGTTCCGGAACCCGCGGACCATGCTCTTGCTGTTGTTGAGACCATCTCGCTGGCAAATGACGGTGTCGCATCTCCCAACCAAAGCATAACTAACGATGTCCACACCGACTTTTCATTCTTTGTCTCCCACGCTAGCGGTGTCTTCTACGTCTCGATGGAGCCGTGGATTCGTAAGCTTGAGACGGAGCTGTCCGAACCACAAAGTGAAGGGGCGGACTTCCGCCTGCAGCGTCTGCTCGAATCTACGACTTCGGTGGCAGAAAAGTGCGTTCGGCGTAATGTGAACGACACGAAAAAGGATGTGACCTCATGCGTTGTCATTGAGGATGGAAACGTGGGCTACATGGTGCTCACCGCATTTGACAACGAGCCACAAGCTGTCACGCTTGATGCACCCGAAGAAGGGTTGCCCACCGAGCAAGAGATTGCCGAATACATGGAGTTCGCAGGCCCAGAAGGCGAGCTTCGCGAACCGTGGCAACCGCCCAAGGAGTTTTGGGAACCCTTTGACCTGTATGCTTCTCTCCAGACTTTCCACCGCTCTCGCGCGTCCTGGAAAGAGGAGATCAAACTGTCACCTGCCAACCTGGAGGTTTTGATGAGCACACACCGCGTCCTCGCTGAGCACACGGAGAAACTTCAACGCCAGGTGTCGGATCTATTCAATCGATGCCAACGCCTTCAGGATGAGTACCGCGATCAAATCGGCCGAGCCGCCGCTCTCGTGCCCAAGATTGATGCGATCACTGGCAGAGATGAAGCAGATGACGGCTCCGATCTCTACGGCAGCGCAATTATCGAAGATCGACTGCAAAAGGTGCACTCCAGACAGGAAGCACAGAAGGCACGATATCTATCATTGCGCCGAAAGATGGCTTCGGTGAGTGCCACGCAGCTTAGCGAGAAGGAAGCTCTCTTCGTCGAAGAGCTTCAGACCATGGAAGGCAGTCTAGACCCAGCGGAGCGCAGATTGACCGACGACGTGGACGGCAGCGAGGTGCCCGTGTGGGAGCGCATGGGCAAGATCAAGGATGTGAAGGAGACGCTGTCCAAGGAGGTGGAGGCAGGGTCGAGGGCGGGTAGTGAAGAGCGGCCTGTGTCAAGCGTGAAGGTGCCATCGTACTCACGGAAAGCGGAGCACGAGCAGATACAGGCGATGCTGCAGCACCAGACGGACCTGCTGGAGGCGACGGCAAATCGTCTTCGGGGGTTTGGTGTGACGATGGCCTCGATACCGGCAGAGGGCGGCAGCTGAGGTGGTGGGACGTGTGACGAGGAAGCCGTGGTGCAGGGCTTGCTAAGCATTCGCTGGCCATGGTGTTGGGGAGGAACAAGCATTGACATGATAGTGGACCCATGCATAGCAGAACCAAGCCTTCTGGCCTAGGAGCACAACCTGGAGTCAGATTTCTACCAGATGCCAGCACGCGTCGGTAAGCAGCCTTGACTGGTGCGATTCCCAATGTAGACCTAGTATGTTGACTGTCTGTGAGAAGACCAAAGCAAATGCAGATTGAGTGAGCAGTTGTGTATCCATCAGCTTCCATCGGCACGCTCAAGCGATGTGTGTTCGTATGCGCCGGGCAGCAAGATGGCGAGTTTGCGATTCGCAGCACACACATACAAGAGCCAAGCGAAGCGAATCGGGACGTGCTGATGGAGGCGCACGTTCTCGACTCTGCCGGTCGGCCAGGGGCAGCCAAACAAGCTCCCAATCAGAGGCGCGGCAGAAGCGACCGCAAATAGCACCCGCACCTGCTTTCATGCACCCATATTGATATTGATGCCATCTTTGTTTTTTCCCCCGGGCTGTGTGCATGAACGATGGCCGAGGCAGAGAAGGCGGAGGAGGCAGACGGGTTTTATAAAGATCAAGCTGCAGCGATGTGCGGCTGACGGTCGGCATGGTGGTGGGGGTGGGTGTTGTGGTGTTGTGGGATACGCCGGATCTTGGTTGGGGGCTGGAGTCGAGATGGCCTTGGCCGGGAGCACCCGCGCCCGTGTAGGAAAGAGAGAGAGAGAGAGAGATAGAAAGAGCAGTGAATGACGTTCGCAGCCGCGACATGTCCATCACGCTGCCATCACATCACCGCAGCGGCTACACGCCGTCCCCTTTCGACAACCTTACCGTTCGAAGACTTCGTCTCGAGCGTCTCTGCGAGCTCGCAGCGCGGGAGCCCACGGCGCTTAGAGGCGCACACTGGCCGTCCCCTCGCCTGCACGGCTCATCACACCAGTCAGTGGCTCGACGATCCCGTTCCGCCCGCTCGTTGGCTCACGGCCCCTGCAGCCCCAATATGCTTGCGGGCGTGCTATTGGCATGGCGCCGCTTACCTGCGTGCTGCTGGCTGCGTATTTGCCAGAGCTCGAGGCCAGGGCCAAGCTGCTGGAAGCTTTTGGGTCGAATTGGGATGGGGCGAGGCGTCGCTGGCGAGCAAATGGAGCGTTGCACAGGCGGACGCCTGCGAGGATAAGTGCTGAATGCGCGCCCCCCGCCACCGTGCGCTTGTGCTTTGTCTTCCTGGTGCTCCTCCAAAGCTCGACATCTTGCGACTGATCGTGCGATACGATACCGACTTGCTCGAGCCTGCGTCGCGACACACTGCTCCGGACCAAAGGACCCCTCCGCACCCGCCTCTCGCACGACCCAGTATACAGATCCGCAAGAGATTGGTTATAGTTGCTGGATAGTCAGCCTGAAAGGATCGCCGACGCCGCCGCCGCCGCCGCCGCCAACATGTTTCGTTTCGCGCAGACCGTGTGTTTTGTCGCATGCGCTTCGCTCGCCGCCGCACACACCGTCATCGTCTACCCGGGCTGGAGAGGGAACAACATCCACACCAACGGCACCGTCTCCGAGGACGACCCCTCGATAAAACCAGGCAGCTTGGGCATAAATTACGAGGGAAATGGCAGCTACGGCTTTCCCTTTGGCATGCAGTGGATGTACCCATGTACGCCGACCCCACCCTTCACCACGGTGCACTTTGAGAATGGTCGGGAATACTGACGATTGAGCAGGCGGCGGCATGCCCACATCGACCAACCGCACAAAATGGCCCATAGGCGGGGGCGCCGTCTCCATCCAGCCCGGCTGGTTCCCCGGTCACGCCATGGCCCAGTTCTACATCAACATGGGCTTCGGCAACGAGCCGCTAAACTACTCGCACGCCATGCTCCCCGTCTTCTCCATTACGGGTCCGTCGAACGTCCAGTACAACGGCACCTTCTGCCTGCCTCAGGTGCCGCTGCCCGCCAACTACACGCCCAAGGTGGGCGACAATGCGACCATCCAAGTCATTGAGCTGGCGCAGCATGGCGCGGCTTTGTACAACGTACGTCACTTGCTATTCTTTATTTGGCTTTCTCTCTCTCTCTCCTGGAGATTTAATTACTAACTGGATATGCAGTGTGCAGACATCACCTTCGCCGAGCCCGAAGACGTGCCCGAAGTCAACAGCACAAACTGCTTCAACTCGACCGTTGAGAGCGACCACATCGGCTTCCAGTTCGTGTACACGACGACGTCCCCTGCGGCCCTGACGGTCGCGCTGAACGCCTACGTCTCGCTGCTCGTGCCGCTCATGTTGGTCGCCGCGAGCTGGTTAACGTGGATGTAGTCTCTCTCTCTCTCAACAGCATGGGCTCTAATCCCCTTTCTTTCTACGAAATCTGCTTGGTTTCTGATTTTTTGATTTTTTTTGAATTTATGATAACCAGCGGGAGTTTGGGCGCTTGATATCCAGGGTGGTCGATCGGTTTACCCAGACCCCCCTTTTTTGTGTACATCACTTACGAGAGACCGTTTTTTTCTTCTCATCCTTGGGACTTACGATCGTTTCGAAGGTGGGGGCCGAACTGTTACTTGGACACGAGTTTGCCAGGGGAAAAAAAGAAAAGCCTGGGAGGAGAAGGAGGAGGAGGAGGAGGAGGAGAATAAGCAAACGCGCAGTCTGCGGAATTGGCCGGAGGAGGGAGAGGGGAGGGGAATTGCACGGGGTTCTGCCGACACAGCAGCCATATTTGTACATTTGCACGGCGCTGGGGTTCCTCTTTTTTTGTTGTTTATTCTCCTTTTAACCTTACCTTGGCCCACGACGAGTTAGATGGACGTTATCTTCTCATAGTCGAGTCCCTTTAATGCGAGACAAAGTCAAACCGTTATGGAATTTTCTCCTCCGAATGATGCCTGCGGGTACACGTGGCGTGACGACGTTCCTGGCCTGAGACGCTACTGCTAGTACCAGAGCCAGAGCCGCTGCTGCGCCAGAGGATCGACTTGCTTGCTTTGTCCTGCATCGATATGCTGGATGCCTGATGACAATGTCTCCGACTTAAGCGTTGTTAGGCGCGCCGCCGCCGCCGCCGCGCGGGATGAGGTACGCGCATCACGTGGCGTGCATGCGGAGACTCCGAGGCAAGCCGTGTACTCCGTATATCATCCAGCCGACCAAACGAACAGACCCGTTTCCTATTCGCGACAGCAATGCAGGCCACTGCCTCCTGGTATTGTTCTGCATTGGAAACTCGCAGACTTCGCACCGGCTGGCTAGTTCACGCCCCTCGCTTTCGCCTGTCTGTACCGCGGCGAGGACGAAAGGGGTTTGTGCTTTGGGACGGCTTGTTGTGCGGATTCAAGCATACTCGAGCTTTTCCGCAAACTTGGAATTGTTTTGTAAGCGTGTCTCATGTGTGGTGTGCGGGGCTGAGAGGGAGGAGATCAGATAGTCTAGTTCCTCCTATTGTTAGAACCATGGTTTCGACCGCAGGGGCGGTGGTCTCCGGGAGAGTATGCGAGTGTCTACGCTCTTGCGAAGATGAAGCGTCCTGCAATGGTTCCAGCGCTGCGGCTCTCTCTCTCTCTCTCTCTCTGCGTAGCTGCGTAGACTCAGCGTGTGCTGGTTTATACTTGGAGAAGTGTGGTGCGTGACTATTGTAGTCACACAAGCGTGATGTACACATTCGAACACAAAAAGGGCGGTCGAGGCAACAAAGTCTCGATGCGCTTTGCGACACATATACAAGGAACACGCGAAGGATGCTTGGGAGAGAGGCACGACCTGCCGCCATTCGTGCGTCTGTCGACCAGCTGCGGTAGAAGCTTTATCTGCCGGACGAAACGGACTAGACATCTTTGTGCGCTATTATTTACAAGTCAAGGCTTCTTGTCGATCACTCAAAATGCTTTGAGAAAAGAATATGCGGGAATCGTTGCGAGGTCAGAGTGCGTACTTTGCGCTACTTCCTATTGTATTTTCTGTTCTCAAAGAGCCGTCTTCCGGCGAGGGTAAATGGGTGTAACTTTCCCGAAGTCGAAGATCTTCTTTACGATTCGCTACGTACCGCTGCTGGAAGACAAGTCCGCGTCTAATAGGCTTGCAGATGCATGGGACATGGACAGTTGAGAAAGGTATTCATCATGACGACATCAAAACTTGAAAAAAAAAATGAATTGGGCTGTCTAGGTACACTGCAAGGATGAGTACGCGGGTCTCCGACGCTACATGGAGTACATTATGCCCTGCTCCAGATTCTGCAGTCTTCGTGATTTCAAGAATCTACACACATTGGTCATTATTGACCGCTCCATTTGGGACAGCACCAGAGGGCGTGGGTCGAGGGCGATTGTCCTACCATAGTTATGTACCGTCAAGTTGTTCAGCAAGAAACGCCGGAGTCCCTATTCCGCTTGGCGTGAGCCTCTCTGGAAGTACGATTGAGACATTGCAGACGGCCGGCGCAATATTGCTGAGTACATGAAGCTACAATCTACGATATTCTCCAGTGCTTACTACATTGGGCTGCTTAGGGTACTAGGGAATGTTGCCGATCTATTCTGCGACATCCTCCACCTTCCTTGCCTACTTACTGACACCAGGATTACCTTTCCGGGTCTGGCGCTCAAATCGACATCGAAAAAAGCTAATCGCTACACACGCAGAGCAGAGCTCTCCCAATCCTTGTAGTCCTCGCAGATGAAACTGCGTACCCTGAGCGTCGCATACCATCGAGTAAGAAATAGCAGCTTGAAATGCGTTACGGCGGTCCGGTATGTGAGAATTCCTCAGAGACACAGCCGAATCTCTACTGTTGCAATGTTGCGTGCATTGTACTTATAGTCTCGAGCGTAGCAGGAAGAACGGTGTCGAGGACAGGGTATCTCTGGCGCCGAATTGACGAGATCGCAGGAGCTCTTTGGAAATTGCCAATTGCTTCAGATCGTGGAAGCCTGCCGAAGGGTCGAAGGCTTGACATATCTCAAAAACGAAATACGCCCAGGGTCTAAGTTGTCAAGGCTCAGCTCTTCAGGTCAAGGTGCAAGTGGGCGGAACCTAATAGCAAGATTCGAACAAAAGCCCGCCCGGCGTGCGCATAATATGATGTGTGTTTCCCGACGTCGACGTTGCTGAGATGAAGGTTCAGCGAGTGCATCAAGGAACTGTTTCCCAGTTACAACTTTAATCTAGGGTAGTTTGAAATGAGCTAACACCTAGTTATAGATGAGCAGCACATATGCCTCTGAATCAGCTAAAAGTCAAGTGATTGTAGATGGGAAGATCGGAGATGGAAGATCAATGTTGATGCACACTTGAGCGCCGAGGCTCAGGACATTTCAAGGGCGGCAAGCAATACTAGGACTACGATATTGTTAAGCTACTAATCTGGAGATTTTTCAAGTGATGTGAACAGTGTACTAGGCAAGGATCGACATCCGAGTGGCCAAAGAGACCTTGGGGAGATGCTGGACCATGGAATATTGGTTTTTTCCCAAAATAAATGTGGAGTAACTTGAGGTTAGGCAACAGGTAAAAAAGAAGACTGAACCTAGCGTGACGATTGAGATCATGCAGTCGGCGCCGCCGTTCAGTCTTACTTTTGGCCTAATCGCAATTTGCCACATATATTCAAGAAAACGGTGTCCATATTGCACGTGCCGAAAAGGGTCGTGGAGGTGAAGGGCTCCAAGCGAACGTATGCTCACTTTTATACTGCGCACCTTCTTAGCAAGATCGGATCGTTTAGATAGAGCACGTGCACGAAGAAGCATTGGCTCTTGCCAATAGGCGCGATGTTGTTCTTCGTCTGGATTTGGTATTATGAAGTCTTGATAGAGAGTGTTGCGCGGAATCACGGGGCCTTTATTGACTTCTGACATGCGAGCCGCGATCTGAACCTGGAAAGAGGCTCCACACATGTCCAAGCTGCACAATTTAATAATCGCGGGCCACGTACTCACTATACAACCTGGTCAGATTGTTTACCACGGCGTTGCCGCTGATCAAGGCAATGCAATAGTCAGAGTAACATCTGACGATTGACGTAGATTCAGGATTTTTCTATAAAACACATAGCACTGAACGAACTAGAAGATGAAGCATCATTTTCAATCGTATTTGGAACTTCAGGAAGCCGAAAGCTGCCCCGTAAGCTTGGCTGTGCGTGGGTTTTACATCTAGAATGTGTTGCGTTGCTAACCACCTCGCGCAGATACACCAATTTAGATGTAAATGTACAGCAGGTGAGATGGGTAAGAGGCTATAGAAATGAACATTTTACAGAAAGCTAAAGACTACAATGTAGGATACATCTTAATAGTTGGCGATTTTGATTGCTACGATCAGGGTTAAATTATAATACGTCGGATTATCTGTAAGCAACACAGCTCCAATGTTCGCCAAGACCAATGACGCGGTTTGCCACAATCCCTACATCATGCGACCTATCACTGTCCGCGCCTAGCAGACGGTTATAAAAGGTAACACTGGCCAGAACGTCATCTCTGAATGCCTCCCTTCCGCGAGCTCTTCTTTTTTCCTATCATCTTGTTCTTGTGCCTTATCACTATGTTTTATCACCAAGTCGGAAGGCATTTCTTTTGCCTATACGCACGGGATTAAATCTCAGATGCGCTTGAATAAATCACGTGAGACGTGTACTAACAATTCGCCTAGGCTGTCAGAACTCTTGTATTGAGGACCTCACGAGTGCTGAACGGCAATAACCTGCTGGCGGATTGGCACAGTCCTCTATAAATTCTACTTTTGCTCCTATGTATCATTTGTTGACGACATAATTGATGACTTCTCCCGGCACATCTAGAAAATGCGGCCAACCGAACGATGCATTTGACGTTACTCAACCAGGTCCTATCAATCTCCTACATACTCAAAATGCCATCCATATCCTCGGCAAAAGTAGACTATGACCTGTTGGACATCGTAGACACCAAGAAACTGTTCCAATGGACCGGCACACGGAAAGGAAACAATCACCATCACCACGATCCGCGCGAGCTTGGGCGTTTGAAGAAGGCCTGCGGACAACCTGGGATCGCCCCCGGAGCTAGTCTCGGGAAGTGTTCCATACCAATCATTCTGCCAGCGGGCTAGTATTCCCGATGATACCTTGCTTAGAAAGCCGTAATCTTCCTGAAGAACAGTCCGCAAGCTTGCGCAGCAGTAACCGGGCCGATTTGATTCAACGATTCCTCGTTACAGCGCCGGGGTAAAGAAGACGCGATCTATCAGGTTGCTTTTGCATCGCGATCAGGAGTCTACTGCTGTTGCGTTGTTCACACTGGTCATACACATTACCGCGGCAGCTGTTCGCCTTGGCAGTAGCGCAGAGCCTGAACCGTAAACGCACTGTCGTCATCTCCGTTCCATTCCTCTTCTCGCCGCTTTTTGGTCTGCTAGAGCCTCCACCAAGAGTTGTACAGTTGGAGCTTGTTCGATGATCTCTCAATCAACATGTCGTTCTCAGCTTCTCAGCCTCCAGGATCAAAACGCCCGCTCAAGGTCCCCATCCCACGACTAGAAAGACGGCTAGCCGTGGAGTCGCCACCCCATGAGAAGAAACCTAGGATTCCGGTTGCGTGTGTGAGCTGCCGAACGCGTAAAATCAAATGCGACGGCGAGCAGCCGCGATGCCAACACTGTTTGTCCACCGACAGCTCGTGTGTTTATGCGCAGAGTCGGAAAAATCGCTTCAAAACGTCATCCTTGACCCTATTGTAAGGTAAGAGTTCAATAGCGTACTGACTACTAGCAGAGCCACGGAGCACAATCAAGATATGATCGTCCTTCTGCAAGATCTGAAAGGCCGTGTTGCAAAGCGAGACAGGCAGCAGATAGAGAATCTACTGGCTCAAGTATGCTACATTTCACCATGTTCGTATCTTTCTCTGCGTTTACTCTGACAAATTCAAGGTTGTAGACGACGTTTCGGACGCCGCTACTCGTTTAGATCCTCCACGATCCTCCCACCACGATGACACACAAGGAGAAGCCGTTATGCTTGCCGAAGCGGGCTCCGGCGAAAGCATGGATATCGTAGACGAGGATATTCTCCAGAATCAAGAAGCCCGAGCGACTGGATATGTCGGGAGGAGCTCAGAGCTACGATGGCTGAGGCGTTTGTGGCAAAATATGGCACCTTTTGAGGAAGTTTCGCTCCAGACGGAAGGCCCCTATGGTCCTCCAGGAGATAAAACAGATGCTATCTCACAACACAAGGAGACACTAACGAGGCGCCAACAGAAGGACTCTGTTATTCGAGTTCCCACTAGTGCTTCGACTTTCTATTTAGATAATAACAACATAAACGTCGATCTCACAGTCAATATGTTTGAGCTGCCACCGCGAGAAACAGCGAAGACACTTCTGAACAGCTACATGATCACGGTCCAGGGTTCATTTCCTTTTCTTTCTGAAACATCGTTTCGACACCAATTTGATCAGTACTATAACTCTGTCCTATACGGGACCCCTTGTTCTTTATCACATAGGTGGCTTGCGCTACTGAATCTCGTCTTTGCGATTGGAACAAAGTATTTGCGTCTTTTGGAGACAGTATGCCAGCCAGAAGATCAGGACCATCATATTTACTACTCTCGTGGACACATGTTGGGCATCGATGGATTTTCCTTGGTAGGGGGTCATCCAGACCTTCTAGAGATCCAACTCACTGCTCTTCTTGCATTTTACTTCCTGTCCATTGGGCATGTCAACAGGTGAAAAGCCAGCCTTGATTCTTGTCTACCTACTAATACCATCGGTGTAGATCCTGGGTTGTCATAGGACACTCTCTCCGTTATGCGCACGCGCTCGGACTGCATGTTCGCAACGAGAACCGAGCCGCTACCGTTCTTCAGAAAGAAATACTGTTACGGATGTGGTGGGGATTATACTCTCTCGAAAGAAATGTTAGTACTATTGTCGGCCGCCCAAGCTGTGTTCTTGACGACTTCTGCTCTGTGCCCTTACCGCTACCACTGGGCGTGGAGCAATTATCAGACGATACATTGGCATACGAATCTCAAAAGCGATACTCTTTGAGTACTCTTCAGATAGGCTCAACGACCGCGGAGCGTTCCAACTCAGGCTCCTACTTGAACAGCAGGGTACAGATCGATATGATCAGGCAGAAAGCCATGATTGAATTGTATTCGGCTACAGTTGTTACGAAGTCTTGGAAACATGTGCAACGATCTATTAGTCGCTTACGTGAACAACTTGAGGTGTGGTCGGTCTCTTTGCCGCCAGGTTTCAAATTTTCCCAGACAAATATAGACACCAGCTTCAAACGCGAACGGCTAATATTACACATGTGGTACATCGGAACGAAGATCCTTCTCACTCGACCTTGCCTATGTCGGCTTGATACTCGTACTACGAATCAAATGAAGGCTGCGGATGACTTCAACAGGCAGACTGCTCGAACTTGTGTTGGGGCTGCGATGGCAATGGCAGACCTCCTACCAGATAATGTCGATATAGTTTACTTATACAAGACTGGGCCATGGTGGTGTGTGGTTCATAACCTCATGCAGGCTCTCGTAACCTTGTTACTGGAAATGTCTTTCGGTACAGTCGATTTATATCAAGACGGCAAAGAGATCTTAAGTTCTGCCAAGAAGCTTATCCGTTGGTTGAGAATGATGGCAAAGAACAACCCAATTGCAGAGCGCGCTTATACTGTGGCTTTCGGAGTACTACAACGACTGGCGTCAAAATTCAATGCAGACATATCCGATATTATTCAGGAAGACACTGTCCGAACAGCATTCATTTCCAAGAACCAATTTGGCGAGCATCACCAAGCATCTGAGATACAAGGAATGAACAGGGATGATTCAAATGACGATCAGACTGGATTCGCGTCAATGTTCATTTTACCGATAGCACAGCCCAACGATGATACATCGTCGATGGAGCATTACTCTCAGACTTATCGACAATTCGATCCAATTTCTGAAAATCCCTTTGTGTCTGTCCATGACCAAAAGTCTTTTGACGCCTCTGGCGAGAATCCCTTCGGCATGAACGCAATCTTTCCGGGATTTTGGCACCAGCAGCCTCCGACCGAGAGGGATTTTTAGTATCATTTTGTAACGAAAGGAGAATATACAAGAAGGAAGATGATTTGAGTCACTTAGTGATGTAATAATGAGAATACCGAGGCCTTCTCAGCTTTAATGCCTAACGGAGTGTTTGTCCGTATAACAATACGATTATTGTCCCGCTGTGTGGTCTCGGACTACACTCTCTTTTCTCTTTTATCGTGCATAAGTCACATATCCATAGTATACGTATAAGGACTTGCACTCGACTCGCTCATGTTTCCAATATTATCAAAATCCATCTTTGTTCCGACAAGACGTACGGTGCAGATGATTAGTCAAATCCGGTAGTATCAGGTGATTTAGGGTATATAGTGCCCCGCTTCAGGGATTTCGGATCTTGGATCAGTAGCGATTCGTCTGTCCTCTACCTACAATACTACACTATTGTTTGTGAACTGAGTCGATTCTACATTGCTTGCCCTACGTGACCTAACAACTTTCGTTGGAAATCCGGATAGTTGTTTGTAACAGTATGTAGTCATAGACTTCAACGATAACGTGGCTGAACTCCTGACCCTAGAACGCAATCTCGGCATTACATACAAGAAATCTATCGCATCGCTCAGTAGCCTGCGATTTCAGCAAAAGTAGCCGAATCAAAGCTGCCTGTGGGGTCACACATAGTAAACATTATTGGCAATGATGGCACCACTTTGCAAGAATGACGAAATAACTAGGTTCAGTCATAGTACTCATGTACTACCGTTAAATACTAGAGTATTTAGTCCGAGTGTCTAGAATCTCCGCTCCTTCACAGAGGGGATTTTCAACGCTTGGGTTGCCATTAGCGCTTCGCCGAAATCTTGGTCCTCCAGATTCCACAAGCATTGAGTCGCCGACGCGTGCAAGCGAGTGCACCTTAAGGTAACACTTACAGTGAATCTTCTTTACCGACTGTCCGCTTATATCCACGCGACAGCTTTGTCGTCTTTTTTGCTTCCATCTCTTCCAAAGTAAGCAATGGCGACGCACCGCGACGGGCAAGTCTTTTCCCTTATATAGTAAATCAATGGCTGATGATATCGACTAGTATGAACATTCAGCAGAAAGATACTCGTGGCGCGGGTGTGGATAGCCCAGAGGTCGCTCAAGCCCGGATGAATGGAAGATTCACGTTGTCCATTGAGTGTAATGGACTCCAACAGCCCGATAAGAATGAGACGGGCACATCCACATCTAAAACCGCAGAGGAAGCCGCCGTATACTTTCACCTTGAACCCCTCATAGCGGTACCTATGCTAGATCAAATTAAGATCAAGTGTTTTCACGTTTGTGGACGAATTGACATACAAGACGAGTCTTGCCTGACGGCGCTTTGGAGAATGGGAGATTGGTTTGTAGAGAGGTATCGTGCAGTTGGAAAGTCTGCTCGTTGTAAGAAGGTGACGGATGGCCAGGAAAGGGATTGGACCGAGCCAGATGCAACTCTCATTATATATATCGATTAGCACCTTACGGAGGCTAGATATCGAGTATAACGTACTCTTGCGACAGATCAAATTGCCTTTACCAAGTGAAACCATACGTGACGGTAACAGTATGCCATGTCTCGACTGGAAAACTCATGCTGGAATATAATTAAAAGCAAAGAGCATCAACATAGAATAGAGATGATAAGTCGCTACACTACGAGGTTGGGGTTATGTCTTCCGAGCCCAAGGAACGCCAAACGCTTGCCCACACACCAATCTGAGGTGAGATTTAGAACACCTCTATCGTGGTGGCGATTAACATGTTATCTTTATCTACCGTCTAATCTTCCTAATCTTTTGCTGTCTATTGATCCATAAAGTAATCTGTAGGCCAACTAAGACGGAGGAATTTCTTTTCGATCGTGTTTTGGAACCACAAAATGCTCGAAACTTTCGACTACGCCTTTCCGTTGAGACGAGCTGAGGAAGGGGTTAAGGCTCTTGAAAGCACTCCTTCGTTATCACTAAAGCGGTTGGTATACAACCTGTGTGGGTTCAAAACGTTACTGTGACATTTCATGCTTATCAGGCATACAGCACGCAGAAGATAATTATTTGGGTAAGACATGCCCAAATGTTCAAGTGGGAAGCATACATCGAGTAACATTGTTTCCATAATAGCATCTCGTGTTCAAGCGATGCCACGCTTGTCGTGCGTGGTATCTCTAGACCACATACAACATGATTCTCTGTTCCGGAGCTAGGCTCATCTTGATATTCAATCTAATCTCCTCGCATGTGATATTTCTGGATGAAATCTGGACATCCATGTTATAGTCATTACAATCTCAAGTTATGCTCTTTAGATTTCAGAGGGAGTCACAGACGCCCCTTCATTGGTCAGGGAAGACTTTACCGAGGACTGCCGCTAGCGAACATGAATCTAACGTCTTAGCATTTTGAGGTAGCACTTAGTATATTGGCTACGGAAAGCTTTTCCGCATCACCAACGCAGGGAGCTGCTCCTGTCCTAACCACTCATGGTTAGACGAGCCTTGATCCTTGCCCTCAACACGGATCGACGCTATTCTTGTTTCTCTCCTTCAGTCTCAAGTCTCAGAATAATTTCACACAAAAGTCTGGAAAACTAAATAGATGACAGACTATACAACTTTGAAGGAGCCTGACATCGGTCTAGTCGAGCTTCGTATGGAATTCGCTTAGCTTGGACTTGGTCAATATGATGAGCGCCTACAAGCGAATATCTCCGAAGATTGGAAGAATACGATAGCAATCATGATCCAAGGAAGTACTAGGATGTAAGCGAAGTAAATGTCAGAAGGCCCAACGCGCAAAACAAGGAAATATCAATTACACCACATCTCATGCAGGGGTGGTGCTACAAATCTTCTTCTGCCTGTAGAATGGCCACTTATCATTGGACAGCATTCCGAAGTACCGCCAAGATCCTCACATCAGACATCAGACCACATCTACGACCAGACCGTACAGATGGGGCTCGCGACCAGATTACAACGCTTACCTTGGGCCAAAATAATACCTGTGCTCTTCGGCGAACATATCCGACAGGATCCAGCACTCGATCTTTCATGGTGTCGTGTATGTCATCTCGAATGAGAGCTCTTCTAGCGGGCTTCACCCGTAGGTCTGCTTTTCCTTGCAGCTGTCGCGGCCTCACGCGACGCGGCTCCTCCACGCGGACAAGCGCTCCTATTGGTACAAAGTCCGTAGGTGGTGTGCCCATCCCAAAAGAGTGAATTTTGATGCAGCTATCTCGACCGGTCACCTCACTCGGTATAGTACAGTCTATTCTATACGGTAAGTGTCGTACCCGAAGGGCTAAGATTGTGAGATAGGAAGGTTGTGCTGTCTCTATATCAATCATGTTTTAAGAATGAGGAGGGAGATCGTCTTTGCTGAGAATCAAAAGTCGGCGAAATAGTGTTCACAATGCAGTAGAAGAATAGACCTTCACAATTTCAGGTCAATAATGTCGTTGAAGCGGAGAAAGTAAAGAAACATATAAGTTCTTGGCCTTCTGTGACTCTCCTTGATCTAAGATCTACCATTGAGCTACGCCAGGGACGGATAGTATTTAGACGCTATGCACCATCGTTTAAAGTCATAAGAATGGAAACTTTTTGTTTCATCTAGTTACGTATTGATTTACATATAGGAGTTCTTTTGTCGAACTGTCCCTCACCGAAAGCTTCCACGGAAATGTCGCTTTCGTCCCCAAGTCTTGTCAGTATAATACAAGACTGTAAACGCCCTCTCATCCTACAGTACATTCATGATAAGAAATAAGATCATAATTGCTTTGAGATAGATCATGTTTATCTATAGTTTTTAAGAATGTAGGTTTTCGGTATTCTAGGTGCCTATTATCGTAGAGTAAACCGATATATAATATGAACTTAGGAATAGTTTTCTGAATTGATCCTTACATTGATATTAAAGATCGTATACCTTCTTGCTCAAATACACCTTCACCTTCACCGCATGATTATCAGAATAAGCTCCCGTACTGTTTGGGACGCGTACCAAACCGTAGTCACCACGTCTGTCTAGATGGATATGTCTACCTATTCCCCGCTTTTGCACTACAATACCTAACTGGAGGTGTTCTGTAGAGACCTCAGTACATTCTAATACAACGAGGAACAGTCTCTGATCGCTGTGAAGCGAAAAGATCGGTACATGTATTTCTACACCTTTGTTGGTAAGTGCGTAGGGATGCTCTCTTGTAGATGTGAGGTCGATAACACCTTTTGGACCCCCAAAGTGGACTGTCTCTTGAGTTTTAGGCCGAGGTGCTATGATTTTCGATATCCGAAACTCCCGTGGGTGTGCTGCGAATATTCCGCGCGCCTTGTCTCTCTCGTAATGGATTTGTCCTAGCCAATCATCACTCGGCCTTGTTAAGGGGAAGCGGTCGTGCTCTAGTATTGCAGGTTCCACACGAGCAGGCACCCAGGCGAAAAGACTCTGATCATCTGAGTCCTTCATGATCTCTTCTTGCAATCTCACAAAGGCCTTCTCACCCTCGCCGTACAATAGCGGCATGTTGACGTCAAAGATGCCAAGAAGACAATAGGCAAGATCCTCCGTCTTCGTCGTCTCCCTTTTGCTCGCCCAATTCATCCTCTGTGCTACACTCATAGTCTCCAATTTAGCTCCTGTCTACGCGTAATAAGTAAAACCCTAAATGAATACAAGGGAGAGCGAGAACTCACTAATATATTTTTGTCGATTCCTGTGATATCCGCTAGCGCCTCTGCCATGTATTTCTTCCTCCCTAACACTTTCCACCCTTTCGCGAAAAACACAACGTCCTCCGGCGCAACAAGCTCCTGTAATGTCCACCCTCTGGTGAACCACCTCGCCTTTGCTAAGTATGATTCATTCAGCTTCTCTCCACCCTGCCTTTCCACCTTCGTATCCTCGCTCTTGTACGATGTTTCCCCGCCGCCTCTTAGTGCAATGAAATCTTCGATGTCGTCGAGGTACGCATAGCACGCAGCTGCTCTCTTATACCACTTGAACATACTGTTAATTGCCTCGGACAAGTCGGCCGAAGAAGTCTTATCGATGCAGCACGTGTCGACCCATGCGTACTGGAGACCATGAGCCAGCGCCTGGGCGCAGCACTTGCGAATTTTGTAGAAACCATGTGATTCCACGATGCGCTTGCGTTCCCGTGGGCTCCCCGGGAAAGTGTGTAGCTGCACGAGGTCCTGGCAGGAGACTTCGCTGTCGCCCCACGTGTGGCTTAAGATAGCATAGCGCGGAGTCGTTGCTTCGTTGTGGAAAGATTCTAGGCGGATGGTGGTAGCATTGAGGAGTCGCATTTCGTTCGATCTTCAATGGGACATGCCGAGGATGGAGACGCATGGCTTTTTTCAAAGCTTTGAATGCTGATGTTGAAGGTGAAAGGCAGATGATCAGGCTGTGCAGCGGGGTACAACGAATGCAACGCTCGCACCGTACAACAGTATAGATATATATCTATGGCAAACAGCAGTCGATGGACATGACCATCTTCATAGCCGACCTGCTCAGAGTATGATGTCGAATACAAGCCCAGCCGTTATTATGAGAACCATCTTCTTTCTAGCTTATCTCAGGTTCCCCTCTTGCTGTTTCCTGTTAGCGTAGTAATATGCACCTCCTACACTTGATGCATACTAAAACTTTGGAGCATGCACTCTGCATTGAGTCTGCTTGCACGTGTAAGTTAAGATACATGTTCTAGACGGATAAGCTACATGCTCATTACGGAGAAGCTTTGAGTAAATGCACATCCATGATAGCGGTAGGTGAAACGGACCGCTGTTTGTAATGAGTGAGAGGGCTGCATGTTACATAATCTCATGGCTCGTGCGCCTCATGACGCGCGTTGCGGCGGAGACGTGTGGAACACTCGCTGCGCTGACAGGCAGCCTTGGCTCGGTCTTGCGCTGTCTCGCACTGCCTCACTCACCACCATCTCTTCCACCATCCCCTTAGCAACACCAACCGTCTTTCCTATACCTGTTAACATGCTCTCGCGCACTTTGGGCCTGGCGCTGGTCGCCGCAGGCGCGGCAAACGCCATCCTGATCCCTCCCAGCGTCTCCGCTGCGGAGCTGGACCTTGGAGACGACATGGCCATGGAGATCGCCGCCAGCTCGTCCCCCCGCAGCGTCGCGCTCGATTGTGCGACTTGCGAGTTTGCTACGAAGGAGGGTAACGGCTACGCGTGGACGCAGCGCAATGGGAACTCCTTCGTATGTCACCCCACCTGTGTGCCGTTGATAAATGCTAACACATAGGCAGATGCTAGACTTTGAAGTCGGGCCCCAAGAAGACTCGCTCACCATCGACGGGGTTCAGCTGTATCCTCCTACCTTTGGCTACTTCTCCCAGCCGTTCCGCGTCTCCCAGGTCAACCCTGATGGCGACGACCTACCCCTCCGCGTTACCGGCTACAGTTTCCGCTACAACTCCGCCGAGACCGTCTCCGAGGCGGGCATCGAACTCATTCCAATGACCTTCCGAATTACTTCCATCGAAGGGAAGCCGGTCGATCCGCCGTCCCTCACCATCAACCTACTCAAGGATACGAATGGACGGCTCATGATCGCATCCTTCCAGACGGCGAAGGGTGTCGAGGCTGGCTTTGACGACCAGGACAAAGAGTGCAAGGAATGGCCGCTGCTATGCAAATGGAGGGGCATCATGGCCGACAGGATCAATGGTCTCAAGTCATCCATGGGCAAGGCAGGCTGCCACAAGCACAAGGGCAACCCTATGGCCGAAGAGACCGTGGATGGCAAGCCGCCGCACCGATTTCGCCCCGGACACCCGCACCACCGTCCTCACCAAATGGGTGGACATCGCCACCACAGCCACCATCGCCACCATCGCTTCCACATGATGTTCCGACGCGCTTTTATGACCGTTCTCATCCCCATCCTCATCGGCGTCTTTGCGGGTACTCTTACCTATTTGATCGGCATGGCCTTGGGCTGCCTCATCGCCATTGCCATTGCCAAGTTCCGCGGCCGCTCTCCCTACGAGAGCGTTGCACAAGAAGAAGACGAGGAAGAGTCCGATGATGTGGAGGTTAGCGATGAGAAAGAGGTTTATGCCGAGCTTCCAGAGTACGACGCTCCCCCTGTCTATGAGGAGGCAGCAGAGAAGGAGGTTGTTGCAGGTACGCAGTAGATTAGAGAAGTGCAACACACAGTGTAGGATATGAATTGCTCCAGAATGTCTGCTGGGATAGAATGGGCTGGTTGATATTTGGTAACAGAGCCATATTGTAGTCATAAGCGCGAAGTAAGCTGTCCATTGGGTCTACTTAGATTTCCTTCTCAACGAATTCCATTTTGTATCGCATTTGTAGATGATCTGTTTTTCCGTTATCCTGCTCCGTGTAATTCGATTCGATTCTATATCTATCTCGCTTTCGTGCAGTATAGACTCGAAGTGCCACATCATCGGTCAACGGCTGGCTTTCCGGTCGCCCTATTGTCAGACCAATGTAGCATGTGTCTGTGTCGATCCGGCGCTCGCTGTTATAGCATGGTCTTTCGCCGCCGGAGTCGCGTACATTGTTTCCAAGTGCTCTATCGTGCTGACTTGCTATGTAGGTATCGTAGATCTGGAAATTTGGGATCAATAGTTTACGAAGTCGAGCGTAGGAACGAAGTGAAAATTTCTGATTGGAAGTATAAAAATTATAATATTATAATTAACATGCCTACATTAGGGAGACTGCGATTCCAAGTCCCCAGAGGCCACACCAGATAGCATAGAAGGAGATACTCGACACTACAATGAGTCATTAGACCTTATCCCCCAACCAGATCACCACTAAACAACTTCCATTCACCCGTCTACATCACCAACCCCATCCCGCGCCCACTCTAGCAACACACGGTGCTTATCACGACCGATACACGCATTCCAGCGAGCTCCTCGCACACCTCTTACACTGAGGCTTCTCCCTACTACAGGTTTGTTGCCTCATCCTGCAATACTCGCAAGGTTTCTGCACCTCTTGGATCCTCACGCATCCCAACCCATTGTCCATACACCGCCTACATTTCCCCATTGGTCCGTCGATACATATTGATCCAGTCTCTTTACACATCTTACAGCTTCTTGGGTTTTCCGGTGTCACCTGTGTCTGTGTTTGTGTCTGCGGTGGGACCGCGGGAGCGGCGGGAGCAGCGGGAGGAGCACGTTGTGTGGAAATACGCTCTTCCCCGGCTGCGTAGGTGCACTCTGTCAGGGTTTTGTCAAGCAGGCAGTTGTTGCAAGGTCTGTTACGGTCGCAGGTCTCGAGGCCGAACATGTAGCATCTGTCGCAGAGGTCGGTGTAGGGGATGTAGGAGGGTGGTAAGGTGGGGGGCGTAACTTGCTGACATTGTTGCGTTGATGGGCACTTAGCAATATATACTTAAATTGAATCGGGAAAGTAGGATGTATAGTTTACAGGGAAGAAAAGAGCGGGCCAGAAGAAGAAAGCAATTTATACCTGCACGCAGTCGTTAGTCACCACGATGTCTTGTTCGAACCGTGTGAGTAACGCTCCTCAAAGATGTATATGTGTGACTAGATAGGCTAGAACTTGACACTCACAGGGTGGCGGACGTGGTGGCGGTAGCTATGAGATGAGAGTTCTACTTGCTACTTATTGTGTCAGTTCTTTTATCATCTAGACTTCTTCATATATTATGACCTTGGAACTTTAGTGGCGTTCTCACATAAAGTATTCGACACACCATCCTTCCATCCTATCCAAGATGAGATTTATGGTATGACCTTACATGTGTGACTCAGAGTTCATATGATTCAAGTCACACTTTTGAATCCTCTAACAGCGTTGCTCAGAGAAGTTCAACACCTCAGGCGAAAATCATAACTTCACGTAAATGCGGACGTATGGAAACGCAAAATGTGTATCTCTTGCTTCTCTCCTCTAGATTAACGTCCAGACTACTATTTCTACTCAACCTTCCTTCAAGCCCTAAATTCCTATTCTTGCAAAGCGTTTCGAATTCAGTACTTCTTTTGGTTGCATTCGGATCTCATTGTCGAAACTTCTTGCTATGTATCAGATTTGCTGTTATTCATTACTGTTCGGTCTGTTTCTTCGTGATGAATTCCACTATTTGGGCTTATTGTAGTTGTATGCCATTTGGACTCAGATACCATCATCCATTATAAATAGATATACCCAGGCCTATAGATGGTTTAGACCTCTCTTATGATTACTAGTAAGAATCCCTTACGAGAATAGCAATTCATCTAAGTTGGCATGTTGAGTATAGAACTTCAAGTTCGTATCATATAGTACACATTTATGTCGAATGTAATGTCAAAAGATACTGAATATTAAGGTGTAGTTTCATGACTGCAGCCATGGCCTAACGATTGGGCTGATTGCATAGAATTTGCTCTATGCTAAGGAGGCCTCGTACATGAATCCGCTACTCTTTTGGTTGCTTATACAACTTTCCCCCTTTCCAAACATGTGTAATCCGATCTGGTTGGTTCAATAGTGCAATGTCCTCAAGCGGGTTTCCATTCACCGCTATCAAATCGGCATCATAACCGGCCGCAACCTGCCCGCTGTGAGGTGCCTGGGGCTCCAACGTCTCCGGTGCAGTGGCAGTTGCAGCTTCGATAGCTCGAAGAGGCGTCATCCCAGCCTCCACAGCATACACTAGCTCTGCTCCGTTGTTGCCGTGACTAAGCCCAGTTCCAGGGATCGAGATAATGAGATCGCTACCCAGCGCGATCTTCACGCCCGTTTCAATTGCTTTTTTGTACATCTCCTTTGCGATTTTGGTCGCCTCTAAAGCCTTAGCACGTGCCTCTGGACTCAGGAGGTCTACGTTCTTCAGCGCCTCATGGACAACAGTGGCAGTCGGGACCAGAATAATATCGTTCTCCTTCATGAGCGTAAAACACTCATCATCCATGTACGTGCCATGTTCTAGCGTCTTGCATCCCGCTTTAATTGCTGCTAATACTCCCTCCTTGCCATGCACATGCGCAGCACAAACCCGGTGCGCTCGCGAAGCTTCCTCGACAATCGCTTTCAGCTCTTCGTCAGAAAATTGTTGGTAGAGAGGATTGTCGCCCAAGCTACTGATGCCGCCACTAGCGAAGATCTTGATAACCTGCGCGCCACGGCGAAGCTGAAGTCGTACAGCTTTGCGACATTCGTCCACTCCATCCGCGATGCAAAATGGTGCGACTCCTGTATGACTGTTGTGGGACGACTCGGAGACCCCAAGGCATTGTCGCACCCATCCCGCTGGCAAATCCCAGAGATCACCATGCCCTGCGGTCTGAGAAATAGCTCCGCCTGCGGAGTAGATATTGGGGCCTGGAATAGTCCCTTCATTGATAGCAATGGCCGCTTCCAGAGCGTAGCTGCCGAGGTCCCGAACACTCGTATAGCCCGCGTTCAAGGTATCTGCCGCCGATCGAGCGATACGGGCACCGGCTGTTGCAGGGTGTAATGAGGCAACTGAGCTAAGATTAAAGGTTTTGAGGCCGACGAAGTGTGCGTGACAGTCCCATAATCCAGGAAGAAGTGTTGGGACGTAGGTCTTCGGACTTTGGGTGTATGACTTCGGGAGGTCTGAATCAGAGCCTGCAAAAAGGATTTTCTTATCTTTGGTCGACAGGACGACTGCTGCATCTCTAATAGGTTCTCCCCGGCCCGGGATGAGAAGCGAGGCGCAGATGACAGAAAATCCTTGGTGATCTTGAGATTCTTTGCTTTCGGCCATGGCGTTGTTATATTGAACCTGAGGACGATGTTTTTAACTAAGGTTTTCCATGCGTATCTTGACTTAAGTACTCGTCGTGTGAGAGATGTGGATGTGGAGGGATGCTGCTTCACATCACATTGTCCCGTTGCAGTTTTAGCTCCGTCAGCTGCAGAAGTGGCCTCACGTAATCCCGAGTCTCAAGCTGCAAAGCAATTTCGATGTATTCACATACAGTTCATATAGAGTACTATGAGCCAATATGAAGAAGTGAGCTTCATATGGGTTTCGTCTTCTTCTTGCGATGGCTACACCAAATGGAAGAAGGCAGCATGCAGCTTAATAAGCACGTCACGTCATAACCCTCCGCTTCTCTTGTAAACGACGGTATCCCTTTGCATCATTCTCGCTTTTAAGCTATTAAGCGCCTGTCGTGTTATTGGTATATCTATATACCTCCACACCCAGGATCGTCTTCCTGCACTTTTTTCGATCATTGTCGCGACGCCTCTTGGTACCTTCACGTGCTTACCGGATACAATAGCCTAAAGAACCTTTTCAAGCCAGGACTGGAAGACTGAAAGAGCCAATTGTAGTACTTGGATGCGCTCTTTCACGACATCTTTGTTGATGCAAGCCCATCTAACCAGATAGGCAGGTCACGTTAAAACGAGGCATGCCTCTCGCCGCCCGCAGGTTGCTTCCGCAGTGGAACGCATTGAAACATCCCTTCCAAATACGGCGATCACAATCTCTACGTTTTGGGGACATCGCATTTCTGTTCGTTCCCATCGTAGCCCACCAATTTTCCTGAGGCTACCGCCAAGAGCCTAATGCTGGTTGAAACATCTCGCCTCCTCTCGTAGATTAGCCCGACCCTAGCACAAGAGCCGCTTGAAACATAAGGCTCGGATCATCGAAGGATGTTTTGTCGTTTTTGTTTCGCTTTTGCGTGGTGCAATGTTAGGCCAGGGAAACACCCGCATGTCATTCGACTTCACATCCAATGGCGAGACCTTTCCGTTTAATATTCATCGGGGCATAGGCCCACAGGACCCGCTTTGCAGAGCATACTCTGATCTTCAAAAGGATATAAAGTACTCGAAAACCTGCGCTGGTCGCTTTTCGGTCAACCTCGAGCTTTCTCTACATCTCTTCCCGTCCATCTTTTCGTCAACTTGTGCTAGCCACAGTCACTCTTTTCCCTCATCGTTCTTTTGCTGCGCAAACATATTTCCAGTCTTGTCCATATCCATCATGCATTTCTCTCTCTCTACCATCGTTGCAACTGCTGCCATCCTAGGCGCTACTAACGCTCTCCCCCACGGACGTCACGGTGGACAAGGGAGCAGCGAATCGGCTGCTGCCGCCGAGAGCGGCAGCGAGGATGCCTTCCCGTTCCCTCTGCCTTCAGGCTTGCTTGAGCAACTTTCCTCTCTTTTCGGTGCTGCGCCCACGGGTGATGCGAGCTTCCCTGGAATCGGTTCGCCTTCAGATGGCGCTGCATTCCCCACTGCCACACCTGGTTTCCCATCCGGAATCTTTCCCCCAGATGGTACTGCAATCCCGACTGGGGGTGCTGACCTTCCTGGACTCGGCTCGCCCACTGCTACAGGTGGCGATCCTTTCGGCAGCCTTCCAACAGGTGGTGCTGATCTTCCAGGGTTTGGTTCACCATCGAGCACAGATGACGGCTTGGGCAGCTTTCCGACGGGTGGCTCCGGTCTACCAGGGTTCGGCTCACCGTCGAGCACTCCCACAGCCGATATCCCTTCCGGCATCTTCCCTTCGGACAGCGCATCCCCGACTGGTGGCTTCGGCTCTCCAGTCTCTTCAGGCGCAGGTGGAATAACCACCCCAGTGACGACCGCGCCTGCCGCACTCCCCACTGATGAGATCGACTGGAGCACATTCTCCTTCGAATTTGCCTCCACAACGGACGCTTCTAGCCCTTTCGGCAAGAAATGAAGAAAACTCGAGACCCACATGACTTGTGAGGATGAAATTCTGGGTTGCATGATGAAAACTTGCATCACTTTAGTGAGCATTGGCCGACTACCACTGTATATAATTCAATTCTTTAGCTAGTAGACCTAGCACATTACTCAAATGGACGTTTTCATGATCACACCTTAGAGTGGAGTATCAAAATCGAAACATCCATCCCGTCCTACAAGTCCAACACATTCTCTCATTGCACAGTACCCCAAGTAAAACCCTTTTGAATACCCTTCTCCTCACCTTCATACTCCAAGCTCCTCTCGGGCCATCCACCAAGTGGGATCGCCACCTCCGCCAACTCAGGCCAGTACGTCTTCGCAAACTCCTGCATCAAATCGAGCCCATTCAGCAACGCCCCGCTCGTCCAAATTTTACCGTCACGTACAGCGCGCTTCTCCACCCATTTGGTGCGCGGGTCTTGCTGTTGCAGCAGTGACACCATGAAGCGCGGGGCCGTGCAAGTGTGCTCGGCGAGGACACCGGCAATCTGCGCGGGGATCATGCCTCCGCAGATGGTCAGGAAGGCGACACCTGGTGGTGCGTTAGGCTTAAGTAAGTAGTTGGGAGGGGGACAAATACAGTCGTTGTAGGCTTTACGGATGAAAGCGAGATCTGCTTCGTTGGGAGTGTAGTCAGGGAAGTAGGCGCCGATGAGAACGATGTCGAGGGGAGGGCAGGACTCGTAGGAGTCCTGTAAGCGTGTCAGTCCGTGTTACCAAGTGGTTTTATTGACTTGCTTCTTACCGTAGCGTTCAAGCTGATGCCCGCAGTCAGCTTCGCTGGCTCGCCTTTCTCAGTGACCCAGTGGAACTCGATGTCTAGCGCTTTCGCTTTGAGTTCGTCTGAAATGGGTAAAACAGCGGCGAACTTCTTGTTCAGTCCGTGTAAGAAGTCGATGGGAGCTACATCAAGGATCTCGGTTTCGCCCATCAGGATGACGCCGGCCTGAATGGTGCGATTGGGGTTTGAGAGGTCGAAAGACATGGTGAAGGCTTGGGATGAATGATATAGAGCTTGTCTCGGTAAAAGAAACTTGATTCAATTGATCCTGAACCAGGTACTCGTGTCCTTCTGTCGATGCTGTCCCTTTATACACTGCTGCGAGCACGCACCTAAGTCTTGTCTCTATCGCACGACAGTTGCCGGAACGCGCGTCAAAGAAATCTTCGCAAACATGCTCGGGAACTAGCATTGGAACATCTATGCGGCGCTTCAATCAAGTTGGAAAGAATTGTGCTGCCTAAGGCAGTTTGTTCTTGGAAACGGAGTCCTGATTGTTCCCGAGTGGAGTACGGGTCGGATCGGACATAATAGTTGGTGCCGTGCCGCCGACAACACATGAAAGGGCTACGACGGCTGCGACTTGTACATTATGCTCCGTACAAGTTCTATTTGCGAGTGTTAAACCGCTCTTCTATAAAGCAGCAATATATTTGCCTTTAGTTATCCGTCAAGCTTCGTCAACCATGTCTCGCAATTTAAATCTTTTCGTACCTTTTTATTTTTCACCTCATGCATATCGCCTAGATATGTATGTATCTAATACATAATAAGAGGAGAGTATCAAGATTGTTCGTCTTAACGAGTGTTTGGAGTTTTCGCCAAAGGAATAGAAGGCTCGCGATATTATCGGGTCATTGATCTGCTATTCTGCACGTACGTGCCAGGCCGTCGCTTTTCCAACCATCTCTAAAAGTTTGATTCCTATATTGACGAAAGAAACGTGACGCTATATCAGCATCATCACTATCAGAAACAAATCGCTGCATATCAATAAGCCAGAGCAAACATTATTGCACTCAAACAAGATGGAAATCTTTGATCATTAGTAACATTCAAAGAAGGAAGATTGACGCTGTACGTAGATGCTAGGTCTATCATGTCATTTGTGCGTGCTTTCCTCACTAAAGAGCTATATCTGCCTCGGGAGCGAGAACATGATCGATGGGTTGTGCCTGTTGTCTGTCCTTACATGTGCATGACTGCGTCGTCGGCCATTTCGATATCGCCCTTAGCGTTGAAGATCATCTCCCTAGCGGCAGACTTTCATACCATGAAAACAAACACATCTTTCTCAAATGCCCATGGTCTGTTTTGGAACTCTTTGGGCACCGAGATGCACGTGACATGGGCAAGACCTGAATATCGAGATGAAAATATATCGAGGTGCTCTCGATGTTACCTTGCATGCCTAGTAATTGAATCAATTGAGATTCGAATTGCTCTGTGATCACTCGAGATGCGCAAATTCGTTCCCGCTGACACATTTGAACGAAGCCAAGGGCCCGCAACCAAAGCCAATGGCATGCCTAGTTGCAAGTCTTGAACATGATAAATACAAATTAGCGCATGCCTAATTTATAAAGTAGGTGTTTTCGACTCCCATGCGATGATAACAAAAGTCTGGCTTTGGGGATTTCGTCTCCTTGTTTACTGAGATTTACATCAAGAAACGACACATCGTCAGACAGCGCAAAGACATAGAATAAGGAATACATCCTCAAGAACTATGATGCAAGCACTTCAGTGAAGAATTCTACACGTGACACGGGAATGGACTTCCCGGTTGGATCTGCGAGTCATGGCACAGCCTCCAAGTAAGCAGTTAAATGTAAGCGGGGGATGTAAGCCGTAGGCAAGCGCTGCATCAAGCACCCCCAGCTAGTCAGTCAACACCATAACTTGTGACATACATATTGCGTCGCGTTACCACTACTTATTTCACGCTTTCATCCTCAAGGTACCGTGAACCACGATGTTCATTTATCCATTCATCCTCCCGCTCACCCTCTGGCTTGTACACCGTGCCTATAAGCTACTCTTCAACTACCGCGCAGCACAAGATTTTGGTCTCCCTATCATAATCTTACCTGTTTCTTTCGAAGAAGCATGGTGGATGCCCCTGCGACCGCTTTTTTCTTGGGTCGAGCGCCTCCCCTTCTGTCTCGGAGACTGGTACATCTACACAAACATGGGATGGCCGACCGAGGACGGCTCTCGTACATCCAAACGCTTGGGTGAAAACTTTGTCTTGTGCTCCCCAGCCAGCAACATCATCGCGACTTGCTATCCGCCGGCCATACAGAAGATTTTCGGCGAGCATAAGAACTGGCCGCAGCCGGCTGCGCAGTCTCAGCTTTTTACTTTTTATGGGCAGAATGTGAGTTCGACGAATGGCGCGGAGTGGCAGAGGCATCGAAAAATCACGTCAAGTGCGTTTAACGAGAGCGCATTCCGCGAGGTATGGAACGAGACGATTGCGAGGGTGAAGGGAATTGACTTCGAGGGCGAGAGTGAGAGGTCGCTGGGTAGGATACGGTCGACGTTCGATGTATTAGCCATGCAGGTGCTGGCCAATGTCGGCTTTGGCCAAGATATGGAGTTGACCACCGTACCACCCGGACATCGCGAGTCGCTAATGGAGAGCTTGGGTTTTATGTTGAAGCACATCATGCTTACGATCATATTCAACAGCTTGAAAGCACCGGACTACTTGTTACCTGAAAAGCTTAGGAAGTTAAAGGTATCGGTGTCCGAATTAAGGTTGTACATGGAAGAGTCAGTTTTGAGGCATATGCAAGCATCGAAGGAGAAATCGGATAGAATTCAGAAGATGAGCCTACTGGGTGCAATGGTCAAGGCAAACGAGGCAGAGAAACGGCAGTCGCAGAAAGTGAGCGGCAGAACGTCTTATCTGACTGAATCGGAATTATATGGCAACATCTTCGTCTTTAACTTAGCGGGATACGAAACGACGGCTTCGAGTATGACCTTCGCGCTTTCGTATCTTGCCGCATATCCGGAGATCCAAGACTGGATAATCGACAAGCTGAACAAAAATTTTACCAGAGAGCCAGGGGATCTTGAATATGAAAAAGTATACCCAAAACTGGTACGTTGCTTATCGGTCATGTACGAAACTTTACGCCTTGCCAGCCCGGCACCGATGCTCATACGTTCACCTACCCAGCCTACAGAGCTCCCTGTGTCAACCAAAAAAGGTACAAGAACAATTGTTATATACCCTGGTACAGTGGTAGGGGGCCATTTCTATGGCGGCCATCTCTCGTCACGTTGGGGCGAGGACACCGAGACCTTTGACCCGAAGCGCTTTGTGTCAAGTCTTGCATCTGGAGAAGAAACACTCGACGTTCCGGAGGGCCCTATGTATTGTCCGTGGATCTTCGGTTCACGTGTCTGTCCTGGAAAGAAATTTAGCCAGGTTGAGTTTGTGGCATTAATCGCCCAAATATTGTCTGAATGGAGGATAGAGGTCGCGGACAAAAGGGAGGGCCCGCGAGTTGCGAGAGTTGAACTGTTGAATGTCCTTGACAAGAAATACTTCAATATCAGCACACATTTGCTGAATCCGGATGCCGCGGGTGTCAAGTTCGTGAGGCGCTAACTCTGAGATTGGTCTGCACTTTGGGAGAGTGAATGGAGCTGTGTAAGGGATATTGAAGCAGATGGAAATGCTGGATATGATGATTCTCGCTAGCTGATCTGGACAAGTGTCCGCAGTTGTGACGGTTGCTGCGTGTGAGGCACGTGATGTAGTGCTTTCACAGATCTGTAAGATTAATAAGACAAAGTGGGTCTTTTCGGAATCGGCTGCACAATGAGCCGGAGTAGACAAAAACAACCCACAGTAGTTTTCACGATAGACAGAATTCAACTTTTTTAAAAATCCTCTTCTCCCTCACAGCAGTTAACCTTACACTCTTAAAACTAAGAAAGATGTCTACTGGACACTGCGCGAATGGCTACAACTTCGCTTCAGCGACCACAAGCCCATTTGTCTTACTTAGCACATCTACCGCTTCCCTTTCTAACCTCTTCGCTAGCTCTTCGCAGCTAGGTATGTCGTGTATTAGACCTGCACACATGCCCAAACTCCAAACTCCGGCATCGACATCCCCGACCTCATATACACGACTCCCTCTCTTGCCACTCATTAAATGTGCTACGTCTTCAAACTTGAGATCTTGCTTCGTACTCTCAATTTGAGTTACTTCGAGCGAAACCTTGTTCTTGTGTAGTCTGGTGGTGTTGCGGAACTTCCTTAAACACAGCACGGTATCCAACTCCGTAGCCTTGACGATAGTGTCTTTGACATTGTGATGAATGGGCGCTTCGATAGTACACATCCACCTCGTTCCCATGTTGACGCCTGCTGCCCCTAGAGCCAGTGCTGCAGCAACCTGCCTACCATTCGCAAATCCTCCACTCGCAAGATACGGAATCTTCAGCTGTTCCGCACAGAGACTAAGAAGCATCAACGAAGTGGTGTCGTACTCTCCACCGTGCCCGGCACACTCAATTCCATCGATCGATATGGCATCTACACCAAGCTTTTCCGCTCGCAGTGCATGCTTCAATGCCACGCATTTGTGAATGACGATCACGCCGCTGTCTTTCAGAAACTTCAAGATTGGGCTTGGATCTCCTGCTGTTTCCACGACTTTGATACCCTCTTCTACCGCGACCCGCGCATATGCCATGTAATCCGGAGGGTTCATCGCCGGGAGCAACGTAATATTGACGCCAAATTGAACAGCTGAGGGTTTGAGCATTGATTTACACCTCCGGATCTCCTGTCGTAGTGCTTCGGGTGTTGGTTGTGTGAGCCCCGTTAGAAAGCCAAGACAGCCGGCATTGGCCACAGCGGAGATGAGTTCTGCCCGGCCTACCCACATCATACCGCCTTGGACAACTGGTATGCGGATACCGAGGGTTTCTGTGAGCCATGTCTTGATACCCATGATGATGGGTCGGATGAAGATGTAGCGGGAACGAGCGTCCTCCGAGGCTTCACGTTAGTAAAGTTGCAGCCGAGGGGCTCTAAATCTAAATCCACAGATGTTCTGGAAGTGATGGATAAGACAGGGATGCAATCGAAGAGGTGTCCGAGTGATGTTCGAGGGTGAGGGTACGCGAACGAGTCAGCGGATGAAGAGGCGAGTCAGCGCCGAGGAACCGAGGTTCTCGGCCTGCACGTGGCGCTAAATCCATCACCTGGATTCACGTACATCGCATCGCTTTTAAGTCCCGCTATACAACGCGTAAGATTACCACAAACATCGACAACGCGTCGTGCAGAAGGGAAATTTCGAGTCACCAGGTACTGCCGCTTTCGGGGCGAGCTGAGCCACATCAAGGTCAACCTTCACCCCCAATCATGGGCACTATATCTTGCCCTATAAGAATAGCTAATGTCCAAACGATTGAATGCTAGAGAGTCAGGGATCTACCATCATATCCCGTGTACTATCTATTTCGCAATATGTGCTGCACCGGTTGTACCCAGATAGTGTCATGGATGACCCAGCTATGTCATGTGCCACACAATAATAGTCATCGTTATGTCCCTATGATCAATGTATGGCCCGTGGGAGTCACACTGCAATCGAATGCTCAGGCTTCGCAACCCCTCCATGGCGCATAGCTCGCCTTGTTGAGTAACAACACTTCCTCAACCTCGCGAAGATATGTCCATGAGGCTAATGATACATCGCTAGCTGTCTGTCGCCCATCTTCTTAAAAAAAAGCTCTCCGACAGGGCTGTAATGTGTCAGCATCCATTGCCCTCGCTCGTCACATTGACTCACACATTCTTCTCCTCGTACTCTTCTTCCCTTGCTCGAGCAAGTCTTTCTCGTCATCCTGCGGTACGCCTGCAAGCATCGCCTCTTTGCGAAAAGCGAGATACTGTACCTCGATGGTTTTGAGGAGTTTCATCGGCGTGAAGCCTCTGCCGTGTGGATTCGGCGCAGGACAGTGTTGCAAGCAGTCGAGCTCCTCCCTCTTAACTCCGTAGATTTTGTCGCTCTCCTTGACATTGACCGGATCCTTGCTGTATGTGCGCTCAAACTTTGCCATATTTATGTCCTCGGGATCACTGATCCATTCCTTCCAAGCTTGCTTCCACTTACGCTCGTCGTCCGCCTTGCCCTCTTTATCAGTCCTAGCAGCAGCAATGTTCGCTTTCCTGCTGTCTGCTTTCGCCTGCTTAGAGTCGATACTCGTATTGGTTTCCGAAGCAGAAGTGGACTTCTCGTCCATAGTGGCCGACGTCGTCTGGAGCTTGAGCTTCTTCGCAGCGCGCGGCCGCTTTGTCGAAACGGCGGCAGTTGGGTCATCCTGAGACAACCTCGCGACTGACGACATTGACCGGGAACGTTTACGATTCTTTGTCTCTACAGTCTCGATGAAGGGGTGATTCCTTGTCGTTGTTCCGTTCACCCGAGGCTTCATTATTCTGTGTAGTTTTTTGCACCGGCGGAGGGCTTGCCTCGTGGCTCGCGGGCATTCCCTTTAGCGTCATTACTACCTAGATTGGGATGAAAAATACCTTATGCCAGATTAAAGAGAGATTAGCACTACGCAAGTCCTTATTCTTCTTGGTGCTAGATGTCTTGCAAGAGAGCGATCGGTGAGCCATACCAGGGTACCTTGGATGAGCGGAAGCTTTTCCAGCGGAGAACGGGAAGTGATTCGGTCGTATGAAAGCAGGGTATATGCTGAAGGTGGAAACCTTTTTCTCGGGCTGTGCCGTTCGGCAGTTCCGATTTGTCTAGAGCAAGTGCACACGCCGAAACGGCAAGAGCTTCTGAGCGCAGGGAAAGAACATTCCCACTACATCCTTCCTCATCCCTACGCGTATGGCTGATAACCGAATCTATATTCTGCAGGCTCTGCATAACGATAGATGCATATGCGTATTGAAGACGATGGTCTCACTCTCCGAGTGCTGCCCATCTATGTATTGACCTAGGCTACTGCGTGAACACGACTAGACGCACGGGTTCATAACATACGTCTTTACAATGAGGAGTCATCTCTGTTCACTCTTATTATAAAATTTCGGTTCTTAATGGCATCTATGGAAAGTTGCAATTCAAGCCACACTGGGAGGATTCTCATTTGTCCTCCCCTTCCACTTAGCATGAGCACAATAAGGCCCGAACGTGACAATAGAACCGGCAGCTAACCCAGATATCACACCCACAGCCTCCCAAAAGATCGCCAAAGCTAAACCATTATCAAACTTCACAGCCATAGGCATTGTGTGAATCGTAAGACTGAAGATGTATCTAAGTAGTCATCAGCACAGGCCATCTTCTCGAGCAATCCACTGACCCGGTCGAATGCCGATATTGTCCACACACAATTTGAGTATGTTTAATATAACGAGATAGGTCGACGATTATAAAGTTCTTGACGACTAGGGAGGGTGGAGGGATAGATAAAATATTGTATATGTAGAAACAGACCTCTTAAACTAGAGTGGAGTCTACGCTTGAAGTAGAAAGGGGAATGAAGAAGTGAAGAAACTTAAATCTGAGATAAATTTATATGTGCGCCATGAAGAATTCCTTTGCGGAGTCAAAAAAACCCTGTTCCATTAAAAAGTGAGTCACTAGATGCCAAAACAATTTCAAGGCCCAAGGCAGAGCCATCATCAATAGGTGTATGAAGGTTCGTTGCACAGCTCTTGGAGAGAATTACACTATATTGATAAAAGACTGATAAATAAAACAAAGCCCCTTCCGATCAAGATTAAGACCGAGATTCCTCCCAGTCATAGGACCACTTTCCTTGTTTTCCCCGGGTTGGCGCACCAAAGGCTACTTCAGATCATCTCCCACGCTTTTTCTGGAAACAGCGTTCAAAATACCAGATAGGAAACAAAATCAATGACATGGTTATGAATCCCACGCAGAATCCTCCAAAGATGATTTGCTGACGACCGATCTGCGTGGGGGCAATATCCGTGTCTCGAGTAGTAAGTCCTAAGTTTGTTAGCGCGAACCTCTAAGGGTGATTATAATTGCAGTACCATATAGATTTACGAAGCTGTCTTGCTCGAATCTTTCCATGTTTATCAGGCTCCTGGGTCTTTTGTGTGTATCTTCGGGGTCTTGGACAGATTTGGATTTTGATGCTTCGATCACTGCTTCTGTGTATATGCGCAATTTATGATATGAAAGAGAAAGTGTGTTGAACCTACGAAAATTATCTTCTGACCTTCTGAAGTAACGATAGTCAAACCGGAGTCATTCTTCGTTTACGCGGGGTAACATGATTGGTTAACACCTGAAGGATGAGTCAGTGTTCAAAAGCACTAAAGCAGTGAAACTATCAGAAGTGTGCCCTACGTGAGTCTCTTTCGTGTAAGACATGTACTTCTTACATGTGCTCTATTCATTACAGTCTGGCTCATTTATTAATCAAAGGAAGTACGTCAGATTCTATCTTAGCTTGACGAAGTGTGGAGCATATGTCTCTAGTGTGCGTGTGTGTACTTCGTCCCCGGCTCCTTTCCTGACTGCTTCCCTGACTGCGTCTTACTCAGTGTCAGCGCCTCTTGATGACCATTTGTGCCTTCTCATGCTTTTCCTAATCATCTAGTACCCGTACCGTCTTGTTTGTACTCGTTGGTATTGACAGGTGTCCTCTCTTGATCGCCTCTTTCTCTAGCTTGGGACTTAATTGTGCGCAAATATCGTAGCTGAATACCACGGTAGCAACACCTCACTGCACCACATGCGGTCCAACAATGAGGCCTAGCTTTCTACCTCCTCGTCCCTTATCAAGACCACAACATGCACAGTATGCGGCAAACATACGGTCTCCACCTTTCTCAATTGCGATTCCTTTAAGATACCACCGCCACCAGTGGTACCACTGTATTCAAGCTGAAAACCCATCTACTTTTACAGCCAATGCAGTATTACTTCATGGAGGCGTCCAGTAATCTTGTGGTGTGACCCTCACAGATCCATGCCTAGGTATATAGGGTGCATTAGGATCGGATGGTGTTTGCGTTAAATTGATATCTTGATGATTCTCAAGGTAGTTGAATTCGTTTGGCACAAATTCCACAGTCTCGACACAATTGATGTGACTCCACGACTCTAGACTCGGTCTAGCATTATATGGGAGCTTCATTCGCATATGGGAGCCGAACCAAGAGGGACTGAACATGAAGCCTAGGATGATACGCGGTTCGTTACTCTGATTTTCTTTTCCGGCGTGCCAGCATCGAAGATCCCGAATTACCAATGACCCCTTAGGAATGGCTGGCTGTATTGGTGGAGACACTATTGCCCGAGGTGTGAAGACTTCCTGCTTGATCCAACCTGTTGTTGGCGAGCTGTGATCATCTTTAGAGTAGCCTTTGTGGGTGCCAAGCCAGAATTCAGTAGCGCCGTTGTGCAAGTCGACATCATGAAGGTAGATGTTAACCTCTAGGAAAACAGGAAAATCAAAATGATCACAGTAATAATCACTGTGGACTGCCTGCCGACCTGTTGATCTAGGTAGAGCGATATTGGACGTAGCGAAAGAGAGTTGAGGCCTCGGTCCGATGATGTTTTCCATGATTCCGACACCAAGACGATTTGCCCATACGTCCTCGTGAAGATATTCGGGAAGTGAGGGCAGTGGCTGAGCGATATTTCCAGAGTTTCTTCCTTGGTTCCAGCGAATACTCGGTGATTTGCGATATTTGTTGAAATCTTGCAGCATTCTACGGTGAACGTGTTCTATAGAATGACGCTCTATAGCATTCTCCAGGATGATAAATCCATTTTTATGAAATTCGTCAAGACTTTTTTGGATATTCTGACGGCTCAGCTGCGCCACATATCGCTCTTCTTCAGATACCCGGATTCGACTAGTTTCAAGCTTTGCTCTGCTCTTTATTCCATGACTCAAGCTAGCCCGTCGAAGGGAAGACAACATGATGGTAAGGCTGATATGGCGCTGATAGCCACAGGTATCGCGTAGCAAGCTCCTTGCTCTGGGATCAGTGGCATCGTGTCATCTCTGGCATGTGTTCACCTATAGAGCTGTTCCCGTCTCGAGCACTTGCTTGTGACTCCTGTGATGAATAGCCCGTCTCAAGCAACTCCACAGGTGGCTGAGCCGGTGGACAGCTGGGTATCGTGTTTGGCGTTTCCACGGACGCGGTGAGCGCTTTTGCTTTTTGGCCCCCAAACTCCCCGTGCGGGGCTGCGATCACGTAGCAGAATCTGCCAGGCAGCAGAACGAAATAAGCCACAGCGCAAAGAACACCCAGATTCTTAAGGACATCTGCAATGCGGGCACTTCAGTAATGCAGTGCGACTTGCGTACAGTCTTTCGTCGTTCTCGCGGGTTCTTTCCGCGGATCTCCCGACCCCGAATTCCCTGCACTGCTTTTGCGCAGAAGTCCTCAACAACCCAACCATATGTTGATAGCTACACAAAGAGGTTCGTGCACAAGATCTCATATGTATTCCAACGAGAGATGGAATTCACTTCACACCTAAGCGCGACACTGTCTCATGTCCACTCCCTTTGTGCTGTCATTACGTCAACAGCTTACAATATTTTACGCACAGGTCGATCGGGTCACATACGAAATCATTTCGATTAGATGGAGATAAGATGAGGGATACATCCTTTGATACTCCTTATTTGCATGGAACCGATCAGGAAGTCGACGAAGCATCCCAAGTCAATAATCATGATGCAGTGTTTTCCATCTATCTTGAACACCAAAAGGTTGAGTATGCACCAGACAAATTCCTGCAAACTTGTTGGACGAATGGCTTCGATACATCTTGTAGCAGTTGTGGGGAAGCCTTCGACTTAGCTACTGAGCCTCCCGTGCGGCTTCTTGGCTTGGACCGACATACGAACAATGTTGATCCTCTAACGAAGGAACTCCCATCTCCTTCAATTAAGAATTATCATCTTAGATGCTTGAAAGCAGATGAAGTCAAGTTTATTCCCGTTTCTCATCCATGGCATCCGTCGGTAGCAGAAGCTTACGCGCTCCGCACCTTCAACCCAAAAGCAGCGCAGACATGCTATGAGGCACCCATCCGCACACTCCTCGCTGTGATCCGTCGCTTCGGTCCGGACTATTTTCTTTGGCATGACTATATCAGCATACCACAATGGCAAGATGACTTTCGCGGCACCGTCATTTTGCCGCAGATCTTTAAGATATTTGAAGCGAGTGGCTCTGCGATCATGCATCTAGGACATCAGCCTCCCGTCGAAATTGCGCGGTCACCAAACTTTGAAACGATAAGCGAATACAGCGACGACTTGAAAAGATTCTTCACCGCACACCTATTCACTCGGTTATGGCCGATTGTAGAAGCTGATCGGGCTGGAGAAGCATTTATCATGAACAACGAGTACGAAATCATGGAGCAAAAGTTTTCCACGTTCGTAAAGCAAATTTTAAATACCGTGAGCGCGGGCGCCACGACAACATCAAACAACCGAATGTCTTCTTTACGATGGATCTACGACTTGCCTCTCTTTGTTCAAGAGCAACAGAAGAACAAGTGTCTTGGCTATGTCTACGACATGATAGCCGACCTGGGCTGTCGTTCCTTTCGCGACAAGTTCATAGGTGCTGCTGAGCTCCTTGGGATCTCCGATTATCCTACAAAACTTCCCGCCGACACACAAGAGGCATGCCTTTGGCTCGCGGAAAGACAGCTTCAGAACAACGACTTCAGTCCCTTGTTGCTAAGGCCTTCTGCCGAACCTAAATATGAGAAGAATGATTGGCTCAAGGGTCACAATACTATCCAGAAGAACATGTGGGGCTGGGGCATTCAAACTCAGCCGGCAAATGACTCGCCTCGAGTGAAGGAGCATTCCGTAGAATTAAACTTGAACTTAGTCGGAATGATCACGCACGACTTTTCTTGGGACGTACAAACGGACAACCGCTTGTCAGACGAATTGTCAAACCTTATCACATCCACTGCAGGATCAACAACAGAGTTCCTTAGGCTCCTTAAAAATATTGATCCAGCTTCGATCTTCCGCTCCATTTCTAGCAGCAACACTAATCGAATCCCTGGCCTAGACTTCAATATCTCGTCCTCAAAGACCGTCATCAAGATATTGAGCAACCTTCTCGAGCGACAAGCCGCGTCTAACAGTACAGAAGAACCGGGTGAGACAACGGCGACATATGACAAGGTTGTTTCGCTACTCGCACTGTCAGCTTCCGTACCAACACCGAACCTTGATCACTTCGAGGGTCTTGGCTTCCATCAGTCGCATCGGCACATCTACGACCCAAATGAACGCTCCCTTGTGTCAATATCCTGTTCACATTGTCACAAGCAGTCCATATTTCGTGTGGAAATCTGGAAAAAGCCAATGGCTGAGGCACGACTCTATCTGATTCCAGGATTGACATATCAGTATACCGCCGCAAGCGGCACGGGTATCATCATGGAAGAAGACCGAATCATTGGGCGAGCACGCTTTTGTGCTTCAGCATGCAACTGCAACCATGCAGTCCCAGTGAAAATAAGTTGAGCACTACAAAACTCGCTTGTCTCCCTGTAAATTCTCTCATCGGAAACAAATTCTGATCGAAGATTACCACAGCAACGATGGAACATCCTCCGTATAGCTCGTCCCTAGGCTTACATCTACACAATGGGGCATCATGTCTCACCCAGATTCGTCAACCATGGAACTACGTCTTTTAGCAAAGTGGTGAGAGTGTATACGGAATGACATACATAAAGAGCCCTTTATACCCTCGTCCCATGAGTCCAATACTGCCATGTCTTTCTCAGATATCATAATGCTTTCTGCTTCCAAGTTGGCTACTAGATGGCCAGGATTAGCTGCTTTTACAATGGGCGCATAGCCTTTTTGTGAGCTGTAGCTTAGCAGGAGTTGGGCAGTCGACATCTTGTATTTATTCGCCATTTTTCGAAGCTCTGAATCGTCGGAATGGATGTTTCTAGCGATCGCGGAGTAGGCTTGTAAATAAATCTTTTCTTTCTTGCAAAAGTCTACAAGCTCGCGCTGCTGAAACCATGGGTGAAGCTGTGGGTTCAGTCAGTCGACGAGAATCATCTGTAATGTAGATGTGGCACCTCTAGTTGATTAACGCATGGTAGTATTCTAGCATATTGTCGCATTTCTTGGATTTGTGAAGCGTCAAAATTGCTGACCCCAATGTTCTTCACGCTTCCTTCTAGTACCAGTTCCTCCAGCGCTTCCCATGTGGTTCGACGGCTAGCCGCAGCTGAAGGATCAGCCGCATCGTCACCAGGATGATGGATCAAAATTGCATCAATGTACTCCAGCCGGAGCCTGCTCAACGACTCTCGCGCCGAATTGGTTGCTTCCTTGAAGCTGCTCGGGTTTTTCTTAAAGCCAGCAGCAATCTTTGTCGTGACAAAGACTTGTCCACGGGGTATGCTGGAGCTTCGAATGCTTTTCCCAACTTCTTCCTCATTTCCATATACTTGCGCCGTATCAATCATGCGATACCCTGCCGCAAGGCCTTGATCAATGTATTCAATGCACTCAGATCCATGGATCTTGGCAGTTCCAAGTGCTATGCGCGGAGCTCGAGTGGCGAAGTTGAGAAACATAGATTCAATAGTGACTGTCCTCAAGCTACTTTTGGGCTTGTGGCAGTGTAAAAATAATCTGGTGATTCCGCGGAGGATTCGGTGTGTGGGTTAAGCCCAATTGATCAACCGAGACGTAGCTACCCCGCAGTATCTCACAGCGAAGACTGCTCCAAAAATGCTGATCGCGAACCATACAGTCACTTCACGAATATCTTCACTTTAGCCTTCAGAACCGTATGCTTCATACTGCGCATAGAAAAATTCCATCTAAGCACAAACCCTCATGGTATTCATGAGGAATCATAACAAAGTCTTCGTATAACACCTCAGTAGTTAGTCTAACGAGAGAGGCACAGAACAGGTTTGACTAGATGAAGAAATGCTTTTTTTGAATGTGGGCAACTTGCCGCGAGGGCAAACTATAACACCATCTATAACCGAAACAATGATTGTATTAACTATCCTAATAATCTCGTCTGTCGCCCCAAAAAGAGTATCTTTGCCCGATCGCTTTCATACGTCACTTGCTTTTCAGCCATGTTAATATCCAAGTCCCATGGTCCTGTGCGCAAAGAATCTTTTGCAGTTCCAGGCTCGATAATGTGCTCGTACCACATATGTATACCATATGCCTTTCTCAATGTTTGCATCATGAGGACTTCAATACAACACCATGACCGTTCGTAGTATTTCTCATCTACAAGGCTTATCATGGCATTACATTGGGCAAGGTTCATAGGGAGAGCGGCAACACCTGGTCTCTCATGATCCTGGTCCACGCAAGCAAAGTCCTGACAATTTTTTCAGTATCATTTGTTGCAAGTCGGTGAGAAGGGTATACTTACGATCCAGACGCACAATTGCTCTCGATTTACATCGCGATGAAGATCAAGGAAGAGCTCGATTGCCCTGAGCATGCGATTGTATTGTGTATTTGCGTCATCGTCTGGCGAGAGTCCGGAAGCCTGGACATTAGGGTCTTTCGCAATCCATCGATACGAGAAGAACAGAATGAAGGGTTTCTGGTGGCTTCCTTTTGCCATGGCAGACTCTTGTGTATATCCATCATTTGACCTCGGCAGTCGACCGCTCCGCAGAAAGTCTGCATAGCGTACATATTTTAACCCATCAAAGGTATTCTGTTGGTTAGTGTCTTCTGCTAGAGATGCCGCGTATGTGTCTCGAAGATTTTGTAGTGTTGAGCCTGTCTTTGCCCCTAGAAGGACTGGCCGCAGTCTGTCCTGGACGATATCTCTATATCCTTTTCTTAGGGTTGCTTCGTACTTGAATTGAGTGATTTGTCCGTCAACGTCGCCTCCTTCTCTTTGGATTTGATCTCTCAAACCGTGTTCAATAATCTTTGCGGTTGCATCGTCGCCATTGTACACAGCGCATTCCAAAGCTGAGTAATCCTGCTGATCCCGAAGTCTCAAATCCGCCCCGGCATTGATCATCTCAACTATGTACTGTCGGTGCTCACTAGAAATCTCATTACACAATGCAATGATAGGAGAGCATCGATCAGGTGCGTTGAATAAAGCCAAAGCTTCGTCTCTTCGTCCTGCGGAGAGCAATGCGCGTCCAAGAAACGCTTTGGAAAAGCCAATCTTCGTCGCGTCGTTTTGATTGCGCGTGAGATCATAATTCTTCTGTGCTACCTGGACAGCCTTCTCATAATCTCCTTTGGCAATATAGCACAAGGAAAGCCGCGAATAGCCAATCGCCTCCAGGACAGGATCTCCAAACCGCTGCGCCCGTTCGATACGTTCGTTGAGTTGACTGATGGCTGTGCTCAACAGTTCTTCATCCTTACTCAAGAGGTAAAGCTGATAATTTACCATGCCTACATTTCCTATCGCTCGACAAGCGAACTTTTCTAGGTTGAGTTGCTTAGCGCCATGGTATTGTTCCTCAGCGGCCCGCTTGGAGTCTTCCAGGCGATCCATGTGGCGATAGATCATAGCCAATTCCCCGGCACAATCCACACGGAACCAAGATTGCGGTGTATCTAGCATGGTTTCTTCCAAGCATTCACAAGCCTCGCGATAGCGCCCTAGCATTCGATACATTTTCCCGAGCGTGCCTAGACTGACGTGTTTGAATCGCGGGCGCTCTAACCAAATGTTGTTTTGGCAAATATGCAAAGCAGTGCGATACAGTCGAAGTGCCTCTTCCCACTCTCCTGAATCTGAATATCCTAAGCCGGTCTTCTGTAGATCTTCCCAGCACCGCAAATCTTCGATGAGATTCGAGATTTCAACCGCATCGAGATTGGTAGTCTCTCGATGACTAGTAAATACTCTTTGTGACATCGGTCCGAGCACCGGTGCATCATGGTTGTATCCTCGACTTGAATCGAGGAAGAGTATTTTTGCATAGATCGCATCAGGCTCGACTTCTATTTGGTGGAATATTCCTTCGGCAATATGATAAGTCATATTACGCGTGTATTGCTTAGCATCTCTTGGTGTAACACGAACCAACTTTCCAGTATTGGTTATGGTAGACGATTTGCTGTGGACTTTGTAGGCTTTGTCGTTCTCTTCCTCATCATTCGCTTGCCAGCCGACGGAATACTCAGCATGTGTCCCGTTATCCTCATGAGCTGAAGTCACATCGAAGGTACGATCTTTGCCTTCACCGGCTAGTATCCAGCTTTGCCCAAATGACTGATGCATGTGAATGCTCAAGTCTAAATCTCCTCTTACAGCGTCCGGTAGCCAGATGTGTAGACGTATCAGTTCACGGATGCGACCATCTTCAATGAGGCTCCATAACGGTATCGCGTGCGATCCATCCGCGCTTCGCATTATCTTCCAGGTCAATGCTGCACATTGAAGCGCTTCTCTAATCAAGGTCCAAACTTGGATAAAATCTGAGAAAGAGACAGGTATATTTTGTCGTCCAGATTCTCGCAAGAAAGCTAGAGCAGTTGCTATGTTGATTATTTGCAACTTGCCTTGGCTGCTAGACGCCAGTGGCCGCGCTTCCTTTAACCATTCCTTCCACGGTAAGCTCTCGAAATGCTTTTCTTGTTCTGCGGTGACGTCCTCGATTATAGTGTGTAATTGGCCGTCAGATAATTCAAGTGCAGATCCTACCGCTTGCAAGCCTTCCGTAATGGCAGATAACGAAATGTATTGCTCCACCTCCATCTGTGCATCGGGTCTCGGTGTGGGCATAGCGGCGCCTGGGGTATACCTGTCCTCGCTCGTGGTGACAGATTTCCTTCGTCGGTGTCGGAAAGATCAATTACATCGGGCGAATAGTTGTGAGTTACGTTCAAACAATGAGCAGCACTTAAACGTATAGACAACAGTTGATGCGGGGCAGACGAGCGATGGGAGAAGAGGAATAGTGTCTGCTGGGTTGACATCAACTAGCGTACCCGGAAGCGAACCAGTTACCTAAAAGATGGGACCGTCATGAAGAATGCGATTATATGTTTTTCCAGTGGCATGAAGTAGATGACTCTATGATCGTAGCATTCTAGATACAAGGCAACGTCTGGAAAAGCATGCTGCGCTTAGAATTAAATTTTTATATCTCAGTCACTTCTCGGGAATTGTACTAGTACCCTCCTTATTAGCAGCATAGAGATTTCTCTTTCTTTTCCTACTGCGTCTCAAGATGACAATTATAGCAATGGCCGCTATCGCTACACTGGCTTCGTATAGGTCAGCCTTGTGGAACTAGGCGAATCTGATTTACTGACCAAAGACGCCCATTACAATGAGCGGGATCTTGACACCAGATGGCAATGCAGCTTTCGACGAGGTCGATGATCCGGCATTTAGAGTCGACGGATCAGTACTTTGTGCTGCTGCTGTCACAGTCACAACGGTGGAAACGAAGACTACCTCAGTCGCCCCGGGCGTTTCCGGCTTTTCTTCTGGATCGAGAGCGGAACTAATGACAGTAACAAACGTCGTCTTAGTTGGCGAATGGCTAGCTATTGAGGTCAAAGTTGTTGATAAATTTGGCGAAGTAACAGTCTGCTGCGAGAAGGTCGTTCTCTTCGGGCTGGTGTTGGTGCTGGTGCGTGCTGGTACTTGTGCCGACGTCGTACGTTCATGGCCAAGGCCAGAACCAGGTGATTGTGATGTCGTGCTCGGACGTGGAGTATTCTGAGAAGCAATCGTGGGTGAACGTGCTGTTGATGAAAAGGAAGGTGACAGCGGCCTGGGAGACAACTCCGAGGTACGTTCTTGCTCTTGCCTCACTGGGAGCTTGGGTATTTGAATAGGAGATGGTCGCCTTTTGTAACTAGAATCTTTCATCGTAGCACCTGTAGATTATGAACAGCGAAGGTAAAAATTCGCATGCGAGATCTAGAAGATTCGTGTCCGTCGAATCGCTAGGTAGAAGTGAGGGTAGCATACATGAAGAATGAGGGGAATTTGCGCCGAGGATTTGTACCGATGTGCGTATCGAGCGGCTCATCCAGTCACTGCTGCGCACTTGATCTATTTTAACGATCAACCGTTTTCATACATTGCTCCTTACTTATCTTGTGTTTCGGCGTCCCGGATGCACTCATCCAATCCCAGCATGGCCTTTGCGGCTCCTTACACAGCCGAAACAACCAAAACAACGCGCGTCTCGCAGATCAACCCAGGATGGTGCCAACCATTCCAGTGGATTTTTCTGTTGAGCTGTCACAATCAGGGACCAGGGCGCTCTATATTAAGATTTGACTTATGAACTCACTCGACTGCACATCTACTACTAAGACAAAAGCTCTTTTGTTCAGCATCACCAACATCATGGTTCAGGATCGCCTTCCATTTTCAGTTACACCAAGAAGGATATCAAGACGCTTCACGACTTTAGAAGGTTTTCGCGAAATTGGCGAGCTGTACGTTTCCGGATCTAACGTGCGGGTCTTTTCAATCCAATATCAGTTCGATTCCGAGCATTATGAAGATGACAGAACGACGTGGACATTACCAAGTGCATCAGATAGCGGAAGCATTCGCTCGTCGGGTGACTGTGAAGCCGCAGGCTCAGAACCGAAAGTCGGTGATGCTGCGGTAACGAGCCGGGTCTCCATTCCTCGTCTAGAGCCGCCCTATCATGTCTTTTCCTATAGGGAGAAGTGGTCGGTAGTGATCATGATCGGTGTCGCGGGATTGTTCTCTGGACTTTCCTCCAATATATACTTTCCATCTTTGGATGCAATTGCAAGAGTAAGAGTCTTCGATTGCTCAACAAGTGAACCTCTACGAATGCTAATTGGCCTCCCAGGACCTGAACGTGAGCCTGAATGCGGTATCGCTCACCATTACCTCATACTTGATCATTCAAGGGCTCTCACCTTTGTTCTGGGGTTCGTTATCCGACACAGTCGGTAGGAGACAGATCTACATCTACTCTTTCCTGGTGTACATTGCTGCGAACATTGGCCTAAGCTTCTCCCCAAACTTTACGGTACTATTAATATTTAGAGGCTTGCAAGCTGCTGGGAGTGCTTCTACGGTTAGCATCGGTGTGTAGCATACTGAGTGTGTCAATAACCACACCTTGCTAAACAAATTAGGGAATGGGGTTATTCAAGACATCATCCCACCAGCGGAGAGGGGTGGATTCATTAGCTTCTACCAAGCCAGTAAGATAGTACAACCTGATAGACAGCTTTTTAAGACATCTGACACAAGCTCTAGTCCGAAACTTCAGCATTGCCGTTGGTCCAGTGCTCGGCGGTCTTCTTGCCAATTTCTTAGGGTTTAGGTGCGAGAATGTTTTATTCTTCAGCCAATGCGTTCAATCTGGCTTACTCCGTAACAGATCCATCTTTATCTTCCTTCTCATACTTTCTTCTCTGACCCTTATCGCAATCATCATCTTCCTCCCGGAGACTCTTCGCAGCATCGCTGGAAACGGTACTATCCGTCTCACAGGCATCCATCAGCCTCTGTTCCGCAAACTAATAAAGGAGCCCCAGTATACCGAAGAAGCAGAAACCACCCGCGATGCGCCTAAAATCACAGCTAAAATATTCGTAGAGCCATTACTTCTTCTAAAGGAGAAGGACATATTGTTAAGCTTGGTGTTTGGGGGTACGATCTACGCAGTCTGGAGCATGGTGACATCCAGTACAACCGGGCTCTTTAAGGAGAATTTTCGTCTGAACGAAGTTCTACTTGGTCTCACGTTCATTCCCAATGGTGAGTCTCCATTATTTAGTCATTATCGACACTCCTTTGACTTGCTTGGACAGGCCTCGGCACGATTGTTGGCTCCACCATAATCGGCAATCTGATGAACCGATCCTACCTACAAGCACAAGAGACCTACAAGGAACGGCACTCTCTCCCACCAGAGTACACACTGCCTAAGAAGTCTCTGCCCATAGACTTTCCAATCGAGCACGCGCGATTGAAACACATAAATTGGATAACTGCGGTGTTCGTACTCAGCACTACCCTCTACGGTTTCTCTTTGACCTTTCCTGTCCTCACATCAAAGCCAGGATGGATTGCGGTTCCTCTCATCTTGCAATTTCTAATTGCTGCTACTTCGAACGCTGTATTTGCAATAAATCAGACCATGGTTTCGGATCTGTGTCCCGGGAAGGGCGCCTCGAGTACTGCAATCAACAACCTCGTCAGGTGCAGTATGGGAGCTTTTGGGGTCGCGCTCATCGAACAGATGATCGCGGCAATGGGAACAGGCGGAGCTTTCCTGGGGTTGTCGCTCATTACGCTGTCAGTTGCACCGATGGCGACGATACAGTGGTACTGGGGAGGAAAGTGGAGGAAAGAAAGGTCAGCAAAGGTGTAAAAGAGAGACTCTTGGCCTCGAAGAGATTGCTGAGCGGGCCATTCAGAGGGCACTAATCCTGTGTCATGGATCGCGCAAGGGATAATAGCACGTGGCAAAGGCCGCATCGTTGATTCGCTATCAGTTGTTGCACCAATAGACGAAATGGCTTGTTACATTGGCTGATGCATATAGCACTAGTCGGTCCTTTTTTGAGTTTAACCTACCCGGATGTAGGAATATCATAGCTTCATTGGACGCACGCCTAGATAGAATAACGATCTAATGAATGTTGCACACTGGAATAAGATCGTAGAAGTATATGTCGCCAACAGTTACATGCACATGTACATCAAAGATTGGTTTACAAGGCCGCATCTTTCCTTCAGGGGAAAGGAAAACAATTCTGAAGCCCACAAATCTGGATAGTAGTGCTTCAGGTCGGCCGATCACGACGCAGGTCCAGCGCCTTAGCCTGTTACACTCTTGACGCTCGATTCGCAGACAAAGAAGCAGAGTAATATTCCCAAGACGAACCGCAGATCCTGGCATTTTCCCCAGATTCAGAATGGTCGAGAGGCGCTTAGACGCGTCAGCAGGTGGCGGATCGATAGACTAGGCGATACGGCGTGAATACGGCAGATCCCAAGACTACCATGGGTAGCTTGTCATAGCCAAAAAGCTACCGTTGATAGCTTAACTTTCCTGCTACACATTGGCTTCGACACTATCGTTACGAAAGTAAAGATCATGGCCTTCCTCGATCGAGTTGCCTTATCCTATGTACTGGATTGGATCGTAATTGTCGTTTTCGTGGCCATCGCTGGTGCATTCAGCATCATAGAGCCCGTCAAACGAGACTTCTCTCTTACGGACCCGTCCATCTCGTTTCCCTACCGTAAAGATACCATCTCGATACCCGTTCTTTTCGTCGTCGCCGTCGCCGCGCCAGCATTTATCATCGCAGGAATTTGCGCCGCCATTGTTCGCATACCACCGCGACCTGGCCCTGTTCCCTCGCACAGTGCGATATGGAAACGAAAGCTGTGGGAGTTGCATGCCGCGTGGCTAGGCCTTGCTCTTTCGCTTACCCTATCCCTTATACTCACTCAGACCATGAAGAATATGTTTGGAAAACATCGCCCCGACTTTCTTTCACGATGCAATCCCGACATTGGAGCCATAAACGACTTTCTTGTGGGCGGCTTTACAAGTGAATCTCTTGAAGGCACGTCGCAGCTTGTGAGATGGGAAATCTGCATGAGTAAGAATGGGAGCGGAGTGGGAAAATCAGAGTTCATGGACGGGTTCAGGAGTTTTCCAAGCGGGCATTGTACTGGTATGTTTCAATGCTACGTAGTGCATCAAGATCAATATCTGACTTTACCGTGCCAGTCGCCTTCGCAGGGTTGACCTATCTTAGCCTCTTCCTAGCTGCGAAGTTCTCCATGACCATTCCGTTCCTTCCCTCTGCGTCCCGAGATCGACAGCGAGCCCTAAACCATAGGAAAGAGGCAGCAGCTCCGCCTCTATATCTTTTAGTAACCGTGTTGATCCCTATAGGTACTGCGATTTACATCGCATCGACTCGCTTCACAGACTACAAGCACGCCGGTTTCGATGTTCTGTTCGGCTCTTTGGAGGGCTTGATCGCTGCATGGTTCGCGTTCCGAATGTACCATCTTCCAGTTCGTCGTGGTGCTGGGTGGGCGTGGGGACCCCGACATCGAGGCGCAGCGTTGGGAATCGGAATGAGTGTCGGAAACTACGGCTTATTCGCGCACTCTAAGGAAGGGATTAGCAGAGGATTGGATACTGAGCGCGCTATCGGTGAGCAGCACGCAGTCGGAGTCGAGTTGCACGACCTGGAGCCTGTGGTAACTGCTGGTGGAAGCTACGAGAGCCAACGAGTACTGGTGTAACTCGTTGGAAATTAGAGAAGAAGTTTTGGAATGTCCAGAATTACTATGAATCAAACCAAATCAATGATGGCAACGAAATTCGTCGTTAGATCACAGGCCAGGCATGATCTGACAAGATTGCCAGTGTTCTTTATAGCAGAGCTAACAAGCAGTCTGTCACGCAAGCGGTAACTGTTAAAATATATGATTGGAGGAAGACATTAGGTTATGCATCTAGTACTAGTAAGCGGCATTTGCAACAAACAGTGAAGCATAAACTATCCTAAACTCCCGAACGCCACCGTAAGCAGGGAGGGTGGTCGGCCCGCTCCGGCGCACGTCTTGGGGACTTACTTCACGTTTAGGTGTGAGAGAACAGGGATAGCGTCTTCTACATATTTACTATAAGCTGACGTACCGTGAAACGGGCCATTTTCGCAAATTTACAAGCAACACCACATATCTCAACAACGCTTTTGCAGTTGCCTTTATATACGCACATATCTTGAACATTGAGCTACCCTAGCTGCAATAGCCTTCTATAAAGTTTTACCTATTGATAGTTCGTCATATGTAGCCAGTGAGGCGTAGACTTCGAGTATAACCTCTGGCTAGAAGGCACAACGAGCACGAAAGTCGTTTAAACATCTCAACTCGTTCAATTACTATGTGTCCCTTTGGGACAACTTTGTACTTATCATTGTACCAAATTTGCAGTGGAAGGTGTAGTAGCTGAAAATAATAGTAGACGATAAAAAAAAGCAGCGGTTCCTCTCCTGCTTTGTGATTCAAGAAGGCGTGTAAAAGAGAATAGCATAAAGGGTTTGCGATCCAGCAAGCTTATCAGATTGATTTAATGAGATCCCTTGTATATATTGCATATCGATTATAATCTGATTTGATTTATATCTATACTCATAACACTATTGTGACTGAGAGAGATTCCAGACTTTATAATGGAAAGGATGGTTATTTAAGGCAATTTAATCAGTCATAACAACGGTGAAGGCAATATTTCTACGTGTATGCAAGCAGGCTAGTCCACAAGTGAGGAGTTTAGATTCAATCCTACATTCAATCCTACATCCAAATGTTCAGGCTACCAGGCTCGTCTTGATCTATCTTAAACAATTTTAATGGTGCTCCAAACAGAAAAAAACATGGCAGCCGTTTAATTAACCAGTGAGATCACCTTTCACCATCAGTTTGTCTTGCGCTGCTCTACGCCCACCTTGCTTTGGTAAGCGATTACTCTTCACTCAGCAACAAAACATGTTGAGTAAGTCATTGTCCGGGAACATCTGCTCTTTGCTTATCCTACGGCAGATTTGCAAGCCAAATCCGTGATTTATTCATATTGCGACCTGAATCCGGGTTATCGCTAGGCGAACGCTTCGAAGGCGACTTGCTTCTGCCACAACGTGACTTTTGATCCACACAGGTCAATTGTACGGCCAAAATCCATAAAAGGCTAATTTGCCCCGTGCCAGTGATGTATAACCTGCACTGAAGACCCAGCGGGCCTTGCTACGGCCATGGCATAAAATATCCAGCTCACAGCCGGTTACCTTGACCAGTGTTCATCAGATCGCTGTCTACCTTCCACTCAGTCTAGTGGTAATTAACAGCATCGGTACCTTTTCGCTAGGCATTATTCCCATCCACCTACCGATTAGTATCGCGGTGATGCTCCAAACTCACCTGCTAATCTAGCCTGTAATAAATTTTCTAATGACAGCAAAGAGGTGATGTGAGACGCAGCCTGACCTTTGTTTGCCAAAAGTTTGGAAAAGAAGTATGCCTCGTGACAACTTTATGGGCACCGAAGATGGGAAATGTATGGGATGATTCACAGAAGGAGTGTGGGAAAACTCAGTGAAGCCGGCTTGATGGCTAATAGTTATGAAGGTGTATAGCAAGATAGAGCGATCGATATCGATAGGGTAATGTCATTTCTTTTACTCAAAGGAATCTTGTGGCGGTGATATTCCTGTGATGTAGTACTGTCGGAAAGTCGTGCCAGTACGACTTCAATGCTGGATACTATAAGTGTTAGTTTGGGAATGAAGCAGCTCGGAGCAGCTGGTTTACGTGTCGCGGAATTAGGTCAACATAGCAGAGGTATACAACATGGGGAGTGAGCCGCCAAAGTGGTTACCACAATGGTACTGACGAGGGTAAATCATGCAAATATCAGCGCCAGTCACCTAGGATCCGCTGGCCGAAACGGTATTGGATTGATCAAACATCTACTGTGGCCTCCTCCTCGAGCCCTCATATCATGCTAACCCCGTCTCTAAAGACCGCAGATAAGCTCTCGCCTTAGTTTGCGCGTGGAGGTGCCAAGACAAACTGCCAGTGAAAGACTAATTCACCTGTAGGTCGCGGGACGCGCACTAGCAGATCCTCAACCCACGCTCAGAGATATCGCGTTCGCCGTCGCTGTCGCTGCAGTCTCCACCACCACCCACTCAACCACAATCAACACCTGGTAAGTTAGCCCACCTTATTGCCCACACATCCCCGATCCACATACTGTAATGCCGTGAGACCGCAAAGATGGCAAACAACGATCATGCACGCGAGCAACAGTACAACACTTCGGTCAGTCGAGAAGATAAATACGCAGGCATGCCACTCTGGCAAATCATGTCCCAAGTCAAGCCTGCGCCGCCCAATACGCTTGAGCAACAACTAGAGCATGTATCGGTCAACAATGTACAAGGGTAAGTCGTCGAAGAAATACGATCCACACAATCCGGATAAGTGTGTTTGCTGATCCTACAGGTCCGCCAGCGACGGTGAGCGCCATGACGGCCGTCCGCCTTCTAGACCCGAACAGGCCGCCGCTTCCAATGGCGAAAAAGTCGAAGCCGAGGAACGTACACAGCGTACTTTCTATCAATATGTCCTCGATAACCGTACAGCCTTCGGCGGGCGCCCGCACGTTCAGGGTAGCCAGCCTATGGCGGAAGGCAGTGTGAGCATCGACAATGAGCACCAACGTCAAGAGTCTGGTGAGACGCTTGCCACGCACAAGAAAGACTCCGGTAAGAACCCGGGCCAGGAGAATGGTATCCCTGTTCCTAAGATGAGCGGATACGACGAAGGGGACTTGGGACGTCGGTGTAGGTAGCGCTACACAGCTTTCAGATCGCGACACTGATTTGCATCTCAGCTCAACGCGGGACAGGGCGTTCACGTTCAGCGTCTCCTAAGCCCATCGAGAATAAGACAAGTAAGCTATGCCACTCCGCATGTTTGGAACTTGCTGACATCCTCCAGCAGTTCGTTCGCGGAGTCCATTACGACAAGCACGTCGTCAAGTCTCGCGTGGGTCCCGCAGCTCAAGAGTGTTGGTCCAATCTAACAAACGGTGCTAGATTTCGAAGAGCAAGTGGCCAGGCTTGATAAGGAGACTGCCGACTACGAAGCAGAGTACGAACGACTGATATTGGAAGAGAAGATGCAGAAGCGGGACCGCGCCAAAGCTAGGCTAGAGGAGCTAAAGAGAAGTATGGCAAGCTGGATTCCAGGCATTCAGGATGCGCAGAAGCACGAGTCACCTACACCCAGCGACATACAGTTAGCGAGTCAACAGCGTAGCGCGCGAGAAGATGGACAGGAAACAATGATATCGATAAAGTCGAAGGGACCAGACAAGCCAGAAATCTTGGAAATGCCTGCTGCGCTCGAGAGAAGGCTTAACACACCGACAGGAAAATTAAAAGCTGTCATAACAGCGATGCCTACCCCCAAGAGGAACATTGCCCAAGGCGGACCTGTGCTTTCAAACATACCTCCATCGCCAGGATACATTGCTAAGTCTGGAGCCCTCATTTCCAAGGGGCATCTAACAGACTCCAATGAAGCCCCAAGAGGCGTCAAACAAGCCACTAGAGAAAGGGGATCTGGAAGCATGGACTACTTTCAGCAACGAGTCCTGTCGACGCTGGCGAAGGGCTACGCTCCACGAACCGGAGAAGGACCAGCCCCCCGTCGTACGCTGAGCCATCTAGCCGCGACAGAGAAGGGTGGTAACCGACTCTTTCCAGAGACCTATGGTGGGTGCAGAGAACAGGATCTAAACCTCTGTAGATGGGTATTCGACAAGAACACAAAGTGTCCGCAAGGTAAAGACTGTGAGTGTCGGCACGAACCACTGAACGAGGAAGAGCTCGAATGGATCCGAACGAACCCGAAACGTGCCAGGGGAAAGAAGTCGGATGACCCTCGGAAGTTTTTGGCAAAGCTATTGCAGAACTACTCAAGCCATGGGATGCCGGAAATTTCGAAATTTGATAGGTTGTAGTGGATGACGTTTCAAGTTTGGTATTGGTCTGGAGAAAAACTGTGCAAGAGCCGGCAAAGTGTATGTTCATGTTAACCGTGTTTGCTATCATGTTTTTCATGTTATAGGGATGAGAGACTCTATGTGGACAGCCTCAAGACTCTCATACCAACGTCGAGCAATCCGATGCAAAGATTCATCGTAGTTCGAGTATACTACATCAATGTAGGGGTGGTGTCTAGCTCCTACTTACTTCGATGTATCATTCACGGCTCCTCCTCCTTCTCGATTTCTCATCGTTATGCTCTACTTTCTGTACATTTCATTGCTTCTTCCGCGAGAGGCTGGTGAGTCGATACTATGCAGACGGTGAACGGGTGCGTTTACGAGAAGAAAAAAATCGAAGAGGGAACCTACGGCGATGCGGAAGAAAGTATTGCTTTGGTTTAGTTGGTTTGTGTAGATACGTGGATGAATGTGATTAATGCTGCAGACGGGATGCCCTAGAATATGGAAAGGATTTTGTGACTTTCGTTCGTGAGCCACACGTCAAGCCGCAGCACACATCATTCGCTAGCGACTGAACATCTGTCTTATGAAAATTGGGTATGTACTAGAATCTTTGTGGGAGGTGCTATGTTTTCGAGTAGAACTTCATGTTGAGTAACGTTGTGTTAGTCACTGAGAGCAGTTGGAAGGCAGGCCGAGGACAGCGCGTCGAGAGCATAGAAGATGCTATGATCATTACAACAAATATTGATGGCAGTAGGATGATCGTGGGCAGTGAATGCGCCTTTCAGGTACGTTTCATCTGGACTCTCTCGCTAGGAACCCGCGATAGGACGAGACCCGACTAGTAATTCATCGTTTATCGGCTTCGTATCTTGCAATTCGGGGTCCATACTGGGGTCAAGGTCTAGAGGTCGAGCAAACGTATGCCCAGGAATGAATCTCATCTCCCACAATCCTGGAACTGCAAGATTGGACGCGTCGTCAATTCTGCAGCATCCTGGTCGCGGTGGCGGAACGATTATATCGGTTCCGCATATAGTTTAGCGGTGGCTAGAGTTCCCCATGGGACTCGACGCGAGAGAACGAGGTGACACGAGGTGACATGAGGTAAACCATTTCTACGTAATAGCCCCGTTGAATACGAGGATCAGGGAAATAAATTCCGCGAGCGAGCACAGTAATGTTGTGTAAAGGGGAATGCTGACAGACGGACTTGGTGTCTCGAAGTGCAAGATCGGCATCGCAATCGTAATCAGTACGATCGACCGAGAGGTGTTTCACACAAGCAGGCATTGTCCGACTGCAGCGACGAGGCGGGCGGCTGCATAGCCAAAGACCACATTGCTCAGATCCTGCTCAGAAAGAGAGCAGCTAGAAGCGTCTAAAGGCTACGGCTGAGGAAGAGAAGGCTGTGTGATACGAGAGCCGAGTTGGTGATGGTCACCTGGCGTCGCATCCGCTTTCTCACGCCTTCACAATGTGACAAAATCGAGACCAGAGACCTGCGTTCGTCCCGATGAATCCGCAGAGGTCTGTCATTTCGCGGAGTGTTGCAGGAAAGCAGGCTGGTGTTATCTTTAATAAAAACTGGGGCGGCCGTTGGCGCATCCTTCATGAGATATTGAGCATTGGCCGCCGGGGCGGGATCCACGTATCAGCAGGCTGCATGTGGATGTATTGGGGCTGAGCGCGACGCTGGGGATAGGAGTACAGAGACGGCGGAGGATGCAGCCGTGTGCAGCGAGAAGAGGCACCGAGACAGCAGTGAACAATGGTGATTCACATGGCTGCGGCGCACGACGCAGGAGATCAGACAGACAAGCAGACGGACAGACGAAGACAGTCCAGACAGACAGGCTGGTCGATGGCGCAGGCAAATCCTGCTTTCGCCAAGTCGTGTTGAGGCTCTTGTGCGTCACTCGAAGGCTGCAAATAGCTTGGTGGTTGCCCGTGCCAACCGCTACCCGAACTGGGAAGGCACGTCAGCCGCTGTGTTACACTCTAGCAACCAGAGGCGGCGCTCCAACCTGGCTCCTCTCTGCTGTCTCCCGAACTTGACGCCTGTCTCCTAGAAACGCTGCCATTCTCCCGTCGCTCGCTCTGTGCCGGCCAGCTGCCCTGCGCACCGCAATCGCTCCTGCTAACACATCGCGCTCGCTACCTCGTACCTTTTGGTCGCGCGGCTGGGCGCCTTTCACAAGAAACACCGGCTCCCGCCGTCGCTCAGCCTGTCCAGACCGACCCACAGTTGCGGGAAATCTCCGCAGCACACCACAATGGCATACCAGCCGCCGCACCAGTACTACGATGAGCGGGACGTCTCGCCCGTACAGCCAGAAAGCTCCATGATACCTCCGCCGCCGCCTCCGCACCGCAGTCCTGTCGGCATGCCCCCGGACGCCAACTTCAGCCAGATGCAGGGCCAGCGCCAGTACCAGGACCCGAACAACTACTCCGACTACTCGATACCAGACACGACGCCCGGTGCAGACAATCTGGGAGACCGTGCAGCGGGTGGGGGGATTAACGGGCTCGCATCAGGCGTCGCCAATTCACACGAGAGGGAAAGCGGCGTGCATGCCATGAGAGACATGAACAACCATAACTATGGAACGCCAATGGGCGTGCCGCCGTACCAGACACCAGGACCCTTCTCGGATTCCTACGCGTACGACTCGCCCACGCCTCCGCGACCGATACATTCACCATACAATGGCTCGAATCCACACCTAGCCTCCGGGGCGCTCGGGTCCGCCGGCATGTATTCGAGCGCCAGCTCTATGCACAGCTCACAGCACAGCGCACCGCTCACGTCCCCCAATGTTGTTCCCTACTCGGACAGCCCCTACACTCGCTATTCCTCGTCGAACCTCAACCTAGCGCCCCAGCTGGGCGCCATCAACCCGAACGAAGTAGCAGACGACGACGACTGGGGAATGACGCCTACACAAGCGAAACGGCGGTCATTTGCGCCCTTCAGTCGCGATGGCACACCGGGACCCGCGGCAGGAGTCGCCGCTGGGGCTGCTGCTGGAGCTGCTGCTGGGGCTGCGGCCGGAGACGGAAGTGGCAACTACAACGCTGTACCATTGACCGAGCATTATGCACCTACGGCTGCAAAAGGCGAGAAATCCGCATGGTTAGAGAACCAGAATCACGGCAGGAAAAAGCTCATGTGGATCGTAATAGCTGTCATCGCAGTCGTTGTGGTTGGGGCCATTATCGGGGGCGTCCTAGGATCAGTGCTGAACAAACACGGAGGAGCAAATGGAAGCGGCGGATCCAAGGGCAGCAGCAGCAACGCCAATGCTGTCGCTGAAGACAACAAGAACGATCTAACCATCAAGTCAGACGAGATACAAAAACTGATGAATAACAAAAATCTCCACAAGGTCTTTCCCGGCATGGACTATACGCCTCTCAATTCTCAGTATCCCGATTGTCTTCACGTTCCTCCGTCGCAGAACAACATCACGCGTGACATGGCCGTCATGTCGCAGCTGACCAACGCCGTACGTCTTTACGGAACCGACTGCAACCAGACCGAAATGGTGCTACATGCCATCGACAGACTGGAACTCACGGACATGAAGGTGTGGCTCGGCGTCTGGCTAGGGAACAACGACACGACAAATGATCGCCAAGTTTCTACGATGTGGGAAATCATCGACAAGCATGTCACTCCCAAGCTGAAGAACAAGGAAGACCACCAGTTCAAGGGTGTAATCGTCGGCAACGAAGTCCTTTTCCGCAAGGATCTTTCCAAGACAGAACTGCTCAAGTACATCTCGGACATCAAGAGCAACTTCTCCAAGATTGCGGCAAAGGCTGGCGTGGACGACATTAAACTGCCCATTGCTCTATCCGATCTCGGCGATAACTGGACTGCCGACATGGCTACTAAAGTGGACGTTGTCATGTCGAATGTGCACCCTTTCTTTGCTGGTGTGGAGGTTGACAAGGCCGCCGGCTGGACCTGGGATTTCTGGTCAACGCACGACGTCGCACTCACAGCAAACAACGCTTCCATCAAGCAGGTTATCGCCGAGGTGGGATGGCCCTCTGGCGGCGGCAATGACTGCGGCGAATCCGACTGCACGTCCGATACGCAGGGATCCATTGCCGGTGTCGATGAGATGAATCAATTTATGGAGGACTGGGTCTGCCCTAGCATGAAGAACGCTACCGAGTACTTCTGGTAAGTTGAGCCTTTACTCTGATAGTCCAATGCACTAACATCTGCAGGTTCTCCGCGTTCGACGAGCCTTGGAAGATAATGTACAACGAGAAGGGCAAAGAGTGGGAAGACAAGTGGGGTCTCATGGACGTGAACCGCAACCTTAAGAAAGGCGTGACTATCCCTGACTGCGACGGCCAGACAGTCTCATGATGCGCATTTACCGATTCTTTACGAGTGAGCCGTTTATTTGCATTCAGCTTGGCGTTTTGGTGGCGTTTGATACCGGCCGGTATAGTTTGGCCACGATTCTGTTTCTTGTGCTTGTTGGTCCCCAGGATATGTATATTGGTTGGATGCGTGCGCTGCACTGGCACACGTTGGGTACCTTGGACATATGGTTGGATAATCTGGAATTATGTATATCAGGTCATCAGGAATATTGGAGGGTTTCTCGTACATGGCGAAGGAGTTTTCAGCGCTTGTTGAAACTTGGCTTATATGGAAGGGATGGAGGGACGGCGGACGATTTGCGCATATTGCGTGCATCTTGAGCATGAATTGTACATTTTTTATGGGGGATAGGTCGGGGTGACGCCGTGCGTTACTGTAGATAGATACCTTGATGAGGGGGGATTAGGAATATAAATGCTTTTTATGTGTTCATTGTTTGCTCTTCTGACTGCGTGTGGGTAATATCAGGAACGTGTCACCGCGTGAGAAAAGTCAATGATCCGGTCGTTCTTAGCATTGCTGATCAGCCCCATCATCAATTACACACCCCTTAAAGAGGAAGGTAAAAAGGGCCAACTCACTCTGAGAGCCATCATCAGAATGTTAAGAACATGAATCCTCACGCATAAACACACAGTTCCTAGCGCTATAGCTGTCTTTAAAGGAGTTTTCTATGCCTGATTCTAGCATCGCTACCTAGTACGAACTCGACATGCCGACTGCACACTAAGTGAGTCAATTGACTACAAAGCCATGGCCGAAACGACTCCGACCAGACACCATATCGTTATGAAAAAGACACCACCTCAAGTGAAAATAGTCCGAGGTCTAGGAACGAGCGAAATGCCAGACGCCAACATCACAGGACACTTACAGGACACTTATAACGAGCCAGCCACCAAGTCACCACAAGCACAAGAAGCAAAATTCAAAGCATCATTCATCATTCCTCGGCCACTGTCACTGCCACTACCACACCATCCCCCACCTACAGACAAGATACCCAATACTAGAAAAACCAAGCAAATGAGCGAAACGAATCGAACATCACCCACATCGACCACACCAATGACTTGTCCCCCCTTTCTCTCTCTCTCTCTCAATCAACCCTCATACGACGTCTGCGCCTCCCGAATACTCTCCGCCAGCTCCTCCGTCTTCGCCTTAGTACACTCGCTATTACTCGGCACAAGCCGCACGAGCGCAAGCGCCAACGTGTCCACGACGCCCTCGAGCGCCCTCAACGCAGCCGCAATCGGCTTGCCCACGAAACCAGCCGATTCGCGCTCTTCCAGCGCGCCATACGCCTCGTCGGCCCCGCGCCGCACCGGCCCGCGCTCCAGCAAGCCAGAATGCCCGATCAGGATGTTGAGCAGCGCCTGGTGCACCTCGACGAATTCGATGAAGGCGATGATGATCGTGTCCGAGGAGCAGCTCGGCGGGAAGGGAGGCAGGAAGACGAATCTGGGCGCCGCGATGGTAAGCGTGGATGTGATGCGGCCCAAGCCGACGGAAATGTCGAGGATGGCGCCCTGCGGCGCCATCACGTCTCCCTGCTGCTGCTGCTGCTGCTGGGGGGCGGGCACGCCCGACGGGAAGGGCGAGGTGAGAACCTCCCCGATGCGCTTGGCGGCCGCCTGCAGGTTCTGCGAGAGCTGCGTAACCTTGTTGATGGTCTCGATGAGCGTCTCGGCGCTCTTGATGACGGCGCCCGTGCAACCGTCTTTGGGGCAGACATCCGATGACGGCTCAGGCTGCTCCGACTCTGGGTCGCTCGTTGGGCTCGGGGGCTCGAATTCGCCGCACTCGCCTGGCAGCGGCTTGATGATGATGGTCTCTGTCTCGTTAGAGGCTGCGTCCACGTATACCGTCGACGTGGGGGCTGCCTGCGGTGGGACCCGGACGACACGGGTGCCTGCGGAGAAGGTGCCTGTGGGGACGCCGACGACGACGAAGGACGGAAAGGCGAGGCCGCCCGAGGCGCTGCACGCGGGGACTGTGGTGGTGAAGGGAGAGCCTTGCGGGGGAATTCCGAGGGTGAAGGTTCCTGAGAAGGCGGAGAGGGCGTTGCGGGGGAGGACTTTGGCGGAGGTGGAGGAGAGGAGGAGGAGGGTGGTAAGAAGAGTGGACATGTTGGATGGGATTATGAGGGAGTAGATAGAAAGCGAATGAAGAGACTTGTGGAGAGAGGGATGTGAAAGAAATCGTGGGAACTTTATATCCACCGGGGCATCGTATGAGACGTATGCTTGAGTTTGAGTAAAGTGTGGGGAGGGGATGCAGATGTGCATCAGATCAGGATATCGGGATCATGGACTAACGAGCTGTGTACCGGATCGGCTCCTGTGTGACTCGGGAGAGCACGTACGGGCCGCATTTCAGTTCGGTGTGTCGTTGGTGTTATCCAGTGTCCCTGATCAGTGGACCCCTCTCCATCATTGATCATCGTAACGCGTAAAATCAAGGTCAATCTTGGTACGGCAATCCCCTGTTCGACGGCGAAGGGATCTGTAAGACCCCCAATGTACGGCGATGATGCGACACTGTATACGGGGTTTCCAGATGCGCTACCTTCTGGTAAGGTAAGTAAACCCCGCACGTTCTACACGGATATCTCTAGTGGGGTCAACCTCTGCTACGTCTTACCAGATATCAAGCGAGTGAATCTGGGCACACAAGATGCGGAAGCCAAGAGTCTAGTGCGCTCAGTGACAGGCTGACAGGCGAAAAGGCTGGTACTTGCCGTGGCGCAGCTTTGCACGCGTAACACCAATATCGTTTGACCGGAGCATATATCAAGGCGAGGGATATACAATAGAACCAGCAGAGAACCAAGTCAACGGGTAACATGATGCAACCATCTGTTTGAAATTAATTGGTACTGCGATTGAACAGAATGTCGGGAGATGACCACCATGATACAGAACTCGAGCTATATTATCATAGTATCACTGCCCAGGTGAGCGGGGTCTATAGTTCCAAGGCAATGCGCGCTGTAGTTGCCCTTTAATGAGCGCACGAGATACGATGACCATCCTATATGTCTTTAGTGAAGACTTCAAACAAGTTCGCTGCACTCACAGGCTTCTGTCCTTCGTAGACTAGCTCAATTTCCGAACTTGAAATTCCCTGCGCATCCGACGTAAACGATCAATTTCCATCTTCGATCATGAATGGCAGAACTAGCAACCCCAGATGTCCGTTCAGTGTACCATTACCTCAGGATACACCAATATTACCGTACTCCCGTTGAGCCTAGAATGACCGGTCAATCCGTCATTGTCTTGCTATCTTTTGGTTTCTCTTAGTCAAATAATGGACCCGATCTTCTCAACGTCTGACGACCGATCATGCCGTGTCGTACTCATACCGTAGATCGAGGCAATATGCTGGTACACCATTAGTAATGGCGTTGAGCATTCTCACCACGCTTTAGAATTAGCAGAGTTAGCAGCACTTGATCGAAGTGGTGCGGGATAGGACACAGAGATGCAAGTACAATCAAGAAGTGACCGAAGAAACAAGTATAAGTATAGTAATCAAGGAGAAGGGTCCCGAAAAAGTGAAGATCGACCCGATCTCGTGCTTTTGTAGCTGTGCACCCAACTACAACCGGCCCTCGGGGCATACCTTTGCCCAGCCTAGAGTCATCTAAACCGTGAAATGAAAATCGTGAAGGCACAAAGAAACCCTATACAAGCCAAGCCATCTCACTGGACACAAGCGACCATAAGTTTCTCCTATGACACTGTCAGTACGTTTCGCGCTCGAGTTGGCTAGTGGTCCACTCACATAGTCACCCCTCGTCTCACCCTCGATCCTCCTGACGAGAGTCTTGCCGTACTTGCGCTTGTACGCATCGTTCACGGCGCGCATGAAATTCTGATCCCAATGGCACCTGACCACACGCTGCACCAGAAGTTCGTCCTTCGTGCCCATACCCGCCATCGAATCCTCCAGTCGCACCGCCTCCGCTTCAGCGCGGTTGATTGCTCGCTGAAGGAGCAATACAAGGGCGTCCTCCATGTGGCCCGAGAATTTGGACTTGATAGCCTTTTCTAGGGGTTCGTGGAATCGCTGTTGGTAAGTTTGGCTAATGGCCCGGATTTGAGCATCGTTTCGGGTAAACAAGAGGTCGCACACAGAGCTGGCGTTCTTGCTGATCATATTTCCCATTCCGCGCTGGAGTTCAGTAACATCTCGTTCCACATCATGAGGGTTGACTGGAGCGGAGTCTTCCGCGCGACGTGCAGCGATGATCATCATGTCTAATTCACTGTTAGAGGGTTTTTCACCGTGATAGGGTCCAGATATCCACTTACACATCTGCTCTGTTCCAGCCGAAAGATCGCCCCTCAAATCAGTCTCGAGGCTCTTGCCAAAGATACGCTGGTACTCAGTCTTGATCGCGTTCACATCGGCGTTGGAGCGTCCTATAAGGACATCATCCAGAGCCGCCTCCTTAGTTCCGAGACCCTTCATTGCCTCGTACAACGTGTAACAGTCTCCGATGAGCGGACCACGGGAAATCTGGACCAACCCCTTCTCAAAGTAGCCAGAAGTCTCCTTCTCGAGATCCTTGATCAAGTCCCGCATCAGGCGCTGACCGTAGGTCGTGCGGATAGTGTTGATCTGGATGGGGTCTTTCTTGGCTAATACAGATATCAGGACCTTCTCGTTGGTGCCAAACCCTTTCATGGCTTTCCGGATTCCCTCAATGTCCTGTGAAACGTCGATATTCGCAGTCTGCTGCGGACCATAACCTAGCGATGGCTGAGTCGGCGGACCGAAGCTCTGCGGAGGAGCTCCATATTGCTGGCCTGGGGGAGGAGCGCCGTATTGCTGAGGTGGAGGTGCTCCGTATCCAGGCTGCTGAGGCGGAGGTTGGCCATAACCGCCCTGCTGTGGCGGATATTGACCTGGCGGAGGCTGATGACCGTATTGACCTGGTGGAGCGGGAGAACCGTACTGATTCGGCGGTGGTGCTCCGTAACCCGGTTGGCCGCCGTAGGGTTGTTGACCTGGAGGGGGTGCACCGTACGATTGAGGGGGCGGGGCGCCATAACCTTGCTGCGGAGGAGGTTGCTGATATCCAGGTTGGCCCCCGTAGCCTTGCTGAGGGGGATAGTTCCCTGGAGGCGGCGCGCCCCATCCGCCCTGCTGTGGTGGCGGCGCGTTATACTGTCCAGGCGGGGGTTGGCCCCATCCTCCTTGATTGGGCGGCTGGCCGTAACCTTGTTGACCGTATTGATTCTGCATCAGCGATTACGAGCGAAATTGTGATTTCGATTTGGTAGGGAGCGATAGCTGTTCGTGATATGCCTTCGTTCGGGGAAAGATGTAAAAATGCGACGTGGGGGCCTATGGGTAATAGCTCTTATAGCGAAGAGTCAGCTCAAGGCCATGACGCCTTGCAGCCTGGCAGCTCACAGCCACAAGGGCTTAGCTTCTAGGGCCTTGGCAATACCCCACCATCGTTCTCTGCTGATTGCCTTCGATGACCAGGTCCCTGCATGAGCCACCAATGCTGTCCAGCGATGAAGCCACAGAGGATCCGAGAGTCATGCATGGCAGCTCCAGTCGACTTTGGATCTGCTGTCAAGATTCTCAAGCCAACCCACCTTTCTTGCTGAATCTGTGCCCCTCGTGCTGCCCCACTGAAAGTGGACGCTAGGCTAAGCCTACCACCCCTACCCCAATTGTGGCTGAAAGCTACCGTTCTTTCTTTTTGCGAGTCACATTGTGCATCCCTCACACCACTACGACCCGCCAACCGTCCATACGAAGTAAAAGCGAAAGCGTTTGCTCAGCCTCGCACACCTCGCGTAGGTTACGTCTGCAGAGCTTAAAAGGCGGGGCAGCCAAGAGCGTTAAAGAAGATGGACCTTGGGCTAACTCGAAGCATGCGCCAGTGACGACGGGAGTTTTTAGTGGTTGTCAACCACTCGTGAATATATTTCAACTAACCATATTATGATATGTGTCTACCTATCCTTGCCTTGATAAACATTAAATAGTGGTATTGTCCCAAGCTTGTCTCCCGATCTGGTCCAAGGGTGGCTTGGGTATTCTTTTCGATAATGAAAACAAGCGCATCACGACGAACAAGGTGCGAAGCGGATCTTCTGCTGTATTCACGAAATACAATCTTAGTTGTGCGTTGCTTTGAAGCGCAAGTGCGAAACCGAAAAGAGCAGCAACAACAACATGAAGGGGTATCGCACCGCCATCATCCCAGAGTACGTGGGTAAATTATAAAGCAGATAATGAAAATGGCGATCAGGACATGTAGTCAACAGACAAATTGAGTACCAAAATTTTCATTATTATTACAAGACAGCGCTTAAACTGCCAAAATGCAGTGCAGGGTATATCGATGCTGAACAGCGAGAAAACAATAGGAGTCGGATTCCGAATCAGATGAGATGGCGCGACGTCTAGAAGGAAACGTTCAAATTGATGTTGATCGTAGTCCTCTAGTGTCTCAAGTTAGCATGACGTTGCCAACTAGTCAGAGGTGGCCGATTAGGCTTGGGACATCTGGGGGTGGGTAGGGGCGCGGCCGGTGAAGGTCGTACGTCCTGGAACCGTCCCGTTAGCAAACAGCTTAAACGCTCTCAGCAGCGGGAGTCTTACCCTTCCAGTATTTCCAGAAGACGACTGCTCCATACGTCGCAGTGACGAACCACAACAACATGTTGGTGAGCAGCACCCAGACGGCGTTCTTCATGCGTTGGATGCCGCCGTTGCCCTCAGGGTCTTCCTTGATGTACATCTTGCCGAAGATGCCAAAGGCCGCAACGTACAGGATGAACATGATGAAGTCGATGCCGAAGAGGAACCAGGCCTTGACCAGTGGGAGCATGCAGACAATGGCCCAAAACGATGCGAAAGTGCCGACGATGGTAGCGTACATCCACTTGGAGTCGTATTTGACACCCTTGCTATGGGCGCGTCGAAGATCTTGAGCATAAAGGCCGATCACAACGATGCCCAGGATCAACTGGAAAAAGCGCATAACGATGCGGAAGATGGAGCCAGCCGACATGTTGGCCCTCAGAGAGTTAGCCATGCCGACCTTTTCGCCCTTCATAGAGCCGCGAGATAGGAATTTGAGTGCCATGAGGACAGCTTGAATCATGTTAGGGCTTTGAAGGCCTGGGTATTCGCTTGGAGCGCTTACGTGGATAGGTGTTGTTTCAGGTGGTTAAGATCGGTGTCTCTTTTTGGAAGCAGAAAGACCGGCGAGCAGTTGTATGCGATGCGAAGAGTGCGTGCGGAAATATATCGAAGGAGGGGAGCAGTGATATAGAAAATTTTTACTACCACCTTTCGAACAAAGAAAGGCTTTGCAGCGCACAATGTGGACAATGCTATAGTCTCGATGGGTTTGTTGTGGTGAAAGGGGGGGGCGTGCGCTCAAAGAAATGTGGTGCGCAGGGATGGTTCAAGAATGACGTCGACGAAGCGGGAGGGTGTGGTGCAAACGGCAGCTAGACCTCGTGGACAAGGGTAGCTCTTTCTGCACAATGATCGACAAGGAAACTTGATAAGGAAGAGTACAAGGAAAAACTCGACCCAATATATGATAATACAACAGTTGCAGAAATGCGCAGCGCAGCTGGCGAGGTGAAGGTACGAGGCAAGTGAAAATCGCAAGGATGTGATGCTGAGAGAATGACTGTCTGAGATACTTATACGGTGTCCTGAGTGCAACGCATTGGGGACACCATCACCGAGCCGCGATCACGCTGGCGCCGTCACGGCGTGTAGGAATGGTCAAGCAAGGCTGGCGCGCTGCATTCCAATCGCTAAAGCCGGCGCCTATGACGGACGCCAAGAGCGGTCGCTGGCAAGGGTGAACGACGCGTTGATTGGTCCTCGTCTTCCTGCGCAAACCGCCGTTAGCCATCCTCAGGCTTGTTTCAGCGTGAGAGAGGATACAGAAGCGGTCGAGAGGCAGACGTTGAAGGAGATGCCGCCGACGCTGAAACGCTGCGATTCATGTGGGTCTGTGTGTTACTCGTGGCTAAATTTGCAAAACCTAAGCAGCGAGAATAGCATAGGTTTGCATTGACGGGTGGTGATCACCAAACCAAAACTCTTCGTTCCCCATTCTACATACACCGAATTCTCAAGCGGTGGTCTTCGCATGTTTATTTACTCATTTATTCATTTACTTATACAAACACCGTGTCGGCGTCTCGAGCCACTGTGTTCCAGCAATTCAAGGAGATGCATATTTGTACCCATATTGGTCCTTTGCGGCTTGAATCTGCTCCTTCAATGTGTTTTCCTTCTCTGCGAACTCCTTGTCGTCCTTGAGCCTCTGTAGATACGTGTCGTTACCGAATGGCGATTTCGATGGCACGGCCAGGCCCTTCTGCACTGCCGGTCGTGCGAGGATGCGCTCCCACCAAGCTTTCACGTTCGGGAAGTCATCGATCTCCACGCCAGCGAACCGAAGGCCATTCACCCAGCCAAAAGAGGCGATATCAGCAATGGAGTACTTGTTTCCCACAAGATAGTCGGTGCTTTCAAGGGCGGTGTTGAGAACGCCAACAAGGCGCTCAGTCTCACCAGTGTCTACAAAGGCACAGTCAGCGCACGTCCACAGCTATCCGTCCCATGCGCCGACTTACATCGCTGCATTGCGTAGGGTATTTTCTCCTTGGCGAATCTGTTGAAATGGTTCGCTTGGCCCTGCATCGGTCCCAGCCCGCCGTGCTGCCATGCCATCCACTGCTCAGCGCGACTAATGTCTAGCGGGTCTGTGAAGGAGAATTTGTGGTCCTTGTCGTGTGTCCTCGCCAGGTAGGTGAGGATTGCGAGACCCTCCATGACGGCGAAACCGCCATTGTCGTGGTCTACGATGACGGGAATGCGCCCGTTAGGTCCGAGTTTGGTAAACCCTGGAACGCGTGTACGGTCAGCGCGGGTATTGGATGCCTCGGGTGTCCAGGATTACTTACAAGGCTCCTTCTGGATGTTTTGCATGATGTTGATTGCTTGACTAGATGCAATGTGCCATGAGCGCATGTCCTCGAACTCCCTCTGGCAAATACCCACTATGTGTACTCTGTTCCGTATATTTCCTTGAGCTCTTCTAAAAAGATGGATGCTTTGACGCCATTCGGTGTGCCAAAAGTGAGCAGCTCGATGCCTTTGGTTGCCTTGAGGCCGGTCGGTCGTTCCGCCATATCGTCGTCTTGCAGCTGTCGCGAGGATGCGTGGAATGGAGCTTGGAGTCGCGATGGAGCTTGGGGTAGACTTGGGTATCGTGGGCGCGCGAGGCGGAGGAGACGTGCGGAAGAGCTTCGGAGCTGCACCGAGGCGAGGGGTCGAATTAGGGACATGTAGATTAGCGCTGGCAGTGAGGGGTCATATAGGGAAGCTGCTTCGGTGCCCTTTGTACGACACGCGAGAGAGCTTAGAAATCCGCGTCAAGCTTAGCTCGGACTTTAGAGCATACGATGATTAATGAAGGCATTCTTCGGGAGCGCAATTCGCTCGTTCGTCGTATTCTAAACATCATTAGCAATCTTGTTGTGATTTCTTCTACCGGACGGAATGGCTGCCATGCCGTTCCGTTTCGCTTTGTCCGCTCCGTTATCGTTGTGCATGTGACGCCAAGCCGAGACTGCGAACACAACCTAATCCACCAGCTCTTGGGAGCAACAGTCGTCGCAAGTGTCATCGCATCGCGACTAAAAAAGGTTCGATGCGAACACTGGACCCCTCTCCGTCGCAATATATACTACCGACAAAGTAGCATTAATCGATCATCAGACCATATTCGACGGCCCAATCAGAGTTCCTGGATCGAATCATGAAACGAGGTATACGAACGCAAGAAGGTGCATGAGCGAGCTTTTTGCGTGGTTGGGTTATCTACAACCTCCGCAAGAACATAAGCAAGAACTGTCTGGAGCTATTGCTCCGAGCTATTGCTCCACAGTTTCGGGTCGTCAAAAGCTTACTTGTGGCCCGCAGCGCCACTACTGAGAACCAAGCCTCCACCAATTCGCTACAGAATCAATACTAGACAAGCCAATGCTGGCATTCCAGAGCGTTTGAAGTAATTTTGAAAATTTATGAATACTTGATCAAAAGGACTCAACTATACGCATAGTAGGCACAATTTTGCTCCTCAATATTGCGATAGCCTAATGAAGCCCAGTACCTACCTCAATGTCAGCTTGCTCTCTGTCAAGATGAACAAAAAACCCCACGACCGAAGCCCTTTTGGCATAATTGTTATTCACCTCTGAAGAAATGTCCAGCCCCCATCCATGGCTGTACGCTCGACCATCTGCCCCCAAATACCACAGGAAGCCTTAGTCAAGAAGGCTATCCCCTTTGCGGCTTAGCTCACACTAAACATAGCTGCTGGTACAGCCTCAGTGTGAATGATGATGATCCACAACGAACTGGACGCCTTGACGATGACAATGTGTCAAGTAGGCCACCGTCACCCTTCATCTCTTTCTTTCAATTTCCGCATCCTGCAACATTTCAACAATTCAAGAATTCGCGTTGCACGCAACCGGCAGTTATTCAGCTCCTCGACCGCCGACACAGCAGCGCTAGATTGACATGATGAAAATTCGAGTCTTTTCTTTTGTTGCGCTGCTCTCGAAATTAACGTATGGTCTTGAAGTTGCACCAAATTCTCCATGCGCGAAGAAATGTCTCGACGATCCAAAGAACGGCAACCCAGGTTGGACCAATGCATCCTTGACATTCGGTCCCGATCTAGCGTGTTTGGACTCTGATTACGTTGGCGAGAATGCGACAAAAGTGGGCAAGAAGTTGGCGGATTGTCAGACTTGCTTGCAGTCAAGCGGATGGGAAGACTCGGATAGTGGAGAGAGAGATACGACATGGTTTTTGTGTATGTGGACACTTAACGAACGACACCCTTTAATACAATACATCTAGCTAATGTCATTTGAACAGTCAACAATCGCGGCGCAGCTGATTGGTGTATATTTGGGCGTTTCGCAGAAGAGGAAAACAAAAATATCTCCTCAACCCAGCCTTACAAGCAGTGCTTCTCAGCGTGCAACCCAATATACGCTGCATCGGACTACCGCATCAAGAGCGATCCTGAAAGATACGACTACTGCGATAGCAATGGCAATTATACTTCAGATGCGCAGAACTGCATGAAATGCCTTTACGATGGCCAAGGGTTGACGATACTTGGCAATAGTAAGTTTGAATCAGCCATCCATGTACAAGACGTGGCTAATCGTCCGATTTACAGTCGTGGCAACACTTACACAACTCTGTAACACAAAACCCGGGAAGGACATTGGCTTCGACGAAGATGTCTACAACACCACACGCATCAAACTATCCACCCCTTCCAGTTCAACCTCGCCCAGCCCAGTCTTTACTGGTGGTGGCGACTCCGGATCCGACTCTGGCTTGTCCAAAGGCGCAATAGCCGGTATCGTTCTAGGCGGACTCGTCGTCATTATAGCTGTCCTCGCCGGCATCCTCCTCTTTCTACGACGTCTCAAGAAAAGGAACAAGGTCATCGAGATGCCACACAACGGAGCGACTGGCGCGACATCGTATCCAAACTCTTCCTACCAATATTCTCCAGTGCAGGAACAAAAGTATGGGCATCAAGCACAGCCAACGGGGCCTCTCAGTGAGCTAGGCGCAGCAGGGCGGGAGGTACCAGCGGAATTGGGTCCTACCAGCCCAAGGAACGAGGCTTCTGAGCTGGGTACGGGAAGCCCGATTCGGGGGCGTTAGTATAGGTAACTTTTGTAATGTTCACTGTTTATTCCTGCATTCTCCGTTACTGCGACTGCTGTGGTCTAGCCTATGTCCCGTTGTGCAAGTCAGTCTGCACACTGCAATGCTGGCGCAATTTCCTCTGCCGGACCCGCAATCCTTCGCAAATTGTTAACGTCGTTCATCGTTTAGCAGTAGGATCTGCCCGATGCGACAAGCCCGACCTAGGTGATTTTGCATCGTATGATTGCTCACGGAACATAATTCAATTTGTGGATTATTTCCTGCAGTTCGTCTTGTCGACCTGGTTGCGGTCGAGCTGAGTTATTTCCGGTGATGTGTGAAGGATTTACGAAGGAAGTTGTGAAGGAATGACACAACTGGCTGAGTAGCCTGTCACACACCATGATAAAATTGTGTCTAAAACGGAAACTAATATCTTTTTCTCATCTCTGTCACTGACATCTCGGGTCTTCAGCTTGCTGGCACGAATGTCACTCAGAACGTCGAGGCTGAATTGGTCATGTTGGTGAAGGTGTGTGTTATCTGACCCTGACCACCTCTACATCCTTCGTGACTCCTACTTTGATGTGGATGAAGTAAGCCGGCATCAAGGAATCAAACTAGGCTCGCCGATGCATCGTATTCTTCTCTCAATACTTGCTCGGCTTTTGAAGAATGATCCAAGCTGCTTGCTGCTGGTGAGCATGTTGCTGGCTGCAACATCTTCTTTTTCGCTTCGACCGAAATTCGAGTAATTCTCGGCGTGGTCCCATGCTTATCTCTATGATATACGTACCTTCCCATACACAACGCAATTTCGGTTTGGCTGCTCATCTCCCGCGGCATAGCAATCAATAGCAATCAACTTCTCTCACATGGGAAGCACTTGACAGTGGGTCCACGCGTGCCGCGTTTAAAGCTCTTATCGACTCCTTTGTCGGTCTGCTCGATTGCTCGTCTATCTCAAACCACGTCCTCAATAACGGCTTATGAAGATGGTGCGTGTCAGACGTACGCTTTCCAAGCTCAGCCTATGCTTAGAATACATCCCTTTTAATAACAGCCAAAAGTGATTAGAACTAGGTAACTTGGCAGTAAATCATCATCGTCTTGCTTATCATGAACCTTTGCTTCCTTCTTCTTCAGACGCTTGCCTTGCTCTCTGTGGATTAATCTGCGAGGTGTAATTGACTGGAGTAGTGGCGGTGGTGGTGATGATGTGCACTCGCTTTCATTACGCGGTTTTGGTATCCATACATATACGGTTCCAATTGGAAGGCCGTTTGTATTCGAAGTGCGGGATTGCCAGTCCTCGCCGTAATAGGATTGAAATTCATTCAACAAGTGACACAGCTGGTCTTGAGAGGACTTTGCTTCGTGTGCTGCAGGACCTAATGGTCAATTGTACGGACAAGCTGGCACCTGCTCAACGCTACTGCAAAAGCTGACCTGCACACTCTTCACCTGGCAAAGAGGCGCCAACTTTGCATGCTGCGTGAAGTCTGCAGCTTTCGGAGATGAATACGCTCAAACAAAACAGCCTCTTTTAGGTCGTATCCAAACAAAGTGCCCTCTTCTTCTCGTGATCGCCTTGCTATGTCGCTGCAGCACACATCGTCTCCAAATACCTTCCCATATTTTCCCGACAATATGTTCAAACGAGTTGTTCTCGCCTGTCTCGCAGTCCCTAGTAAAATCTACCAACATTTTTGCCTTTTTCCGTAGGAGATCCTCCGCTGCATCGGCAAGATTCGTATTTCCTACATGGCATAAGTAGTAAGCTTCACCGGTCAACGAAGGCACCCTGCACCACCATACTATATGGCCCTTTTGTGCATCTACTTAGAGCACGGCTATGTTTTCTTACTGGATAGTGACGACCGGTCTCGTTTTCTGCTCTAAGCCACTGTTGCTTGCTCCAAACTGTTGGACTGGGACTCTTCTATTCGCTGCTATGGCCGTGCCTTACCACCACTCACAATCCCAAGTCTGTCATAACTATAACCCAAGCGCTCGTTCGATCCACAAAGCCACGCTCTCCACAGTAAATTACATACAGATAATGAGGTAAACGGTCATCTCACATTACATCAAGAAACTTTTTACCTTACTAGTTGCGTAGTGAACCAAGCAAGTAAAGATATTACAGTAGAACTTTATAAAAGCTAGTAAAACTTTAGCCTCAAAGAGGCTAGAAGAAATTCCCTCTTTAGTACTAAGCCTCCTTCAAAACCGACATAGAAGCTACTGCTCCTGCAAATGCACCGAGAAACGGTTCTAAGGCTTCATCATTGGGTACGATTCAGTACTTTGCGCTATTTTATAGATCCATATCGACGTGGTCTTTTCTTACGTCTGCATCTTTATCCTCTGTCATTTGTTCGAGTGGAGGGTAAGATGTTGTATTCAGCTCATATGCGGCAATGCGGCGTTCATCTAAGGACCCTTGAAATATCAGGCACCGGCCGGCCTCATCATGTGGAACTTCACTTCGACGGTTTCGAGGCGTGGCCAAGTCGGCACACTGTCGTCATGCGTACATCCTTCATGAGGCCAGAATAACGTATCATCAATGACCGCGAAGAGGTACATACAGCGTAGTTGATAGGATAGTATGTGAAGAGAGAAGCTTAATGGATCATAGGGCAACGGTGCAACGGGATTTTGTATTGCCATACGCTAATATAGCATTTCGGTGTTTAAAAGGCTGGATGAAATTTAAATACACTTCTCTAAGGCTCCATAAAGCATCTGTGGTAAGCGCATTTGAGAAGTCATGGCTCGAAACTCGATTTGAGCCTTAATATATATGCTATCGTTTGGCTGCTTCTTCATTGGTTAGAGGTATTAGCTACTCGTCTCAACTGATAGCGCAGGCTAGAAGTTTGGGATTAGGGAGTCTATTTGATATATCTAAGAGAGCCCTTAGGTTTGATTTTCGTGGAGTCGTATGTGGCTCTTCGAATGGGCTGAACGGTGCCCTATTCTTAAAGCGAATGGAGGGTATGGAGCTGAGACTGGGTAGATCTTGGGGGTGTAAGTAGATGAACACGCCAGCTTACAAAGGCGCGATGGCGGCAAAATACAATGGGGCTCACTTCTATAATTGGCGTAAAGATGGTTAGTTTAATTCGACCTGGTCTATGTTCCACTCCCACGCGGCTCTCTAGCATACGTAGAGGCGAGAAAAGCAATTGGATATGCTAAGTGACATCCTTACTAAGAAGTTTAAGCTTTTCTTGATGTTCGGGGCAAGGTGGGAGATCGGGCGAATCTTCATTGACTTCGATTTCCGGTGTAGGGAGGGAAACTGCATATTTGACGCGCCGAAGATAGCGGAAGCGGCGACCGTCAAAGGTATTTAAGAAAGTATTAAGATTTGCTAAGTCAAAAATAACCTCGTCAAAAGCCCTAGATAGGCTCTCCGCAGCGATATTGAATTTCTGATTGGCTGCGAGGGTTTGTTTCAGTTGATCGCGGTCGAGGTAACACTGATTCCCTTGATCAGTTCTTGAGGAAGGCTGTCCATGGCGATCACGTGAGCAAAGATGGCAGAGACGGAGTTTTGAGATTAAGGGTTGCGGGAATGGAGAGGGTAAGGTGATATGAGATGGAATCGCTTATATTGAGGAAGATTACATAGTCGTGACAGTGTACGCGGGGCGGGCTAAGGCCGAGTAAGCTAATTTTGAAGGGTATACTAGGCCAGGTTAGATAGGTCACGTTGACGCCTTTCCTCGAGGGCTTGGGCCTATGTCCAACGATCATGACTTACTTGCTACATAATATCTAGTCTCGTTTATTGTAATATTCTTGAAACTTCTGACTCACCAAGATTTTCTTAATTAGGCCACGTGGGCTCCCAGAAGGCATACGGCCAGTCCTCATTGCTCGATAAAATGTCAACCTAGAGGGAGGGTTACACCAGTTCAGAACAAGATTTCAGCACTTGATTGGTTCTTTAAGCATTAAGAAAGTTTTTTCAACGCTCAATAACTCTTCAATAGGCATTCAAGTATCGTAATTAGTGAACATGCTGGTGAATAAGCACCGAGTTCATGTACAGGGGATGACATCGAGTAAAACTTCGACGAGACTGTTCCCTTAGCGTCGGATTGGTCTATACGATTCGATTTCTTTAGCCCAGCATGATGTCTCTCTCAACTCTACAGGCTCTGAAATAAGCGTGCGGAGGGCGATGTCGAGTTCCACGACACCTAACAGTAAGGACGTACTCCAAAGCAAATATTTGCTGTGAACTATGGAGGCGAGCTCGTTGATTCATATACTATATCTCGTTAGCAGCCACGAGTAATGTTTTGAATACTTTCTGGATTGGTTTGAAAAACTTTGTCAGAAATGGCGACAGCAGATGCTTTTGTGTCAACGAATGAGATTTTAGAAGGTTTCAATCACTACAAAGATATTACGATATTATAAAGAGTATTCGAGTTCAGAATAGACCATAGACGTACTAGAGCAGCAGTACTAATGCTTGTGGTAGTTCCTCCTACGCAGAAGATGTCACCATCACATCCCCATGATTCAAAGCCCCTCACTTGCGCGAGCGATAGGCCCAAAATCTTAGACAAGTTCCAGTGCGACTCATGGGCTGTTTAAGTGCCTTGGAGGGAAGGTGACATGGAAAAAAATGATCAACAAAATTGACTTCCAAACAAATGTCAGTCGGAAGTGCGCGCACCCTAATGTCGTGACGAATGCGCTGCTGCTCATCGACATGGGAAGAGTAGGTAGTGCAGATGCTAAGCACATAGCGACTTTAGCGACTATGAACATTACTCGTACGGAGTCATTAAATCGCGACCGTTTGAGGAGTGATTGGCTACGTTTCAAAGAATTTGAACACTAATTGCGTACGTTTAGGAGCTAAAAAGCAAAGTAGTACCATCACAGAAAGTAGATAAAGCTCAATTCGCCCTCACGATGTTTCGCAAGGGTGATTTTGCTGGTTAGGGTAAGCCGGTGGGGGAACAACATGGGCAGGGTCTACATCTTTACAAGGGTCGTTGTTGGCCCCGCTGGCCTCCCTAGCGTACTTTTTGGCGAGTCTGTGAATGAGATCATCGCCGCTTGATGCTTACATCCATGGAAAAGTCCTATTCGCCCCAGAGCACGTGATATTGTCTCTTTCCGAACTGCAGACTCAGGGGTATCTCCGCTATTAGAGCGTCGACGAGCTGCTACATTTGTACTATTGCTAAGGCTTGTCCACACCAATTATTGCCTAAGATCAGCAAATGATCTAGCAACAGTGACATTCATGCCGTTACAGCCACTGCTAAGGCAAGTTCGGTGAATATTTCCCGCGCTTGTCGATGAAAATTTGAACCTCCTGAACAAAAACACTAACACCAGAATGCGACTGTCCCACCCGGATGCTGGATCGCTTTACCTTGAACTCTCCACCAAGTCCTCGACAAGTACTCTGCCTGGCATCGAACCCTGAAAATCAATCCATAGTAGATCATGCAGACCATCCCTGATCAGACCATCCTGCTTGTCTCTCATCTACTCCTCGACGACTTGTCCCTTCACACACTTCCCGCATCGTATCCTGCACCTCCCGCTCCAATTTTTCACTCCCGACTATATACCAGGAGCATAAACTTTGTTCTTCACTCACATGACTCTCTTCTGTGCTTCGTCTTTGATTTCCAGCCTTGATTATTTCCACCAGGCGCCATACTTTCTTTACTTCACTTACGACTACGCTACGCACTAGTATCGCTTCATCTTCTTCTTCGAGATCGAACATTCCGATTTGAATGGTGTTTGATTTTGCAGGGCCAGCAACAAAATTTGGTGAAGCATTAGTAGCGGAGGCGGATATGTTGGGTTTTGGAGACATGGTGTGTGTTGATGCTTGTGGTTGCTTCGATGAGGATGGATGTTGAGATCCGGCGGTTTTGAAGGACAAATTAACTGCGAGTCGGTACCAGAAGAGCGTTTTAGAGACGATGGTCATATACAGCAGCGCAAGATGCGGTTGCTGTGCGCAAGGACATTCAAGCAACTCTCGTATTGTGCTCACAGCGATGCGACTGAGGTACAATATCTTGTCGAGCGGCGGTGTTCGAGTCAGTGCCGGACTTGCAGATGTTGGGCGTTCTGCTGGTGTTGCTGTGGAGTCGTTCACTGGACTGTGGTGTAATGAGTGAAGTACAGTGATAGCTCTGGCTTCGCAGTCATGTACTGATGGTTGAAATGGCGCTTCAAGAAGTGGCGATGCACCTGCATCAGAATTCGTTAATGTTGATGTGCTGGCAGGACTCTCGGATGAAGCTGGCGCAATGACTCCCGGCCACGGGTTCGCAAACTGAAGATTATCGCCAGCGTTGAAGTAGTGGGCCGTGGGAGGGCTGCTTATCGGGCTGTTACCCATAGAAACGTCCAGCATTGGGCTTGTTGGCGTAACAGGCGATATCGTCGATGGCGTTGCAAGTGCAGCTGGCATTATATGTTGCGGATGGAATGAGAGGGATGAACTCATTCCGGCTGAAGCTTGCGGATTATAGCTATACATAGTTGATTGGAAATATCGTTGATGTTGTTCGGCAACTCTTTTCGCCCAAGATTGCTTGCCATGGCGTCTGGATGGACTATATGAACAATCAAGAACGTTGATGTGACACCTCTCGCAGGGTGTCTGCTTGTCACACTTCACCTTCGCTATCGTACAAGCTGGAAAGATAAGCATGGGACCATATCATGTCATGATTTCCGGGAGTCTCTACCATCGCAAGAGGATCGAAGCTTGACGCGTCCTTCTCCAGGTACACAAACAGTTCGTTGTATAGGTGATGGCTGTTGGGTGGTTTCCATTTTGATGAAGAGGAAAAGACAGAGGATGAGAGCTCGTTGAAAGAACCGATGTCAGGTTATCAGTGAGACTAAAAGGAATGAAAGCAGTAGGTTGTACAATGGAAGATGAATAAGGGGTACCGTACTAGAAGACAACCTAACAGGATTCAATATTAATGGACGCAATAAACCTGGTTACGCATATAGGTACTATGTGGTGAATAGTCTCTTTGGAAAGCCCTTGTTCGCTTGTCGCATGGAGTACCATATACTAGTGTGTCTTGCTCAAGTGTCGGCAGCGCCACCATATCGGCTCAGGAACCAGCTCCTGGCAGGTACAAGCCCTGGTCTCAACGGCTGTCCAGGACCAGGGTTGTACATGAGAAGAACGTACCATGCTGGAAGGATGTAGTTGATGACGACTATCTAGTACCTGCTCGTAGGCGAACCGAAACGGCTAAAAGGAGAATAGTGCAACCAACAAGAGTAATGGGTTCATTATACACCCTGATAATCCCTCCAGCATATACATATTAGTGCAGCGCCTACTTCGATTGAAAGGAAAAATCGTGCATATTGACCAGATACTTGCTACGCGTTTATCGCTACCACCTTCCATACTGGCAGCGAGAAGACCATCGGCAATGTCCTGCGTCATTCATTGTAGGCCCAAGACCCACTAGCCCTCGAACTCCGTACGCTAATGCAGCAGCCACAGTATGCTTTCAGGGTCCTAGGTCGTAATGTGTCTCTAGCCGCGGCTACCTAGGATCTTGGGAGAGTCCGTAGCTTGGATGAGGCGCATGTCGGGGCTTTTTTTTCGAATGAAAAGAGGGGCCGATCGGGGCTTTTGCAAGCCGATGAGGGACGCTGCGAACAAGCAAGGTCGGGGGCCAAAGCTGGACTTTAATGAACGATATGTTAAGCGCCGTAGAACTTGGTACGATTTGAATGTATTTCTCGGAAAAGAGCCCTAATTTCAGATTTGCCTCGTCTAAGTTATTGCAAGAAGTCGGAGCTTCACAATCGGATCATATATATTGGCCAGGTCCACAGCCGTCCATCCGCGCACCTCGGTAATAACGACTAAGACATCTTTTATCTACGGATCGCCTGGACCGTAGGCCATGGCTTCGAAAGATGTCGATGACAAGGGTAAGTGAATCTAGCAGAGTCAGCCCCCACAAATCAAAGAAATGGTGTCAAGGTAACCACTACTGAAGATAATAGCACAAGGGCGCTCGAAAAATGGTTATGATGGATCGAGCATCTCTTCATATTCAACTTTGTTAAGATTGATAATGGCATACTATCTGTAGAAAGCCGTATAGATCGAAAGATGCGTGAATGTGCGAGATTATCGGAAGCGCCGGTTCGTAACCGAGGGCTCGTGCTGGCATTCGTAGGATCTACCGGGTCATTTAGCAAAATAATGGGCCTGCCATGTATTACGCAACGATACCGCGGTGATGATGTTCAGGCGCCCCTATGCACAGGTTAGAGAAGTGTCAAAGCTGTACTTGGTCGCCTATACTCTTTACATGCTGGCATGTGAATACTACATGGCATGTCGGATAGAGATCGCGGTCATCGTAGATCGCCGGCTGCTTCCGCGATATGTGTTTCCTAAACGGGCTATGCAATAGAGAGCTCTCGAGGGCCAAGTCTGTTCTGTAGCGTAACTAAACTGCGAGTCGCACCGATGTTGCGAGCGTACCTGCGCAGGACCTATAGTAGTACGAAAACTAAGTCGTAGATCGAGAAGCGCATAGTCGTGATTTCCCAGCCCGCCAGTTTTAGTATATATGCATTCCACCTTCCACGTTCGATCTATTGAATCGAAGATGCATGAGGCCAGCTACAGTGACGAATAGGGTATTTTTTTGACTAGTGGCACCACAAAGAAGATGAGCATAGATTCTTACGAGTTGCTACCCGTGGTTGAACTTCGGAGTAAGCCGAGACACCGAATCCTGCTTGTCTTCTGGCGGTCCACGGTCTCCGAAAAGATTCAACACGTGCCTGCAACAAGAACGAAACGCTCTTCACTACCTACGAGTCAAGAATACGACTTGTGACCGATAAAGCTGAACAAGAATTGGTATTTCTTTCCCACTCTGGTTCCTCTGATAATGGCATCTTCTGATGGAACAAGGCCACGGCGACTCTTTCAATGGACTGTTTGTGCGTACCGGAAGCCGGGAATGAGCGAGGATGAATATCACACGTACATGTCAGAGATACATGCGCCTCTCGTCAAAGGTCTCATGGCCAAATACGGCATCATCAGATTTACCATGGTAGGTATATCGTCGCTTTTCATATCGTTCGCCTAACTTGGTTAGGTCCATAATACGGACGAAGACAGGAAGAAGATGGCAAAAATTGCCGGGCCACAATTTGAAGCTTTCACAGATTATGATAGTTTCGTCCAGGCTGTGTTTGAGGATGTAGATTGCTTTGTCCGCTTAAAGGCTGATCCTTTCTTCATTGAGGTTGTAGGACCAGATCATGAGAACTTCGCAGATACTAAGCGGTCACGGTAAGTCAAAGCCCTTGATGAGGACAAAACTAATAATGGAAGGCATTCCGTGGGGTGGCTTGAAGATCATGTGTTGGATGGTAAAGTGGTAGAGCATGCGGCTCCTTAGATAGCTTCGCGAGGATCGACGTGACTGTGGACCATCCCATGGGAGACTAGCAAACAATCGATCGGTCGACCAACTGAAACTATTCCCATTTCTCAGGGATCAACAGGATGTATATGTGATGTGTAGGCACTCGGTAGTGAAGGGACAGGGGGTTTTCCAAGGTCGATGTGACCCTGTATGCCAAGGTCTCTAGCGCAGACAGCTAGCTTGCCAGCGTTCTTGCATTCTATCACTTCCATTATTGACAACGATACTGACGCCTGCTAGCCCTCAGAATGCCATCATAATGCTATAAATCCTGTAGCCAATAAGTTGCGACAAGCCTCGCAGGGTTCTAGATGCCACTCAATGTCCGCAGCGCATCGCAGCTGTAAGGAATAGATGGACTTGCCGGATCTGTATATCTAGATTACAGTCACACAATTTCATGCATACAAGCTACTGACTAGTTGCCGCGATGTTCAAAGGAAAGGACCCGTGGTTCCCAAGCCTTCATACACCCATGCCCCTGCTTGAAAGAAGTACGGCCGTAGCGTTCTTTAGCCGCTGCAGCATCGAACATCATTGAGTAGGGCGTCCTCTGTGCATAGCACCAATCCAAGGACTTTATTTTGGAAACTATGAAATCTTTGATGTAGCTATAACCGGACCTTCTTCCGTGTTTTTCTTACCACATTTCACGTGTTGATGGCGTCACCATCACTATCAATTCCTCTTGAGAGATCATCCGTAATAGTACGATACCGTGTTCTGGAATGACCAAAAAGCGGCATCACTGCTACTACTGAACTCAACTTCTGGAAGGATTCTGATCCGATTTCATACCAGCCACTTATTCAACTGCAAGGATATTCAGTCCCATCATTGCCATAATATGTCTACAGCAAAAAGGTTTCAGTAAACATTGAGACCGAGTATTGAACACTAGGCATCAAATCAGCACTCCCTCAACAAAACGTTTTGAATACAATATACCCTTCTTCAAGCGTCAGAGCCGGTTTGCCTGCGGATGCATGGTCATGCGGACTTCCGTGTGTACGTTCAGTGCTCCACCATGGGTGACATATCAATCGTTCCACGCAGATGTCTGTAGTAGCAACAACCTGGAAATATCCCGAAGGAAAATTGACACAGCTACGTGGTATAACGAGGTTCATGACACCAACTCAAGCAGCTTTCTTTTCCACGACAAAATACTTGAAATAGGAGTGACGCGCATGGAACGCGAGACAAGTCTCTACACTGTTCGCCGCTCTGTGCCGAAGGTCAGAAACCCGGAAAATCACCAATGAGCGAAGCTTAGCATGAATATAGCCAGCTTCATCTTTCGATGTCTCCATCTATCTTTGACCAGGTTCGGCATCCTCACTGTGATCGCACGTGCGCGCACCAGAGACTGCCTTGTGCTCCAGCACCATGGGACGACCACTATGCATCGCGTGGAGAAAAAATCCCACATACGATTGAGCTCACCTATGGCAGTGGAGAACGTCAAGATCGTCGGAGAAGCGAAGTCGGCGGCTGTTCGAAGTCCGCTGTCATGTTTTAGCACGGACCTCTAAGCTTCCAAGCTGACCCAACACCAGAGGCCTGATGGCACCAGGTAGCTATTCAAGTCGAGTAGAAAATTACAAAGATGTAGGCGTGATATATAACTAGATGCAACCTGCAGTGTATCTAGGTGCCGGTACTACCCCTCGCCCGATTGTACGGAACAGGCTGCATGCCAAGGGTGAACATGGTTGCTTTCATACTCAAGTCGCTGTTCCTTGCAGCAGTCACTTCTGCGGCTGCTATTGGGGATCTTTCCAAGGACCTCAAGCCCAAACTCTCTCAAAGTGCTGAGATCTACACACCAGGGACTCAGGCCTTTGACGACGCCAAGACGAGATGGGCGGCCAATATCAACCCTGCTTTTGACGCCATTGTCAAGGTCTTTTCTGAGCAAGATGTACAGGCTACTGTGAGTATTACTGATCATTCAATATGAAAAGGGTTAAATTAACAAGGGCCTAGGTTGCATATGCGAATGTGCGCAATATTCCATTCCTCACTTTCAACGGTGGTCATGGATTCTCTAAGACTCTCAATACCTTCAAGGGTGGAATTGGTATCTACATGCGCGGTATGAAGAATGTTACAGTCAGCGACACACGCACCAAGAAAGGACCCGTAATACACGTCCAGGGTGGTGCCAAATCTGGTGAAGTGATTGGGACTGCTTGGGCTGCGGGCAAAACACTGGTCGCTGGTGGTTGCGATTGCACTGGCTTCACAGGGTAAGCAAGCTTGTAAGACTAATATCAGCCGCGAAGTCTTGCTAATTGTGCTTTCTTCATAGTGTTACGCTAGGTGGCGGCCACGGATGGCTACAAGAGGGCAATATGGACTGGCCATTGACAACGTTGTTGCCTACCGTGTCGTGCTTGGAAATGGTACTGCGATCAACGTCTCTAAAGATGAGCACTCGGATCTGTTCTGGGGCATGCGCGGTGCTGGGTAAGAACTCTTCGAACCCGATTATTGTTAACACCTTCACTAATTATATCATTCTAGGCACAATTTTGGTGTCGTAACTCAGGTCGATTATCAAGTATACGATCGCACGACGGTAGCAGATGAAGGCTTCTCGACCAAAGTATACATCTTCAAGCAAGACAAGCTAGAATCTGTCTTCAATGTGATGAACACCTGGATCAATGCCAAAAACCGACCAGTCGAGCTCACCCATTTCGGCGTCATCCTTAACAACCCAGACGTCGACTCCAAGCCCGTCATCCAGCTCCTAGTCTTCTGGCAAGGTCGTTCCTTCCCCAAAAAATACAGCGACCCCCTCGACGCCCTCAAGCCCGCCAGCGTCACCTCTGCATACACCGATCTCGCCGGCGCCAATAAGCTTTCTGGCTCCGACCTCGACGGCATCAACTGTGCAAAGGGATACTCGCGCCAGACATGGCCCGTCGACCTCGTGCAATGGAACACTGCCAACCTGCGCAAAGTGCTCAATATCTTCGCTGAGCTACCCGGCACGGGCCTAGAACTTAGCGGCATGCTGCTCGAAGGCTATGCGCAGAACGGCGTGAAGCTAGTGGGTGCAGACAGCACTGCGTTCCCCCCTGCGCGAGGGCAATATCCTCGCTGCGCCGACGTTTACTTACGCGCCTGGCAACGCGACGCTCGATGACCTTGCTACCTCGTACGGAAAGAAGGTTCGGGAGGCGATGCTTGGAGGTACAGGGTTGAAGCTAGGCGCGTATGTGAACTACGCAATTGGAGATGAGAGTAATGAGGCAGTGTATGGGTATGACAAGTGGCGGTTGGAGAGGCTGAGGGGACTGAAGCAGAAGTATGATCCGAAGGGGAGGTTTGGGTTCTTTGAGGGGATCAAAGTGTAGGTTTGCGTGCGATAGTGGGGACTTGTATATTATCTGACATCTTATTCTTCCCAGTGAGCTGTCGCAGTCCGAATTCCCGGAAAGAGACGAGCTTTGAGATTTCTTTCTACGTTGCATGAAGGTATAAACCTCGAGTTCATAGCAAAAGAAAATCTGTAGAGATAGATGTATAAAGTATTCCCCACGGAGGTGAGTACGTGTGTCCTTTCTACAGTCGCGTGGACTCCTACTAATCGACCAGAAAGGCCAAAAGCTTTACCATTGGCCTCTAAGATCGTTCCACGACAGCATAATCATAGTTTTTTGATGTGGAGCTTACTCATTTTTCATGTACGATAATGTTTACCGAATTTGTTCAAATACTGCATCCCGCTGCAAATGATGCTTTAGATGCGGATTTACACTACGGCCTTCACCCAAGTCCTCGTGTCAATAAACATTCATCGCGATGTGTGCCATTGGTTTTGGTAGAGACCATTCAGTTCACACCGCACACTGCAAGCCTTGCATGGCTGACTAGCATGTATATCTTGTTTAATCGCATTGGTGCCCGATACTCTTAGAGACTCTTTTGGATCATGGCGGGTTGAGGCGCAAACAAGTCAATGGAATACGAGAAAAGTCGTGAACTGTTTGGCGTCTATTGTGCCAGAGAAGGAAATCCTAGTTCTCCAACTTTCGCAGTGTTACGTAAGACATTTAAGATGGGTCTCGTAGTACCTGCAACGCTGTGTTCGTGTTCTGATGTTTCAAGGTGGCTGGGGTCCCGTTGTCCGGCGCGACGCACCACGGGCCAATGTTTGTTGTGTCACGTCATTTTCCCAGCCTCGCTTCCCAACCTCCTCACCAAACCAGCCACACCAGAGTCAAAGAGAAGTCAACGGAGCTGCAGCTCCACCTCCCCAAACCACCTCTTATCACTACAGACCATTTCACCTGACTAAATCAATAGTTGACGCTCGCTGCACCCTTCCAACCCGCCCACGATGGCGCCCTCACCGCTCACCATCACCTCCAACATGGACGGCTTCTCGCCCATGGCCGTCCACGACATTCACATGGCGAAGCGTGCCGCCTACAAAGTTAACCCAGCGCAGGGCTCGAAGCCTCCGCAGGCGTATAACAACCTGGGTTTCCAGATTGGCTTTGCTCTCATCGGCCTGGGCATGACGCTCACCGCGTTGTGGTTCTTCTTCCGCGCCAAGAACGGCGGCTTCAAGTGGCAGAGGAATGATTGGGAGGACTACAAGTCGACCGTGTTACGTCGCAAGGGACCTGACGGGAAGACGCTGAGTAACGCGACCAAGAGCACAAAGCTGGGCGGCGGCAGTGTCGTGCACGGCGGCAGCTATGGTGCCGAGAGCAGCGTGGGCTACACCGATGAGACCGGAACGAGTGCCGACTTCAGCGAGATGCGCGAGGTGGAGGAGGGCAAAAGCCGCCGCCACTTTGGCATCCGTGGTGGTGACGGAGAGAAGAAAAAGAAGAAGCGCCGTCACGAGCATGACAACGACTACAAGGACCGCGACCTCCGTGACTATCGCGGTGAGCGTCCTGCTCGTGTCGGTGGCCTCAATCGTCAAGCCGATGGCATGTACACCGACTACTCTGCTACTGGCACCGAACCGTCCGAGCTCGGCTCCAACGTCTCCGGCCGCCCTCTCGTCAAGGACAAGAAGTCACCAAAGGACGAGAAGAAAGAAGCCAAAGCCAAGGAGCAGCGTGCAAAGGAGCGCATGAAGAAGGCTAAGCTCGCCGAGAAAGAAGCCGCTAAGACCGCCGCCGCCGAAGCCAAAGCCCAGAAGGAAGCCGAGAAAGCAGCTGCAAAGAAGGAGAAGGCCGAGCAGAAGAAAGCGAAGAAAGCCAAATCCGAAGCCGCGCCCTCGGAGGTCGGTGGACCTGCAATGACAGAGTACACCGCCCTCGAAACCGAATACACCGCCGCCCAAACCGAGTACACCGCTCCCTCCGAGGCTCCGGGTCCGTCTGCTCGTCGTGCTCCCCCCTCCGCTGCATATTCCTTCACCACCGGCGACGACCGAACCGTCTATACGGGCGTCTACACCGACACCCAATCTCGCGCCGCACCCTCCGAAATTCCAGAATCCTCATACTACTCGGACTACCGCCCCAACGCGGAGCGCTCGCGCGCCTCACGCAGCCAGTCCCGTCCACGTCACGAGTCCCGCTCCCGTCCTACCTCGCAATCGCCTCGCAAGCACCACCGTCCCGCTCGCCAGTCCACCAACGCCTCAGACATCTTCACCGCGGCGAACGGCGATGTGCGCGGCACCATCGCATACCCATGCCACATTCCCGGCCTGAGCCAAGCCGGCAGCGTCGGCGTGAGCGAGAGCGTGAGCCAGGTCGGTGGACCGAGGCAGCCGCCTAAACGCTCTGAACGTGGTGGCCGGGACGTCATGGCGGGATATCGGCGCGGTGGAGTGAGGACGGTGAGACGTGACTCCTTGAGCGATTCCGATGCTTGAAGAATGAATGAACGGTTTGATATCGGTTTATGGATCGGATAGGCATTGTTTGGCGTTAGGGGTTCGTCTGAGCGATTCAATATCATCGGCGAGCGACGGCATTGAGTTTAGATTGCTTTGTGCATATTGATTGTGCAGTGTATAATTGGACCGGATCGGATCAGCAGCTAGATACCACGACGGTGCGATGCAATGAGTAAGATGGAATGGATGGATTGAAATGGAATGGTTCGGACGGACTGTATGTAGCAACAACACCACAAACTCAATGACATGAATCAACGACTGAAGATCTCTAACTCTTTTCCCATGCACTGTGAAGACCATTCGTTCGAGATTTGGGATAATCGAATACGTTACGACACGTACATACACATCACGGTCAAAAAAAAAGGGTAGAAGTAAAAAGGGTATATTCACTGCTTGCCCGGCCGAACTGACTAGTCCTAGACTACCTGAACTCGACGAAGAAACAGCAAAACAAGCTAAAAACAAGACCAAAACACTAAATCATACACAGCATAATATCGTCCTCGCTCGTTCTCTCTCGTACGTGCGTGTCCACCCCAGTCCGGCTGAAAATGGATGTAACAGTGACAATGACAATGACTACGTGGGGAATCCCGCAAGAGCATGAGATACATAACCGCCGCTGATATGAGCCCGGAAGAAATAGCGCGAGGATATTCGGGAAAGATGTGATGTGTTGTGTTGCTGCGATGGCGACGTGCGCCGTGTCTGCGTAAGGAGGGTGTGTATGTTCTGTTGATGGTGGAGCGGAGGGGTGCGCGCGTGGTGGAGAGAGAGTGTGTGTTCGTTGGTTGGGATGAGATTTACATGTTCGTTCCTTCGTTCCTTCAATTTCGTGTGGGGATAGGGGATGGAAGGTCGGACTGAAGCTGTGTGCTTCTTCGTATTCGATGGCTCCATGACCAGGCGCGTTTACAACTCGTCCTTCACGCGCTGCGTCGCCTCTGCGGCAATGCTGCTCGCGCTACTCGCTGCTGATTCTGCATTGCTAGCTGCCGCAGCGTAGAGCTCACTGATGCGTGAATTGGCCGCTTCAACCGCAACAGCGAGCCTACTGCTCGCGCTCTCTACTGCGCCCTGCTCGGGCCCATAGATAGCCTCACTAACAGCCGCAGCTGCATCAGCGGCCTTCTCGCTCGCCACGGAAGAGATGGAGCTGTATACACTTCCGGCACCGCTCGTCACAGACGCCGCGTAGTCAGCAGGTGTGGGCGCGCCGAAGATGGCCTCGCTGATAGCTGCTTGTGCACTGGAAGCTACTGCGGCGAAATTGTCCGAGGCATGCTGGGTGCCGTAGATGGCTTCGCTGGCCTTTGCTTGAATTGAGGAATAGGCGCTGGCGACGGACTCGCTGGCCTGCTCTACAGTACCTTTTTTGCGTGCCATATACAGCAACAGATGCGCTTTCTACAGCCGCATTAAGTTGGTCGTTTACCTGGCTGAGAATGGTCTCGATGGCTGGAGGAGGAATGAACACGGAGCTGACAACTGAGGACGCCGAAGCGTAAGCATCGGCAGCATATTCTGTGACAGCTTCGTAGCTCTCACCGGCATAGGAGCTTGCAGCTTCGTAGTTCTCAGAAGCAAAGGAGTTGACCGAAGACACGGCTGCTGGGAGACCGATGTAGTACACAGAAGAAAAGCGATTCATAACGCTCTCGGTAAAGTCTGGCTCCTTCCCAACTACCAATTCGGAGATAAGGGCTTGAACCGCGGCAGCCTGCTCCGCAGCCTGGGCAGTGGCCTGGGCAGCATAGGCGCCGGCTTGGGAGTACACTGATTCCGCCCAAGGAGTTGGTGCGCCGTAAACCTGGTTGCTTGCCTTTGCGATAAGAGCGTCCCAATTCTGGCTTGCCTGTGAGGCAACGGACTCTGCCCATGGAGTCTCCGATCCGATGACGCCGGAGCTAACCTGAGAAGCCAGCGATTCGGCTGCCTCCTGAGCTTTGGCCGCAGCCGACTTTGCGGATCCAGAAACATCTGATGCATATGACTGCGCCGAGCTAGAGACCTCTGACGCCACCGACTGGGCCCATGGAGTTTCCGTACCGACAACGCCAGAGCTAACTTGGGATGCAAGTGAAGCGGCAGAGGCGGAAGCTACTGAAGCGAGTGATTCCACTGTGCCTTGTTCAGCTCCATACACGGCACTGGAAGCAGCACCGAGGAACTCGGAGTATCGTGCGTGGGCCAAACCAATCGCTTCGTAGTATTGTCGGCGTGCTCCATCAAGAGCAGGGGTTGGCTGGGAAGAAAACTGGGCAGACGCGTGGCTCAACCCTTCGGACAGTCTGGACGATGCAATTGAAGAGACCGACTCCAGATAACCTTGAGTAGGACCCGCCGCGTAGCTCTTTACAGACTGTGTGTATTGCAGAGCAGCATCTAACCTTTCGCTAGCGGCTGCCAGTGAATCCGAGTACGCCTTCTCAATCATTGATAGCATTGTCTCGTGAGCAGGCTTCGTTGTACCCGACACCAACACGGAGAGCTGGGACTTGGCGTTCTCGAATTGCTCATTGGCAAGACTTACAGCTTCGTTGTAGCGGGAGCTAGCGTGCGTTCGAATAGTCTGTATGACTGCAGTAGGTGAGGGTGTACCGTAGATGGCGTAAGAAGCACTATAGTAACGTTAGTCATTCGCATAAGCTGTGGAAGTTCCAAACTTACGCAGTGACGGCTTGTGCAAACTTATCTGCCGCAAGGCTAGTAGCGCTCTCGAGAGGTGGCTGTTGGGTTCCATAGAGAACGCTCGATGCCGCGGCTAAGGCCTTTGCATACTGTTCACTTGCTATTGAAGTGACCGACTCAGCAGTGCCTTGAGTTTTGGTCGGTCTGATAAGAGCTTGGCTAACTGCCCGGCTTAAGTCGGAAGCCCGGTCTCCAGCGTCAGCGACCAAGCTCTGAATCTTCTCAGAATAAGTTTCTTCTTCGTCGTCGTCAAGCACATCATCAAATATGATCTGCTTAGCTTCCGCAAGGAGTTGCGCATTTGCTCCACCCCAGACTTTCTTGGGAACTTCCGAAGCCGTAGACGCAGCTTCTTCAGCATTTTCCTTCACTGCTTGGGTTGCAGATCCAATATTCTCTTCTACGCTGGAAGCGGCCTCGGACGCTTTGTAGGATGCCTTGGAAACTTCGGACTTCAACAACGATGCTAGACTTTCAGCAGCAGGTGTTTCTGAGCCAATGATAGTCTCGGAAAGCTTAGAAGAGGCATCTAAAACAGATTGCTCGACAGCGGATGCAAGGCTTTCGGTAGCAGGAGTCTCCGAGCCTACAATATTGTCCGAAAGCTTCGACGAGACACTGGAAGCCGACTCCTTGACTGCAGATGCGATACTCTCGCTAGCTGGGGTTTGTGAACCGAGAATGGCTTCAGAAGCTTTCGAGGAGACATCCTGTGCATTCTCGATGACTTGCTGAGCGGCTTTGTACGCTCTGACTGGGACCTTCTTATCCGAAAAGTCATCAGTAGCATCTTCTGCCCAAATTTTCCACTTCGCAACATCCTTCAATCGCACGAGCTCGTTGACCATTGTCGAGGCTATCGACATCGCCTTCTCTTCCAGCTTCGCAGCCTCTTCGTGCGCAAGGCGCAGACCTTCGTGTTTGGACCCGACGGCTTCAACCTCCTCCTGCCACTCTGTGAGAGTGTGCCTCAGCTTGTGGTAGTTCTTCCAGTCTGTGTACTCCACGCCATCAGTCCAAGCCCAGCGCATACCGACCTCCTGGAGACCTAAGCCATGAATTCTGTCAAGAACTTCAACGGTGCTTGCAACAGCGGCACGAACGAGGTTATCGGTTTCCAGGTCAAATGCGGATTTCCAACTGCGAACGGCTTGGGCCTTGTCCTTGACAGCGAGTCCAAGCTCTCGTGTCTTAGTGATACATTTCTCATGAGCTTGCTCCAGCTGTTCTTCCGACGCATCCTCGGGTAACGCTTTCACTGTTTGCTTGATCAACTTCTTGAGCGAAGAGACTGTCGACTCAGCCGTCTCTTCAAGTTGGATGATGAGAGCGGCGCCGTGTCCGTTGACACCGTTCTCTATCTGCCGCTCGGTAATGTCAGCGACCCGTGTGTCAAGGTCCTCCGCACCTTTGTCGGCGGCAGTTGCAAACTTAGTCTGCCATTCTCGAAGATCCTGGTTGAGCTTTTCCCGGAGCTCCGCACCAGTGAGCTGAGGCTTTTCCGGTTGAGTAGGCGTCTTGGTCTCGACCTCAGATCCTGCCGATGTTGCACTTGATCCAGCGCCGAAGAAGTCGTCGAGCACACCCCAGCCAGACTTCGTGGTCTGGGTAGAGGCGCTGACCGGAGGGGAGACGGCGATCGTGGAGGCAGTTTCATCAGTCTCTGGCAGTGCGGTCCTACTCAGTATTAGCAAACGATAAGCCGAGGTGGTGAAGTACCTACGTTTTCGATTCGACAGCCTCAGCTACAGACTCAACTTTCTGCTGATCCTTGTATCGACCAAGCCTTTCGCGGATCCGCACAAGTTGAGGCTCGACATTGTCGCCGTAAAGAACTCGCACATAAGGCCAGAGTGTTCGGGAGACGAATTTCCAGGTGGCATCTCTCACAGACTGCACACCCGGGAAGATGATATGCGTTGTGACATGATGGCCTTGCGCATATCCTTGCCGAGCATACGGTAGTACTGCTTCGTAAGTCGGAAGGATGCTCAGATGATATATCTCAACCAAGCTATCTTTTGTCTGTTCAAGGTATGGGCCAACAGCTTCCGAAGCTGTCTTGACATGCGGACCTAGGTATTGTTCGTACTGCACATATGCTTTGTTCTGGATGTTTTGAAGTTGGGGCCGTGCGGTTCTGGCCCATTCGGCTTCGGCATATTTCTGCGCCTGCTCGACGCGGTGGGCGCCGTAGGTAGCGTACTGGTCTTTCGCAAAGGTCGAAACGGGAGTATACACGCGTTGGTCAAAAGAGTCTACATACGGCTTGACCTTATCGACCTGCGGCGCAACATAGGTTTGGTAGTAGGGGTCTAGGTATGGAGCGGCATATGATCGGGCGTGCAGATATGGCTTGCATACTTGCGGAGACGTCTCGGATAGTTGCGGGAGCGACGAAGGGCATCGAAATAGAACCGTGACGATGAGATACCAAGATATCAGTCTAACAACAGTCAGTCATAATGTGATGATCTACGGAGTGATGGAATGGAACCAGGTATGGATTGGGACCAGGTGAAGGGTTGCCGCACACCAGCTTCTTCTCCATCCTGGCGCGTCCACAAGCCCGCTAGAGAAGTAAACGTACCTTCCCACAACATTGGCAAAGCTACCGGCCCATGATTTCCTCGGTTTTGCCCTGGTGGTGTTGTTTGATCGCACTTGAGGGCTTGTCATCTTGGACTTTTCGGCGTGTCCATTTAGAGAGCCGTTCAGCTTGCCGTTGGGCGTGGCTTTGTTGGGCTTCTTCGCCCGGCCATTGCTTTGGCCAGCCATTGCTGCAGCCCCGGAGCGTGCGTATGAAGCGTGCGCGCAGGTCCGATCGTTGACGATGTTCACGTGGGACGAAGTTAACGATCACACTGGGTCGACAGGCCTCTACGATGGGCAGATTAGTGGATGCAGGTAGATGTTAACAGGCGAGGCACGTACGGAGCTGTGAGTTGTCGTCGCAGGTGGGTCGAAGTGTCAAATGTGAGAGATGATGGGCGGCAGCCCAGGATGCAAGCTCCAAACACGCCGGCGAGCAGGGATGATGTCAGAGCACGTGCGATTCGCGTGCGGTGTGAACTTGGTCGCGATCAACGGCGCGGTGCGCTTGCGCAGTTAGTGCGGATTGGGGAGCGTGGAGCGTGAAAAGAACACGGCACGATGCTGAGACGTGTGGTTTTCGTCGGGCGGCCCAGGAGGCTGTTGCAGTATCAGACCATGCAGTGAAATCCCACAGCCGGCAAGTTTTTGCTGGCGCGTACTTGGGACGCCGCTTGCTCTCTCTTTGTCTGGCAGCGTATCTGCTATCGTGACGCCATAGTTGGTCTGACATGCATGAAGCTGCGCAGTGGCCTGGGCATTTTGTTTGCAAGTTCTAAACGATTTCTTGATATGCACTTGGCTGGGGGTCTGCTCGCGTGCATCGTAGGTCAATCAGAGCGAGGCTGTAAGGCTAACACCCCAGACCAGACCAGGCAAGCCCGTCCCGACGCCGCGGCGGCGACTGGACAAACCTCCGCGTGCAGCTCACCCAAACGTCCCATTCCATCAATCTAGCCTCTGCAACTGCCTCATTCACTGCGCACCTAAGCCCTCTCAATCATCCTGCCGTCTCTCACCTTCCACGGCCTCTACCGATCCGTCCAAAATTCAGTGCGACCCCACGCCGGCGCCCCCCCTCACCTCCGATGCGCTCATGAGGTCCCCACAGCGGCACCACGCCTCGACACAACCACGCCCACGCACACGCACACGCACACGCCCACAACCGCTCGGTCCCAGTCGTGTCTGCTAAGCCATGGCTACCGCAGCCCCATCCGACCTGCTCCCGCAGCCAGATGCGCTCCCGCCAACCGGCCCGTCATCCAATGCGCAGGTGCCAGACAAAGACGATGTCGACACTTGCCGCATATGTCGAGGAGAGGGCACGCCCGAGGAGCCACTATTCTTCCCGTGCAAATGCAGTGGCAGCATCAAATACGTGCACCAGGAATGCCTCATGGAGTGGCTTTCGCATTCGCAGAAGAAGTACTGCGAGCTGTGCAAGACGTCCTTCCGCTTCACTAAGCTATACCATCCCAGCATGCCCATTACGATACCCACCTCGGTCTTCCTCCGTCGGGCCGCTGTACACATACTTAAGCTGTTCATGACATGGTGTCGCGCTGTTCTGGTGGGCTCGGTCTGGCTGGTATTTTTGCCCTGGTGCATGCGTGTCGTTTGGCGGAGCCTCTTCTGGGTTGGAGACGGGGGATGGAATCGCGACGACTACATTGATCTTCGCGGCTCTGGAAACGAAACCTTCATTTCTTCCGTCTACGATTTAAACGCGGTCCATGCTGCCGTCAAAGCAGCCAAAGCCGCAAACCGGTCGATAGACCTACCGACCCCGAACCTTTTAACGCCCTTCTCGCAGACAGTAAACATGAGCGCCGGCGAGCCGACCATTTGGAACATTGCAAAACGATTCTTCTTCGGCTTCGCCCATCCGCTCCACACGCTGGTACCTCCCCCCAGCTTTGAACAGCACAGAGGCGAACGCCACGGCGGATTACCTAGGCCCGCGAAACCCTTCCCTTCTTTCCGACGTCTCCTTCTTTAACTGGTTTCCTTCGCAGGCCGCCAATAGATTCTTAATCGACGTGCTTGAGGGCCAAATTATCACCCTCGCCGTTGTGGTCGCATTCATTTTAATATTCCTAATTCGCGAATGGGTTGTGCAACAGCAGCCCGTCATCAATATGGTAGCAGAGGATGCAGCCGCTGCGGCTGCGAATCAGATGCCCGAACACCAGGAGAACGATGTCGAGGACGAAGGCGCCGCCGAACATATCCATGACCCGGTGCAGGAGCTCGACGCCGCGGGAACTGCAGAGAGAGAAGATGACGATGGGACACCCGCAACATTGCCGCCTTCTCCATATGCGGAGCGGCTAGCCAATGATGCTTTTCGAACGTGGCGCGAGAGCGGTGAAGTCTCCGATGCGCTCCTTGATGAAGCTACTCTTGTTTTGATTAGGACTACGAAGCAGGAAGACGTAGGCGATGAAACCAAGTGGATTTTCGAGCAACTCCCAGATGATCTGATTGAAGAGGCATTACGAAAGGCTCGAGAGCGATCAGAGCCAACGGTCCCCCGAGGGCGTTCTCACCCTGAGCGTTCGAGCAGTCCTGCAAACAACCCAGATGGCGACCAGGAGCAGCCGACAAGTTCGCACACGCCATCCACATCGCCTTCAAGGAGACCAAACATGCCAGCGAGAGGCCGATCATTTATTGCCACAGAGATTCAACGGCAATTAGAGGAGGATCACTCGTGGTCATTTGCGAATGTACCTGGGAACAACGGAAGCCGTTGCCGAGAGGTCTGCTGCCGCCGTTCCTGACTCATGGGAAGACGAGGTGGCAGAGAACGCATCCGGTAACAAGCTTTGGGACACATCCACGAATGATCAAGAACAAGGCAGTGATCATAGTAGCGAGAGTTGGCAACAAGTTCCAGACATTGTTGTCGAGAAAAGCGACCAAGAGTCTGCGAATGATAAAGGCAAGGCCAAAGCATTAGACGATGACTACAGCGATTCAATTGCAACATCATCAACGCCCCCTAAACTCGCAGGGGGCTTGCTTGAAGCGGACGCAGCTCACTATGCCGATGCCTCAGAAGCTGGCGATGCTAATTCTAATCTATCCACTTGCGGTTCAGATTCATACAGAGATGGCTTAGAATCCGACACCGATGATCCTCCTCTTGATGCAGCACCACCGTTGCAGCAAGCACAAGAACAAGGGACTGAAGAGCGCGAAGCCGAACCAGAGCCCCCTGGTGATGTACGACCACCCCGACACCTTCTGGATCGCATCTTCGACTGGATCTTCGACGGTGTCGCTCCAGGGGTGCAAGCAGCGGAAGATGGAGCTAATGATGAACACGTTGTGCGCGACCTAGCCGACGAGCCACCATTTGTACCTTTCGCGGCCAACGAGCCCCGCGAGCCTGCTAATCTTCCTATTCAAGACCCCGAAGTGGCAGCTGCTGCAGCTCAAGCTGGCATTGACGTCAACGATCAAGACGCTATTGATGATGCCGAAGATTTAGAAGGAATTATGGAGCTCATTGGGATGCAAGGCCCACTTACCGGTCTATTTCAAAATGCCATGTTTAGCGCTGTCCTCATATCCGCTACCCTCGCCTGTGCGGTCTGGCTCCCTTACTTATGGGGAAAGGTCGTCATCTTGTTCATGGGCAGTCCTGTCGCACTTTTCATCAAACTTCCGTTGCAAATTGTCGCTACCCTAGCAGACCTGCTTGTTGATGGCGCCCTGCTTCTAGCTGCCGGCGTAGTGTACGGGACGCTCAATGGTGCGAAATGGGCCATTCACTATGTCAGTCTAGGTATTCTAGGCAAAAAAGTCGTATACCCATTGGATCTCTTCATCGAGCCGGCACAAACGGTTGCAGCTAGCGCAGCAGACCGCCTTGGGAAACTTATGATGGAATCGCCTCTACTACCACCGCCTACTTATTTCCGCCTATCGATCAACTCACACGTGGCAATGCGGACGATTCAAAACGCTACGTCTCACACTTTAAACCAGACTAGTGCCGCGGTGACGACTTTGCTAGAGGATGCCTCAGGCATTTCGACTTCTGAGGTCGCTTTCTCTGCCTTTCGCCTGCTTCCGCATGCTGTCAAGGTGGCTTTAACGACCCTCTACGACAAGACTGCGTCCTTAACATCATGGCTGTTGACTACAAAGTCCTACAAGGTCACGTTTGACCTTGATCTCGGCGGCAATTTCAACACTGCTTCTGCAGCCGCGGAACAGTGGACAGCAACAGACCGTTTGGTTGCAGTATTTGCTGGTTACGCATTTTTTGCTCTGGCTGGTGCCGTTTATCTCAAGCGTGGCGTTCCGTTCAGCAGTTCTCGGCAAGGCCAAAAGATCGAGCGAATCATTTCGGAAATTCTCCAGCAAGCAGGCGGTGTGCTGAAGGTCATCTTGATCATATCTATAGAGATGCTCGTTTTTCCACTCTACTGTGGTCTTCTCCTTGATATGGCACTGCTTCCTCTCTTCAAAGACGCGAACTTGTATACCCGGTGGCAATTCACACGCGACAGCCCTTGGACATCAGGATTCGTGCACTGGTTCATTGGTACATGCTACATGTTCCATTTCGCACTGTTCGTCTCGATGTGCCGCAAGATCATGCGCCGAGGCGTGCTGTACTTCATCCGCGATCCAGATGACCCTCAGTTCCATCCTGTCCGCGATGTGCTTGAACGAAGTGTTACCACCCAACTCAGAAAGATCGCGTTCAGTGCGCTAGTGTACGGCGCCTTGGTAATCATTTGCCTGGGTGGTGTTGTATGGAGTTTAAGCCGACTCACGACGGGCGTCCTTCCTATCCACTGGGTCTCACATGCACCGTCACTAGAGTTTCCCCTCGACCTTTTGTTTTACAACTTCCTGACTCCGGTCATTATCAAGTTATACAAACCCAGCGATGGACTGCATGCTATATCACAATGGTGGTTTAAGCGCTGCGCCCGCTTCCTTCGATTGTCCAACTTCCTCTTTGCAGAAAAGGCCAAGAACCAAGAGGGTCGCACCGTCAATGGCCGTGTCATCTTCGAGGGCAAGTATGTTCGCGCTCCGGCTTCTGACCAGGTCCGTATCCCTAAAGGTGACCCTGTCTTCGTGGAAGTTGATTCCAAAAACAATCGCAAGGATGGTCAACGCGCGGAAGGCGGCGTGCATAATTCTAACCTAGTGACCGTGGTCTACATCCCGCCATGGTTCCGGCTCCGCATCGGTATTTTTGTCCTCACGATTTGGCTATTTGCCGCTGTAACCGGTGTCAGTGCTACCATCATACCCCTGGTCTTTGGTCGCTATATCTTCTCCCTCGTCCTCCCCAGCAACGTGGAAATGAACGACATCCATTCTTTCTCGCTGGGCGTATACAGCCTCGGCAGCCTATGCTACACAACGTTCCAAGCCTATAAATTCTTCCGCGGCGTCAACAGACCTGCTACCAGCGCTCTCACTACAATCTACAACATCGCCGCCACTGCTTCCCATCTCAGTTTCCGCGTGCTCCGCTTCACTTACGTGTGGTCGAGCCTCATACTCGTCATTCCTTTCCTCTTCGCCGTGCTGATCGAGTTGTACGCTCTCATGCCTTTGCACGCGTACATCGGCCCCACAGAACCCCATGTCGTCCACCTGATCCAGGATTGGACCCTCGGCTTCCTGTATGCACGTCTTGCCGCGCGCATCATCTTCTCGGACCGTGCATCCCGTCCTGCGCGTGCCTTTGCGGCTGTGACGCAGCACGGTTACCTCAATCCTAATGCGAAGATCGCAACGCGCTGCTTCCTCCTCCCCGCACTTTCCCTGTTCGCCGTCGCTATCGTTGTTCCTTCGGCTTTTGCTATCAGTGTGAACCTAACAGTGTGCAAAGGCGCGAAGGAGGTGTTGAAAAACCTGGTCTGGCGGTTCAGTTACCCCGCTGTAGGATGCGCAGTCGGCTTCGTCTGGATTGCAAAGGAGGGCTTGAGCGTGCTACGGCGGTGGCGATCAGTGGTCAGAGACGAGGTCTACCTTATCGGAGAGCGGTTGCACAATTTCGGAGAGAGGAGAGCAAGAGTGCAGCCGGCGAGGAGGAGGAACACGTTTCCGGGTTTCGAGGCGCCGGAGCGGGATGCCATCTTGGTTGATGGGAGGTAGTCAGGACTTGGATTTAAGGCGTTGAAAAACATACGTGAACAGACATGGGCACGGATTGGGTACTTTGTTAGGAGTGGGCAATGAAGGATGGGAGATTGGATTTGGGGGTGTTTTGTGTTTATTACTGGCTCCGTGAGCCGTGGTATTGTCTTGTAATAGATTGGCTACGGGGAGTCTATATGATGGGCTAATTGCATATGATGTCCTTTTTCATTGTAGTTTTGATCGTTCTGTCTATTGGGTATCTCATTATGAGTCCTTCCACAAGTGGACTCCCTCCAAGCTGTTGTCGTATCCCTATTTAACGTCTCCCTATCCAAGTACTTCATGTCCTCCTAGTAACCGTTGCCGTTCGCATGGATTCAGTATGTTGTCCCCTACGTTTCTGCTTTCCTCCTATACAAAACACCTCGACTACTTCATCACATCCATCTCTTGCCCCAATGTAACATATCAACAAATTTCTGTTCTCCCACCAGCCGCCCCTCACAGATACTTCTTCGCCGCAGCCGCCACCCTCTGTCGAAAGACCGGACTCTTAACCACGTCCCCATTCCCTGCATGAAAAAAAGGATTCATGACCGTCTTCAACCAACTCTCATACACGTCAACAAAAAAGTTCTTCACCGCCTCCTCCGTCGCAGGCGCACTCGGATTATACACCTGCCCGCCGCCGCCGCCCAACCTGCCGCCCGCCAGGCTGCCCCTCTGTCCTCCGAGCCCGCCACTCGTCAACCCCAGCACCTCGTCTCGTGGTCGTGTGAGTAATAAAAAGCGCACGTTCGCTCCCGTGATCCAGCATGAAACGTAGTTGTTCGCGTACTTGTCGATGTGCTTGAGATACATGGGGGCGGAGCCGGCGGTGGAGGACGGGCCCCATTGGACTTCTTCGAGGATGTCGAGGGCGGAGTGGAGGATGAATGGAGCGAGGTGCCGGTCCGAGGATGTGAAGTGCGGGGCGCCGTCCCCTGAGGAGCGCGAGGTGCCGAATTCGTGGGTGAAGAGGGGGGTGTCGGTGGGGGAGAAGATGGTGAAGTAGTAGGACATTTTGGTGTTTGTCGTAGAGAGCGATCGTAAGGGTTGAGGTGCTTTCGTACCCTGAGCCGTGCGTTGGGTAGGCTTCTAGAGAGCTTTGGGTTGGCCGGTGGCCGCCAGTAGTTGTTTGCTATGGGCTATGTTGGAGCTGTCGGAGGTGATGCGGAGGTGGAGCAGGCGCGACGCTAGCAAGGGTGTCGGTTGCCAAGAATCCCCAAGCGCGACTTTTCAGGACATCTTCGATTGCGACGCCGCAAGCTCCTTTGCTTCCGACAGCATACGCGCACAATGTTTGGTCCCTTCCGTCTCACAAACCCGCTATCAGGCGGCCTGCTTTGGTACGCCATTCGCGAATCCTATCGTTGATTCCTGGTATCCCTACCAGCCTATTTCCCCCCTCGACATCGTCTACAATTCATTCTCCGCATAATTCTAACACCACAGAAACAGGAAAGTTCCATGGAGGCTCTCCCGTCACCAGAAGTACCGCCACCGTGAACGCCTCCGGGGCGTCGATAGCGTCATATCTACTCTCGACACAGCGCTCGCGCGCCTGGGCCAAAGCATGAAGAAGGTGGAACGCTGGAAGACGGAGATGCCCACCGAGGCGGAGATGCTTCCCAAGGACAAATACACGGTGTTCGATCGGAAGGTGAAGAGGTATAGGAAGGGTATTCACAGTAAGTGCTCCTATGGACCTTAGGGGCGAGGGAGGGAGCTCGGCGTGGTGAATAAGATTATTGAGTGTGAATGCTAATCCTTACGCAGAGGTACCGAAGTGGACGAGAGTGAGCCAGAGACTGAATCCCCCGGGTTTCTAAGAGGGGATGGCGACGGAGGGACATGTACATTATGTGCTACTATGTGTTGCATCAAGAGGCGCTCCATGGGAATTGACATCCATTATCGATTGCTCTATTCCGTTGATCTCGTAATTCGTGTGCTCTACGTTACCATCTTACTCTAAACAGACATCCAGGCCGCACCCTCCCAGCAGCCTATCCTGCCTTGTTTACTCGCAATCTCTCTCACATCTCTTCTCCTTCACCTTTACTTTCGCTTGGATTGATTATTACTTGAATTTTGGCATGATTTTCCTTCCTGACAATCTCGATATCTTAACGCCAACACTTCTTCAACACCAAAGTGCCGCAAGCGATGATGGCAGGACGTCACGTGCCAGACATCCCGGCACCTAGTGCGATATCATCAGATGTGTTCGCAGAGTGCCATCAGCTCAAGGAGAAGCATAAAGCAGAAGAGAGGGAGTTCGATACTTGGGTCCTCACGGCAAGAAGGCACCTGTTTGAAAGACAGGCGAACGAGCAGGCCGAATTTTGGGCGGCGCGCTCTCATGTGTCACAGTTTCAGGTACCACAGGTAGGGTTGGGGTCGCCCCAGATATGACGAAGCTACGGAAATAGATGAAAGCTTAGAGACTGATCGTGCGCCGAGTTGCCCCAGGATACGCAATACTGTTTCAAAGCTTTGACCTAAGGCTATATTCCCAGCGCGCATCCAGCTAAAATAACTAATCAGTCACAGAAAACCTTGGAAACTCTGGCTAGTCAACCTGCAATTCCGCCGAGCCAGCAAAGTGCGGCGGTTACACCTATGTATATGCCAAACATGCCAAGCGGATCATTAACAAATGGTTTGCAGAAGAGCACCACAAACGTCGAATCGCCCTCAGCAACGCAAGCAAAACCAGGTCAAGGCGCAGCTCCCACGTCAACACGCAGTCCCTCCAAAAGCTCTTCACAAATGAAGGTCACAAAAAAGCCTCAGTCCCAGTCTACACCAAATTCGCAGCCCAAACATACGCCCAGACCAGCACCAGTTGAGGTCATAGAGTTGTCCTCAGACTCCGATGAAGAGCCTCCGCCGCCGCGGCCCAAGGGACTAACCACCCCGAGAAAGTCTGTAGCGGCACCTTCAACGCCGCAGGGAAAGTTTACTCCTACTGTGCCTAGCGCGGCCTTGTCGTTCTTTGGCAATGGTAATGGTAATAGGGTCAAGGTTCGTAACATGGAAGGATGGACGCGATGAGAGTAGTACTAATATTCAAAGGCACTCAATACGCAAATCAAGGTCGAAGGCCAGAGCGATGGACGAAGTCACACTAGCTCGACTACAACGGCGACAGCGGGTGCCGCGGACAGTACCTCATCACCTAAAGTGCCTCTCCATAGCTCACCGCAAAATCCCGTGTCAATTAAAAGTAGTCTAAACACGAGCTCAAAGCCTATCCCTTCGGATCGACAGACTAACTTTAGTCACGATGCGCTGGTCAAGCAACGCAATGATCGAACGAGCATATTGAAAAACCTGGCAAGTATACCGAACGATCCTCTTCTCCACTCGTTTCAGCAACAGCAGAAAGACGGAGCTTTTGTCAACAAAATCTTGCACAATAGAAGGGCACAGAATTGGGCACCAGAGCTGGGGAGGGTCTTCCAGCAACAGGATGATGTTGCCATAAATAACACGCCACCTAAAGCAACCGCTTTAGATCTTCCATCGCAAGCCCGGTCTCCTACTTTTAAAGTCCCTCTACTTCCTGGCCGCACCACTAACCAACATGTGACAACATCCGAGCGCACGCGACGCGAAGGCACAGTCACATCTCGAGGCTCAAGCCAAAATGCAGCGCAGAGCTCAAAGACCTTAAACAAGCTCCGCACGAGTCGAGAGCCATCAGCAGCATCCACCCAAACCTCCCAAACGTCTTTCACAGTACAGTCGCAAGTCTCACCGACCCATAAGCGCAAAACTCAATACAGCGTTAGCGATGAGAGCGACGGAGGCGTTGGGGATGAGTTTACGCCGTCTTCAGATGAAGAGGAGCTGTCTGTGCTAACGAAACACACCCTATCACCGACGAAGAAGGTGAAAACCGCCAGAGGTACGGCCTTTGCCAAACCAACAATCAAGAAAAATACATTCGGCTTCATAAGCGCTGCAGTGTGAGTTCTACTCCATCCACTGTAACCATGTGAGCGTTACTAACTCGCTCTTTATGTAGTCCACAACCCCATCCTACCACGACTCCCACCAGGAAGCTACAATCCTCAAGTGTCCTATCACCTTCTGTGCAAACAGCTTCTCATCTCCGTAACAAATCCGGTGGGAGTGCAAACAAAAGCTCGCGTGGCATCGTACAAACCATAACAAGGGAGCGGCGCGCAAAGCTACTAGCGAGAGCTAAAATAGACCAATTTGCGCAAGAAGCTGCCGAGTATAGGAATGACGAAGATATCCGCGAAGCCGAGGAAAAGGAACAACGCCTCCGGGGCACTGTACACGCAGCCGAGGAGCTCGACGTTGGGAATCGTCTGCGTAGATTGAGCCTGACGCCTGCGCCCGCATCCACTGGCTCTGCGACCACTAGGTTGGAGACAGTCGGCGCTGACGACAAAACCAGCGATAGACGAAGGGAGGACAGTGTGTACAGCCACGCCAAATGGTCGGCAGATAGGCTGGGCGGCGATAGACATATCTCGAAGAGCTTAGCTGGGTCGGAACGTGGACGAGGAGATGAGGAGAGCGATAGTGAACTAGATTTGTCTCAATGGCGGTTCCACGATGGAAGGATCTACGCAAGGGTCGAGGAGATAGACTTAACGGAGAGTGGATAACCTGCACTCCTACAGAGCGCTTCTTGATTTTTGGAGTTCGTTCAAGGACTTTGAGGGTTTCTTGTTGCTTATTACCGCGTTGCACATACCTTTACGAGACGAAGACTTGGAGGTGGCATTATTCTTGTCTTGGGCATCGCAGCTGAGCATGGGTCTTCCAAATTTGGTCGCTAGGGGTTTCCTGGGATCCAGAATGGTGCCGTGAAATCCAGCTCGCTCTCTGATGTAAAGACAAACTTGTCCCACAGATACATACAAGTCAACAAACCAAAGCTTGGCTAGAATACTTCATTTTGGTATCTATCACAGTAATGTCCATTGCACAGCCAGTTCAATCTACTCAATCCCAGTACCCTGTTACTTCTCTTCCTGAAACTCCACCAAAGCAGTCCCAGCCTTGCAAAGATCCTGTCCACACAATTAGCGCGCAGTTCAGCGAAGCGAAGTCTTTCCCGCTACTCACCCCAGCTCTATGCACGACCTTGGCGATAACACCATCGTGCGGACTCCGAATCACGGTCTCCATCTTCATACTCTCAATTACCACCAGCGGCTGGTCTTTCTTCACCTCCTCGCCCTCCTTGACGTCTACTCGAAGTACTTTGCATGGCATGGGTGCCAGCACGCTGTTTGTCAGATCCTTCACGCCTAGCGCTTTCGCGGCCCATTTTGGTACCGCGAGTTGGAGACGGTATTGTTTGCCTTGCTGGAATAGCGTGATGCGGTCTTCGTCGCGGATGAATGTTGTCGAGAGACGTGTATGTGGGAAGAAGGTTGTTAGTGTGTTGTTAGAGGGTGCGAAGGTGCTGACTACATTGCTATATGTGCGATCGCCGACCGTGATGTCGAACTTGGTGGGCGCTGTCTGAATGATCTTGATAGGTGTGGAAGTCGAGTCCCCCTTTCCATTGGCGGGTATCTCAACAAGATCAACTTGCCGCTGTTGGAAATTGCTGCTATAACCGATGGATGTGACTGGAGGGCCTGAGAATAGATCTGTATGGGCGCGTGAAATTTCCTGAAGAGAGAGGCCGAGTGCTGCTTGTGCGTAGACCTCGGGCGCAGGAGGCTCGGGGGTAAAGAGCTCATCGTGGTGTTTTTGGATGTACCCTGTTTCTACATCACCGGCGATAAAATCTGGACTGACGCATATCTTCTTAAGGAACTCGATATTAGTGATGGGACCTGCGACTTCGTATCCTTCTAGTGCGGCACGCAATTTTTGGATCGCAGCTTCTCTTGTCGGGCCTTGGACGATGAGCTTTGCAATCATAGGGTCGTAATGTGAAGAGACTTCATCGCCAGCAACGAAGCCTGCATCTATTCGCACTGTAGGCGTTGGTGTCGGCGTTTTTAAGTGAATAAGCAGACCCGAATCTGGTATGAAGTTCATGTCAGGGTTCTCGGCGTATATCCGCGCTTCAATAGCTGCCCCTCGCTCTTTTATCCTCTGCTCCACTTCTTGCTGTGTCAACGGTAATCGCCCTCCCTCTGCGATGATCAGCTGCCATCGTACGAGATCTTCGCCTGTCACCATCTCAGTGACAGGATGCTCGACCTGTAACCGCGTATTCATCTCCATGAAAAAGAACTCGCCAGTGTCATTGTCGAAGATGAACTCGACAGTACCAGCTCCTTCGTACTTTACTGCCAGAGCAGCAGCTCGTGCCTTCTCCCAGATGTCCTGTCGGATATCCTCTTTCAGATGTGGCGCAGGCGACTCCTCCAAGATCTTCTGATGCCGACGTTGGATGCTGCAGTCGCGCTCCCCAAGCGCGACACAGTTTCCGTGCTTGTCCGCAAATACTTGAACCTCAATATGCCTAGGCGTTGCGATGTATTTCTCTACTAACATCACTTCATCACCAAATGAGTTCCTGGCTTCTGATTTTGCCGATGCAAGCTGGTCGAGGAACTCTTCAGGCTTGTTCGCTATCCTCATACCCTTACCGCCTCCGCCCTTGACGGCTTTGAGCATTACTGGATATCCGATTTTCGCGGCTTCGCTCTTGAGATGCTCGGGGTCTTGGTTCGAGCCATGGTATCCAGGTATGCAAGGTACTCCAGCTGCTATCATGATATCTTTTGACTCGCTATGCAATTCGTGTCAAAAATAAGTCCCGTCGTTGGACCAAGGGCACATACCTCTTGCTTCCCATGGCTTCAATCGCCTGCCATGGCGGGCCAATGAAGGTTATACCTGCTTCTGTGCATTTCCGTGCAAACGTTGGGTTCTCGCTCAGCTGCAGCCGATTAGCCTCAATATGCTTGATCCAGCGTCTAGTGTCATACAAAACCGTAGCCTGGATGTATACCCTGGCAGCCTTGTTCCTTTGCAATCTGAATGATGCGGTCACCATCGAGATAGGCTGATGCGTCTCCAAGGTTCACGGCATATGGCGAGCTCAAGGCATGCTGCGATCGGGCGTCGGGGTCGGTGTACAGGGTCGTGGTTCGAATACCATACTCGGAAGCTGTCCGGCCGACTCGCCTTGACCATGCTTAGTTTATGTTCATCTTTCACATGTAGCGGACATTCTCACAAAGCAATTTCCCCACGATTCGCTATGAGCACTGATGTAAGCGGCTTGATTGACGGTGCTGCAGTAGAGCTGTGGCGGACGGCACTGGCAGCAAGAAGCTGGCGAGAGAGATGTGTGGACTTTCGAACAGCGCGCATGGTCACATACAAGTGCAGGCAAGAGACAGAGAGCAAAATTCAGACTACATGAAGGTTTACTTTCCAAGAGGAAGCGGAGTACAAAGGGAAGGTGCCTCGGCTTAGGTAGTAGAGCCGCGTCCAGCCGTGGTCTTGGCGTACCTCATCGCGCTGCCGTTGCGGACTGGGGATTAAGCAAACGCGGGGGTACGCGTCGTCGGTGCCGCATCGCTTGTAGCCCATCGCAAGTTGTCCGCTTTCCAGGTCAATGTCTGTGTCTCCTTGCGTGACTTGACCTCGACGCCCAGCCCTTTGGCTTTGTACGAGGAGCACGGCCAGTGCTTACGGCCCACGTCAATCCCTTCGCAGCTGGAAAACCATTCCTACGCGCCCTCGCCTGCGTCCAGCTTCCGCAAACCTCGCAGCGAACATTGTGCGCACTGACCTCGACGCGACTGCCTCAAGCTACATTCATACTTACTCGCCACTGACGTCGCAAACAAAGGCCCCTTTGTTCAACTAGGTTGACTCGAACCGGAGTCACAATGAGCGACTACGGCGACGACTATGTCGAGTACGAGGATGAGTGGGATTATGTCGAGGACGAGTACCTGCAGGCCGACGACCTAGCTGAACACGCAGTTCCATCGCCGCCTCCCACCGCCTACGACGAAAGCGCTGTCGAGGAATGGGATCGGTATGACTACTTCAATGATCTCGAGTACGACTCCGACGGCTACTTCGACGACCTCGAACCACAAAATACAGAGAAGAGCCAGCCGCAGATTGGTCAGAAGAGGAAGCGCAGAACCACAGCAGATCGCAGCAAGAAGAAACAAAGGCTTACCGAGGACCACGGTGAGCCCGGCATGGGCGTTGCGGACTCACCTGTTATATGGCGCGCACAGGCTGACAGGACTTTCAAGACAAAGTCGCTGCCCGAGGACACCGAGTCATATGCGCTGTTGAAAGATTGGCGGGAGAAATTGGCGGAGGTGCCGAGCTGGGTTCAGGAGTCTCCATCGGCATTGAAGCCAATATCGCCGGCCTCTGAGCACATCATCGATGAGGAGGAGGACGAGGAACAGGACGAGCAGGACGAGGAAGGCGAAGAAGAAGAGGAAGGTGGTGCCCACATCGATCCCGCAGCTTTGATGGCAGCTCTACAGTCCCGCCTCGCTGCTGCAGGAGGCCCACTCAGCGGGATGGACCCTCAGCAATTGCTACAATTTGCGCTCCGCATGGCGAACGATCAAGATGCGGGAGACGATATTGCCGGTGAAATGGCAGAAGAGATGCTTGGTCAGGGCGAGGAAGAAGACGACGAGGAAGCTGAGGCCAATCTCTTGTCATGGGTCTCACAGCAGCGTGATGGTAGCAAAACCGAAACGGCCAAGGGAGAATCAGCTGCTCCACCTTCACCAGAGGTGGCCCGCGACGGACGACGCCCACCTACACCGCCGTCTTCCCAGGCCAATAGGAGTGTGCGTGATACGGATGATATCATGACCGACGATAACCCAACGGCAATGAACGTTATTGCATCCAAACGCAACCACACCTTGGAAGTGAAGCAGACGTCTCGCAAGCGGAAGGCAGACGAGTCTACGGATACCGCAGTTTCGTCCAAGAAACGCGCCACGAAATCTTACGATGCACCGACTACAGCAAGTCAAGCCAAGGCCGCTCCAGCGAAGAGTACACGAAGCGGACGAGTCAGGCCATGAGCATGTGACGTCGGCATACATCCGTCATCGGATTGGCTTCATGTTTCCGCGTTTCACGTTCTAGATAGTACGCGAAGTTGTCAGAAACACCTTAGAAACAAGGGCCCCACTGCACGTCAATGTTACGATTCCAATTCATCATACCCTCTTGCCTCAGGCTGCGTTTCACAGCGTGGTATTCCAAGGCAGCGTGTGATTGACGCTACATTATCACATACAGTTAGAGGACAGAAGTTTGAATACTTCTCCACTTTCGTATCATGAATTCTGGGATACCTCAGCTCACAATATGTCCTCGGACTGTACTACACCTACATCAGACATGCCGGTCACTGCAATTGCCTGGTCCTGGTACAGTCACATTGTACGTTACATACCGAGTAGCGACCTATCACCGAACACCGTCCATCTCCTGATGCAATTCTCGCGTGGACACTCGAATCTCCATCGCACCCAGGACCGAAGGAACTCGCCATGTTCAACCTGGACGAGGTTCAGTAGCTATACCCATATCAAACATCCCAGTCTCAATGCGAATACCCAATCTATAATGCCATGCCATACGACTGCGTGAACCAATGCCTTCGTGACAGTAGCGTGTCAAACCCGTAGCCCGCCGCACCTCCCGCCAGCCCTACCATGCCCTCCTCCAGTTCGCATCCAGCACGAACCCTGACGCGTACCGTGCCGCCCCCTTAACCCATCACACATGCCGAACGTATACAAATTCAAATCGCGAAGACATCGCCTCTCTATGCGTTTTTCCACAAGCCTCCTTTACACGCAGGAACTCGCTGACCCGAAAAGGAAAAGAAAGAAAAACGCTTCTTCACAGAGATTTTTCCGTAGTTGCAGGAATATCCAGAGTGAACGCGTGTTATGGCTAGTCAAACTGTGGGTCGAGCGGGCGCAGACGTCAGAAGAAAGGACCCTTTGCCCCACCCACGTTTATTTCCCTGACAGCTCTTGGCAAAAACGCACACCCGCGCCGAACCACGGTAGAAACGTGGAAAAACGTGCGTTAGCGAGGGTTCAATTGGAAAAAAAAAAAAAAAATCCAGGGGCAAAGGACACCCGAGTCGAATCCGACACCTGCGCTCCCCCCCTGGCTGTGCTGTGCTTGTGCAGCGCTGGCTTTGCTGTCTTGCGTGCGCGCACGCACGCACGCACGCACGTCGTCCGGACTGGGGCTGGACTGTACTGGGGCGGCAAAAGCGAGGCCAAATCGGATGGCCCAGCAACACACATACACATTACATACAGACCCCCGTTCTCGGACGCAAACGCCTTTTTTGATTTCGTGCGGACCAATGGTGAATGGTGATGTGCTGCCGGACCCAAGTTACATTACGTTTGATAGACGCTCGCCGATTCTACTCCATTCGCGCGGCCCCCTGGGCGCGGAGATGCGCACCAGGCCCAGCTAGTTAGCTGGGCGGCTAGCCTGCTTTGTGCATGGGCGATGTCTGCTTGAGGAATACCCATTGCTGCGTTGGTGGCTGGCGCAGCTGTGTATCAATGTGTATATGTGTGTGTAAATGTGTGTTCAGGTGAGGGGCTGTTCCCGCTTGCGTTTGCGAGCCAGCATCATCCTTTCTTTGCACCGATCACGTCGAGCCGTTCCCGTCTGACGGACAGCCGCCCGCCGCCTTCCTGAGGCGGCGAAGGCGTCAGGTACCGGGGCGGCGTATGTCAGGTACTCCTTGCCGTCTAGTCTAAGCGGCGCTGTAAGTGTTGAATCCTATTCGCACCGCGTGCCGTGTTTGTGTGTGATTTACCATCGTACTGCCATGATGGTGTCCTCCTATTGGACATGCATGCATGGGATCGAGCTTGTGGATATCGAGACAAGAGCAGCACCAGATTAAAAGGACGATCAGTCAGTTGATACCAAAATACTAGTGTAATGTGTTGAGTTGCATGTCGGCTCCCTGACCCGTCTACCAGATAGTAAACACCAGTTGCCCACAAAGACCCGAAAAAGCACAGTCATGTCTGTCATCGCCATGGAAAAAAGAATACGCTTGTTCCAACACCAACCAGTTTTTCCTCGTATCAATGCAAGCCCTCGTCCAAACAGTACAAAACTGCTTCTAAACCACCGACTAATAACTGACTTGATACAGGGATATAGAACAGAATGATAGAAGTATGTAAAGTAGGTATGTATTTTTGGGGTAGAACAACGCTGGTAGTGTGTCTTCTGCAAAGGTACATTACTTGCAGGACAGGGTATCAAATGCCGGTACACGGGTTCCGTACCCGTGGGTGGTAGTGGTTGAGGTAGGTGGTCGACGACATGTCGGGTAGACGAGTATCGCTAGCGACAGTATTATGGGCCCTGACACATACCAAAATCTGAAACAAGACCGAAGAGGTCATCGACGAGGAACGATAAGGGTGCCCGCTGCAAGTAATCTTTTGCCGTGACCAAAAGAGTTAATGACCCCGGTCGTAGTTAGGGGTCCTTGCAAGCTCCCCGGAAAAAGCGGGTAACAGTTGCAGATGCAGACCAGGGCATCTTGACCGCTCGCGCTCTTAAGGCGAGGATTCGCGCCCTCTCTTCTTGTTCTTTTCGATCCTCTCGTTCCACCTGCGCTTTCCTACGCGTGTTTCAAAGTGTGGCGCCACGGAAGCGACGTCTTGCCCGTGGCCCATCATGCTGCTTCTCATTTTGTTGCGATACGCATCAACTGAGAGAGGTTAGTATACTTTGCTCTCTCTCGCTCTCGCTCTTTTATCTTTACATGGCAGATACTTACGAGACTTTTGCAGGAATAGAGTACGTCCCGCGAACACACGGCTCTGGCTCCAGCTCATACGATAACCGAGGTCGTTGAGCGTAATCTCCTTCGACCGCTTCGCTCGCGTCAAACGCGGCTTTGGAACAGTCGCCTCGCCATCGAGTGTCGGAACTGGTACAGTAGTTCGTCCTCCCAATGGAAAGCTGGGGTCGCTCTCGTTGTCGGGCTCGTCGCTGAAGACCTTGCTACCACGAGGGCTGGCCGGAGGCGAAGTCATTTGCATGGCAAAGTAGCTACGTGGGAATACCGAGTTGATCTTGCGATAAGAGTCAGGCATCTCCTCCATCTTGACGCTGTCAAGAGTGACTCGCACGCGCACGCGGGTTCCCCGTTGCGCATCGTCAACGAGGATGAATTTGCGACGCTTGGCTTCCGGTAGGTCACCAAACATGGCTACTTTACGCTCTTCCTCGTCTTGCTCTACTTTCGACACGGGAACAGAAGCACCGTGTGAAGGTGGATGATGGCCCATCGGGTCGTGCATCGGCGGTAAGCCGCTTGAACCAGCGACCGACTCGCTCGGCGGGTAGGTAGGGTAGAAGCTGTGAGTTTGCCGCACGTCGGTGGGTGACGGCTGACCGTTTGGCGCCTGATGATGGTGTGTGTTCGCTTCTGGGCCATGATTAGCTGTGAACAAAAGGAAAATTGGCTCGCACATTCAAGTGATGCATGTGACTCCTCCAGCGCCGACAGAAAAGCAGACTTGTGTATAGCAATCTGTTTTGTGCTTTGTGTATGTGCATGGGGTGTGGTATCAAAGGGGGAATTACATGCAAGGAGTGTAATGTACATGCGCAGTGCAGAAACGACAGATGGTATCATTCAACGTCCAACGAATAAACAAAGTTGCGCAAAGTCGCAGCATCACATCTGGTGAAACATACCGCTAACATCATTATTTCCTCCTTGTGGTCCTCCTGGGTGCTCGTGGTGGTGATGCATCTGAGGACCACCCATGCCCATGCTGGGCTGTTGAGGTGGTGCAGGCATACCAGCCGAATTAGGGACGCCAGGTGCAGCTGGTCCACCTGGTCCTGCCATGTGGTTCCCATGCGGTGCTTGAACCGCCTTTCGGTTGTTCATCTTGGCCATCCTCCTTACTCGTCGGCTCCTGAGACGCGGGTCTTGGTTGCTGTTCCGCCAGCTGTCGACTGCGCGCTGGATCAACCCACGCTTGCCTCGCAGACACGGGTTCAACTGTGCAAGCGCCCAGCCGACCGTGTTGCACTCCGTCTCGTAATGCAAACGGTTTCCCTTGTACTGCTCCTTGTTGCAGCACGCGCGCGGATAAACGCAATTCTCCGTCTTGAAATCTGGAGGCAGTTCGTCCACGTTGATCGACTCGACATCACAGCGAATGGTGTACTCCATCTTGACCCTGTCGCGGGAGTACTCGAAAGCTATCCACTGCACGCCATTCTGGTCCTGCCGGACTACCAACGGTGTCGTCGCAGGAATCGGGCCAGGTGCTGCGTTGGGATTCACGTTTGCGGCTGAAGGGGGCCCGTTGTGCATGCCAGGCGTACCAACTGGAGGCGCTTGGGGAGGAGCCTGTGGCGGGCCGAGTCCTGAGGGTGGCCGCTGCAGAGGGGTTTGCGACATGCGTGATTTTGGACTTCCCGTCATGCCAGGCGTCTGAGGGTGGGGTTGATGGGGATGGTGCATCTGCTGACCTTGTTGGTGGGACATGAGGAGCGAGTTTGTGGGCATTGGCTGTTGCTGCTGCTGTGTTGATGGGTGCTGGGGATACGGCGACTGCTGTGGAACTCCCGTCGATGCATAGGGCGTGTAGTACATGGACTGCGGCATCTGGCTAGGCGGCTGTCCGTAGATGGGCCGTCCATGCTGGTCATGCTGTGGTGATTGCACAGATGCTGGCGAGTTGGACTGCGGGGTGTGGTAAGAAATTGGCGGGAATCCCGGCCGATTCATGGTCGCTGCGGCCATGAGTTCTGGTGTTTCTGGTATCAGGTCAGCTTTTGTTCGGACGTCTTTGGATGTTGGGACATGTTCAGAGCTGCGTCCGAAGCTTTGGTATGGCGCGCGTTCGCGTCGTGTTCAACACGCGCGTCGCTCATCTCCGTCAACACCGGGTACGTACCTGAAGAAGAGTAATTGCTGGGTGCACTGTTGGTGCTGTAGGGGCTAGGATGGGCAGGGTAATAGGGAACTTCCTGCTGCTGCGGTCCTGGCGGTCCTTGGATTTGCTGCACGTAGGGCGACGGATGGGGTGGCGGGACTTGTTGGCTTGAAGGATGAGGGGACGGATAGTGGGCAGTGGCTGGGGACTGGGCTGGCTGCGACTGGTGCGGTGAGTCGGGATGCTGTTGCTGGTGATGCTGATGCTGGACCACGCCGGGCCTCGGATGGTGTTGAGGATGCGGATGATGGGTTGGCGGTGGCAAGCCTTGCTGAGGGTGGGGGTGATGCTGGATGGGCGGCAGTCAGCACGGTGCTGTGGCCAGCAGATAGGTAATGTACAAAAGGAGTGGACGCGAAGGAACAAGCAGACGAGAAGGGTTGCAGGGGCGTGTGGTGGGCGGGGATGCGGGGTGCAAGTTGCGGTCAGGTAGCGTGGCCTCGGTATGGCTGGCGAGACGGGTGTGCAGCGACGGGCGATATGCGAGGGGCAGGGTCTGGAAGGGGACGGGACGGTATTGAAATAAACAGCGGTTTGACAGGGCAGGACAGGAGGAGAGGGCCAGCTCGGGGAGCTTGGGAGCTTGGGAGCTTGAGAGCTTGGGAGGCGTGGGCGACTTGACAACACAGCGCGCGGGCGGGCAGCGGTGGGCTTGCGGAGCTCATGGCGTGGCAAGGATGCGCCTGCGCGGGTGGTGACAAGAGGCGGCCAGCATCTCGCAGCGCCGGGCTCTGTGGGTGCGACCGTGTTGCAGGGGCGGCGGTTTGGGAGGGTGGGAGGAGAAGCAGGGCTTGGCGGAGGGCCTACCATGTAGCCTTTCGCGCTGCGGCTGGGGGGACAGACGAGCGAGGGTGCGGCTTGCAGAGGCTGCAGCATGCAACAGCGCTCGCGCGAGGAGACGCCGGTCTGGTCGCGAGTGACAACGGGGGCGCGCGCGGCGGGCGAGGGCGCTCAAACCCAAGCTCCAACGGTCGTCGAGGGTGGTGGTGGTGCTGGTGAGGGATGCGCGGGGACGTGTGCGGCGCAGAGAGGGGGGCGCGGTTGGGATGGTGGACGAGACGACAGGGAGCAGGAGAAGCAACTCACCATTCTCTGCGCGGCGCCTGGAGCCGGCTCTTCCTTATACTTCCGGGCCCTATCTGGCGCATGCGACTGCGACATTGTTATAATTGCTGCGTGTGGTGTCGAGGAACCGGCTGGCAAGGCCCGGGCGCGTTGACGAGGGTGCCGTCGGGATGCAGTAGCGTAGCCTGCGCAATTTCACGCGCACACGGGGCAGCGCCGCTAGAGGGCGAGAGGAGGCGTGCAAATGGGCGAGCGCTGCGCTGCGCTGTGGGCGCCGAGGTGGAGCAGGCGTGAAATAAACGTCAAACAGCTAACGCCTCCCGGGTCCAGCCACCTCCCTGCTCGCGCTGCACGTCCGGACAACGAGCCCTTTTCGACCGCCGAGCCCGCGGCTGCGCGGCGCCGGGATCAGGGATCGCCGGGGCAGCACGACGACGAAGCTGCGCGATGTACCGGAAGAGCGAGAGCGCTCGCGGTCGAGGGCGAGCGTGTGTGTGCGTGTGCGTGTGTGCGTGTGTGGTGAAGGAGGTGAGCGGGCGCGCGTAGCACGGCAGGACGTTTGGACATGTATTGGGGGACGGTTACAGGATACAAAAGGGCAGCAGCAGCAGCAGCAGCAGCAGCAGCAAGAGAGAAAAGCCCGGCTGCTTATAAATAATCCCACCGTCCGTCTGTTGCCTTCACTCGCCGCCGCGGCAGCAGGCAGGGCTGGGCTGGCAGGTAGCCACCACCACCACCTTCCAGCTTTCCCTCTTCCCCATCGCCATCCAGGCACCAGACCGGCAGGCCGCCGTAATCCCCCATCCTGCTGCGGCTTCTGCTGCTGCTGCTGCTGCTGCTGCTGCTGCTGCTGCTGTGACCATCCTGCTCGGGTAAATACACACATCCGGACATGACCTTGCCTGCTGAAGCTCTCTTATACCCGCGTGCAAATGCTCTCTGGTCCCGTCTCTCTCTATCACTCTGTCTCTCTGTCCAGGTCCGCACCTTCTCCTTCCATCGCCCCTGCAACGCGCCCCGTCGATTATGCTCCCCTGCCGGCGGGCCTCGATGCGCCCCGTCCGCGACGTCTCTCGCGCGCATGGCCGCCAGTCGCTCGCCAGAGCGCCACAGATTGATGAGCCTTTCATTGGCAACTGTGTCGCCGCCGTGTCGCTCGCTTCTCGAGTCCTCCTCCGCAGCCGCTAGTCGACCGTTGTGCTGTCGCACCGGCGGCCCACCGGTCTGCCCATCTTTTTTTTGTATTGCGTGGCGCGCTAGCTCCGCGCCGAACTGTGTCTTGCTGTGGCACCGCTAGGCCGCAACGGGCTGCATCTCATCGCACACTAGCCCGTCCGCCACGAGGAGCGCGGAAATGTACCTTGGGATGGACGCTCGCGTGCTGATCGGCTGGCGTTGTCAAGATCGTGAGGCGGCGCGTGTCCCCAAAACAGGACGTTTATGCCTGGAGAGGATCCTTCAGGGGGCCATGTCCGCGCGCCCAGCTCCAGCAATAGCCAGCCTTTTCATGCCATGAGGTCACTGTGGCCGTGCGCCCGCTGGGTGACTAGTTTTCGCGGAGTCGGCAGATGTCCATGTTTTTCATGCAACCCTGTACGGCAGCTATAATCAGTTAAATTGCCCTTATGCGACGCGACCTGACGCGTCGATGAGCAACAACAACAGCAAACGGACCGCGGGCGAGCGAGCACGACGGCGCGGAGCTGGACGTGTCGCGGCTCCAGGAACCACGAGACGGATCCTTCTCTCCGCACGCGCGCGCGCTGGACTGATCGCCGCATTGCCCGTCTGTGCAGGCGTCTCAAGCGCACGCTCTCGACGGGCGTTGCTCGCGTCTTGGGCGTCCGTCTTCTTTGAAACAGGCCGCGCGTTCGGCGGCCGTTGATGCGTTCGGTTGACAGCTTTCCAGAAATTCTTGCGACGGAAACGCTCTGCGCTCGAGATGTCGTTGGTTAGCCGCCCTGGCCGATCGAGACATGGTACATGATTAAGTAATGCTCCGAGTGCGCTCGAGTGCGGAGAGCCCCTGGAACCATCGCGTTGGCCTGTTCAGCGACAAGGGAGACAAGCCAGGTACCGAGCGACCATCAACTCTAAACCAACGCCTGCGCATCAGCCGTCGCCGCGCGAACAATGCCATTGTTCCTGGCCGCGGCGTCGGCGTGCACACACACACACACACACACAAGGCAGGATGCATCGCGCTGCTGTGCGCTCCCGTGGTTTTCTGCTGCTGTCGAGTCGAGTACACGGCCGACCTTCGGCCAGAGGCAACGATAATGGACATCCCGAACGTGGTGCAAAGCTTTCCGGTCGCGCCCACTCAGAGCCCGCGCGCGACCACACACATCCCCATCCTGGGTGGCACACGATGGGAGCGGCACATGGAAGTCGCCGCCGCTACCAGCACGGCTTTCTTCTTCGCATCCTAGCTGTCACTTCGAAGTCCAGGCTGCCGGCAGCGTGCATTCACAGCAGCCAGAGGTCACCTGCGATCGGGGTACCTAACTGCACGCAGAGACTGGCATGCCGCGTGGGACGCGCTTTCCGTCCGGCTGCGCGGGGAAGAATTGCTTCGCTCTTTGCTCTCTCTGCGCTTCGCCCATTCCACCGCTGCACGCACTTCTGGCCGTCGTGTACTTCCCGACCGGCTACCTTCCTTTCTGCTCGCTTTCGATATCGAGGCGACGTTGAAAGGTCGCGACCACGCACCTCGTATGGCGGCAAGCAGGGATGCCGTTTAACGCCAGCAACGGCCAGCGATCGCAGGGCCATGTCTGGTGGCTGCCGTGCTCCCGACTCGTCCCGTCTCTCTCACCCCTCAACCCCCGCCAAAGCTTACTGACGAGCCCTTAGACCCGGATAGCCCCTCGTCATCTGCTCCTGCTCGCCTACAAAACAGCCAAAACACAAACCTGAATTTCCCTGATTGGGCCTCATTCTGGCTTTTCGCGCTTTTTCCTCCCCGGTGGCTCTGCTGCAGCACTGTCAATCAAACGCGCATGCGCCAGAGTATTGCCGGAGTTTTTGCACCTTGGTCGAAACGGACTAGGGCCCCGGCTGAAGTGCCTGGGTATCGATCGACATGCCAGTTCGAGGTGCGCGACCGTTTTCTGTAAAAGGGCGACTGTCGGCTTCTCCTCTCCCGCTCTGACCAAAATGACCACGCTAGCAATGGACAAGAATCTACTGGCCATGGCTACACCGGCAGTCGCGATCGAGCATGCCCGGACGGTAGACACACAGGACGTTGGAACAAGCTGTTCGCGCTCCATCTCGCTGACAGGCTTCGAGATCGCCCTCAGGGCCCCTCGACCTTGCTTCCCGCTTGCCCTTGAGGGTTGCTGCCGTCGCGACCTGGGAGCGAGCGCAAGCGCCAGCATCCTCACACGAGAGTTCCCACAAGGCGACCTGGGCATGCGAGGGGGGTCTGGTGCTCAAACCGGGGCCAGCTCTGGGTCCGCAAAAGCAGCGACTCAGCTTAACCCCAAATGCGAAAGAGAACAATCAGCTCAATATCCCATCTCCGCTTGTGACTGCAGCACTTTGCCCTCTCGAGATGAGCGGCCACCACTTCTGCTTTGAAATCGTGCTGCTCTCTAACCGAGCTCTCAAGTCAACGCCTCTGCATAAGCGTCAATCTGGCACCTGGGACTGTATCGCTCATTGGGCGTGGTCGCAACCTTTCTCTCTGCCGGCTTTTATCGCGGCAATGAACCGTGCCATCCCAGGCAATATCAGAGAGTCGCGACAAGGATAACCCAGCTTCCCGCGCTTTCCTGGTTGATGGACTGGCCCGCTGATGCTCATGATTCGCGCGGACACTTGGGCAAAGGGTTCTGACATGGGCTGATGTCTGCAGCTTCCGCAACAGCCCATTCCACCACCATGATGTCAGGAGGAGCGGCCTGATTCGACCTCCTCGGCCTACTACCCAAAAGCGAACACGGCTCGCAGCGCACGCATCAGGCCGATTCACTGGCCTTTCCCCGCCCCCAACATCTCCATGATTGGCCGACATGGTATTTTCAGGAGATGTTTCGTGCCCGAGCCAAACTGTCGGGTCCTCTGCCGTGTCGTCTTCCGCCGTAAGGCACCTAGACCGGGCCTGTATCGCGTTCCATCGAACATGGCACGCGCGACCAGTTCAAGCATCTTGGGACGATCGAAGCCCAGTCTGTGACAGAAGGGCACATCGTGCATGACATAGCCGCATCACTTCGACCTCGATCAGAAACCCTCCAGCGAAACGCTTGTGGAAGTAGCATAAAATATCCCCGTTGCTGCCAATCAGCTCAAATGGCCCCGTATCAGGTAAGAATCGTCACGCGTCTGGGCGCATATTTGCTGAGTGCGCTCGAAATCGGATTACTCCCATTTACGGCTACCACTTAATCAATTTTCCAAGCACATCCTGCCAGGCTGACGTGGCGACTTCAAGGAGCCATCAATCAGAGAAAGAGTGAGCAAACCTTCTACGAGCCACCATGCAGATTGATGGTTCCTTTGGAGCGGTTGCCCGCATATCAGGATCGTGCTCGTGACCTCGTATTCTGAAAGCACGCAATGTCACAGTAGGACGTTCAGTTCAGAATACCATCTCGGGAAACCGAAAGTTGAGGCCGTAGATCCGCAAGATGGTGCCCTTTGTGAGTTGCAGGATTCAAAAAAAGGAAATCTAAAATCAGACCATTACTGCCACCAACAAGTCTAAAAAGCTACCATGACTCGCCATGACAGAACCTAAAAGAGTAAGACGGGCAGTTCAATCTACAGTGCGCTATTCACGACAATTCCACCATCAACGGCTCGAGATCTAAACCTTTCCGACTCATTTTATAAAGTGTATGATAGATAATATACATCAATTCATCCATCGATCCCTTTACTCACACTATCCAGAAGCTAATCTCCTGAGAACATCTCGATAAGCTGAACGATGGCCGAATCAAGCCTCAACAGTCTGATAGAATTGCATAATCGGCTATACGCTTCTGGACAGGTCCGAAGGACGACATCGGCATCGGGCCGCTCTCACCGATGCTACCTCTCTCCAGTGCTCTCTACTCTGCCATTGGTCTGCAATCCACAAAATCACTCTGATCAACAAAGTTCCCCCATGTCCGTGGTACTCGTCGCCTTATCATTGAGTCAGCTGGTGTCAGTAGGATGCACAGCTGATGCACAGAAAAGGAGGCCGTAATCAGCGCCTATCGAACAGGCGCAACAACAACAAAAGACTGCTGTGGCACACCAATGCAACACTCGACAGGCCCGAAGCATGCATCTATTTTAGGAGCAGGAAGTACGCGTCCACGTTTCCACGAAAGCATTCGGTGGGCTCCTTTCTTCATGTGAGACATTGCGCATCCGCGTCTCTACGCATGGATAGCAAGCTGGGTGGCATGCACCATCAGAGCGTCTAAAACCGCGTCCACAGTCGTCTCTCGACGCAAAAGACGCGTCTCGCGATACTAGTGTTGGTCGCGTCGGTTGCGTGGGTCCAGCCCTACCTACTAGTCCTTGCGCCCTACTCGCCCATGCCCTTGTTCATCTCGCTACCAATTGCTGCCTCTGACAATACAGGGCTTCTATTCTCAGTACCACACCTATGTAACCCGTTTCACAGCTCTGTTGTTCTTATTCCGGGAATAGCAACGAGTATCTTGTCTACCTTCCACTTGCGATGCTGTTTTTCATGCAGATCAACGCGCCGGTCGAGACCGGGCCTTGGACCATGAACTGCTGGGTCGGCACTGGTGGCATTCTGCATACCCACATACACCGGCCGGTCAATGGAGCTTTCCCGAATGATGCTGCACCTGTTGTCTCACGGATGATCTCCAGAACAGCGCCGAGGAGAGTGATCAGTCACCGCCCAATGCGCCAGTGATCAAATCTCACGATAATTGACTCGAGCAGCCATGCCATCCGCACGTGCCCTGTGTTGCATGTACCACCGACAGCATCGAAGAGCCGTGTCCCACGAGGCGGGTCTCTGGTACCGAGCTGAACAGGGAAATTTGGTGTCTTCTTGACCCACCATTCAAAACAGTAAAGCTGTTAGCAATCTGACCTGCCACGAAGACACAACCCATCTGACAAATTCTGCGACTATAGACCAAACGGCTATGTACACGAGCCCCCCAAGCAGTACCTACTTTTGGAATGTTCAATCATGTTTGGGATACTATATACTATAGAATAGCGCCGACGTTTCACCAAACCCGTCAACTGCTCTAGCTCCTCTTTCCTGTTTCAGACGTCCGCACAGCGCAGCGCATAACAAAGACGCGCAAAGCTCACACAAGCTCGCAGCCTCCAGCCATCCAACCCGAACTCGGCTGCTTCGGCAAGGTTGGCGCTGCTTTGTTGACGTTGGCGATCGTGCGACGTGACGTGGGCAGCCTCAGGCCTGTGGGTCTATTCTAGATGCTCTGATCAGTCAGAGACGTCAATTACCGCCCTGGAACTCTTGGAAGCATTCTATTGCGAAGCAGAAAGTATCTGGTTCCGAAGATGGTGAGACGAACGGTGGGTGTGTGGCTGCTTCCAGGACTTCTAGGGCATCGCGGAAGAGGTGAGGCGGATCGCGCCGGTGCTGTGCTTAGTTTCTGAAGCTCGAGGATTCCGCGAATGCGAAGAAAAGCCGTTGATCAGAGCCTCACGGTCTTCGGGCCGTATCGTTCAACGGCTCGACGACTGAATCATGGCCCCGTCTGAGGTCATAGCATTTCTCCATCTATCTCATCACCAACTACCTCTTCACTATCATTCGGCCCTGCATCCCAACGTTAGAAGTTCTTAATACCTACCCCTCTTCTTAACTCGTGCCGCTGGGACTCTCATGTAAACCCTAAACTCTACAGCACGAACTATCTTACTCTCGGCCAACCTACGCAAAGTGGATGACTCACTATCGAACAGCGCAGCAATGCTACCCAAGATCAGCAGGTCAATAAAGCAAGAATGGTACGATGTGGTGTGTCTTGGACAGAGCGTTGGGCGCGGAGCGTTGTGTGTTGGCGAGGGTCGATCAAGTGGTTGCAGGGAGGTCCTGGGGGGATCGATCGCCTCATTCCGCGGTGGCAACGGCAGTGGTGAACGGGTTTGGCATGCGTACCTATGATAGATCGGGGGGGAAACAAACCGTAGTGGAGCAATAGTTTGCCTCTTGTGTGATGACGATCGCGTTTGTTTTCGTACTGGTGTGCGGCCGGCGAGGCCGTGTTTGATGAGGCATGGGGGGGAGAAGGCATCCGCTGCGGACCAGGGTCGGGGAGTTCGCAGCTCTGGGGTCGTTCAAGGATGGGGAGCGCTATGTCTGCGGGAGGAATCCTCGTCCTAACGGTCATCACGTCTCTTGCCGTCATTTTGACTCCTCTGTGGAAGCGTAGAACTGATACAATGTGTAGCATACTTCCGTTCGAACGAGCACGCAGCCTGCCCCCGATCCTCGACGTACCGGTGTCGAATCGTATAATGTCTACAGTCGACATCTGTGGACTTCCATCGCCGTCTATCTGTTACCGGATCCCCTCCGTAATGCTCCTTAGACCTATCTAGGACGACTGAGCGGATCATTCCGTCGCTCCTACCACGTAGAGATCTAAAAAGGTCGCATGATTGACATAACCAGACGCTCCCGGTGTACAAATTTGACGGGACGAGTCGAAGGACAGCAGAGTCTTCATTACACTGCCCGATTGCTCGCGCTCTACGATCATACGCTCCGTTTGCAATGATCGTTGGCGTAGGGACATCAGTATGTGCTTGAAAGCTTCGGCATCCCATGGCAGCTTGCCAGACGGGGCACGGGCTGAGGCTGTGTTCCGCTTCAATAGGTAGAAAGGTGGGCGTGGGAAGACATTTGACGATGATGGAGACTAAAGGATTGAGGGAATGTTTGGGATTAGCGCATTGCTTAGTGGCATAGACTTCTCATTAGTTCATTAGAGGGTTACTGTGGGCTCATGGATAATACGAGATGGGTTCGTTTATCATTTACTCTTGGAGGATTTGAATGGTAGATAATAAAATGCAGCTGGGCAAACGTAATTCTCAACTCGTTCTAATCCACACTCTCAAGTGAATTCGTCCCTCTTGTCTCCTTCTGCTAATGTTATGCCACAGAATAGCTAGGGCTTGTTTTGACCTTTCGCATTCACGCTTGGTCCTGGTTGCTTTAAAGTCAAGTCCAGTATTCTGATAGGTGCAACTATTAAGCGCGCCAACAACGTTAGTTCAGATTCTCTCTGAGTTTTCTTTTATAAAGCTTCATTCCAATATATATGTAACTCTATGAAGAGGGAATAGAATAGAGTGCGTGTGGGGGGAAAGGTGAGGTTACAGCACACACAATCTTCAACCTACATACCGACGACATTCAGCGTGTGTTTCATTTGAACCCAATAAGTGTAAAAAGATCGATCGGATTTTATCGTCGCGTAATCAATGTACAGTCTTACCTTTCAAATTCGTGCATTCACAGATCAAGAATGAAAAGATTGATTGACAATGCTTGATTTGAGATGGGAGAAGTCAGAAGATCGATAGCTGATCTGAGGACCTCATCGACTGACATTTAGTCTTCACAGCGAAGTCCTTCTTACTATAGCATCTACTTGCACACCTCATTGGTTGCAGCACACTGAAAGCACTACTTTCACCGCGTATTGGTATCCCAGGGATTAAAGGCACTCACTTCACCACCAAAGCCAACCCCACTTTCACCACCCTAGTCATCAGAGCGATCCACATATGCACTGGCCCGGCCCATAATCAACCATCACCAAAATCGGACGGTTTATCGACTACCATCCTCCCTCGTACCTTTCACGTACGTCTCCCTTAATGAACCTAGCAGAGAAATCTCCTCGACCACGGCCTCCCTTTGCGACTCTGCTTCTAGCGGCATGACCACTAGAGCCATTTCTTCGAAACGAACCTCCCCGAGCAGGGGACGTTCCTGTGACACGTTCTCGGTATATCTGGCCACGATTTTCCCTTTCCCGTGTATCACCTCCCCGTCCGACCAATACCGAGGTTTCTGTGCCCTTCCGCTCTTTATGGGCATCCGGTGCTAGGTACGCATGTGAGGATGCAGATGTGTCTTCGGCCACCTTTTGGTGGAACGCCTGCTTTACGTCCTTGACTCCCTCCCGAACGCCATCCCAGAATACTGCGATTTCAAAATACACTGATGGCGGAGGAGGTCCAACGTCTTTGAGTTCCTAACGTTGCCCATCAAGCGAACATCCTAATCTGATTTGCCGTGCTCTTCGCAGAGAGCGGACCAAGTGAAGAGTTTCCCAACATTGTTGGCTGCAGTCTTTGCATCCTGCTTGGACCGGCTGTCGCTATCCTTAACGATACCGAAACAGAAGCTTGGATGGTATTGTTTGAAGCGCGCCTCGTCCATGGCCTTTGCGCAATCGAGCCAGCCTTTGTAGTATTCGTGAGCGCGTAGTAATACTACCATTTCATCCGCGAAAGAGTGCAAGGACACCGGCATATCCCATTCGTCGAAGATGCGGCCATGTCCGATTGGAAACATGTCATGATCACTAAAATCCGTGAGATTGAATCCGGTTCGCGCCCGTGGTTTCTTCATTGTTGTTTCTTTTTCGGGACTGTCTGATAAAGCCCTTGAGAATTGTGTCTCTAAGGTCTCCACAGGGTTTTGCTACTCTGCAGCATGCTGATCGATGGCTGATTGCTGTTTCTCTAGTACCTCCTGCTTGCTTCGCAGACGCTCATCTTCAGCCTTCAGTTGCGTCTCTTTTGTATTCAGCCCCGGTTCCTTCTTTGCAAGTTCCATTTATTTCTCCTGGCTCTTGGTGAATGCTTCAAGGATCGCTCCCCTGCGTTCAAGACACTTGACTAGCACGTCTTCACGCACTCGAATTCGGTCTGCTGACTTCGCAACGCTTTGCGCTGAGATTCCTTCATCGAGCCGTCTTTTTCCAAGTATCAAGCGCGCTTCTTGTTCCTTGGACTCAAGCTTCTCGGTCTCTAGCCGCAATTCTCGCTCCATGAGCTCGATCTCTTCCGTCTTCAGCTGCAGTGTCTTGACAGAGAGCTCTTGCTCCTTCTCGTGATTCACAACGAAGACATCTCGAATCGCATCTTCTCGCTTTAGACACTCCTCCAAAGTCCTCTTGAGACTTTTGTTCTCCCGTACGAGGTTCCAGGTAGAGGCTGACTGCTGGGTACCTGTTTTGATTAGTCACTCCAATCTGCCATGTGAGATGCACTAAAGGGGAAAGTGTCATAAGAAGTAGTGGCAAATATAAATGTACCAGTAGCTGCATTTTCACCCGCAACTTCCTCTCTAAGCGTATCTTCAGGCTTGACGATGACGACAAGGCTGCTCCACAGGAACTCGGAACGACTGACTTGCGGCGCCATCTTGGAGGACGCAAGTACTCGAGTCATAGGGTAGAGAGCAGAGTTTAGATGGTGATGTAAAGCGGTGATAAGTTGAAGCCACATAACGGCGGATCGTTATTGCGGCGTGCGGCTTCAGAAGTGGAAGGCACGACGTGTGATGACACCGTTACTGGGGAAGCACGCAGTCCAACGGTGAGGGAGAAGGTAAATTAGGAGATGAGGGTACTAACAGACTGGAAGAGAGCTACTGAAGAGGATTGCAACGGGCTACTCAACTGTGCGCTAGGATGTGAGAGGTAGAAAAGCATCAGCTGAGGAAGGAATGAATGAATGAATGATGCATGTCCTTATGAATAAAGGCTAAGATGACAATTCCGTAAAAAAGAATCCAAAGCTATATGCACTCATCAACCCGAGCCCACCAATAATCTTCATCCGAGTAACCCTATGAGTTCTCCAGTGCCCCATGTTAACGACCATGGGATCTCCACGGCCCACCGTGCTCCTTACTCCTATTTATGATCCCAAAAATATCCACACTTGATTTGGATAAACAGAACCATGCCCCAATTACATATAGCTTTCTGAATCCTACGTGACCTTGTCACTGTTGGGAGAACACCACCAAGATGATGCTCTGGTGCGATATACAAAAATTTATCATCATGGCGATGACTTTTTGAGTTACACTACGTAGAGTAGCAATAGGAATGGTACTGTGATAAGCGCGTGGAGATCTTCGTGATGACAGCGTTGGTATAAGTTGTTCAATCAGCGGGGTCAGGACGCACACATTCGTCGAAAACGGATCGGGAGCAAGTGAACGATTGAATTGAACGTAATGCACTGCTTTTCATCGTAGAACCATGTGGCGCTACTGCGGCTCCTGGTGACGCAGCACAAGCCGGTGTCGTTGAACCAGCCGGAGGATCAGGAAATTTGCTTCTTCAAGGCACACCCCGCGGTCGCATCCTCTTCTATGGAGATATATAGACGAATATCATCCCTATTCGTCATCATGCTCTTTCCAGTATATCATCAGTCCCTCCAGCGCACTTCCATGCTCCTCGAATTCTGGCACCCTCCTCCTTTCCCTACCTTCCAAAAAGCTTTTGCCTAGCTCATTGCACTCTTCAAGTACATCTATCTTTTCGTTTGTGTTTGCAAAAGGTCCATAGCTGCTTAGTATTTCGTTTCCGATATATAAGTCTGGTTCTTTCTGCTTTAAGAATTGTGGCAGCAGCAGGTACCAATCAACGAAGGGCGCAAACACGAATGAAGTCGACGTAATGTGGGTTTCAATGGACGAGGGAAGTGTAGTGACATCGAGACGCGAAAGGAAGGCTGTGTCAAGGGGCGTGAAGGCGGGTTCTTGTGCGTACAAGGTAAGGGATGAGTCGCTTTGCTGTACTATCTAGACATCAGTTTCGAGACTTCCCGGAGTACCGATGGAAACTCACACCATTTTACCACCGCCCTGAAAAGCACAAGCTGCCACATCGACCGATATCGATGCTCCCAATCCAAGCTAAAACTCCCGATGCCTATGCAAACCGCCTCTTTGACTGTCCAATCCCTCAAATGGAGTATGCGATTGAGATTCTGCGCGCAGGAACTTTTGTCCCACTTTCGTTCCATGACTTCTAATTCACCTAATAGCTTCTCGGCTGTGAGTCCGCCTACTATCCTCGTGGGCCTCGCATTCTGTAGCTTGTCTCCCTCGTTGCTTGCCTTCGTCCTTCCACCAGCAACGACAGTCCACCCATCGTCCGATTGAACCTGCTTTCTCTTTTCACGCCCCCAGTTACTCTTTTTCTCGCTCATTTTGATTTCTTGATCTGGGTACGTTGACGTTGCTATCGTCGCATTGGTTTAGGAGGTCAACGTTGATTCGGCGGCACAATGTCTGTGTACGCGCGAGGTCGGGCGTAAGGAGTGTGATAGATTCACTGATACCTGTATGAGTACTTGCAATTGTTTTCTATCTAGAGTTACGAAGGCATCCTGGTGTAGTGAGTATAGAAGTCGTAGCGAGGATTCTAGAAACGAAGAATAGTTAGTGCGGTCAAACGTCGGAAAGAGATCGGAATTTCGGAACTAGCAGGAGCGACACTTTCCAAAGCCAACGCCGAACGTGATCATCACCAATTGCTAAATTACATCCAGTGTACAGTACCCTTCTACTAAGCATCCTTCAAGATCTCTTGGGCCACACGTTGCCCGCTGCGAATCGCGCCATCCATATATCCAGGCCAGTAGTCACTCGTCTCAGTGCCTGCAAAATGTATACCGCCCACTGGTTCCCTCAAAGCTGCTCCATATTTCGCAAACACATCCTTCGGTGCGACAGCCGTAGGACCTCCCCATAAGTGATCCTCGATCCCCCATCTTTGGATCACAAAATCCGTCACGTCTGCCGCTTTAGGGCCAAAGTACCTCACCAACTCCGCGAGCACCTTCTCCCGTATCTCTTCAACAGACATCTTGTCCACCTTGCGCATCTCATCGCCTTGGAAGAAGCCCAAAATAGCACCAAAAGAGCCATCCTCAGGTGAATTGTCGAATGTGAGGCCTACGATACCTTCATCGGGGAAGGCTTGGGCGCTTAGCCCGTCGTCCCGCCAAAAAGGCTTTTCGTATACCGCAATAGCCTTGCCCATTTGCCCCATTTGCATGCCTTCGTTGAGTTTCCTTCGTTCTTCTGGAAGTGCAGGCTCGAATGCGATCTTGGTAACGAGAGGAGGAGGCATTGCTATTACGACCGACTTCGCCATGACGCATCCATCTTCCCATTCGACATTGTATCCACTTTCTGCACTTGTAACCTTCCTGACTGGTGAGTTTAGCTTGAGATTCTCGGAGCCAATCCTCGCAGCCAGTCCTTTGCATATCAAGCCCGTGCCTCCTATAGCCCTCCACTCCTGCGCGCCACTCTTGACCGCCAAAAGTCTTTGGAAAGTTCCCTTCGCAGTCTCGTTCCCCGCGCCCGCAATATAGCTTAGCACGTACATCAGACTCATCTCTCTTAGTTCGGCGCCCCATACTGAGCGCGCGGCGATTTCCATCATGAACTTTGCGTCGGAGAGGAACGCCCACCTATTGACCCAGTCCTCAAAGGTAATTGCATCCCATTGCGCTGCTTTCGGATGATCCCACGGCGCTGCAACATTGATCTGTGCTGCCATGGAATCGAGTCGAAATTGTGCAATGCCGAGTTGCAAGATTGCGAGCCAAGATACTGGTGGTAAGCTATCGAGCCACAATTTCTTGCCGTACGTTGTCCTCTTCCCGTGACGCCATAAGACATACTTTCCCTCATCGTGTACAGGAAAAGTCTCCAACCCAAGCTCTTTCATCAATGCGAGCACTTTGTCTTGAGTTGGTCCAACGAATTCCGCGCCCACCTCCGTGATCCCTCCATTCTTCAAGGTGCGGTTCTGTACTTTGCCTCCAACTTCGCTACGCGCTTCTAGGAGGATGACGGATTTGCCGGACGCGATGAGGCTATCTGCTGCTGTGAGGCCGGCTAGACCACCACCAATGATGGCTACATCAAGGATTTTTTGGGACATCGGGGACGATTCGGTCGTGTTGAATGTTAAATGAGTGTGGCCTTTGAACTGCTTTGCCGCATACAAGTCGATCTTTATACAAATGTTGATGGCTCGCCTGACGAGAAATGAAGTGAGCCGTTTTGCTGACGCCTTGCTGCGCTAGTGAACGCATCGACCACTCCATGGCGTTATACATCTAGATTCGCATCAGGAGGAATACTAAATCATAGAAGATTTGTCTCTCTTCGATACCTCATGACATGATACGTATCACATTTCCTACCTTTGTTGAAGGTTGCGAACGACTCTCTTTCCCTTTGAGGCTTTAGCGGCCGCGCTAAGCACGACTTCTCCCCTCTCGGCCTCCACGGCCTCCACGGCCTGCTTCGAAGACGACAGGGCGCGCAACGTTTTTCGCGTACTTCCAATAACCAATTGATAGTGACATGAGTTTTGTAACACTTGCATCCATGAGCCATCAGCATCTATACGACCGCCGCATGACACTTGGCCCTTGAAGGCTTGTTCACTCATGCACAGGACTGAGGTAGAAATATGGAGATTCATTACTGCCTAGTCTTTTTCAAGGAACATAATACATACGGAGTAATCTCCTAACTCGATAATTCGATGCCTTGGGAACTTTTCAGTCATTTTTCACCACTCTTCTTTTAGCCGAGCACAATCTGAGATACCGCACTGACTTACCCATCGCTTCCCTCCCATATACCCGGGAATGTTCAATGTAAGATTGAGTTGTTGCCGTTGCCTTCACCCCCGAGTACTCTCTGAAGTAGCTACCCGTACACCATTCCTCTGCATACTCATCTAACTCCATGGCATTTCCTATGAGAACCTCTGGGCGATATGGGCCATCTGCATTCTCATCACCAAATGACCATTTGGAACCATGTCCTGACTCATTGAGCTCGGTTTTGATCTCTTGCGATTCTTCTGCGCTAATTGCGAAATAGGAGGACCGAACGAGACGCAAAACCGCCAATAGGTCTGCGGTATCAGTCTCCACGCTTCTAAGTAGTTCTTCCAAGTATCTTCTCGAGGCCGCGTATTGGATCCTGCCGCGTCCAGAGTCTTTACTGTCACCGACAATAGCAACCTCAAGCACAATCGATAGTAGCCCTTCGGTATCCTGGTGGTCGGAGGTCCACCGATAGCGAGCATGCTGCCAGCATTTGCGAGCGAACGGTAGCAATGTCTCGTAGGCAAAGTGAGATCTCGATGGGTCCCATCTCCATAAAAAGGACGTTATAATAGATTCCACCTTGGCAGGAAGTCTCTCGTCTATGCTCGATTCATACGATAACTCACGAGCGCGCTTCAGGATATGCGCAAGTAAGATTATGATGTCCCGTAGTCCCTGAAAATAATCTTGTTGTTTAAAAGCAAAAGTGTCTGCTGTTTCACCTCTCTTGAAGTCGCTTTTGGCAACGCATAGGAGGACACGGGGCGCCTGAGCACGTATTTCGTTCAGTTTGGCCTGCATAACTGCCGAGGCTTCGCTGTTGATCAATCGGCACACACGCAAAATCTCCGTAGAAGTGTTGTTGTGGAGGAGTACCAGCTGTCCTTTGTCGTAGGCACGGGTTCTTGGTCGTTTACGTCCAAGGTCTTTTATGCTGCCGGCTTTGGTAATGATGGGTATGCGCTCGTACACCATTAAGCGAATGTCCTTTGGGAGATCCAAGAACGGAAAAGATTGTGTCTCCATTGCTTGAGTACACCTCGGAGGGCTACTGCTTATGGTTTAGGGAGGCCCGTTAATAGTTCGGACTTTGTGGATGATAGACGATGACCGTACACGTAGTGGTTTATAGGTAGCTGAGGTTCTCAAAATGACACGTCACAGTTCACTCGTCATGCGTCTGCACGAGACGCGCCATCGGCAGCCACGTCACGCTGTACGACACAGACGAAAAACCATCTTCGCCCACTATGAATCGCAAACACTAGTTTGTGATCAGACGTTCAGTATCCCCTTTCAGACGTATTAATATATAGAGACGGTTGAACAAAGTTAGCATTCGGTAAGTGTAGTGGAATTACAGCACGAAAAATGAACCGATCTGTAAAATACACAGGGAAGGTTCCCGTATATGTTAAAACAAGCCCATATGCGTACACGGCCTCAAGGCAACTTTCACGTCATCCAAGAAGCTCGACATTCTTGGATAGCTAACTTCCTCAGACAACAAAAGGTTGGAGACGTTTGCACTAGTGTATTGTGTATCCTGGGGCGACTTCAAAGAGTGAACGTCCACGAAATAATTATGAACTACCAAAAATCGCTATACAAAACATGATCTCAAAACAGAACTATATCCTCAGTTGATGCAATCCGGGCTTTTACTTCTTCAACCCATTCAACAGCCCCTTGAGCCACACTCCGGCGGCATACGCACCTGGATCTGGAATTTTCGACCGATCACTCCCTTCGTCACTGATATACGTCGCGCGTCCAAACTTCGCCTTCATCGTCGCCGTCTTATTCGCGCTGTCTTGCGCTACCTGCACCGCCTTTGCCAGATCCTTCGACTCAGCCAACGTATTGATGAACGGAATGAGCACATCCATGACCGTTCTGTCGCCTTCCCTTGCAGATGTGTAATTCTTGAGGTTATCAAGAGCTTGCGTCGCGGCCTTGGAGACGGTCTCGATGTTCAGCTGGGCGCCAGACTTGACCGTCGCAGTGGTAAGTGCGTTGATGAAAGCTGTGAGAAGGATTGAGAGAATAGCACCGAGGGAACCGCCTACATCTTCGACGTTATCGCCCATGTGCTCGAGAAGGGTGAGCAGAGGCGGTGGGTTGTCGCTCAGGTTGGACAAGATGGCTTTGCAGACGCCAGCGACGGCCTCACCGCAGTCGCCGTCGCCCATTTGTAGGTCGTATTGTGTGATGGTTGGTTCGGCTTCTAGACCGGCATTGCACGCGCTCTTCAGTGCGGCGACGATTTCGGGTGGTGTGGCGGGGCCTTGAGTTCCATTCCCCGCTTCCTCGGCCGCCTTGTTAGCCTTGTGCCGACGCTCTTCTGTCTCCTTCGACACATCGACAGGCACGTAATTGTTCTTCGGCCAAGCAGGTGCATTCGTCGGCGCATCCAGCAAGCTGAAGATTTCATCGTCGCTGACGCCCATGCTCTTCGCCATGCCGCTCATGTTTCCGAGCGTGATGCTGAAGCCCTGCCCGTTGAGCGATGTCTCCATAATGCCAGCGTAGATGCGCACAGGGACGATATTCCAGTCCGATTTGAGGACGGTAAGGGCAAGGTTGGTGAGAGCTTCGAGCTCGAGGCCAGAGAGACCGCCGAAGTTGTTGACGAGCATGACAACATTATCTTTGGGAGTAAAGGAGACGAAGGCGCGGTCGGAGTCAGCGGGGTCGAGAAGGTATTTGAGCATTTCTTTGATGATGTCTTCGGCGGAGGGCATGGGAGTTACTTGTTTGAGGCCCTATTTCGGTGTTAGAGAGCGTCAGGGAGAAGACTGACGGGAGTGTCTTACAGGCTCGTTGTGAATGCCCATTCCAATAACGCAAGTATCATCTGGTACCTGCTCAAATGCCTCGCGACCAGGCACATGACAGTGGTCCAGACTTGTACCGATGGTGACAAGCTGTGAATTCCCTAATTCACCAATTTGCCTGCATTTTTCGAAAGCCCAGCCCTTCTGTGACGCCGCGCCGATGAGCTTGATCACTGTGAACAAATGTGAGCGACCTTCTACCAAAACTACGAGAAGCACCCACCTAGCAGGTTGCCGGCCAATCCTCTCCGACCAACTTTTCCGCTTTTTGCCCTTCCCAACGCCGCATCCTCCGCCATACACACAACATCCACTTTATACCCCAGTGCTTGTCCCTTTTCCCTCGCCAATCCAAAATGCAACATATCTCCGGTATAATTGGTGATGCAAAGAATGATACCCTCATCACTGGGTACATTTCTTATTCCGGCCATGATTTGTTTTGTGCTAGGAGAGGCAAAGATGTCACCGCAAATAGCTGCCGAAAGCATGCCATCGCCGACATACCCAGACCATGCTGGCTCGTGTCCTGAACCACCACCAGATATGATAGTAACCTCGTTCGGCTTATGTGCGGCGTTAAAGACTACTCGTTGTGAAACGTCGAGAGCCATATGCTTGTTGCGCGATACGAGGGATGTGAGGGCGTGAACTACGACGCCCTCGGGGCTGGAGAAAAAGTGTTTCCGAGACATTGCGGGCGATTGAAGAATCGACGTTGATTTCTCCTTCTAAAGCTCGAATTTTCACAAAATAAGCTTCCAATTTTTAAATTTTTTAGAAGCCACCGGTTATATCAAGCTTGGAATATCTGTAAGGCGTCAATGGCGTTGCTCGGTTGTCCGGAAGCCATGGTCTTGACAGGCAAGACGCCACGTACCTGAGAGCCAACAATCACTCAAACGAAGGTTCTTTACCTGAAGAAGCTCTGGCAAAGCCCAAGAAGATATAAGAGGAAGGATAAATGGCCAGCGGGCCATCGCAGCGGCAAAGAGCTGTATATAAAGCTCCCCGCGGCGCCCCGCCTTGATCAACCACACCTTAGCACCCCACCCCGCCTCAATGCTCCTTCATCCTGTGAGCCGCAAAGCCCTCTACATCGGCCACAAGCCCGTCGAGAAGGCCGTTCTAGAAACGCACCCGACATACTAGAAGCAGCAAAGCCAACGGAAGCATCGTGAGAGTCGTGGTGTTTGCGCCGGCTTTTCCGAATTAGGATATCCCGGTGGGGTTCATGCTGGGCTGAGAAGTGACGGTTGGGCCTAGATGGCTCGCATCGGCGCCGGCCCCGAACATGTGGGCTCGTCACGAAGCACAAAGGTACCCTCGATATCCGCTATATATGCCGCAGTCCACGGCACGATGTCGCCTGTCGAGCTGCTTTCGTCCACGCGACATCACAGAAGATACCCCTTTGCATGTACTTGTCCGTGGACTCGTCTCGAGGCACCTACACTGCTGCTTAGATAATCAGTCCGTCCGATTAGATTGAATCCGATAACATTTCTGAAGCGGAATTCGCTTCTTTTCGCGCCCTATGAAAAACATGTCAACCGGGCAGCAGGTACCAGAGCCAAAAAGAGAACAAGCGCTTCCTGATAGGACTAGCAGGTGCAGTACATAAAATCGTAGCCAAAGAGCCTCTTGTGATGGTGATTCAACCTACGACAAACTTGTTGAACTTCCCTTTTGCAATCTGAAACCAGATGTACACATGAACCACGCGTAGTACAAGGGACGAACACTAGAAGAGCATACAGCCAATGTCGCCAATCAGTCTGACGGCTTCTGACCTTAGTGGAACAACACACGCCGACGTCGTGGTAACCTACCGAGGTGGCCTTGTCGAGAATCAACACTGCATCCACGCTGCAGTCGTCAACTCCAAAGGAGAACTCGAGTATGCGGTAGGCAATCCAGACCGGATCACGCTTGCACGTTCAGCGGCGAAGCCGATCCAAACCCTCGCCATCTTGGAAACAGGTGCTGCTGAGCAATTTGGCTTCGACGATGCTGACATCGCACTCATGTCCGCATCACATAGTAGCGAGCACCGACATATCTCCCGGGCGCAAAAAATGCTAGAGAAGGTGGGCGCCACAGAAGCGGTGTTAGCCTGCGGCGGACACGCAGCCCTTTCCGCGGCTGTGAATAGAGCGTGGATCAAACAAGACTACCAACCAACGGGCATTTGTAATAATTGTTCTGGGAAACACGCTGGAATGGTTGCGGGTGCAGTTGCACTAGATGTTCCAGTCCAGGATTACTACCAGCCCTATCATCCCATGCAACAGCGGGTGAGAAAAGCGGTAGAGGAAGTGAGTGGCCTAAAGGGAGAGGGTGTTCAGTGGGCTGTGGACGGATGTAATCTTCCAGCTCCTGCGTTGCCTCTCCGCAACCTCGCATTAATTTATGCCAAGCTTGCTGAGGCTCGAGGTCCATATGATGAGGCGTCTGACGGCGATCAAACTCCTATGCGAACGTTTCTAAATAAAAGGGAGAGGCATCTCTCTCGGATTCACGAGTCTATGTCTACGCATGCAGACATGATCGGTGGCCAGGGGCGCTTTTGCACTAAATTAATGGAGACATACAAGGGCTTGCTTGTCGGGAAACTGGGAGCTGACGGGTGCTACGGCGTTGCTGTGCGAGCTTCGTCTCCAGCTGATGATGGCAAATATGGTGGCGTTGGGATAGCAGTCAAGGTTGAGGATGGAAACATCGACATCCTCTATTCTGCGGTCATTGAAATTCTGGAAAGGCTTGACGTTGGCACGGACGACATGCGTAGGCAGTTGGACAAATTTCACCACCTCAGTGTCAAAAATACTGCAGGAGTCATCACTGGCGCCATTAGACATGCTTTTGAGGTTCGTCTTGTAGAGCAGCTGAGCTAGTGACATTATCGGAACGCATATAGAAGTTGACATGGAAGGCTAGAGCATATGAACGTACATAGTGAAGCCTATAAATGATATATTGATGAATGAAACACAATTGTTCCATTCCAACTCGGTTTGGCAAGTTCCCTTTTTATGAACGCTTTGAATCCTTTATAAAAGTTGATCACAATGTGGTCTTGAACTTTGCGAGAAACCCCCATCAACCCCAGTTTTTGACTTTTGGAGAATGTATTCCATATCCTGAGTACACGTAGCCCACAAAGAGGCCACGAATCTCGTGCCTAGTAATATAGGGGGAATTATTATTGTTGGGTCTCTACCGCATTGCTGGCCTCTGCAGTTGTGGCCCTGAGTAAATGTGAGTTCACCGTGTGAACAACCACCAAAGAAATGGAGACTACCAATATCTATGCTTTAGTTGTTAGGACTTCATAGTTTTTAAATTCTAGCTTCTATATATAAAAGTTTTAGACCTGCGGCCAAGGTAATTCAATATAGTCATCATAGAAGCTTTGCTCTGAGAGTTTGTAATCTACGAGGTCAAGCCTTTGCAAGACCAGTATGTGCTGAAAAGAAGATATGGTGGGGATTAGACGTTAACTACTATGACTATATACAAGCTATCAATATCGTTGGGTTCCTGACCAAATACCTATGGTACTACTCCTATTCAAACCCCCGACCTCGAGGCTTCCTACATGAAGAGTGCATACCCAAAAGCGGATGCCATTTCCATACACGTGCATTACGATGCTAATTGCGCAATCTCTGCGCCTGAACTCCATGCCATGCAAGCGCGTTAAAACATATGTTATTTTCGAATCGCCAAAGAAAGAAAAGCTGCCGGGTCGAAGATCAATGTCCAACGGCCGAATAATGGGATGCACGGTTGTAAGGTTGTTGGTAGACCGATGGAGCGTATTCGGAATCGTTGTACACAGTACCTCGCTTGTCTTCTTCCGGTAGTAGTTCCTTGACCTCCCAGTTGTGCGCCTTGACACCAACAGAGAATTCGAGATCTTCGCGAGTGATCGAATCCCAGTACTAGCTATGGTTAGCGGTTGAAACTGCCGGTACATGCGAAAATGTCTTACCTTGTAAACCATCATAACAGCCAGCAGGTTGCAGATTGTTGCAAAGAAAAGGCCATCCAAATAGTGTTGCACGCCGTCGCAAATGGATTCGCTGAAGACATAAAGTATCACCTGGCCAATGACGAAGAAGAAGACGCCAAAGGTGATATCGCCCAATGGCCAGCGATCCTCAAGCGTTCCTACCACCAAAAGGATCTGGCTGCAGAGATAGATGAAGAGACAGATAGCGTTGACGATGTAGGTGACCACAAAGACACCCACTGGGTTCTCATGGCTCAGGCCAGCCCAGTCCTTGAAGGTAAGCAGAGATACGGCACCGCTAATAACGAACATAGCGAGCGAACAGAGTCGCAATAGCCAAACAGAGAGCGTAGTCCCATCCTCGTATAGTTGAAAGCCGACGAAGCCATTAATAAGTAGACAGGTGCAGAGGGCCGAGACAAGACCATTTTGAGCAGCGGCGAAGTAAGGGTACGAAGCGGAGCCGGGTGCGCTGACACCAGCATCGAGAATGAGCGAGACAATGGTAAGCGCCATGTAAATGTAGAAGAAAGAGGTGATCTCTTTGCGTCCTATTCATAGTTAGCGCCTACGGTTCTGAGCTTTCGTTCCACGATCCGCTTACCGACAGCAGTGAACTTCGACCGCACGTGAATAATCATCACTACCGTCATAACCAGGGCGAGAATGTGCATGAAGTCGTTGGCCGCCTGGAAGATGAGTGTATTTGCCAGCTCAATCGTGCGGGAATAACACGCAGCCTGGATGCCGCGGCTACCACTGATTTCCTGGTGGCCGACCAGGGCGCACAGTGGTATCGACACCTTCGTGCATATCGTGGTGAAGTCGCCGAAGCCCATCTTGTCGCGGACGAGGGGAGGGCGGCGTTGGTGCGGTGGCTATGGGCTGAAAACACGGGGCGCAACCGGCGAAGGGCTGGGTGGGAGTGGTGGTGGAAGTGCCGAGAGCGAAGGTAGGGCACGAGTAACGAATGACTGAATAAGTATGCAAGCAGGCTGGGAAGTGGCCGCGGGGGAGTGGGTCGGTGATGCTGCCAGGCGGTGGTTGTCAAGGAGATGTTGTTTCAGGAGCGACAGGCAGGTCCGCCGCCAAGCCGGGCACGGCCCCTCCATAGATCCGCTTTTCCTCTCATGTGCCGCTCAACACCAGAAGCTATCACCACAATATTTTTAGGGCCTTTTTGCAAGGTACATGAGCATGTACTTCTGTCGTAGAAACGAGGAAGGCGTGTCTGGAAATTGTCCCCCTGCTTTGCGTGGGCGCGCTACACCCCTGCACGCGCACCGCTCTAAATCACAGGTGGGCAATCTCAATGAGATCTTTGCGAGGAACGTGGTATCATCAAACGCAAACAGGCTGTATAGTATGTATTGTAGTAAATATGTGTGCAATCCTGAAGAGTTGTATCGAGCATCGTCTCTGCCCAACCACTTCTACAAACGCTTCAAGACCTGACTCATAAGAGTTTTTACTTGTCACTCAAAGATGAAGAGTTGCAAACATGTACGTTCATCGAAAATGAACACTCTTCATATACATTGCTCTAATCATTGCGTGACAGTCAACGTTACGGTACTCCTTGGCCTTGTGCACACATGCCTCACTGTACACGCAGATAATTGTTCCCTTACCATGTGTCGTTGCCGTATCAGCAATGATAAGCAATGATTTGTACCGCTAGTCCGCTTCAAGGATGTCATTAAACCAACACGTGCACGTAGTACTTCGAGGCACGGAGATGGCAAGTAGGAAAGGGACGGTTTCGAGCGAATGTGGAGGAGCTCCTTGGAAGAGGCCAACAATGATTAATTCTAGTTATTACATGAGAAAGACAAATGGATTAGTAGTTCTTTGGCCCTCAACGATAGTGAGATCAACGGACTCGTCGAAAAATACATCACAGAAGTTTGGAGACTCATTGTGGGTCCCTGAACCCAAAACTCACAATACCGTCTCCACAATCAAACATGGAGTTATACTATAGCCTTATGGTTGACTGTACCAAACATGCTGACGCACAGTACAGACAATATCACCTCGGTCATTCGCATCCTTCACAAGGAGCAGGACGCTACGAAAAAGAAAAGTCGAGAAGCTGGTCCCCAATATGATCTATTCTAGACCTTCATATTTCAAAGAAGTCAGAGCGTAACAATCTGCAAAGTTCGACAGTTTCAGTAATATTTTCAAGTGCCCAACAATACAAAGAATGGGTGATCTGTATCTGACTGACGGTACACCTCCCAGTGCATGACCATACGCTAGCTCCGATGGCCGCAGGTAGGAACACAAGTAGACCTGCGGGTGGAGGATCGAATGAGGTCCCTAAAATGGTGCATATTCGACCACATGCAACCATCAGATCGGCTTCGGATCTTGGTACAGAGATCACTGAAGCTATCCGTGGTGAATTACGATCGAAATAATTCAACTCTACTAGACCTGGACTAATCCAAACCAACAGCAAGGCTGAAGAACGCGACCAGGAGTTTAAATGAACTTGATCAAAGGAAGAAGGCATTTGGGACACAAATCATTGATATGAGCGCATGCGCTGACCATAGTACCTAGACAAGCTGCCGATTTCCCACACGAAATGCTTACTTTCTCTTTCTTGTTACACACTTCACTCTACTGGTTTTCCCTTTTTCTGAATCATTTAATTAAAATGTTACGACCCTCGATACAACTTGAGCTTCGTACACGTTTGGATGTACCAAGGGCAGCATTAGTCTCACCGTTATAACCGAGTTACCGCAAGCGATCTCTGCGGGGCATACCCCCATCACCTAATTTCCCCAAACTACGGTTGAATCTTGCAATGATGCGCATCTGCAAGTGCATTTATCCCGACAGCCACTCGTAATCTTACGTTCCCTAGCCCCTGGCTCGTTGTCATTGGAGCGAAAATGTTACCGTGGGATCGACGACCCACCAGAGCGTGCATCGTGAAGAGCAGCGGGCGGTCGTTGAGAAGAAGTATATAGACACATAAAGAGTTTTAATTGTTGTGGACTACGAATGAGGGTCATAATGTTGTTTGTTTTCTCTCTGCTCTGTGCCTTCACGGTAGTGCAAGGTCTGACCTTTGACACCCGCGAATCTAATGTCCAGCTATTCCCACGAAATGGTCAGAAAAACGTCAACCCAGATACCCAAATACGTCTGAAATTTTCTTCACAACCAACAATTGGCGAGTCCGGCGTGGTACGAATCTATGATGTCGCAGACAACCGCCTTGTCGACTCACTGAACCTGTCTATCCCAATCTCACCGAGTCCATACGGAAATGGCTCAACGAAAGCGAACTATACAGATAAGACGACATACCAAACCAATATCATCGGTGGCATGGACTTCTACTTCTTCCCCATCATTGTGCGAGACAACGTCGCGACTATTTACCTACACAATAACCGCCTCGAGTACAACAAAACATACAACATTAACATCGACCCTGGGGTTCTTACACTCAGAGACAATGGCTATGGCAACGCGACATTCAATGGTTTCTCATCAAATTCATCTTGGACATTCACTACCAAACCCACTGGTCCATCACCAGGTACCACGTCGGTAACGGTCGCCGCAGACGGCTCAGCAGACTTCACGACAGTTCAAGGCGCCCTAGACTGGGCACCCGCGAACCCTACCAAGACTACCACCATTTTTATAAAGGATGGGAACTATGAAGAACTCGTCTTCTTCCAATACAAAACCAACCTTATCATCCGCGGCGAATCCCATAACAAAACCACGCTCGGCTACCCTAATAACAGTGCCTTTAACCCGCCAAACCGTCAAGGACCCTCCCGCCGCCCCGCCTTCTCCTTCCGCGGCATCGCAGACCTGCAACTCTCCAACTTCGCTATCACGAACTATTACCGTGGCCAAGCCGAAGCGCTGCTCATCGACGGCATGCGTATTGTCCTCGATCGCATGTATCTAAACGGATCTGGCGACGCACTCACGACCTATGGTACAGCGTACATCACCGATACAACGCTATACGGCGACGGGGACACCGTCCTCGGCTACGGCAGCGTTTTCTGGAAGAAATCGACTATCATCACAACTGCAGGCGCTGTGACCTGGACGCGCACCTCGCAGAACACGCACGGTAATGTGCTGCTCAACTGCACCATTATTAGTCGTCAAGGCAACAGTACTTTCGCCCGCCTCCCTGACAACACGGGCGGCGTACTGGCTAATTGGCCGTATGCGGAAATGATACTGATAAATACGAGGACGGAAGGGATTGCGGATGAGGGGTGGGGACCGGTTCAAGGGCCTCCGTTTGACAGTAGCAATGTGAAGTTTTGGGAGTATGGGACAACAGATTTGGAAGGAAGGAGCGTGGATTTGAGCAAGAGGTTGGGCGTGAGTAGGCAATTAGAAAGTGTGCCGGAGGAGTACTTGGATCCGGCTTGGGTGCTTGGGGGGTGGACGCCGCAGGTGATAGAGTAATGAGTATGGCAGTTCCTAGGTTGCACTACCATACAAAGGCTAAAATTCAGTAATTTTAGGCAGTTTAGAGTGATCTACCTAGCGTGCAAGTTGCTTCTTTTGCTGAACATCGACCTATAACTATCACACGCACAGATCTTGGAAGGACCTCGTTACCATATAGCTTTTAGCAAGTATGAAGAATTGTGGGTGGTTTCATTTATGATACAAAAGCTATCATTGTACTATGTTTGAAGCAGAAGGTGTAGGTAGCCGAAGAGGAACTGTGAAAGATAGAATAGTAGTAGTTCCTCTTCTGCTGCGTGACTCAAAAGGCAATATAAAAGCTATTTGAGATCATTTGGTAGAAACCGAGGAAGACTTACCAACCCGCGACGGTAGTACGATTTTGTACACAACCAGCCCAGATCTGGGTTTTAGTAAGCTGGCAAGCTGCACAATACGGGGATGAATCTTGTAGAGGCAAGCCAGTGTGTTCAACAGTATACAAATAGGCCAAGCACAGCATCTTTTTGAGTCGCTCCTTGAGAGTGTCATTCCTCATGCTTGTAAGGTGAGTGCGCATGGAGTCCGGAGACTCATTGAAGACCAAGTTACCCCATGATAAACAATACAACCTCCGAGATATTGGCCTGAGGCTGTACTGGGTAGGCACTTATGACAAATGCGCACGTATGCTTCTCGGGACGCTATTTTGTAATAGTCACTCATGCGATGTCAGAGGCATCGAAATAGCTTCTATGGTCACTGTAGATTGTAGTCGGTACTTAAGTAGTGACATGAAATTTAGGAGGTTAGCGAGTATGAAGAGACCTCTATCGTCAGCTTAAGGTGGTCCAAAACTTTATAATTCTCGAGGGCACTTAGTGGCAGGGTGTGTATGGTCTCCAATTTGATATTGTGATATTGTACCGTAAGTTACATCTGGTACACAACTTCAACGCAAACGATACAGAGACTTATTTGTCGTGTAAATGCTGGACATATAGAAGCACGACGGGCTCTAGGAATGGCGCCGCGAAGCAATGAAATACGAATGGAAGATTGCGCTGCGCTGCCTAATGTAAGTTTCCCTAGGTTTACAATGCAAACAAGGCACATATATGTCTATCCTGCGAGGACAGGCAAATGCATTTCACGTGTTACTATCGCAAAGCCAAGTCCTCCATTCACCTTCCTTTATCGCATTTTGTACATCACGTGATTTACTAGCGCCTCTAGCGTGCTTGGCACCACAGACTATAAAAACCCATTGCACCACCTCCCTTGAACTCCAGCTCTCTTTGCCTTTTGGTATGTACCCCTAACAGTCAACCATCACATGCATCGCTAACAGAAACACAGGCTTAGATCAAGTGTAGTATCTGTTCTTTTCAGTTTAATCTCTGAAACATCCCTACGGGGATATTCAAGATTATTCCTATTTTTGAAGCCGGGCCTCCTCTCACTGGGCTTGCTCATAGTTGAGGCCACAGTGACGCTTCTATCTGCACTATCGGATGCTGTCGCGACCCTTTTTCATTGAGCTGCACAGCGTTGCTGTCTACTCGAGGAAGAATTGTCTACCTTTCGCCTTCTATCACCCCGATCAGTTATAGCGTGGTATATAGTAAGCATGTGGCGGGTGTAGGTACCCACTGTTCGTGTCATTCCGAGGTGGTGTATTTGTCGTCTTAACAGAAATACGTGTCGCCTTCTTTGCACTACCAATCGCCGACGCGACTCCCTTTTTCATTGAGCTGCTTCGGCGATGCTGAGCACAGGAAGAAATTTGACTAGTTGATGGTGAAGTAGAGTGAGACCGTGGCTTCCAGGCGGGCAATTGAAGCTCTCTCAAGCCACCATCTACGATCTGAAGGCGTTGCCGGCATGTCCATCGCTCTCAGTAAAGGTACCGATGTAGACGTTGACCTGCTGGCCTACGCACACACACACACACACACACACACACACACACACGCCGCTGCGTTGCTCTCTCAAAGGCTCACCACAACCCCCACCTCGGCGCCAACGTAGGTAAATGCTCACATAGCTATAGCACATCTTTTTGACGTCCTTGCTCACCCGACCGCATCGGTGTTGTGCCTCTCCTCCCACTCTAGATCGCCGCTGTTGCCTCACTTCTCGCCACTCTCGGAGCTGCCGCAGCCCGCCTGCTTGATCCCGATCCCGTGCGGATCATCAAACATTGTTAACTACGAGCCCTTGCCTCACCCCGTAAACTCGTTAGAACGAGTATTCATTCACAGCAGGGCAGATCGCATAACAGCATTGGCAGGTTACGTAGAACATTAGCATTGGATCAAGAGGCAACTTTCAACGGACAAGCCACAGACTATCAGCGACGGCAACATGCGCGCTGTCTGCACCACACACAAACACACGATATATATACATCACAATCAGGATACGGAGACAAGTATACATGTGTGGTAAGCGACTGGGTATATATATTTTCCTGCTACAGAACTCCCCTCTACGCCCTCGCCTTGATGATGTCGGCAGCCTTCTCAGCAATGGCGTACATTGTAGCCTGGAGATGAGCTGCCGGGACCAATGGAATGATACTGGCGTCAATCACACTCAACTGCTTGACGCCATACACCTGCAACTTCTCGTTGACGCAGCCGCCGAATTTCTCGGGCATCATGCTGCAGCCACCGCTTGGGTGAGCGAAAGTCGGCGCAAGCGAGCCAGTCTCGATACCGCCCTGGATAATCTCCTCGTCGGTCTGGTACTGCGGGCCGGGCGACGTCTCAACAGGCTTGTACTGCGCGAGCTCCTCGCGCGCCCAGTGCTTGCGGTTGTACTTTGTCAGCGAGACCATGATGTCGGCATCGACGGGGTTCTGGAAAGTGTTCCACTGCACGATGGGATAGGCCTCGGGGTGCGTGTTGTTGAGGGTGATAGTACCGCGCGAGAGTGGCTTGTTGTTTGCGATGCCGGAGAAGCCCCAGGGCTGGATAACGATCTCGCCGACAGCGGCTTTGGCGGCAGCGAACTGCTTTGCGAGGATGTCGTGTTGCTTCTTGTAACCGCTGAGGAGCTGCGCGTTCTTGGAGTAACGCTCGGGGAGGAGCTTGGAGACATCTTGGGCGCGGATCTTCTTGACGATATCTCTATAGCCAGCCTCGAAGTGCTGTAGGGCAATGAAGACGAGGCCGTTAGCGCGGCCGGCGGAGTAGGGGCCAGTGTGGTACTTGAGGTACTGGTCGTAGACGGTTTGGTTGTAGGTGGCGTTGGTATTGATGGAGATAATGCTGTCGGTTGCGAGACCCTGGAGGTCGAAGTTCATGTAGTTGGCGATGTGATCTTGGAAGTTGGAGCCCACAGCAGGGAGGTCCTACGCACGTAAGGTCAGAAGAGCATCAAAGCACAGGTTACGTTTGACTTGCCTTCTTCACTGTGACACCGGCAGCCTGGAGAACGTCCTTAGGACCGATTCCAGAGACCATGAGCAAATGTGGCGAGAAAACACCGCCAGCAGCGAGGATGACCTCCTTTGCCGCAAGAGCCTGCTTCTGCACCTTGGTGTCCTTGGAAGTGTACTTCACACCGGTGGCAGTCAAAGCGCCGACCCTATTCTTCTCAAAGATGATCTCATCAACGTGGCTGTTCGTCAAGAGCTTCAAGTTCTTTCGCGACACGATGGGGTCATAGTAAGCAGAGCGCGATGTACTGCGCGTAGCAGTGTCCTTGTTGATGGAGTTGGGGGACCAATACACGCCAACAGGGTCTGCAAAACCTTCCTTGGGATGCGGAATATCTACGTTGCGCCACGAACCAAAGATATTCTTCATGTCAGGGAACTGCCAGTCCGGAATGGAAACCTTCAACGGGCCATTACCATACGCCTTCGCATCGTACGTGATGCCGAATTCCTTGGTCGTCGCCTCAGATGGCGCACCGAAGAAGTTGCTCTTGAAGAAGTAGGGCTTCAAGCCTTTCCAGCCCCAGCCTTTGTTGCCTAGGCTTTCCCATGCATCGTAATCGGCGTCGGCACCACGGTCAAATTGCATGCCATTGACGTACGAGCCGCCTCCAACGACATTTCCAACAGTAACAAGGAAAGTTTGGTTTCCTAGATTTGGAACCGGTGCGCTGTAGATGTCGTACATGGCGGCGAGATTGAGGCCTCCCGAGTTACCTGGGATGCTGGACTGGGTGCCATTGTTGAGGATACCATTCTCGATCACAAGGACAGTCTCTATTTTGGCCACGGGTTAGTTGAGATGATCCTAGAGCATATTATACTTGACGATGACATACTCTTTGGATCCTCACTCAGCCTGTTCGCAACGACCAGGCCGGTAGTACCTCCGCCCACGATAACATAATCATATGTGTCGGGGCTGACCTGAGCGCACGCCGCAGTGCCGAATAATATGGGAAGGACCAACGAAAGCATTATTATTAGTGAAAGAGATGTGAGACAAAAAGAGTGGCTATTGCGCGATCAAAGACCTCAAACGCAAAAATGTAGAGTCCCTATTTCCGACGACGAGCAGTTACGCTCGTTGAAGAAGTGATTGGCAGGGTAAGGGAGAGGAAAGGACAACACGAGGTCTTGGAACGTGCATCTTAAATGATTCCAGTAGAGTGGTCGGGGAAATGTCCCCGCACGTGGTCTAGACCAAACTCGTGGGTGCAAATTGCCGTGGTGAGGCTCATCTCAACGGCGGCGAAGAGCATGATGATTCATGACAGGCCTGGGTTATCGGGCTGGTTCGAACCCGTGTACCGAGTCAGGTATCCCACTAGAAAAGTCCTCTCCAAGCGAGAGAGGTGGCGGGCTCGCGTTATCAGGGGACGAGGGACGGAGATGAGTATTGTAGAGATCTATGTGATTGGCGAGATGTTGGGCATCCTGGCAGTGCTCATCATTGCCATGGAGAGACAAGTGCTATGCGTACAAAAACCCGAACCTCGGGAGCTTGCAAGAGATTAGAGAAGGGATGGGCGAACGAGGGGCCTAGTTTCGGAGCGTGGGCCAGTAGTGTAGTCTAAGTCGAACCCTTTGCGAGGCCCGTCCCTCGCGCGAACCAGAGGCGCTCCGCGCGGGACTGACAAAAGTTCCGACCAAGTTTATCATCTTCAACGTCACCTTGCCGTTTAGCGAGACAGCGTTTTATATTACTCATAGTAGACGGGGCAATAATGGGATTGCGAACGTTGTGATGCACTGCCGCGCGGGATCCCGCGTTCGCGGTTGAAATTTTCCGGCATGCATATCGTTTTTAAAGAGGATCCGACAGCGGATTGAGTGACATCTGTCAAACCTGTCAGATTCGCTCGCTTGTATACCAGATCAAATCAAGCTTCTCCACCCCGGCCTCCTGGGCTGCCGGCATCATGCTGGGACGTGAATATGGCGTGCTGGCTAGTACACATATGAGTGTTGACGATCTGTCAAAGACATGTTCTGGTAGAAACCACTTCGGAGGACTCGATGCTTATCAAAGTTCGCTCTGTAATAACGATTGGCTGACCGACTGGTTAGTGAATGAAGTATTTGTGAATAGAAACGCCGAACAAAATGAGAATTTGTCAAAGCGTTAACAAGCCGTCCACGTCGTCAAGGCAAGTTACCGCGGCATTTGCTCCGGCGGCTCTCTCGCTTAACGAGGATTTAGCTCAGATCCAAGGAACACCAAGCTCAAACGAGAGTTCGATCCAAAGGTGCCAATCGAACCGTCCGTCCTCCAGCATCAGTAAGTTCCTTGAAATACGAGGTGCCCCTCCTTCCGCAGCAAGATCCTCAAAGTAAGGATATTGATCTTACGCCGTACATAGTATAGGCTGGCGAGTTTCACTGGGTTAGGAAAGGATGAAACGACGGACGCAGAACCGCTTTCCCCCGCATCCTTCGCGTAAGAAGCGGGCTCACCTTTGGCAGGTAGGAGGCCTGCGAAGGGATGTCCCATGTATTTTGATGGAGGAACAACTAGACTTGTCTTACAAGTACGGTCAGGAATGCCTATTGCGTGATCGTACTTCAAGGTGATGCGTCTCATCAGTCCGCACGATACTCATGAAGTTTGCTTTAGCTGTTGGAGTGCGATACTATGAAGTGTGCTCCCAGGTATTGCAGTGATCTCTTGACAATGTAAAAGCATATCTTTGCATCGATTTGCGATTAGTGCGCGAATGTACGATGGAGGGTTTCGCTACCGGCTCTCTGGGATGTGTTTTTCAGGATTGTCCGTGATAATCCGAGACGAGTCCAACTAGCGGTAAGTTTTGCGTTGATCGATAAGCCCAGCAGCTTGGCTGCCGGTCGATGACCACAGCCAGATCTAGGATCCACGATCGGTCGCAAGCCCTACCATGTATTCGTCTGATTTCTTTTCCTCGAAAAATACATAGCGCGATGTAGAACTTCCATCTCAACATGAATTGACTATACGGCCAGCGCTGTCAACGTTATTCTCAAATTGATTAAGATAGCACTAGATACCCCGAAGTACCGATATTGACCTAGGTGGCGTTCGGCATACGCGAAGCCATGTGGAGCGGAAAATTAACACCGTCGCTGGTGTTGTTTTGGCTTGATTTAGTAACCCGGCCGAGTAGAATGAATGGAGGCCCGCGTAAGTCACCAGGATTTGCTGTTTGTATATCACCGACATTCCACCGTCTATGTTGGGTAGCGATGCTCTCCGCCAACAGATACAGGACGATCTTGTTCCCTGGGAGCCTTCGAAAGGCCGCTCATAATATGGATTACGGTTTTTTGATTGTATGTCAAGACAGTCTTCCACTACGATTCGTAAATCGGCGATAGACACGTAGTTTCCAAGCAAACCAGTGATTTTTATGCCCGAAAAGCAATTAGGAGCCATATTGCAGTATTTAAGTCTGAATTAGAAGCTGCCCTAATAGACGTGGTCTGGCCGCTGTCTAGTTTCGGTCCCTATCTGCGAGAAGATAGAGGAGCGTGATGAACTTGTTTCCGTGCATGAGTATGTAGGAGTCTGGTGTTACACCCTATAATTATTTTTGCCCTGTTTTCCTGGACGCAGGGCTCGGGCTTCTGTCCCAATCGGAATCGACCCCCAAGGTGTGCATGATCATCCTTCACTTTCCCGTCAACGTCTTTAGCTTCTACAAGCTAGACCTCTTCACGGGAGTAGCCCGCGACACGAAGGCTTTCACTAAATGCGCGGCCCGTTTGAAGGCTCGCGGGAAGACAGGGTCCTCACCAGGCGGGAGAAATTATCGCTCAGGATTCATACGAGCCCAAGAGCAATCCACGGGCGTCTTGCGCGACCGCAGTGAACTGATTGGCCTGAAAGTCCCACATCCTCAGATCGGTCTCGCCTTCAGTGGTTCCTTGAACTGTGCGCATATACAAGGCGTTTCCACAAGTTCGGTGGGCTCATCCGTCCTGTCACTGGGGTTCTTCTGACCCGGCATCTTGTACATATACCAAGTTGCCCTTGGCTCCTGGATGCCTCCTTGCTATTTTTCAGGCGTTTCGTTGATCTTTCCCCTTTACCTTCACGTTGTGAACATTGCACAGTGACTTGTGTCCAGCACACAGGGGCACGATGTCCGATACCACCACACCCAAGGAGTGGCCCAACCGGGGACATGAGCTCGTCGGTACCGCAATTGCTATGGCCACGCTTAGCACGCTGGTTGCTCTATGGCGCGTCATCGTGAGGTTCAGAATCAGCCCATGGCTGGGGTTGAGCGATTGGCTGATGATAGGTGGTGTGGTAAGGTTTTTGCGACAATTTCAGTGTAAATCTAGCTAAATCATAGTGTGCAGATTTTGAACTTCACAGCCTGCATTCCCTTCGCCCTACTCGCAGTAAAGGGTGGTCAAGGCCGCTTGATGGCTGACCCCTGGTGGCTGGTACCTGGTCACACTCAGTATGAGCTGCACATGATTTTCATTGGACAATGCCTCAACGTATACTCCATGTTTTTGGTCAAAGCCTCGATTTGTGCCTATCTCATGGCTTTGAATTTTGGACCTTCGTATCGCATCCTGATCTGGATTTCAGTCGTCATCGTTGTCCTGTGCAACTTCATCATGATGCTGATTCTACATTTCGCGTTCTGCCGGCCGTATTATTCGCGATGGGACTTCAGTGTTAAGCAGGAGTGTTGGCCCGAAGCAGTCAGTGAAGGTACTGCGTACGCACAAATCGCGTCAAATATCATCACTGATCTAGTGAGTACACCAAGCGTCGCCGATCGCATTACAGGGACTGACTCTGTAGATCTACGCTGCCGCGCCGATCGTGTATCTGAGGCACGTGCAGCTCAGCAAACAGACACAGTGGGGCGTAAGGATTGTGTTCCTCCTGGCTCTCGTGTAAGTGTTGATCGAAGTCATATTGATAGCGACGCAAAGCTTACGCCTTGATTATAGGGGAACCGCTCTCTCCATTGCGAAGATCCCCATAACCTACAAATTCCTCCGTTCTAAGGAGCTCATGTGGGATGCGATCGACCTGAGCATCTGTAGTACGAACGAAGTCGCCGTAGGCATCATCATCGCGAACCTTCCGCCTCTCCGCAAAACCATCAATGGCCTCTTTGCGAGATTCCTCCCGGCCAGCTTTGCCACCTCCATGGGAATCACATCGCGAAGACAACAAAGTCAGAACAACCCAATTGCGTCTATGTATAGCACAAAGGGTCACACAAAGCTGGACAATAGCGCTGATGACGAGAGCGAGCGGTATATGTTGGAACTTGAAGACAGGAAGCCCTCGGGGTCTGGGATTATGAAGACGACCCACGTGAGCATTCGTGAGGGCGATGCAAGGTCGCAACAGCAGGATCATTCTCCAAGGGAGCATGTCTAGTGTACTATGTGACTTCTAGGAGTGATTCTATACGAGGCTGTGCATCGGATATGTTCATGGCTCTCCCAGAGCCTGGTGCTCGCTCCATATAGAGTAACGTATCCCACTTTTGCGATTCCAAAAAAAAAAACTTTGAAAAAAAAAACAAAAGTTATACATGCAATGTTTTCTTAGTGATCTACGTGAAATGAAGAGTCCATCCGGTGCCTACACAGCGCACTTGTCCTTCCAAAACTAGCGCGACTCTTGCTGACCTTAAGGTACTGTCGTCAGTTCACGTCTTTCTCATAGCAATAACCTTCAATAACGTCCTCTCACCAGCTCATGTTGTCACATTTTCAGGGAATTGCATGAAAAGCGACCTGGTCGATACTCTCGCTACCTTAGCAGCAATTGCCTTCGCAATTCACGTTCACTGTACATTATGTTTGTCTCTACTCTGCCATAGATTTGGCCTTGATTTCTACTATATTAGCATGATTTTCAGCCTACAAGATTCTTGGCAAACCCTCCGATCTAGTTTCCAAGATTTATGGATGATTTCACGAGGATGCGGTAGCATCTTCACTCTTGCTCCCGCCGTCGCCAACCCCGCTAGAGTATTCCATAGCACCAAGTACTAGCATTGAAAAGTAACGGCACTATCTAGCAGTCGAAGTAGATCTAGGATGACATATATCATCCCCAATTGCGGCTTCTTAGGACTTTCAATTTTTGTCTTGAGTACTTGGATGGAGTACCTAATTTTCGAATGGGCAGCACTGCTGCGAGCCAAGACAAATACGAGGTTGTGTAACGCAGCCCATCTGCCGCTTCATATATAAATAATGATGTTTGCCTTGACCCCTCATCTCAGCCTCCCTGTCGCTAGTCTCATACCTCCTTCCAAGGCACTTGCGCACTTGGACAATGCCTATCGTGCCCATTACGACGACTCACACACCTGGAAACGTCAGCACGTGGTCTCACAGTACTATCTTCACTACAGATATATCTACATACAAAGCGCAGGATGTACCGGCACTAACGACCTATTGGAGCCCTCCAGCGGGCTGCTCTAGTCGATGGATGGCAGAAATCGTTGAAGTGGGCATTACCTCGATCAGGGAAATACCCGCCCTCTTGAGCGATGATGATCCCTCAACTGTTGTTACTACCGCCCTCACCGCTCCCGGGCTTAGCATACAGTCAAGTATGCAGAAGGATGTGGAGGAAGAGCACCTAAGATATACACACCCGCATCACCGCGACGTATGCTCGCGATGACAAATAGCCCAACGTATGTTCCTCTCAGCACGACTTCGGAAAGTGCACGCGAAAGTCCAGAGTTTAGCATATTCGTGGCTTTCAGCACACAACCTCCGCAAACGTCGGAGTATGGAGTGCCGACCAATCCATCGTACATTTAGTGTCAACCGTACAGCTCTCGATATCACTATAGTCCCGGTGTGTGTCCTCATGGCCATACTGTGGCTGAGATTACGGAATACCGTTTCCCCACTGCTAGTGGAAGTATTGAAACACGCTTCGAAGCTAGCTGTTGCAGAAGGTATATCGTACCCGTGGAATTGACTGATAGAATCACGCTAAAAAGGCTTTCTGCAGTGGTATGACATTCAGGCTTGAATGGGAGAGTGCATGCATCAGCAACATCTCCACAGAATTTCCAATATACGCGCCATTCACAACTACTGTGGTTTCGAACGAGCCTGACGCTTCGACTCCTACAACTGAAATCATAACATCGTACGAGTATGCTGCTCGAGTGTTCATCAATAGTACTTACGGGACGGATGGATTCTCCACTAGTACATTTTCGAACATCTCTACTGTGACATCTGGTCTTATAGCGCACGATCCTATCGTAGTGGGCTGGCAACAAAAGGACTTATCGATGTTCCCCACGGAGTATGTCTCGTCATTGGCATCACGCTACAATACGTTATGGGCAAATGCAAGCAATCCTACACCAGGGAGTACTTCCAATTTACCCAATCAGACCAACCAACCTAGTCTCATCAATCAACCATCAAACGAGCTGAGCATGGGCGCTAGAGCAGGTGTAGGTGTCGGCGTCTCTATCGGTGTCGTTTTGTTCGCGATCATTGGATCATTGCTCCTGTTGCGAAGAAAAAGAAAAGTACGTGCCATGGCAGAACGTTCTGAGGGTGGAATTCCCGAGATGGAGGACCGTGACGAGGTCCTCTCGAGTAAGAAGTGGTATCTGTTTGGCAGGTGGAGAAATGAGATGCCTGCGGAAAACCAACGACTTGAACTTGACTCCAGGCCGGTGAATATGGTTTCCGCTACTCCGATTGAGTTGGATACTTCCGAGCCACGTTCGCGCGAGGTTGATGTGCCTAATGATGTTTACGAGGGGGCGCCCAGAGACGATTAGCTTATGAGATGAAGTTTCACGCTCTGATTCTTCTAATGCGAGATCGGTAGTAGTCATTGTCGTGACCATAGTAATACGTTCATTGAATCGTTCTTTCTATAATTGTTTTGCGAGACAGCGTATGCTTCGCAAGTATCATTCGTTTGTTTGGGACAACATAGTCTTAGGTTGCTAGATTGAATCATTCGCCTGACACAATATGACAATTTATACTTTCATGCCATATATTTGGATCCGCTGTAGGAATACTTCTCTGCGTGCAATGATTGCCATTTGTCGCAGTTATTACGTCATCGGATGCCTAAAAGGCCGTTCCACAAAGACCAGCTAAAGCGTAAGAGCCTTGAAAAAAGACATGTCTCTCGGGGAAGTGAAATTTCGGGCCTGAATGTCTTCATTCAGCAATCTAGTCATTCTTAGCGTTACACGAGAATTGCCATGATTGCTGTTTTAGGCGAGGGCTCGTTTGCTACCACGGAACTTTCTGCCGCGCACCCTCCTCACAACTCCCCAACGAAAACCTGAACCACAGACTACGTGCAACATGTCTGCTCCTTCTGGAATGATTGATCCAGCCATCTTCGAAGACCTTCAATCAAGGGTCGATGAGGATACGGCAGTCCGCGATGTGAGCGCGCATTTTCCTAGCTAAACGAAAGCACGTGACAACGTACTGACAGCGTCACAGGAATTGAAGGAGCTTATTCAGGCATTGGAGAAGCAGAGTACGAGATATGCAGCATACATTCCAGTGCTTCATCTGAGTTTTCACAGACCGTAATATCTCGTTCGTCTTGTCGAGAGCGCATTCGACACCCTTCGCAGACCGTTAGTTCTGGAGCTTGCACGCAAGACACACACCGCTCACTGAAAATGTAGTTCCTGGCGTCCTCAAGGCCTCTGAAGAGCCTATTAACAACGCGATTGAGACTGTGTCGAAGCTCGCGCAGGCCGCGTCGAAGCAGCCTTATTACAAGTTCAACCACATGTGGTCGCGCCAGGTGCAGGATGCGGTACGTTCTCTAGCAAACAATTGTGGAGCCAGATTCATTGATATGATTGCAGTTGTACAGCATTTTGTTCTGGGCCTGGCTTGGTGGCAAAGACTACGATGGGAGTGAAGCAAAATGCGGACGCCTGTTGACACTTGAGGACCTCGGCGAGGTGCTGAAGGGTCTGTTCCTCTACTTTTCCCCAATGGCACACGCTCTAACAAGCTACAGTACCTACGAATCTCAAGGACAGGGACGAGTTCCACCTCACAATTGAGGAATACCTTCTCGCACTTACCTCACTTGTCGAAGAATTGGTTCGCTCTACACCCGCCTGAACGCTGGGACAGGAACTAAAGCATACATAGACCCGTCTCGCGCGCAATGCTGTCACTCTTGGTGACTACGAGCGTCCCATTCTAATTAACCAGTTCGTCAAAGACGTTTTTGCAGGCTTCCAGATTCTCAACCTGAAGAACGACATCTTGCGGAGGAGGAGCGATGGGTTGAAATATAGGGTGAAGGATGTGGAAGATGTCGTCTACGATCTGTCACTGCGTAATCTGGTCCCGAAGAAAGGAGAGCAGTCGTAAAACCTCTGCAGAAGGGGTGGGTGAACTGTGGCGCAGAACTGTGGCGCACTCAATTGAAGACTCCGTTACATTAACATCAGCTGTTGGAGTCTCGTTCACAACCGACTAAGGTTCAAAACTTAATTATATTGTACCGGAGAATGAATCTACATTCAATTTTTCTGTCGTTCTTCATTCGCAATGACAATTGGTGATGCGCACAGCCACAGTTGTGAAGCACGGACGATATACGCTAAACTTCGAAACTTGCGGCGTCGACGCGACAAGCTACTTAGGTACTGGCAGACAGCACCCACAGGATTCCAACACTTACGATCGAGGTAGCACAGCCTACATTATCACACAGAGAGGATCTCCCGCCAATTGTCCACCCTTCATAACCGCCCTCTGCCGAACGTTTTCATTTCACAATGACCACCGTCATATCCTCGCAAACAAAGCCTCGTCCTCCAGCAAGCCCAATTGATACCCTCAACAACGATGCGGCACATTTATACACCCACCTCCATCCGATTCTTGTCCTATCACTCTACGCGTACCAGTTCCGGTCCATCGTCGCAGACCCTATTCCGGGTCTCACCACGACCCTCATCCCACTTTCCATACTACAAATCGCGTACGTAGCAATATGCTTACCGCCCACGGGTGGCAGTGGTAGCCCAGCAGCGCAAGCGGATAGAAGAAAACCGGGCGAGAAGAAGAAGGCTGTGCCAGGGAAGCTCGAGGGTGGGGTAAATAGGAAGATAATTGTACGTCCACCGCAATATGCCGCACGGGTCGATTGAGAGCCTCGCAGACTGAGTAGAAGCTAACACATATATCAGCCCGCATTTCTGTCCTTGTTGGTGAGCTCGCTCGCCGTAGCGCCGCTCCTCACCGCGATCCTCGTCCTCTTTGGTGCGCCGTTGACCACCCACCATTCCCACACGCTTCTTTGTGGCGCGCATATATCGTTCCTCGCTACGCTACCGCTTGTATATGTACATGGAGTGGATGGGGGGAAGTGGAGGGAGATCGTGGCCTTATTGCTGCCTATTGATGAGGTTTATGGAGGGATGATTGGCACTGTGTTTGGAGCGTGGTTGGGTGCTATTCCCATTCCGCTAGATTGGTGAGTACATGTTCTCATATGCCAAGACTGGGGATATTTTGCTAATGGGTCTTATAGGGATCGCGAGTGGCAGAAGTGGCCGGTTACGATCGTTACGGGGGCTTATGCTGGATATGCATTGGGCAAGCTACTAGGCGGAACATTGCTGAAAGGGAAGAAGATCATGTTTGAGTAAGGCCATGTATATATTCGCAGCCTCTCATTGCTGCCGTCCACGCTACTAATTGGACGCGCAAAATCGACTAGGTCTAATGCTGCTTCCGCTTTCACTGAACGTGAATAACCACCACGCGTAGCGGGTGGTATTGGTAGTGACCTTCTGAATCCATTCTTGGCTGATAGAAGCTTCTCGGCGTTAAATGCGCGACGTATTTCGAGGTCTCTGGTCAGACTGTCTATGTTGACAGCTCTATCACGAAGAAAGTCATTCCTGAGCAAAACTTTACAAACACTAGCTGGGTCGGTGTCTGATGAAGCGTTTATATAGTCGAGAGCTTCTTGCCATAGCTTAGGATGATCATACAGCATGCTTTTGAGTAGTCGGTTTCACTAACAGAAAACACAGCTAGATTGCGTCGTAGTTGAAGCGCACTGTTGACCATATTCCAAAGAACCCCACCTTTTGGGGCGTGTGTCTCATTGTGTTGGCTCAGGTCCTCGTATAGTGCTACAAGAACATTGAAGAGGACGGTTTCGGTCGATTTCTTGTAGTCGATGGTAAGACTAATCTCGTAAGACGAGGAGTCCATAGATCTTATCTCTCATATCTTTGCATTGCCAGTCGGTGAATCGCTGCAATAATGAAAGTAGAGTTCTTGCTGCAGGCACTGACCGTTCTTCAACGATGGTGTGCACTTTCTTAAATGCGGGGTAGTGGTTCATATAAAATTGATAGTGAATCTGGAAGGATCTTCCAAATGCTGATCAATTGACTGTTCTCTGCCCACACATCAAGCCGAGTTTCTTAAATGTCAAGACCTCTTGCAATATCCAAAGTCTTGACCAATATGGCCTTTGGGTAAGAGCAATCATTGCTGTTTCTTCATTGCGAGTAAGTGACCAAGAGGGTTCTGTGTCCCGATTTTTCTAGTCGTCTTCGTTGATGGTGTTCGCGATACTTTGCATCCCAAGATCGCTAGTAGAGTCTGCAGCGCCCAGCCATGCAATTGCCTTAGAGGCTCGTGTGTATGTTTGATGCATCATCCTGACCTGATGATTCGGCTCATTTGAATTTTTCTGATCGGTGCATATTTGATCTATCCATAGCCAGCCTTGGTGTCCGGTTCGTAGGATATCTAAGAGCCGGTATAAGTTGTCGCCAACCGTCGTCTGCTGTCCCGACAGCTGAATCGTGGAGCCGTCGATATTCTCACCCCAGGTGTAGGAGATGGCCTCGTATTCGGGGCAAGTCTCATCGAAATCGAAATGTGTCACTTCGGCATTGATGGCGCTCGTGCTAGATGATGGATCTAGTTGGTGTAACCGAATTTGAGCCTTGGTCAAGTCGAGGGCCTTATGTTGGAACGCCATATCGGTACTGCGAATATCACATATTTGGTACTTCGAATTTGTAAGGTACGGATCAAATTCAATACATTGGAAATCAAGAATCGCAAATCTGCTGCCGAAGGTGAATGGTGCTGTGTAACCGATCCTAGATCCGAGAGATGACTGCTATCTCCGTGATAGCTCCATGATTAACGGCAAGCCGAACTACTTGCCGCGGTACGTCAGTTGACTTCCTCTCCACAGTTAACGCTCGTAGCACCAAGTTATGCCCGAACTATCGGCTGCATAGCTTTGCCTCTCTCTCTCTTTTCTTACCCTTCCGACTGCATTGTGGGTCGGATATCTCGCAGTGCGGGGCCCCGCATCGGCATCCTTGATGAATCTGACGCTCAATGCTGAACAAGAATATAATCTCCTGTATTGGGCTGTACCTGATCTTTCACTGGAATTCTCATCCAGATCGCCGAAGATAATCATCCTCCTATAAATTTAGGCTTTTATTTCTTCTCATCCTTCCACATTCATAGATCTTCCATATCCCCTCGAAGCTCTCACAATGTTGAACAAAACCGATGTCCTAATTTGCGGTTCAGGCTCTGCCGGTATCTTCGCAGGAACATGGCTCGCACGTCACGGCATTCCATTCACTATGCTCGAGCGACGACCAGGTCCCATGGAGATCGGCCAAGCAGACGGCGTGCAATGCAGAACCGTCGAGATCTACGAGTCATTCGGTCTTTCCGAAGAGGTCCTCCGCGAAGCTTACCACATTCTAGAAGTGTGTTTCTGGGGCGACGATGGGAGTGGCTCCATTGTGAGAAAGAGCAGGGCAATGGACACGGAGAATGGACTCAGCCATATGCCACACGTAATTCTCAACCAAGCAAGGATGAATGGGTTAATGTTGGGGAAAATGGATGAGCTCTGTGGCGGTGAGAAGAGGATTCAATATGGTTGGGAGATCAAGGGCTTGCAGGTTGATCAGGCGCTGGTGGGGGATCCACAGAGTCATTGTTGTAAAGTTGTAGCGGAGAAGGATGGGAAGGAGGAAGTATGGCTGGCCAAGTATGTATTGGTAAGTTATTGTCTTTCCCTTTTTTAAGTAGATAAACTAACTAGACTAAAAGGGGTGCGATGGTGCCCACAGCGTTGTCCGCAGAAGCCTTGGCTACCAGATGGTAGGCGATACTACTGACACAGTTTGGGGTGTCATGGACATATACCCTCAAACGAACTTTCCTGACATTCGCCGCAAATGCACATTGCATACATCGTCTGGTAATCTGCTCATCATTCCGCGAGAAGGTGGCTCGCTTGTGCGCTTCTACATCCAACTTCCTCCCGGCTCACGCGCCAAAGACGTCAGGCTCGAGGACCTGCAAAATACTGCAAAGAAGATCTTCGCGCCTTATCAAATCGACTTCGCCGACACATTTTGGTGGTCTGCATACAGCATTGGGCAGCGCATAGCCGACAATTTTCACAAGGACTATCGTGTCTTTCTCACAGGTGACGCGTGCCATACCCACTCTCCGAAGGCTGGACAGGGTATGAACGTCTCATTGCAAGATGGTTACAATCTCGGCTGGAAGCTGGCATCGGTGCTACGCGGCCTCTCACCGCAAGCTCTGCTGCGTACATATGTGCTCGAACGCACAAAAACAGCGGCGGACTTGATCGCATTCGATAGAGTTTTCTCGAAGAAATTTTCTTCGAAGGAGGAGCGGCCCGGAGAGTTTGCAGAATATTTTGTCAAGAGTGGGAGATATACTGCTGGGTTCACGGCGCAGTACGAGGATTCGGAATTGACGGATGCAAAGGGCAGCCGGCAGGAACTAGCGAAGGCGTGCCCCGTTGGAATGAGGTTTCCTAGTGCGCAGGTCATACGATTCTGTGACTGCAAGGCCATGCAATTACAGCGCGTGTTGCAGAGTAATGGGAAGTGGAGAATTGTCATTTTCGCTGGTGATATCAACGATGAAGGTCACAAGCAGAGACTGGAAAAGGTGAGGCAAATATTTCAAAGAATTTAAGATGAAAACTGACTGAATTCGTACAGCTCGCACAAGGTCTCGAGACGATTGCTCGTACCTTCACGTCACCGAGCTTGGATATTGACAGTCTAATCGAACCCATTGTAGTCCTGAGGAGCAAATTTCTAGAGATGCAACAGGAACAGATACCAGAATACTTTTGGCCCGTGACCGGCAAGTGGAGAATTCGCGGTAAGTCGATCCATTTCCTGGTAGAAACATCTTTCACTAATTGAAAAAAAAAAGATCTACACAAAGTATACGTCGATGACGAACACTACAACTCCGGACACGGTCATGCATATGAGAAGTATGGTGTTGATTACGAGGTCGGGGCTGTGGTCATTGTAAGGCCGGATCAATGTAAGACTGCAAAGTGCCTATTTGTTGAGGCTGTGATGCTGATATCGACTAGATGTGTCGAAAGTCACGGCTCTGGATGATATCGACGGCATCCAAAGGTTTTTTGCTGGCTGTATGGTGCAACCAAAAGAGCCAAATAGGATATTGTAGGAGGAGCTGTGCAAAATCCTCAGCTCGTGAGCGTGGTGGCACGGGAAGGGGAAATGTAAGATGATCAGAGTGCAAGAGCTCAACATAGTCTTCGTACCGCGGGATAAGTTCACTCTCTCGGCAGATGGTGTCGATACATAGACTCTGGGGTTTCTCCGCTCAATTCGGACCTAGAGGAAAGGGTAATTTGCCTTCCCGTCTAGCAGCTTTATCGCCAGGAGTCCCATCTCAAATTACGGGAGGTCTTGTCGGCGGAGTCTCTCTAACAAAGCTGCCAAAAGTACAAAAGATGTCGCCAAATGTAGATACGAACGGCTATTGCCTGCAAGTCAATCTACGTGAATCAGTCCTTCCCGTGTCATGCGCTGGAACCTCGGTAGCGTGGAACCTAGGCCTGCCACCTTACTATTCTAATCAGCCCCTTGGACTTCCGCTGGTGCCCGCAACTCTCTTGATTTCTAACTAGATTATGCGTCTCATTAGGAGCGCTAAACTCTCACTGCGCTTATTTCGACACCCAAAAAGTTTTCTCTCGGATGAAGTCATCGAAGCATGGACATGGTCTCCTGAGTATTGTTACTATTAGCTGATGGGAACAAGGTTTTCATCACAAGTCTCCGAGGTCTTTGATCATAACAGTGTGCATTAAGAATTCTGTCTTGCTAGTTAAGACATCTAGCGCCTAATATGTGCATCTTCTAAGCTCTTTATACTCCCCGATGTCGTTACACTGCCCTCTTTCTGGCTCGTTGGGCTGATGGGCCCCATCTCCATATGAACGCCAGGCACCCAGAGATTCCGTTCTGACTCCCCGCCCTCAATGAATGTCTTCTGCTCAAAAATCCTCGACGTGGGAGGCCCATATATGCGCTCTTCGCTCTCGCTTCTCTGCAGGTCTGGGATGCTTTGTGATTTCGACACGTTGACGCTGACGGTTTTGGAGATGCCTCCATGGCCACTCTTGAGTCCGAGGGTGGACTTGCGCTGACCCGAGCGCATGGTTCGGCGCTGAAGCGAGCCCGAGAAGTAGCGTCCGCTATAGGAGTGATGCGACCAGCTCTTGAGCCTGAAGATGCGTTGGATGAGCGGGTACGTGAGTGGGAGGTTCGCGCAGAGAAAGGCTGTGTAGGATTCGCGTAGGTACCACTGCGTCCACTCGTTCCCGAATGGGTGTGAGAAGGAATAGTATTTGTTCAGGACGGCAGCGATGATCTACTCTATTGTCAGCGTGTGTAATGTGCATAGGCCGAAGAGCACCCGAGGGGATTGCTCACATTGAACGTTCCAATGAGGAAGATGCCGATCAAGATAGCCTTGTTCTTCGTAGGAAGCTTGACCTTGAAGAGGAGCGGCATGGGAATGGCGATGATCATAAGATCAGAGGAGATATTGAGGACGGCGTTCGTTATGAGATGATTCGTTGCGGCGGAACACTGGGAGTTCGAGGGAGGAACCGCCCAGTATTGGTTGAAAGGACGACACCAAACACCGAAGTATAGAATCTCCATGACGACCTATGTTCCTAGATTAGCCACCCAGCGATATTTGATGTTTGGGAGATATCTTACAAAGCCAAGGGCAGTGTAACCGGAGACGCACAATACGATCTTGTGCTGAGGTAGAAGCGCTCTAGAGGGGAAGTCAGCACTGCTCCATCTAATGGATCAAAGGTATCAACGCACGTCATACGTTTGTACATCAAGAGCAAACAGGCCTTTACTAGCCATATGGTGCAGCATTGCATCTGCTCGATCACCAAAACAAGCTTGGACCCGTATACTCGCTGTTCAATTTCATGCTGCGAAAATCTAGAAACGTCTTCGTTGGGAGCAATGAGATTGCTACTGCTGTGGACTACTATATGCATAGCACCCATGAGGGTAGTCATTGTGACCTGTAGAGCTGGTCAGCCTTGGATTGAACAATTGAGAAGCCTGCCAGACTTACCATAGCTACACAGATCAGATAGTCGTCGATATTAAGATGCTTCCATGAGCCTTGATGTAGCCTTCTTGAGACAAGGCGTGTTACGAGTACCAGCCAACATACTGCATACCAGATCCCTGATTCGGGCTCGAGCGACGACATGGCTCTACTATTATAGGTAAAAGATAGACTGATTCACTGGGGTGCAGTGATAAGACAAGTGGCAAAAAAACAGAGGGTATCCGAAAGAATGGTAGAGGTACGATTAGATATGGCGCGCGTGGAAATGAGTTCGTGATGTTGGACCCAGGTGCATTGGAGGGGGTGCGAAGGGCCGAATCTCCAACGATTGGCGTGTCGAAGTTGCTTTAGGGATGAGGTTGCGTCGGGCGTCGTGACAGCATGACCAGTGCCGCTCCAAATTCGAGGAGAAATAACGATATATCGATCGGCGGCAGATCGTCAAGAGATGCAGTGTCGACGGATTAATATGTCGGTTTGGGGGGTCGGGAGTGTCGGAGGAAATTCATTGCGCTCTCTCTTCTAGAAGACAAGTCTAGCAGAGGGAGCCCATGAGCAGGGGCTCCCGCTTGACACATCGAGGCAAAGTTTAGCGGCAGAGTTCGCGTTCGGCGTGCTCTCGGTGGCATTTTGTTGAGCACTAAGGTTTTGCCGTGTTCCTGCATGGACGGAGGCTACTGGACAGTTCCAGTGGAGAGAGACTTGGACGCTAGCTGCCTCGGTGCTGGGCCGAGCAGAAAATCGCTCGACAACATGCTTTTTAACGGGGGCCCCGGCTCTTCGTTCACCCATCAATCAGCGTGATCCCCCATCCGATCAACTTGATCGTCGTAGGGGGGTTCAGAGGCTGCCAATGACGAGCAGTTTCGCCTACCGATGGAAAATCCTTTTACTGCTTGCCACGCGAGAGCCACGTGTTAGTCCATGCTTATCACATGTACACGCATCAAAGAACCGATGCCGCGGTCTCGCTTTGGATCTTTGGGATACGAGGAACCCAGTCCGCATCATTTGTCGGCTCGATGGCAGTCGCAACACTTGCCCGCATTTACCCCTGCAAGTGGAGCCTCGGAGCGTACAACTTGCCGAAAGCCCACAAGTGCAAATATACACAGTTTCGGGGCGCAGATGGTGGCATGGGCCGGCGGTTCGCGAAAGGGTAAGTTGCCATGCAGTGTGAGGGGATGGCAGCGCGACTTTCGTCTCGGTTCTAGAGTAGGCGGGGACGACTGCCGATGCGCGATTAGCGCTTATGATCCCCCACGGAGGAACCACCACCTTGGATTGCCACCTGCTGTCGGTAGCGAGAACATCGCCAACACGACGCCTTCTGGTGGTCTGGAAGAAGTGCTCGTGTCTTTATTGTTTGTCCGAGCTTTTACACGTAATGTAACAACCTGGTTGCTGATCATTTGGTCGGGGACGTCCGTCTGATATCTGCGGGATGGTGTGAACATGTCACATTTTAGCGCAGGTAGTTGGCGTCTCTTCGCTCCCGTGGGAACAATATGAACGGCGCAACCGTGTCAAGTCATGCAGCAGTAGGTCACCGAGCTATTCTTGCGTTGATAAGGGAGATAGTGGTCTGAGATGTTAACATCACTCGAACGGTGAGTCCAGCACACGAAACGAACGAATCTCGGCTGCTCCATCTATGCATCAAACAAAGCCATCGTCCAAAACATGAAACTGCCATGGCCCCGCGTTATTCAAATCACGAAACCCTTAATCTTGTCAATGCAGGCACGCTTCCTGCCTTCCATGCGATGAACGAGTGCTGACTCTTTGACCCTGACTTTCGTGGCAAAGTGAACAGAGCAGTACGCGCAACCCTAAGACTAGAACCCTTCTGAAAGCAAGGATCAAGGGTCTCACTTATACATATCAATTGTAGGCTTTACCTCCATGGGAAACGCTACGTTGCGTGACGTGACCCAAACTTGCCTTCGGTAGCCACTAGAAGTCGTCGTTCGTATCTGATTCGGTCTGTGCGACCAAGGTGCCCTCGATTCGTGTCGGGTCGCTACCGCCCTGTTGGACAGTGGGCTCACCAATGCCATGGCATCAGAGTTTCAGGCCGCTGATCGAGCCCCAAAGACCCCCTCGCGGTCCTGGAAATACAGATGTGTAACTGACTAGTGTGTAAATTCCGTGCCTCTGGGTGAATTGAGATAACAGTCGTCGGCACCTTCTTGGTCTGGGTGTTCGTGTCAGAGATCATACTTCTGTGGGTGCGGTGGCCGGTGCATTGATGTCTAGGCGTACCGTAGCGATGGTGATAAGGACCATGACGACGGAACTGCGTCTGATGCTAGTGTGTGGTAATCTGAAAAGACGTTGAGGGTTAGCATGCCACATGACAACTGTCTTCAAAAGCGCCAAGTAGAAACAAAAGTTAAGTGAATAAGTGATAATACTCCTACATATTGAACCTGGCAGTTGTCCCCAGTTATCGTGGATTTCGACAGAAACATCCCACCTTACTACGGTTTACTCTATATTTTCAGCACCTGAATATAGGTCAGCTGTGTACAACCCTATTAGGCATATGTTATCAAACGCATGACCTATGGTAGTGATCCGTATCAAATATGATTACTTTTTGTTTATTTCACTTTTTGTAATGCATGCTTGAATACTCCTTACGTCAAACCCTCCTAGAATGTTACTTCCTCACTATAGATATTCATGACGATAAAATCCATCTTTCCCGCTCTGACAGCTAGATCGATGAACCCAAGATCTTTGCAACCCGCAGCCACACCCCTGAACCCCCTACTCACACGTCCGCGACCCAATCCACAAACTCGGTCTGCACATCCATCAACCCGTTCCCCACCGTTCCCCAATTGGGATCCGTCGGCGGGCTCGCCACATTGCCCCTAAAATGCTCAAAACGGAGCCCCTTCGCATCGTACGTGACCATCTTCAGACACTGCGGGATATACTGCGTACTCCTCTGCGTCGAATAGCACGGGTCGAAGTCGGCGGCAGTCCCGTTCTCCACCCTTACCCACTCCCAGAGCACGTTCCTTATCACCCGCTTGGAGAGGTTGAACCAGCTGTTGACGCCCGTGGCGTGGGCTCCGTCAAACGTGAAGTTGGACACGACGACGTTGGACACGGTGGATGTAGAGGTGTTGGCAGTAGGTGCAACGTAGGGGAATATGGTGCTGAAGACGATGGCGGCGCCCATCCAGGCACGTCGACATGTCACGTTGCGCACGTCGACGCTGTCGGTGCCATGGTCAAATGCAATGCAGGTACCCACGGGCCTCTCGTTCGGACCTGGTTTGGCGCGGAAGTCCATGTCGACATTTGTGATGGAGACGTTTGCGACCTGGCCCATTTCGAAGCCGAAGTTGTCGAAGGAGGCCCAGATGCCATTGATGCCCTCGGCGGTAAGACGCAGGTTGTCGAAGCGCAAGTTGTGTGAGTTGCCTTGTAGGATGAAGAAGCGGTCTTGTATGTTTTTGAAATGGAGGTTTGAGACGCTGATGTTGGAGGAGCTGTTGGTGATGTGCACGAAGGGGTAGCCGCCCAAATGTGGGTTCCAGTTAGAGCGCTGGTACCAATCGTATGCGTTTCCGTCGATGACGCCGGTACCGGTAACGCTGCGGATACGTACGCCTGTTGCGTTTGCGATGGTGAAGACGGATTTGTCGTAGTGTGCGAAGGCAGCTAGCTGGGAGCTCGCGAATAGGAGGGTCCCTTCGATTTGGAAGTCGCAGCTTCTACAATAGGAGAAGTCGATTGGAGTCCATACGCTGTAGTATTCGCCAGCGGGTAGGACGATGGTACCGCCATTGCCGCACTCTTTGAGGGCATCGTTGATTGCTGGCGAGTCGTCGATGGCCTCGAAGCCGTTGGCGAGCACAGTACATGTATTCTCAGCTATTGGTCTCGCAATGCTTCGAGCAGCGAGCAACGCAATGGTTGCACTAATCACGGATGTCCGCATTCTGCTCTCCTGGCCCTGGTGTATGATCAAATACAATGTACTCAAAAGAGGACTTACCATCTGTTGTTATAGCTACTTTTCTTTCGACTAACAAGCAGCCGTAGCGTCGTCTTAGCATGCAACAACGTCGTATTACCCATGCAATGCGATGCAGGTGTTACATGTCCGGGTGTGATGTTGCTACAATATCCAGGTTTAGGTGTTGATCCAGATTGCTTCAATATACGACGAATATAGCCGTCCGACGAATCTCCATTTTTTTTAATTCCGTCTATAGCGTTAGACTTCTCGAACGCATTCCGATATATATGAACATGCGAAGACGGAATATGGAGCCTAGTGCAGTAACCCTATAACACTACTGTCAGCGGGGTTGATTGCGGACCCCGTTCACGATCCAACAGCGGAGTGGTTACTCACATATAGTCCATAATGACTTGAACGAGCTGACCATTGAACGACTTCTTTGAGATGCACCCTCGAGCACCTTGGAGAACAGTTGAAAAAACAGATCACGGAGGTCACGATTTCCTATCATAATTATATAATCATCCAAGAACACCTCGACACGGACTCATCCTCGATCGAGAGAATCTAATCTTACTCTTGCTCTACTTCTACGATATATGCATCGCTCCAACGCATCACAAGACCCCTACTAGCATGCGTCATCATTATGTGTGCTCGCAATTGTCCATGCCATGCCACGCCACGCCCTAAATATCAAATCTGAAAGAAACCCACGACTAGTCCATCACCACGCCATTAACGAATAATTATCATGCAATCTAACTCGAAGAAAATTTCACTTCTTCCATCTCAGCCTGCCTAGCCCTCCCTTCTTACTCCCTTCGGCTGCCTCTTTTTCGTCCTGATCCTCCTTCGCCCTCTCATCTTTTGTCGGGATTCGTGGCTGCTCCGCAAACCGAATGCCTGGCGTCCTGGGTGGAGCGACACCTTGTTGCGCCTGCAAGCCGCTGAATTCCGTTTTTCTAACATTGCTCTGTGTTCCACGGCCTGTCTCGAGTGGATCGCCCGCCTCCTCGGCATCTGAATCGGATTCGGGCGACGAGTCGTCACCACCGCCCATACCCAGTGCGCCGAGACGACGCTTTCGCTCGGCTGCTGTTTCGCCTTCATCCATGTGAGATTTGGGCGGTGGATGGGCAGGAGTGATGGCGCGGCGCGCAGAATCGGAGGGCGAAGAGGTTTGCAGAGCGGCAAGGCGACGGCGACGTTCGGCGGGTGTTTCTTGTTCATCGTCCGAGGCTAGTTCTTGCGATAGTGCTGGTGGTGGAGAGCTTCCTTGTTGCGTTGCTTCACGACGCCGGCGCTGAGCTGCTGTTTCCCCTTTATTGTCCATGGAAAAACTTGCAAGATCCTTGCGCACATCGTGGAAAGGGATGTCTTCTTCGTCGCTATCGACAAGGGTGAGTCCTTCCGGGCCGCGCTTGCGTTCTTCCTGCTTGGCTTCTGGGGATTCGATGCGCTGGATTTCAGCCTGCCCTTCCTCACCCACGACGGGCGGGACCTTAGCAGCAGAGGCAGCTCCTCGGCGGCTGGCATCCTTTGCATCTTGATGAGCTTCGCGTTTGATGGGCTCGGGAACGTCGCTGTCTTGGATGAATTTCGCGCGTGCCTTGGGATCCATACTACTCATCTGCTGAATGAACTCAGCTTTACTCATCCTTCGTCCTCCGGCTGTGACTGTAAAACGAATCCGCTCGTCGTCGTCATCGATCAATGGTCTCTTTTTCTTACCATCGGCCGGGCCTTGTGTTGGTGATGAAGATTCGGTCTCATGCTGCTTGGGTGCGGGAACGCCCATGTATGTGCCCATCTTGCGAAGACTTTGGATCGCCCGGCCGCCTGTCTCCGCCATGGAGGATTTGCGATCGACACCAGGGCGTTCTTTCGTCGGGGCAGGGATATCGTACTTCTTGAGCACCTCCCCATCTTCGTCTTCGACAATGATGGTATTGCCGAACTGATATGCAAGTGCAGGACCACGCTTCTGCGGAGGTTTCTGGGCCTTGGGCGGTTCAGCAGGTCCGGCTTCCGCATGATGGTGTCGCCCTGAGAAGCTCTCCATCCGCCTGCGCCATTTGCCAGGATGCTCCACACCTTCTTTGATAGCTTGAATTGCCTTGCCGGGCGCTTCCTCGAGCTCACCGCCATGTTCAGTCTGGGCGACACCATGCTCAACATCCTTCTCACGCGCAAGCCGTTCCGCTTCAAGGTGATCTCGCTCCAACCGCTCATCAGAATCTTCGTTACTGCGGCGGTCTCGAACGCCCAAAACATTGCCCTCCTCATCCTCAATCACTGTCTTGTCACCCTCCTGGTATATCTCTTCCTCGGATCGGCTCCTGTCTTTCTTTTTGGTCGATCCTTCAGGTGACTCGTCACTTGGACCCGCAAGAGTGTCTGAGTCATGTAACGGAGATGTAGCTTCGTACGGGTCGCGATTGCCTCTGTTTGGCATGATGGCGGACTGGGAGATGGGCCCACCGGGACCGCGTCCAACATCCCAACGTCGACGACGAGCAGAAGGTCGAACGGAGCTTGCACGGCTTGAGCTCTCTTCCTCCTTCTGGCGTCGCAAAAAGTGTCCAGGAAGTCCGGTTGGAGGCAGTAGGCCAGGTCCAGTGGTATCTTTCTCGTCATACGAGGACTCGGAAGGTCGGCGTCCAAGAGACATGGACGATTTGGAGCGCGACTGAATCCGTGGAAGACGATCCATCCAGCTGGGGCCGTCTTCGTTTGCTGTAGTGTACGACAGAGAAATCGTCAACGTGTTGATGTGTTTCCCTAGCGTGAAGACAGCGATGGAACTTCCATGCACCAGTATACTGCAAATGACCAAGAAACATGTAATTGGCCAGATCATTTCGATGATGTTGAGATGCTCGAAACCTTCCTCCGGCAATTCAGCCAAAGGTGTTGTTTCTTCCGTCTCCAATTCTGCTCTCGCCAAGATGGCCACGAAGAGGCCACCAACTCCAATAGGCCCAAAATGCCCGGCGAACAATGCCTCTCTCCAAGTTTTGATATCCGGAATAATGGGCTTGAGCGCAAGCATGATTGGTATACGGCGGAAGAAGAGGACGAGGATACCTAGTACGACCAACTTCCATGGAACTATGCCAATGACGGGCGCGTTGAATTGCTCCCACGGAACGATGGTACCAAAGTATACAAAGAAGGCCAAGTTGATGAGCAAATCAATAACGTTGGATACGTGTGATTCTTCTGTCTTCTCGAGGAACCAGCCGTCGTTTGAAAAGCCGACTCCGCAGGCAAATCCTATTAGTAGATCATCCATACCTAGCAAACTTCCGGATCCGGCACAGAACAGCGCAAGGACAAAGTAGAACACAAGGAAACTCTCTCTGTCGATTAGATCTTTCTCGTGGGCAGCTCGAATCGCGCGACGGGCGGCATAGCCTATCGCCACTCCGAAAACAGCGCCAAAGACGCATTCGTATAAGATGGAAACGCAGAACCAGTGAAACGCTACCTCATTGGGGTGATGTCGGTAGCGAATGATGTATATAGCCAAATAAACGAACGGGAAGGCCATGCCGTCGTTGCAGCCAGACTCTGCAGAGAGCAGATCTCGCAAATGTTTGGGCACACGCTTCGCAAATTTGCCCTTTCCGACGACGGAAGAGGCCAAGACGGGGTCGGTGGCAGTCACACAAGCCGCGACACAGAGGCTGTCAAGCCAGTTTAGGTGGCTCCCGAACATCCACCATATGAACAGACTTGTGATGAGCCAGCCAAACGTCATGACTGGCACCAGGAGCAGCGTGACAGACTTCCAATGCTTCTCCATGTATGCGCGCGGCAATTCGACGCCGACAGCGAAACATTGTACAACGAGAACGATTCGGGAGAATTCTAGCGTGATAAGGTCGACGTTACCCCAGGTTTTGGGGTCTATGAGATCCGCGGCGTGCGGGCCGAAGATGATGCCGCATATCGTCGCAACGGTAGCTTCGCCAATGTACAATCGCTCTTTGATGACAGACGAACACAGCATGAACAGACTCGTGAAGCCGCCTAGAATGATGTACACCAAGTGCGGCTTGGTGATGGAGAGGTGGTCCCACGCCATGGTAACGTGCTGTGCCTCCTAGGTTTCTGGGGTATGTCTCGAGCCCTGCCCTACTCCCAGGGCGCCGGTTGGGGTGGTGGTACGCGAGCTGGTGGAGCGTCGCACTCCTGCGGTAGGTGTATGAGGCGTTGAGATCTAGAGAATGTAGATGTGGGTGCAAACGAGTGCAAACGGCGTTATGTGGGTAAGATATCGGCGCCGATATCTGAAGGTGCAGAGGGTCGGCTGCTCGCGCTGAAAATCGGAGGCCTAGCTGGATGCATGTATGTCGGGTGCGCCCAGTCGCCGCTCCCTTCTCGTGCCGTGGAGGCTCTTTCGGTTGGTTTAGAAGGCGGTGGTGAAAGGCTCGGAACGTGCGGGCCGTGGTGCTATCGGCGCGAAGCTACCTGAGGCGTATCAGTGATGTTTGGACGAAAAGACACACAAAGGATGCGATTGACAAAAATCGGATAGCAGATAGCTTGCAAAGGCTAAGAGTAGGTTACCCACCACCGTGTCACGCTGAAAGCTTGGGACTGAAAAGCCTCCTGTACCCTTTCTTCGCCTTCGCTTGGTACAAAGCAAGCGGGAGACTCCTCGACAATCGCTCTGCACACAGCGACGAAAGGGTCAATTGCGCTCCAATGCGCGCGGCACGGCTCTTCCGAGGTTGAAGGGCGTGCTGCAAAATGCCTCGCAGCGCAGATTCTGCACAGAGTATGGGTGACGAATGCGCAGGATGGCCGCCATGTTTAATACTAGCGCACGTCTGCAGTCTTGGGACGGCTGGGCTTCAACCTTGGCTGACATCGCCGCTCCACCTGCACCAATTGCGCCCGATTCGCCGAGCCTCCGCGCAGAGATATGCTCGTCGCCATGCACGAACAAGCCAGGGAAGCAAATCGCTCGGCCGCGGGTCACGCATCTGCGTTCAAGATCTGTCCCTCCCACCTTTTGGAAAGCCTGCGTCCATGAACAAGGGCCCAGCCCAACGCTTAGAGCTCGTCGACCGTCGACCTCTCCGCTGGCTCCGCTTGCCCAGGCGGCACTAAAGCCGCGTCGCCAAGAACCGTCCTGTTGGGGTGTTGGAAACGAAACACTCAACTTTACGCGCAGCTGCGGCGTGGGGACCATCTGTTTGCCCACCTGCGAGTGGTTGCCGATCGTCAACGCATGCAAGCCCGAAGGTTCTTCTGCATCACATGACGCCTGGACTGCAAGTGAAATGCAGCGAACTGCAGCCAGAAAACCCGCTGAGCTGCTCTCAGCGAATCAGGGCCGCGCTGTTGGTACCCCCGTGTGGGGTGCAGCACGCAAACGGTTGGAACAGAAACCACGAGGGCCATTTTCAGCGACTCATCTGACTATGGGGGGACAGTGGCGGTCTGTCAGGCAATTATTGACATGCAATGCGCTATGTACACGAGCCCACACTACGCTAAATACAATGACCATCAACCCCAATAGATACAGCCCGAGCTCTGCCTTGTTGAACACCACGTCGCCGGCCAGAATCCATCCAGTCCCACAGACACCGGTGCCCAATGTCAAGTCCAATAACAAATACCAGGATATACCCAACAAGCACCCCCAGGGCGACCTAGCATGCAGTAAAATAACAAAGGAAACGCTTAACGCCTGACCGCCCACGCCCCCGAAATTAAACACCAGAAACAAACATTATGCAACGCCCCGGTCGTCTAAGCGACCATGCGTGAGCCGTATTCTTTTTCTCAGATCCCAGTTCGTGTCGTCATAAGGAAACATGATCATTTCGTGTATCAATGCCCGACCGGGAGCCATGTTCGTCGCTCGTCCATGGAGCGGCTGTTGATGCGGCTCCCGGGCGTCAAGGGAATCTCGACTCGACTTCGTCCGCTGCTGGCACTGCCACTGCCTGTCTCGCCCTCGCTGTCATCGTCATAAGCTGATAGTCTAGCAAAGTAATCCGCTAATCCGTGTGTCGGCGAGGCAATCGTTTCGTACAGCGGCGGAGGTGTCTCCAGGGGTGGTGGAGGCTCTTCTTCCTCGAACGGCGGTGGATTGAACGAAGGTGCGCGCAAGAGATGCATTGGTCGCTGCACCTGTCCATCCGTTGGGCCACCAATGTGAGCTGCTTGAGGTCGTGCGAGCGCTGGACTCGGAAGCGTTATCTCTGAGCTGTTACTCGAGCGTCCCAACGAACTCAATGTTGGCACGAGAGAAGCGGGCGAGGTACGGCGGACGGGGGCACCAGGGCAACCGCATTCGGGCGTTCTTGCGGTCGCATTCATGGGCTCGGGAGATGAGTATGCAGGAAGGGCTGTGTTCGCCTGCGTTGCTTGGCATGAGAGAATGTGGAACGGTGAATCGATGGAGATTTCGAAATGACGCCTCTTGTTTGGGTCATTCTGGTCCGGCTTCGATAACCGCATGACGATTTTGATCCAATGATGCACCTGTATATTTTGATACGTTGTATCGAAATGCAGCCGGCTGGTTTTGTCCTTGTCCTTCATGTTGTGACAGCTCGGTAGCTGCACGTTGAACTCCATCTCTGTAGGTCCAATGTTGACGTCTCCAGCCGCCAGATCGCCTAGAAGGTTCGTCGGGTCCTGTACCGTTACGTCTTCACCCCGCGATGCAGCTGCTCTTTGGTCGTACGGTACTCCACCTCCCGAGACAATTCGCATCGAGCTACCAGGGAAGGTGCTGGTCGCTGGTCCATCGGCGCGCTTTTCGAAGAGTTGCACTTTCCGCACGGGTTCCATCCGATGCACGCGCTTGTTCGAGCAAAAATACTCAACATTCTCTGTGACGAAGACCTTGATTCGATGACACTGTACTTTTGCCAGCGGCGTCAATTTAAATGCGATTGGTACCTGAGCGCCGAGCGGGAATGATTTGCCTGAGATTACGATGTCATAGTGCAGCTGGTCTTCCCAACTTCGACTGATGGCGATTGGTTCGACTTGTTCAAGAGAACCCTCAGCTGGAGCGCGGATAAGGGTAACCTCTTTAGTCCCAACAAGATTGGCACGGAAGGCCCCGGCACGTTCGATCGTGGCTTCGAGTTCGTACTTGACGGAGCCGAGCTCGACATCGATCGTCTCCGGGAGGTGGCTGTCGAGTGGCAGTTCGAAATTGTACATGTACTCGCCAGGATTGAAACTTCGGTATCCTTTTTGCGCGACCGTCGGGCCACCTGAAGGGGATTCCCCCTTTCCGAAACTACGTGATTGGTTCACTTGGAGGGACAGCCGCTTCGCATCTTTGGTACTGAGATTTGTAGACGAGCTGTTAGGCGAGTTGTTGGAACCGCCTTTGGACGCTTGGAGACTAGTAGAGGAAGCCTTGAACAACTCGATATGATCCGCACCAGTTCCCGCTTCGGCTGTTGGAAATTGAGCGTTGAAGAATGGCCAGGTGTGACTCATGATGCTGTCGATTTCTTCAAACTCGATCTTTTTAGGAGGAATGCCTGTGATACTTAGCAGGTGTTAACGCAAGTGTACGGCATAATGCTTACCTTCTGGCCATTTCGTGACCGCCTTTCCTCGAAATTTCAGTGTTATGGCCTTTATTTTTGATGGTTTTGTCACCCGCAAATTGAGGCTTCCCCGAAGCATTGCTGTGCTCCGATCAGAGCTATCAGAGTGCTCAAAGCCTTGAAGAAACAACACAGGCTCCGTAAGGGAAACACCAACGCTAATACCATTACCGCTCGCCAAAGGCTTGTCCTCTGGAACGGTTTTGGTACTACTGCTCATCATGTTTTTGACCGACGACCTCGCAGACGACCGGTGACTTTCGCCCAGGGCCGGTCGGGGGCCGCTCAGCGCACTGCCAACCGAACTTCTGGGATTGGGCCTCATCTCGCCCGTCGCTACCGACCACCTCCTACTCGCTGGGGGAGAAACGTCGGGCGTACTCGCACTGCTGGTAGACGATCGAGGCGTGGTGCCCGCAGCGGGCTGCGGAAGCGGGGTCGCAAAATGCGAGTCGATGAACGACCGCAGGAAACGTTTGGCGTTATCTCGTGGGCCTGCCAGCTTTTCGAAGATGTAGGACTTGCTGGCGGTTTGCCGTCTGAATAGTAATGGGTCAGGACCCACGCGAGCGATGTGGATGCGATGTGGTCTGCGATTGCGGCCTTGGAATACGCCGCGACGAGGACGGTCTGGGTCGAGCAGATGGTCGGGTATGTACGAGAGGCGTCCGCGGTCAGTGTAAACGGGGAGATAATCTGTCATGGCGGATGCGTAAGCAAGCGTCAATTGCAAGCAGGGCTGGCAGCAGAACGTGTGGACATTTGAGTAAGGTGCGATGGGGGGAATTATAAGAAGGGTAGCGTTTATGCTGATGGCAAAAGGGTTGGAGGTGTGTGTGCAACAAGTCATCAAGGTGCAGGGCGGTGTACAAAGGACTTCCTGGCTACGGTAGCGGTGCCATGGCCTCGGGGATGGTTTGGGAAGGGAACGCAGGTGCAACGCTCCTTGCGGAACAAAGACGTTAGGGAAATAAGACAGGGACTCACACGTCAAATGTACTCATGGGCACGCCGTGGGCATGGTAGATCGGTTGTTTATCGAGCGCATGCGTGATATGGCGGTGCAGCGGTCAGCGATGGTGCGGATGCGTACGGGTAGACCCTGTTGGATGAGTGATGAGTTGGCGACCGGTGGGCATCTATGTCAGTCAGGACACAGGCCGGACTACAGGGGCCGTCGAATTAAAGCAACGGCGAAACTGGGCCGTTTGAAAAAAGGCTCGCGCCTTGGAACCAGGACAGGGCACAGGATGGACCGTCGTCGATGCGCAGGGCCGCAGATGACGCGGTGTGGGGTTGCAGGCGAGTGCAAGCAGGCGGATTGGCAGGGGATTATCCAAGCCCTAAGAACGGCGGCGTCAGGAAGCTGCGGCACCCAGCACGGCCAGAAGCATGATCAGACCGACCGAGTTTGCTGCGACCTGGCCGACACAGGCATTGTGCATTTTTCGAAGGCGCGCAAGACAGTGATCGAGGAAGCGCCGGATGCCAATGGCTACGTCACAATTTGAGATTTCAAGGCTCACGCACGTCTCCGCAGCCGGTCTAGCGTCCGAGCGCCGGATTGCTCGGCTTCATTGCATCCTCCTCTGTAAGGGCGCCGGAAGCCGTTCCCAGCGCCAACCTCGTACGCGCGTGCGACCACCGCCATCCTCCAACAGCCTCGAACGGCGGAATGTCCTGGCTGACGAAGACACCTGACTGAGCCACGCTGGGCGGCAGCCGTCTCGCGAACAGAAAGGGAACATGTACACGCGCCCAGCGTGCCAGGAGGGGAGCGGTGCAACAGCCACGGCGGCGGCATGTACGGGTCATGAGATGTCTTTCTTGATTTCGAGCCTGCAGCACGCCAGGCTGTGTAGGACGTCTGACACTGGGAGCTGGCCAGGGCTGTGCTGCGAGGCGAGAGCAAATCACTATTTTATTTCCGGGTTGATGCTGCCCTGTTCGGCGAGCGCACGCTGGCAGAGTGCCCAATGCCGTAAATGATCGCCCGTCTGGGGATCTCGAATAGGCCGTCTCCAACTCCCGCCGCAGGCGTCTGGGGATCGACAGCGAGAATTCGGCGACAGGCATCTTGGTAATCGCCCACGGTGAGAAGGAGCCCTGCCAACGCACCGCCATAGAAGGCACCAATTCCCGCAGTCGGTCCGCGTCATCGATCGAGTCGAAAACAGAAAGCAAAAGTCGTTGGGCAACAACAACAACAAGGGCATGTGTGGCGAGCAAAGCCTCCGGAGATCTCGAACGGCAGAGAAACGAGATCTCGCCAAATGCAGTGTAGTGACGTGATGTGTGGCTCCTTCGAATTTAAGCTTAACATTAGAGTGCACGTGATCTCTCCCCCGCAACGCGCCAGCCGTCGACGCGTGTGCTTGGCGCGTCCACCGCTGGCGAAGTCGTCCAAGCCAGCCGCACACGCGACGGGCCACCCCATGCATCTCTTAGGACAATGGCCACAACCCACGGGGCATATGGTGAGTAGAACATGTTGCTTCGTCGCAATGTCGAATGCAAGCTCACGCGATTCAGGAACGAGCCAGATGCCCCTCGCCGGGGCTATTCTCTGCTTCACCTCCGTCGCCCCAGAGCGGCGCGTACGTCTCTTAGCTCGGCCTTCCCAAAACCTTAGCTAATTCAGCACGACAGACAGAGCTCGGGGTCATCTGCACGCAGATGGGAGCAGCTATCAAGCTCGATCTTACCTCGGACGTCACGCATCTAATAGTCGGCAACACGAACAGCGCGAAATACCGCTATGTCGCAAAGGCGCGCGAAGACGTCAGGGTGCTCCTTCCGGAGTGGGTACATGCGCTACAAAAGATCTGGATGTCAGGAGAGGATGTGGACGTATCCGCCCTCGAGCAAAAATGGAGACTCCCAACCTTCTACGGCTTGAAGATATGCCTGACTGGCTTCGACAATCGTACGATCGCCGCGCCCGTCGCAGGAAAACGTGCTAATCGAACACAGCCGAACAGCGCAAACACATACAGGAGACGGTCGTCAACAACGGCGCGGAGTACCATGGTGACTTGACCAAGGCTGTCACACATCTCATCGCAGCCACACCATCGGGCAACAAGTACGAGCATGCTGTAAACTGGCGCATGAAGATAGTCACATGGGAATGGTTTCAGCAAAGTTGCGAACGTGGCATGACACTAGATGAGGCCTGCTACCATCCCACAATGGCCATCGAAGATAGAGGCCAAGGGGCGTGGGATCGACGCACTAGTCTATCACCCATGCTTGGGAAGCGCATGCGGGCCGCTGAGCAAAGCGAAGCCCTTAATCCCCAACGCCGAAAGCTACGACGCGCGGCAAGTAACCGACTAGGTAGCCAGAGTCAAGCGCTTTGGGCTGGCATCACGGCTGCAAGTTTTGACAGAAAGCCTGAAGAGGAAGACGATTGGATCGAAAGCAACATACACGGGCCAGAACCTCTGCCTGTCCCCGAAAATGAGCCAACAACGAAGGCCATTGACGCACGCGTAGGCATGCAGCCAAAAGAAGTCCCTGCGTCCCGCATTCGGGGACCCTTCTCCGACGATCATGACGGAATATTCGCCGGCCGTGTGGTTTATCTACGCGGTTTTGACGAAAGCAAGGTACGTCGTTGCTGACATACTAGCGAAAGCCAGTGCTTACTCAAGACTAGACCAACATTTTACGTGGGCATCTAGACAGCAACGGAGCCGTAGTAATTTGTGATGCTGCAGAATTGGACAACTTCACCGCGGATGACCTCGGACGAGGTTATCTGCTAGTTCCTCATGATGTTGAACCTGACCTGACGTCGCTACCGGAAGCGGCCGGAGACCTGTCGTTGGTCACTAACTGGTGGGTCGAGCGCTGTCTTCACGGGAAATGCCTAGTGGACCCCACAGAATGCGTTCTGTGCAAGCCTTTTGATAAGCTCAGCATTAGTGGTTCGTGGTTACTTTTCCAATTATAGCGCGTTCCACCGCACACTAAAACAGATCATAGGGTTCGAAGATCTTTCGATCAATTCAACCGGCTTCACGGGCATTGAATTACTGCATGTCACGAAAGCGGTAGCGCTTTTTGGTATGTACACAGCTCCGGTTGTATCCTATTGCGTCGCTAATCCTTGTAGGAGCAATATATGATGAAATACTATCATCAAAAGTTTCCGTTCTGGTTTGCCACAACAATAAGCCAAATCCAGAGAAAACTAAGTTCGCTATTGAGAAACACATCCCTATTGTGCATGCTAAATGGTTATGGGATTGCATAAGTAGTGGCGAGTCTCAGCCCTACGATGAATATTTACTCGATGTAGCGACAGCTCACATGCAGAAGCCAAGACGGAGGCCCCAGGGTTCATTGAAAGAGGTACCCACTGCTATTTTATCTAAGGAAGATAGTCTTAAGCTACGACAGAAGAAGTCTCAAAACAAACCTCCGAATTCTCGAGGCAATTCACGGCAGGCTGGTGCATTGGAGCTGTCAGCGTCTGGGCCACTCACACCATCTACGACCGAGTCTTCGACCGAACCGAACACAAATGCTAATCAGGTTGATTTGGAACAGAACGCGCAGCTTTCAGGGATCTACGACGGCGCAGACTTTCTGCCTCTGCAAGACGTAGACCCGAGAGTGAACTCTCCACGCAAGCCTTCCACTTCATCGAATGATTCTATCACGCGTAACACTAAAGCAAATACCTCGCGATCAGGCTCAGCTGATGCATCATTGAAGCCCGCGCTGGTGCAACGGAACATTAGGCTCGCTAGAAACCCTTCCCCGGATTCCGTAATCCCGCCTGACACCGAACCCTCGGCCGAGGCACTAAATGTACAGCCACCAGAAAAAGATTACTCAGACATTATGTCGAAGCTACTCGCTAACCGCAAGACCACTGCTCCCGCTGAGAAGGAAGAGGAGACAGGGCGAAAGAGGAGGCGTCTATTGGGCCGTGCCCAGTCGGGCCGCTCGAACCCGTCAACTGCTGGTGATGATATGCTCTCAAGACAGAGTTCTACGAAGGTTGTTGATGAAGAAGGAATGGGCGATGAGGTTGGGGATGTGCTAGAGGCGTTCAAGCCACCAGAGCCGAGTCAGCAGCTTGGATGGGATTCGCCTGGGGCACAGAAAGCAAGAGAAAGGATGATTAGGGCCATTGGAGGCAATGTTGTAGAGGGAACTACTGTGTATCAAGAGACTAGGGTGGTCAAGGATGCGGTAAATGAGACCGGATTCGGTATGAGCAGATCAAGCAGGAGAAGGAGAGGATGATGTGGGGGATGACATGTATGTTGAACGGAAAATTTATGGAGGATGCATGTAAAAGGGGTGCTGTGTACTTTCTGCTCAGAAGGGAGCTTCTTCGTTTTGGAAAAGTCTACGAAGCACAGCATAAAAGGCGTTTGAACACACAGCAAAGCGAGGCGTTTGGGACAGTAAATATGAACATGGGACATTGTATCGCAATCGCACGCCCTGTCCTTCACTCGCGTTCATGACATTCATGAAACTTCCCATCCGAATGCACATCTACACACAGCTTACTCGGTTTCAATTCCTCATATCTACCGCTCACACCCTACTCTCCTACAGCCCATATGTAACCTTCAACCTCCGATCCAAATGCTCCTTCGCAGTCAACACCTCCCCCGCTCCATCCCCACCAAGCCCCAACCTTTCCCTCTGACTCTCCAACTCCTTTCTTCCCCATCCCCAAACCCTTCAATCACCTTCCCCGGCACACTCTCCAACTTCGCCTCATCCAAAGGATGGCAAAAATACGCCATACTGTACCTTTCTTCCCCACCACTGAACGTCACCCGGTGCACCGTGCTCTTCAACATTCCATTCGTCCAGAAAGACAACAGATCCCCAATGTTCACGAGTATAGGGGGGTTGGAGAGGGTTGAAGGGGATGGGTTGACCGGCACAGGGGCCCAAGTGCTTGAGGCCGTAAGGATCTCGAGACCAGGTTGACCCGGGAGACGGAAGAGAAGCGTCAGACTGCCGTAGTCAGAGTGCGCGCCTGCGCGGATAGAAGTCGCGTTTTCAGACTTCGTCTGCGGGTAGTACAGCATGCGGAATATGGTTCCAGAGTGGCCTTTTGATTCATCGTGGCGGTCCGAGAACCATGTCTCTCCCCCTGCTTCCGGAGGGATCTCCAGAGCGGATCCAAGGAGCGTGAGAATGCGTGTGCAAATTTCGTGGCATGAGTTCAGGAATTTACGGATGGCAGGGGAAGAGTCGGAGAGTGGGTGGGGAAGGGGTTGCAGGTCTGGGTGAGGCGGGGAGATGTTGAAAGCTTCTTTGGGATCGGCTTCGCTCGAAGGATCGAGCGACTCGCCGGCCATGGAGACCCAGCCGCGGTTTATGCCACCGGCGGCTGCGGAGTGGATAGCGTGGGTGGATTTTTGGGGGGCGGGTTGGTGGAAGAATTGCGAGGACTAGAAGGAGGTTAGATGTATTTGCAACAAAGAGATAAAGGGTTTTGTATGTGATAGAAACTACACACAAGGCTGAACATATTGCTAATATCTTCTAGAGGAAGTATAGCACCGTCGTTCTTGATAAAGAGGAAGCCATGGGCGGATGCGGCTTCGAGAACCTGCTGAGCAACTTCTGGAGAAGGTTTCGATATGTCGATCACAGGTATTTCAGCGTTTTTTACTTCTGAGTCTGCCATCTTGTTGAAGTTGGGGATACCAGGTCAGTTGATGAGGACGGTTGCGATAGCAAGGAAGATGTTGATAAGAGTGTATGACGTGAGATAGCTTAACTCGAGTCAGATCTTGCGGTGCCGATTATGGAGCAATGCTCAGATAGAAAACTGGACTCATACAAAATCTGAGCATATCATCAATAAGATGGTATAGAGTGGCAAGCCAGTATGTAAGACTTGGAGTGCCGAATTGACCAATGAACGGTACCTGAGCGGTCGCGGCTAGCCCGTATGCACGGACCATACGTAGAGCTCACGAATGTTAACTAACTGAGCTCCAGAGTCTCAAAATCACCCCAACATCCAAACTCCTCCGACCGTCACGCCCTCCTTCTCCGTACTTTTTTCTGACCTAGTCAGAGACCCACTACAAGCAATCCGCCCAACAGCTCTATGGGTGCGCGGACATAATACCCTCGCCCAAATCGAGAAAAACCACCTTACCTCCTCCGCAACGCGCAACATGATTCGCGATTTCGATACATGGAATAACACCATCGGCGAAGTGTCGCAGCTCGAGGAACTGCGAGGCCTCCGCGTCGGTATCGAAGCCGCCAACTACCTCGAACACCGCTTCCTCTATCATCCCCGCGCGAAAGAGCCACTTGTACCTGCGCTGGGAGGCCTACCACTAGGCTTTCGGCTGCATATCGAAGACGACCTCAACAAGTTTGCGAGCTTGCAGATCCAACCGTTCTTCGTATTCAGCGGGCTTGATATCTCAAAGCAGGACGATCCGTTCCGGCAGAGGCAGGAGGGCGCGTCAGTCAATTCGACTGCGTGGCAGTTATACGACGGACATGACGCTGAGAAGTCGGTGACGAAGTTTGGCGAATCGCGTTGGGCTCCCGCACGTCTGTTTATGGAAAATAGCTGACGATGAACAGGCTACGTCACACCGGAAGACCTCTTCCGCGCGCTCCAGTCCATCCTGACGGAGAAGAATATTCCATTCCTAGTCGCACCGTACAGTGCATGGGCCCAGGTGAGTGCTCCTCAGCCCTGCTACAACTGCTCTGCTGACATCAAATAGCTTGCTTATTTTGAGCGCCAAAACCAAGTGCAAGCCATCTCCGGGTCGTCTGAGATCCTCCTCTTCGAATGCGACCGAGTAATTACCTCGTGGGATCTCGAAGATGGCGAGTTCAAGTGGATAAAGCGTGCCAAGTGCGTGGCTGATTTGAGGAAATACGTACAAAATGCCGACATTGCGGACGAGACCTTCGTGGATGCGTGCATTCTCGCCGGAACCCATTTCCTGCCTACGCTGCCGAACCTCGATTCGCCCAACAGCAGGAACAAAACTTCGAAAATCAGTGGGGCGATAGAGATGATCATGAGCCAGGGAAGATCGGGCCATTCAGTCGTAATGAACAATCGCGACGACCCACTCTTCCAGCGGACGAACTATGTGGATAGGTACCGCAAGGCTCGTCTAGCTGTGAAGCACCATCCCATCCTCACAGCTGAAGGCAAAATTGAACCCCTGCTAGAAGCCCAGAGCCCGAACGACTCGCACGAGTTCATAGGGCAGCGGTTACCAGACGAGGTCTACCACTACATGTCGAGAGGCCTCATCAATTCGCGGATCCTAAGTTGGCGCGCAACCAGCGAGATCGTGGAGTCACCGCCCATCGATGGAGGCGAAAATACAACGTATCAGGACCTGGTCAGCACGAAGCTCACACCACTACGCACAACAGCCATCAATTTATTATCCTCATCACTCCACAACTGGTTCCAACATAAGGACATTGATTTGAAGTGTTGGTTCAAGGTGGATCAGTCTGGGAAACACCAAGCAACGACCATTAGCATGAAAGGCCTTCCGGAGTGGCGCAAGAGCGTTGATACATGGAATGTCAAGGAGGCCACTTTCAAGGATGTGGTGTCCAGCTTTCAGGTATGCAAAGTGTCATTGACTTCGTATGTATCGCTGACGTGTTCAGCCGGCTGGGCGTCTCGGGTCTGCTGTTCTAGCTCTTCAAAACTCGGATTTTATTACAAAATCCATATCCAAGAAGGATGTTAATAACGTAAGTAAGCTTGAGAGATGGTCAAATTTTTGCTCATTCCTACTAGCCCCTCAGCACGACTGACGAGGTTTTGTACAACTCCATTTGGCGATTCCTCGCACTGCGAGAGTACGTTGATTCCAACCACAATCTTACCGTTTGGGGCAAGGTGTTGCAAAAAAGCATCACGGCCTTGAAGGGCAACCCTGACCTGGAAGAGGCTGTGCTTGAGGCGATAGAGCTCATCCGCCTTGGTGTCCTCAATTCGGACCTCGACATGTTTCCATATAATGGCGCTCCGATGCGCGGCGAGAGTAAGTGCCATGATTACTTAGACGATAGGGACTGACATCACGCAGCAAGGGACAAAGAATTCAACCTTCTTGTGTCACGGGTGGCAGGTCTGGGGAACCTCCTTCACAACGCTATTGGCTTCACAGGACCGCTTAGTCAGCACCTACTTGCCTACGGCTCAATAATCAATCTCGTTCGACAGACTCTGCGCGATCTAGTCGAGGTTGCTGCCACGCACCTGTTCATGGGCGGGGCCGCTAAGCGTGATATATCCAATCTTTCGGAAATCGCAATGAAGTCGGTTGCTCTTCATATTTTGTGGTACACTTTGCTAACGAATCTAGGCTGCCTTTCCTCTTGCAAAACAACTGTGCCCTGAGCATTGCTGTAAAGTCTTACCTCGATGAACTCTACAACGATTCCGATCCTACGGCCGCCGAGACAAAGGCACGTGTGCGTGAGACGGCAGCAACCCGATACTTTCCGCAGTCACAAAATCTCGTGGGGGATTTGTACACCGCCTTCAATCTCTGGGATGCGGTCTACGAAGGTGTCGAGAACTCGGATAGTGTGCTGAAGGAGGCAGATAGGAAGCAGTGGGCCGACGCTAATGAGTGGCTAGCTGCTCGACGATGAGCAAACGATAGCACGGCGAGTTTCGGGATTTAAAGGCTGTGAATTGGAGGAGCATATCTCTATCGACAGCTAATAGAGTTTGCAGCGAAAAAAGGGACGGGTTAGCGAGATCATGCCACGACAGCATAGTTTCGCGCCCACGGGAGCTATGAAGAGGATTATTCGAGGTGACAGTGAAGTGACGATTTTAGCAGAAGTAGATAAGAGACAATCTTGATGCAAGATCCAACATGTAGTCTTCTACATATCCAAATTTACGTCGTCTATACTGCAGATGCCTTGGGACTGGCACGGGCAAGTTTTCGTATCAGCTTCATAAGTTATCAGTAGAGCAACTTAGCATATTGTACATGAGACCTACAAAGGGGTAGAGTATCGTTACGGCGAGGAAGACTATGGCAATAGGCTTGACTACCGAAAAAGGTCTACGAGTTCCCAGTACGATGTTGGTCCGAAAGGCTGCTGACGCTCGCAGCGAATTGTCCACCATGCTCATTTGCACACTTTGTTTCACGAGGACGAGCCGCATTGGTGAATCAGAAGTTGCAGCACAATCCATTGGGGCCGGGCTCTGCCATGTCTCCACCGATAGTGTTCAACAATGCACAGCGTACAGCGGACTTTGGAGTCCGACAAGTCTCAGAAGGGCAACGACACCGATCAAGAATGTATGAGCTGATATTGCTTGCTGATTCACTTGACGAGGGGCGGCAAAACATGATGGGCAACAAAATGTGCATCAGCAGCTTAACTGTTTGACTCCTAATATGTCTCATAGATCTACTTGAATGTGCAAGGTTGTGGAGTGTGTAAAAATTGAAATAGCAATACATCCTGATAGCAATACATCCTTAATCAGCGGCTGTACAAATTACAGATCCCAATCACTCTCAAAATTCCGGGCTCTTACACCAGTGACCCTTCTGTAATGTTGAAACGTTTAGTAATATTGCATTACAACTTGCTTACGTGCGCCCTCATATCTTACAACAGCAGTAAATAAGTAGGTTGTCAAGGCTTTCGTTGAATTTTGCCCAAAATTGGTGATGCCAGTATACGCACGAATGAGCATGTCGCTAGGGCTTACGTGGGTTTATTAAAGCGTAGCGCGGAGATGCTAGAGTTAGTAAAAGGAAAAATGAGTATGTCGCTGAGGCTTTCGTTGAATGTTGCCCAAATATAGGTAACTGGTGGTTGCTTACTCAACATCTTATGTGGAGAAGCATCACAGCTCCGCCGGACGGTAAGTCGCAACGAAAGCTATTTCAAATATGCAGCATAGACTAGAAAATATAAAAAGGTCGTTGAATCTTTATTCCATTGTCCAGATCATCAGTCACTCTTTGCAAGCCATTCGTGTCAAGCCACTCAACTTTTTTGTCAATCAATCTTTTCAATCGTTCACTCATTCCTTCAAGGACTCGATCTTTTACCATGCAGCTTTTCGGAACTTTCTTGGCCGGCGTTCTAGCCAGTGTTGCCATCGCCGCGCCGGCACCCACGGCCGCGCAGGACGGCGTGACCACCTCGTTCCAACCCTACAACGCGACGGCCGACGAACTCGCGGGCCTTGAGAAACGCGCGTGGCAGGGCTGCAATTCTGGCGGCCCAGGGATCCCCACGCACGAAATCGACGAGCTGCGCGACTGGCTCTACCAGAACTGGGCGTCCGTCTCCATCCCCCCAGGCCAGTGGCTCACGCGAGATCATTACAATGCGCGCCTGTGCATCCTCAACGACGACAAGAATGCTAAGAATTTCGACAACTGGGAGGAGGGTTGGATGGTCGACTACATAGCCCATACTGGCACCAAATGCTGTTCCTCGTCCAACTGGTATGACCCCGCATCTCTTGTCTGGCGATGCTAGTCGCATTCCTACATGGGAGAATCTGTCACTAACTTTGTGATTGCATGCAGCTACGGAGGGTGGGGTAAGCTCAAAGATACGGAGGGAAGACAGAGGAAGTCCTTCCTACAGCACAGTTCTATTGATTGCTACGTTGCCCACTGAAGGGTTGGCAGTGCCTGAGCTTGAGGGAGCCACTTTAGTTCTGGTGAGTTCTGCTTCTGCGGTGACGTCTGGGGAGATGCTGACTCTGAAGAAGCAAAGAGCTCGTGGCCTTCCCCGCTTATTATCTGAGAGTGGGTAAAGGGTTGATGTTGGAGAGATTGAGAGGTTGTTAGTGGTTTTTCACTTCTTTACGCTCGTTTGTCTGTTTTGTATCTCAGGAATACCGCGCTGTTTTTAACACCACCACACTCGTTTAGATAGAATTAATATAGAATGATCTCAGGATAAGACCGACCTGGATTGAGGGTATGGTGAAAGCAAGCAGAAGCGACCTAACAAGACTGATGCCTGAAAGCCAGCCATCTCCCATGTCACTCTCAAAATGAGAAATAGTATCTAATGAACATCGTTACAATACAAATCGCAAGGGTAATTCAAAGTAGAACTGACAGCCTCCAGCGCGGCGACCTCAAGCGCGTTTTTCTTATCAACACTCAGGGCTTTTAGTCTCGTAATCATCGTCCTCTCACCTTCACCCAGTTCGGTGCCCTTGTACGCCCTTCTATCATCATAATTCCTCCTTCACTACCGCACCTACCCCCAGGCAACGGCCAGGTAGTGCTCACGTGCCGCTAAAATAGCGCCCCACTAGCGCGTTGCCCAGGCGTATATAAAGCGCACCGCCCTCGGTCTCCCTCTTCTCCCTTCATACTTACCTTCTACGACCCCGCTCGCTCACGAAGGAGTTGTGGTAGTTGTGGTCGCCTCCATTGCACAGCGGGGAGCGGACATGGCTTCAGTGTCCTTCGGGGCCCTGACGTGGACAATTTTTGCTGGACGCTTCAAAGCTTCATGTCTTGTCGGACTTTTCATTGACTGTGTTGCTGTTGCGATGCATCGAGGAAGAGCTGTCTTGGGGGTCGGGCCGACAGGCGGGGTGCGGAGGGTTTGTTTGCGCAGGCGACGAATGCAGACGGGCGTGTGTATCTTGAAGTGTCGTTGCACGTCCATGCTACGTCTACGGTCCTACGTAGCCCGCTGTTCCTGTGACAGAGATAGCTTTTCCAGATTGCGCCCATGCACGCTCGACTTCACCCGCTGCCCTCGCCGTCGTTGATTGTATCGTGTCACTGTGGAGTGCCTCCTCGCTACGCTCATCTATTCTATAGTGACTCGTTTGCCGCACGGCGTGCGGTTTGCGACTGTAATCACTCACCCACCCATTGTCCACTTGAAGAATCCATGTCAGCTCGCCAGCAGGACATCTCGCGCGACGATGTGCATCACTCCGGTCGCTTCGTACGCAGAAAGGACCTCGTTCGCAGACCGTTTGCTATCTAAACACTGATCACGCTGCCTATCCACAGCGGCATGTTTTCCCCATTCGTACGTCCTTGCTTACGCTCACTGGCGTACCGGTATGTTCCTTAGCGCTGAAGACGCGATCGTCTTTTGGTTCGCAGCGCACCTTATCCAGTCGTTCGCTATCCTTGCGCTGCACTCGATCGATCCCCACGACGTATTGGTAATCAATTTCCCGTTCACAAAGCCGCGACTGCACATCTCCTCGATTGTGGTTGTACCATACATCGACACTCTCTAAGTCCCCTACGATCGAGCTGGCCCCATAACACCGGGTTCGGTGCAAAGAAGACCTTTTGTGTAAAGACCCTGTGTTACGGTGCCATGTCGGTCGTCATGTTGCTCAAAGAACAAGATCTGTGTTGCTCACAAAGGCACAAAGAAATGCTTCTTGGGGCCGGAGATTTTAGCCTCCGCATTGATTGTCAGCATCCAAACAGTATGCTACAAAGCGTGAAGTCAGGGTTCATGTTAATTGCAGAAAAGATGTGGATGGGAGACTGTATAAAAAGGTCACCATGGGCTGCTGAATTCTGCTATCATCTTGAAACATCGATTTTGCATTTTGTTGTCGCCAATTGACTCTTCTTTTCTTTCTGAAAGTCATCAATAACTCTCCTCTGCCCTCGTGCATCACGGGAAAGACGAGTCAATTTCAGTTCAATTCAATATAAGTACGGCATTAGCATAGAATCACTTCTTACACGACCACACCAATTCCCAAACATCACAAGCTACAATACTTTCAACATTATCCAATAAGTTAAGACAAATCACAACCATGAAGCTTCTATCCGTAGCCCTCACCCTCCTCCTCACGACCCTCACCTCCGCCTCACCCCTCATGCAAAACCACACCCGCACCAACCCCACCGTCAAACGCGGCGAATCCCACACCAACGTCCGCTTCTCCCCCATCGCCGCCTACCCGCTCGAATCCATCGACACCTACGGCGCGTGTTCCACCTACGGCCAAGAAGAGCGCTTCCACATGAGAGACCCGTCCTCGATGATGGTCGCGCTCGACGCGTCCGTGGAGAACTTCTCCTCGTACTGCGGGAAAAAGATCAGGCTGCGGAACCCCGACGGGCGGACGTGCGAGGCGACCATCGTGGATCAGTGTCCTGGGTGCAGGGCGGCCGGGGGCCCGTGGAGTCTGGATTTGTTGCAGGGCCCGTGGGACGAGGTCGGGAGTGGCGATTATCACGTCAATGTTTTTGGGGCGGGTTGGGAGGTTATTTGATGCGTGGTGGCTGGCAGAGCCGTGGCGTGGTGTTGGACTTGCGGGCTGAGTTCGACTATCGTGGCTGCTGTAGGAGGGGCGAGGTGTCGCTTGTATCGCTTCTCGAGTGGAGGGAAGACAGTCGATATCTGGTGTTTATATAGACCGGTTGGGTTTGCTGTTTGTGAATGACTCTTACCGATATCTCCTCAGTCTGTTTGCGTGATTGTACTATGTTTTTCCTGTATGCTTTCGTAAACAGCAGTTTCATGGATATTGCTTGAAGTCGTAGAACAGGCATATAAAGCGGCCGAACATATCTAAACGAACTAGCACTTTACAACATCTCATAAAATCATTCGCACATAGCCTGAAATCTACTTGATAGGTTCATAAGCCCTCTATTCTACGCTCAAACACCATCTAGAAAAGATTTTTACTGCTGTCCCATACAGCCCTCGGAGTCCAAAAAAAAGCACGCCCTATCTCTTCAAATTTTTCTGCTTCTCTGCATCCCTGACCAGCACCTCCCTCACAAGCAATCCCTTCCTCCGCCTCACCCGCTCCATATACCGCTTCGCCACGTTCTCCTTATCCGCCAACTCGCCCAGATCCTCGAGCTCGTCCTCCGTAAACGGCACCCAGAAGGGATCCTCGTCCAGCATCTCGAAGCCCGCAAAACGTAGCTGCGGGGACGCGCTGCCGCTGCTCCTCTTGCGGATCTCGTCGCTGAAGCCGAAGCTTTCTGCGACGGGGAGCAGCGCGTTGATGGTGAAGGTCTGGTTGCCTGTTGTCGAGGCAGAGGACGTCGAGGACAGCGTCTCAGAGAGGATCTGTCCGCGGCGGCGCGTCAGGACGGCGTAGACGCGGCCCAGGACGTCGGTGGAGGCTTGGATCTCGCACGTGTACATGGCGAGCAGCATGCGAGGAGACCAGTCAAGGAAGCCGGCATGGATGGCTGAGCGTACGGTCTTGATGACTTCACCGGTGAGACGGCCCATGCGGTCTGCGCCGGATTCTTCGGACGACGGGAGAGAGATGGTGACTTCCTCGAGAAAGACGGCGATTCCCTGCACGGGCTCAGCACAGAGGGGGCCTTGGGCGGTGGCGAGTTGGAAGGCGTAGGCTATGTTTGAAGTGAGGGAGTGGGCGGTCAGGGTGGATGAGGAATGGTCTGTGGAGACGGGATTAGGGGGATTGGAATCACGAAGACTGGGAAGATGTTAGTGATGAAAGAGGCATGAGATGGATAGAGGACTTACACTTTCCCACAGATGCCCTCCTCAGTGACATCAACGAGGATATTGGGGCCTATTCTCCTAGGTCCGAAAGCCGTGATCTTTTCGATGACATCGGCCCAGATTTCTCGTTGGCCTTTTGCTTCCTTGAATGCGTCCTCCAGCTGCTTCCTGAATTCTTCCTGCGTCAGGGTATGTCCCGTTTCTAGCTGCTCGGCTTCCTCCATGCCATCTTGCTCAACGGCTGGAGCATCGGCGGACGTGTCATTAGCATTTTGCTGCGTTTCTTCTTCGTCCCTCTGATCACTAAACAGTCTCTTGATGGCTCCAGCGTTCTTCCCGAGGAATTCTGTCACGCTAGGAGGAAGCGGTCGGACACGTAGACGCACGGTGACTTGTTTGCTCACCGTAGTGGTGATGACAGTTCCGCGCGGTAAGTTCGGGTCCTTCGGTGCATTCATTTCTGCCGCTGCGACGATCGACTCGCGGTAGGGCACGATTGGGGCACCGGCCTGAATCTCGCACTTTGCGAATCGCTCCTTCAAGTCCTTCAAGCACCGTTCCAAATGCAACTCGCCAGCCGTGAGGATGACGTGCTCACCGCTTGGTAGCACTTCGTACTCTGCACAAGGATCGCTTTGAACGAGTAGCTTCAGACCGTTGATCATCTTATCAAGGTCGTATGGATTCTCCGGCTCCAGCGCAACTCGCACGATCGAGTGCGTACCCATGCTGATACCTGCCAGGTTGACCGATCCAGGAAGTTGCGAGCACAGCGTTCCTGACTTGAGCACGCGGCCGGCAAGTCCGCCAATACCAAAGACAACACCAGCTGGAACCGTGGTCAGAGATTCCAAGCCCCGTCCCATCATGAGATAGAGCGCAGTGACCTTGACCTTTTGTGGCTCCGGGGTAGTATGTGGCTTAGCGGGAGTGAACTTGGGGCCTAGTACGTAGACTTCGTCGCCGACGCTCAGTGTGCCCGAATATATGCGTGCAAAGCCGATCAGCTGCTCCGATTCTTGATTAGTCTCTTCGCTCTCCTCTGGCATCTCTGATTCTCCAATTGCAGCTCCACTGAGTGCGGAGGTTACGCTTTCCATAGCATCAGCGCCACCGCTCGTCAGTGCTTGCTGGCGAGCTATCTCGGCACGCTTCTTGCGGCCGAGCTCTCGAGCTTCTTCGGCGCTCAGTGCTCCTCCCCTTCGTTTGTTTTCGGGCAGCTCGCTCTCGGGTATGGAGACCATTTTGCTGACGTAGGCTACGACTGGCGCATCCTTTGCAGTCCTGAATTCAACCATGGCGTCTCTGACTTCAGGGTCGACATAGTCGGCACCAGGAGAGTTGTCTATAATTTCGGGGATCCGTTCGGCTTGCGCTTTGGGTGGCGACGGTAGGTACTCCGTCACTGAGACCAGTAGCGCTGTGGAAAGAGGAAGCCACGCTGCGAAGAGAGTAGTGAGAAGAGCTCGTGGATCGCGGGACCGCAGAATGTGCGCAGGGATAGTCAAATTGAGCGACTTGGTGATCTTCTCTACCATTGCGGGATCTCTGTTGGAAAATGAATGAGTATATTGAAAAATGTATATACAACGCAGAACAAGAGGAAAGGAAATCCACGCACCCCTTCCCATTGTTACCTCCTGTAGTAGCTTCATATACAGCCCAGATGTTGTCGAGCACCAGCTGGACGAACATTGGCTTGAGATGGCGGCCTTTGAGATGCTTGGAACTCAGGACTCGCTTCGACTTGGGATCTAGGTAGAAATCGCCCCAGAGAACTTTCTCTAACACAGAGCGCTTGATGCCAAGCTTTCGCTCGTATAGGCTTGCAAATTGTCTAACGGTAAAGGCCCATCCATCGATGGCGCTGCTGAAGATGACGTTGTTGTTTTCAGGAGCGAAGTAAATGTCTTCGTCGTCCTTTTCCTCGTACTCGGCTGGGGTGTTTGTGGTATCTATGCTGTCACCATTCTCGATGACCGAGGACGAAGCGGAGTTTGCCTTCTCGGCGGCGGCAGCGTTGAGACGCTCCTCCATCTTCTCTCGCCAGCGGAGGTCATCCTCCATGCGCTCGCCTTGGTAAAAGCTGCCCATGACGGCGTTGACCTGTTCTATCAGCTTACTCAAGTGTGTATATGCCTCGGCCGGGCTCATCTTAAGTTCTGTGATTAGTCTGTCCATTTTGTTAATGACGAGCAAGGGTTTCAGTTTCTCAATCCACGTCTGGCGTAATACGGTCACAGTCTGGCTACACACGCCTTCGACGGCATCTACAAGCACAACAGCGCCATCGCACAACCGCGAGGCGGTCGACACTTCATAACTGAAGTCAATGTGCCCGGGGGAATCTATGAGGTTTATCAAGAACTCTTTCTGTTCGGGCTGGGCGTTCGGGGCGGATCGCCGTAGTAGGGAGAAGTATAATGATATGGCAGACGACTCCATGGTAATGCCCCGCAGCTGCTCGTCGGGTCTCGAGTCGAGGTAACGTATTTTGCCGGCGAGCTTGGGGGAGATGATGCCGTTGGTGGCGATGAGGGCATCCGTGAGCGAGGTTTTGCCATGGTCCTGGCGACTTTAGCAGAGATGATGACGGGGAAGAGGATGCGAAGAGCGTACGACGTGGGCAAGGATGCATATCTGCGCGCTGTTAGCCTGGGTCGAGGAACGAGGCTTGATGGGGTTTGGTGTACGTTTCTGATGCTTTCAGCCGCCTGCTGCAGCGACACGAGCTTCTCTGGGGCGACGACGGGCATTCCGGCGGCGGCGCTTTCGCTCTTCGCAGGTCTGGAGCTTCTCAGGGCGCGATTCGGTCGCTGACGGTTGGGGTCCCTGAGTGCGCCGGCGGCTTCACGCGCGGAAGAGGAGATGGGTTTCAGTCGGTGCGATCAGGAGTGTGTGGAGAGGTACCAAACATAGATTGGAATGACAGGACGTTAGGCGGTCGGGGGGTTGCCTCTCAAATATGGCAAGCGGTTGGCTCTCGACTCACTATGAGTGTGGTTTTTCGACGACGCAGCCGCGGGCCGACCCCACTAATCGCTGGTGGCGGCACTGTGCGACGCAGCGCGTACGTCAGTACCCGCGCCGTTGACATGGTTGGTGATCAGCAGCGGGCTAACGACAGCAGTGCCTCCCACGACGCGACAACCAGTCTTCGGTGCCGGCGTCGAGCCGCATCCTCCACGTCCAGAGCGAAGGCCCTCCATGTTTCGTCTGTAACATACTCCGATTGCTCCTGCTGCCAGGGCTCGTGCTGCCCAGCAGCCAAGCTCCACCCTCGCATGGCCCTTGCTGCTCGCCTACCGTGCTTGTCGATCTCCCTGCTATAGCGCAGACACCGAATCATAATGCCTCCAAACCCCCCAAACATTGCGCCGTCCGCACAGCAATCGCCCTTCCCACCCTCTCCCACATCGCCTCTGGATGCAGCGCACCACGCCATGGCAGTCACGATGGCCGACACCTCCTTCCACACGCCCACGAAGCCCGTCTCCATGCGCCCGCCGCCCATGAAGCTCGACACGCCGTCTGCCCAGCCGCGCTTCGAAGGCCTGCGAGCGAACAACACCGGCCTCATGTCGCCCGTGAACCAGAACGGTTGCTTTGAGTTTGACCGCATCATCAAGCATGGTACCATCATGAAGCGCACGCGAAAGACAAAGGTAGAAACTTCCAACCCACAACTTTCCCCCGTGTGTTGACGTCCAGCGCAGCAGTGGAAACCCGTCTACATCGTCCTCCGTCCGAACCTCCTTTCCATCTACCGCGACAAGGACGAGACCAAGCTCCGTCACCAGGTCACCCTCTCCGAGATCACCGCCGTTGCGCGCCAAAAGGACTCCAAGAAGAAGATACAGCACGTCTTCGGCATCTTCTCGCCCGCTCGCAACTACCACTTCGGCGCCGCGACCGAAAAGGAAGCGCAGCAGTGGGTGGACCTCATCCGGACCGAGGCGCGCATAGACGAGGACGAAGAGGACATGGTCCTCATGAGCCCCACTGGGGACAAGACATTCACTGGCTTCGACAGGTCCAAGAGAGAAAACATTGGATCGAGCTCGTCTGAGGCCGAGCCCCGGCCGTCTAGCTCAGTGGCCCCTGGGAACATGCACAGCGCCCGGCGGCCATCCCACACCCTGCACTACTCGGGCAACGAACATGGCTCGTTTTCGGATTTTTCAGACACAGGTGGGCCCGTACATGCTATATTCCAGGGCTCTGCCAATTCTCTCCCACCACCTCAAGAGCAGGAACTCCACAACTTTAGCCAGCAGAGCAATATTGGGACCATGCCAGACAACGAACGTGTCGTATTCCACGGCTGGCTCTACGTTCTCAAGTCGAAAGGCGGTGTGCGACAGTGGAAGAAGGTCTGGGTTGTGCTGCGACCGAAAGCGCTCGGCCTCTACAAGAATGAAGAAGAGTACTCTGCGAATCTTGTCATTCCCTTCCCGAATATCATTGATGCAGTAGACATCGATCCCCCGTCCAGGAGCAAGCAGCATTGCTTCCAAGTCATCTCTGAAGACAAGAATTTCCGCTTCAGCGCGCCCGACGAAAACACCTTGTCGAAATGGCTTGGCGCATTCAAGAGCTTGCTGGTCAAGAGGAAGGAGGCTGAACAGCAACGTGTGCTGCAGGCGGCAGGCAACCCGCTCCCGAGAACATCGACTAGTGCACAGCAACCTGTCCAGAAGAACCCGCCAGCGGCTGCCCCGTCACAGGTACCGCACCATTAGGCACTGCTGGAAGATTAGCCACGTCGCACATCACGCAGGCAAACTGCCCCGCCGCGCCGCTTGCTCTGATGGCCGACACGTTCTTGCCACCACTTCCCATCTACTCGCCACAACCTCATCCCTGTACCCTGTACATTACCCCCCTTTCTTATGTCAATACCAACAGTTGACACATCAACACCTACAACAGGCATTTCCTATCCTCTGTTCTAAATCGTCAGCTTTTTGCTTCTAGCGCTTCAGCGATTTCTTCATTCGGCTTCTTATGACCTTCTACGAATAACGACTTGAGCAAATTGGCTCGTGTTTTGGCGGCTGCTTGAGCGCTCGCGATAGCCCAGGTGGCTTTGCTTTGCTTTACCTGGATGTGCGTGGTGGGTATGGTGATTTATGGTGCAGCTTTGATACCTTGTAGCTTAGTGTGTAGTTGTACTTTGTAATGCGCTCGCTCTCTGTCGAGCTGGGTTGAAAATCATATCATATTGGGATATGCGACTGTTTGCGTGCTCTGTACATGTTTGCGTAGAGTGTCCTGGAACACGGTACTATCTAGTTACTGGCCCAGTCGATCGGACGTTCCAATCCACACTCCTCCAATTCTATCTCGATCTCATATCCACGCGTCCCTCTATACATACGGTGCTCTCGGTCTCGGCCTTATCCTTCTCTTCCGCTTGTTGACCCACACATACTCACCCCTTCCGCTCGTCCATAGATCGTCATTCTTGTACCCAACCGGTCTCACGGGCGTTGTTTCCCTTGCGTTCATCAATGTCCTACTCTTGTTGAACAAACCGTCTATTTCCCAATCCTCTAGATATTGTTGTATGATGATGTAATTGGAATCTCGGGGGTCATACTCCCACGGCAGGTAGGCACCGTCGAGCACCGAAGGGACTATGTACTTTCGATGGATGCGCATGTACGTCGGCCGACCATCAGGCGGACCAGGCACTGGCGGCGGCGGTGGCGGCCGAAGCGCGGCGGGCTCAGCATACGTCGTGACCGGCACAGGGTCATACTTCGGTTGAGGGCGTGCGCGTGTACGAGGACTGTACCACTCGTCTTCGCTCCAAACATCAGCTCGACCCTTCTTCTTAAAGCTAGTCTCGACATTCGCAAATTCTACAGTCGGAATTGCTTTCCTGGAGCGGATCGGTGCGCTGTGGTACCCCATTACTTCGTGGTAGAAGTCTGGTTTAGGTTTTGGCGCAGCGTACTCGGCATCGTCGGCCATGGAGAGCGTGGACGAAGAATCTCCTGGATTCTTTACCGCGCGTTTCCTCTGCATTACGCTGATGCCGCGCATAGAGAGATTACGAGCTTGCTTTCCGGTGAGGGAGCGGTAGACAGAGGAGCTGAAATCGCGTATTTCGTCGCCATTGTAAGCTATTGCCATCATGATGGCCATGACACTGACGGTGAGCGGAAGAGCGATTTCCCAAAACAGGCTCTGCTTGTTGTCCATGTCTCTAATATCGCTCGTGTTCATACCCAGATACGACGTGACAAAAGACAGCGGGAGAAAGATGACAGTGACGACGGTGAAGACGAGAATTGCTTTGCCGTGGTCTTCTTCGTTGATCTCGGCGCTTTGTTTGGTGGTATCGGAGAGTGGACCGCATCGGCGAATCTGGTCTTCGTACTCTTCACGCGTGAGGGCGAGATTCTCGAGACATGAGTTTAGAAGGAGTTTTTCGAATGGGAAGAGAGCTCGGCGAGAAGGAATATCGACTGGATAAGTGGAATCATCCAGAACGCGTATGTAGTTTTGAACAAGCTGTGTTTGCCAGTCGTTCACTTGTGCAAGGATTGTTAACTCCTCTTGTAAAAGATTGATGGAGCGTAGAAGTCGTTTTCCGGGTCTATGGTTGACTTGGAATTGCTATTGCTTTGTCAGCTGGGGAGCTCAACAGCAATACAGTATCAAGTCATTAGTTTCCGTACAGGATGTTACTCTGTGATCTTCTTGACACGAGTATACCATACGGAAAAAAATGACCTAGAGGTAATTCTTTTACTCGAGCGAGCACTGTGTGCTTTTTTTCTTTACTTACCAGAGTTGTAAGGTACTCTCGATACATATCACCGACAGTCATGCTCTTTTCGAGAGGTTTGACGATCAATCGCCTCATCAACCAACTAGAAATGGATTCAGGACCCCAAGAAATTCTCTCTGAGTAGTCGTTAGGTGTCTGTGAGCGCACCATTTCGCATAGCTCCACTCGTGCCTGTAACAGAGGCGACTTGACGCTATCACTAAATCTATTCAAAACTTCGAGACCAAGGTTACTATACGGATAGTCTTCCAGAGAGCCTCCTTTTTTCGTTCGATCGAAGTCTTCTTCAGTGTAGTATAGACTCCGTTCGACTGCAAAGTAGAAGACGAGAAGGCGATGTAGCGTCTCAAGGAGTTTACGCGGAAAAGTGTAAAGATCTGACAGCTCGCCTTGATCGTTACGAACGCCGTTTGCAAGCTCGTAGAGCTGTTCGTAGATCACGCGCGCTTCATCGGTCGCGCGATGCAAGATCGTGCAAGCGCCGGCAATTGTGGATTCTAGTAACGCTTGGTCATCGTTACGAACCCAATCTTTCAATTCCTCAGTACCCTTGACAAAAGAGCTGGATGCCGATCCACCTTGCTTAGTGGCCTCGGCTACGACGTGATTGCGTAAATGTTCCAAAGCAGCGGTGGGGCTGTCGAAAGGTGCCTCGCGAGCACATCGTCTGCATTTTTTTACAGCATCCCCGAATTCTTTGTCATTATCCGGAAGTGGAAGGTCGAACTTTGTAGCGCCCTGGTTGGAGTAGGTATACGATATTGTAGGCGTGCGGATGCGCCAAGACCGAGTGCCTGTCTTAGTTGTCTTCCAGCCAGGATCGCTATACTCCTTGGGGTCAGAATCGCAGGCAGGATGTTTCTGTAGCCTCCCTATGATTGCTGAGACGTTGGCCATAGCTCCCCAGACCTTTCGCAGCAAAGCGCACTTGTCAACATCTCCTACGAAAAGACATAGTGTGTCATGTACAACTCTCATGAACTCATGGGCTTTGTGAGCAAGCTTAGACGATTGATTATGGATTATGTTTTGGTGGTGCGTGCGATGAAATTTACCCGCTCCAGAATCTTGCAGACGGACTCGGGAGAGCAAAGATTGTTCGATATCCTCGAACGTGTCCTCAGGGAGAGATTCGTAGTATTTTGTCGAAGTGAAAGTCCGGTCCACAGGACCGCCGGTGTCGAACTCAGGTAGCGTCTCGTTGAGCATGGACTTCTCTACCTGCTCTAGGCATCTGAAGAAGTGGTAGGTCAGCACGGCGACTCATATATATAAATATAGGGCACGTACCGAATGGCATGCCTAACGTCCGCAGATAAGGAATCAAGACGATCATCGCTCTTCTCTGATGCAGAAGGCCAGTGGTAAAATGGCGGCACTGAAATCTTGATTAATTCTTCGTGATGTGTGAGCCAGGAAAATGCACTGGGTGTGTTCTCGGCAAATTCTTCGACAACAGATATATCGAGAAAAATAACGTTCTTTTGCTGTATGATGATCGGCCAATTTACTGGAGTCACTTTCATCGTCTCTCCTTGTCCTTGGAAAAGTAATTTGGGGCCTCTTTCATACCATGGATTACTCGCGAAACGTTGCAACTCCCTGATTCTTTGTTCAACTTGAAAGTAGGTGCCGCATTCACGGAGCGAGTAGAGTAGGACACGCCCATCCAAGTCCGTCATCCGAATCGAAGTTATTGAATTTTCTTTGTTTGCTCCCAGCTGTCTGAGATTTTCTTCGAGAATCTTGATAGAATTTGTGAAATCGCTTGAAAGTGGACCGTAACCACATGTGACCACTGCTTTACCACTGACATTTAACATCCATAACGATGGCACGTGAATCAGGCCCTCCGCTCTTGAATTGCCGAATTTTCTGTAAGCTTGTTCGTCATCGCGATCCCCTCACTGGCTCATAGGGGTAGTATGACTGCATCAAGGTCCGAGGAGGATGTAGACGGTCGGATTGTGTACTTGTCGGAAGAGGTCTCTGGATATCGAAATACGGTATGCAAGAGAAGATGACGGAATCAGGGTCAGCTTGATTATATTCATCACCACGTAAAACGGTCCCAGGTTCCATGAACATGCCGTCAAGGAAGGCCTTGATCTTCTCTTTCTCGACCTTGTGTAGCGTTTTTAAAATCAGCAACCGAGTCCGCTCAGAAATATCTGGCAATGTCAGGCAAGTGCTCTATCAATGTATCAGTTAAGTAAACTTTTCGATGGGCCAGCTTACTTTGAATTGGGACCAATCTAATTCATTCCCATATACATGGTACCAGCGGATCCTGATACTAGAGGAGAATGCGCTATTGTCCGGCCCAGGAAGAGTATGCACTTCCATTGTGGTGCGGTTTTCTGAAGTGGTGGTTATAGCTTTTGATCTTGAGTGCTTGTGTTGTCATATTGTGGGCCTCACGAGGTCCCCTCAATAATGAGTCTTTGCTGCTTCCGTCCTCCTTGCTCGCGAACATATGCTCTGCGATCCATTTCGTGTCTACTTCGACAGACAGCGGATTACCTTCCTCGTCTACAGGCTTGATGACCGCACGTACCTATTCTCGATGAGAGACTGTACAGCTCATTACGTATTCCACATTGACTTACAGGTTCGGCAGGTGGCGGCACAGAAACCAAATCGTCGTCTTCTGATGCAGACTCGCTCTCCTCGATATCTTCGTGGTCACTGTGGGTCAACGATCCTACATGCGGCGACTGTGTTCCGTATGCTTGCTCATCTCTTTGGTCATTTTGAACAACAGTATCATCTATGACCTCGAATACTTGGTCTCTAGACAAAGAATGCCGCTGTGTGGAAATTCGATGCTCGTCAGACCAGAATAAAATGCGTACAGTCGCTCCCTCGTGCACTAAGGCATCCCACAGGCTCGGCAGTATTATACGGTCTTCATGATCGACTACAAGTGCCACATCGAATTGGTCATCATTGATCTTCTCTAGAGATCCATGCTCGCCCTTGCGCGCATAGATTTCTTCAGCGTAGGATTTGAATTGCTGCAAGAAAAGTTGTGAGCGTTTTTGAGGAAGGTGTAAGGCGAATACTATTCGTACCGAGAAATTCTGGCCCTTCTCCCATGGAATAGGGTAGTTCTTGCCAGTGTGATCCAGGATGAAAAGCAGAGGGATTATATTAAGCTTCGTCGCATCGCGCACTTCCTCACTCCGATCGTCGCGTTCGCTTGTTGCTGGTCCTCCCGGTTGATCTGCGATTAGCGCGCCATCTGCCGGAATCGAAGGATCAAGGGATATGGCTTCAGCCATGACACCAAAGCCAAAGATGCAACTGCGCGCGCCGCAAAGTCAAGGCTCGGCCTGGAGATGTAGGTAACGGCATAGCAATCGTGTTATTGACGCGGTAGGCGTAGTGAGCGGGAAATACGCCTGGGTCCGCCTCTGATCAGCTGCAGATCACTAACCTGTTCCACCCCTGGTGCCTAAGATCGCGTGCCCCTTGTCACCTCCCATTGCGCACACTCTCGCCCAATTGCGTTCAACACTTGATTAAGGCGTTGAGCATGAGTTAGTTATTTTATAATTCCATTAGTGACAACGAGGGTGGATTTGAGATATCCAGGATCCGGGCAGGAATAAGACGAACAAGAACTCGTGCTTTTGAACGACAACCACAGGACGCCTGCCGTCGCCTCCCCCCAAAGTCATAGCAAATCGGCTCCTTCATCATCTTATGCTGGCTTGCTCATGTTAATCTACATGTAAATATAATCAGCATGCAAAGCTAGCCGATGACCGACGTTGGCATGCAAGCTGAGCGGCATAGCCTCGTTCCGGTCAGACAACATCGCTTCCTCCATGGATTGCACTTTGACACCGCACAACTCTTACGACTCGACACGTTCCATAGAGTTTCCGTAGCATATTTGTGTACAATCGATTCTATTACTACCTTACCGCGTTAGGACCTTCCATGGTGCTCTTTTGAGCAATATTTGAATACGCGTGAGGCTGAACTACCCCGCGAAATCAAACCAGCTATCCGCTACCCCTACAAAACATGATGCTCAACTTAAAACAAAAAGAAAAACCGGCCGACATCTACAGGCACCAACCGCTGAAAGATAAGAAGTCTATTCGCATCCTGGAGTTACTACCGGCCCCTGTTGGCTCTCCATTATGCTGTCGGTTGAACGAGGTCTTAATAAGTTCTTATCCAAAGTATGAAGCATTATCGTACGTTTGGGGCGAACCGAATCTTTCAAAGCAAATCAAGTGCGACTCCGGTATCGTCCGCATTACGAAAAATTGCTCCCTAGCCCTACACCATTTACGAAAGCCAAAAGAGTCGAGGTTTCTATGGATCGATTCTATTTGGTATGCAGCGACTAAGTCCTTGAGTCCATGTCCCCGCTAATAAATAATTTAATTTCGGTAGCATTGATCAAAATTCTCCTATAGAGCGTATTCATCAAGTTGGTATGATGGGTAGGGTGTATAGGCGGGCTAGTCGCGTCATAGTCTGGCTCGGAATGAGCAATTCCACCTACATCAATAACGCCATGATATATATCCGTCACGTGTCGAAAAAGGGAGCTCTCCGAGAGACAGGTACCATTGTTTCTCCCTTCCGTCAGGGTCAGCTCTGACAGTCACCCTTAGGTCTCGATGAAAGGAAAATACCAGCGTTGACTGAACTCTTCGCGAAACCCTGGTTCTCTCGCGTTTGGCCAGTGCAGGAGATTGCGTTCTCCTGGAACTGTAAGATTGTTTGCGGTAGTTTCTCATTATCCGCGGAAGACCTAATGAACTTCCTCACGATTGCCAAAAATCACACATTCACTATAGAAAAACTCCATTGGGCTCATATACACAGGCAAATGTGGAGGTGAGTGCACATCAAGACAGTTCGAAAACGCCAATCATTGGTAATGCTGACGTTGGTGATTTGGCCAGGTACATTCAACACGTGCGCATGCGTCGACGATCAAAACTTACCAACAGCACTGCCATGCTCCTCCTCACCCAGCATCTGCACGCCACGGACCCTAGAGATAAGATATTTGCATTTCATGGCCTACTCAAAGCGCTTGGAGCCAAGTTACCAGCCCCAGATTATACGAAACCTGTTCAGCAGGTCTATCGAGAGGCAGCAGCAGTTGCTATCCGCCACGACAACAGTCTGCACATTTTGTCATCAATCACCGGCGAAAATAGCCTGAAAGGCCTCCCATCGTGGGTCCCCGATTGGTCTAATAGTCTGCCAATAACTGAGATCGCGAGGTGGGATGACCATGATATGACCAAACATGTGTGGCCAGGATATCTATTTCATATATCTGACGATGCAAAAGCTCTGACACTGCGCGGCCGAGAGGTCGACACCATCAAAATGGTTTCGTTGGCTTTCCCGCATCGTTTCCTCGAAGCAGGCTCGAATAAAATGTTCCACAAATCACGCGAGATCGATGCCTTACAAAAATGGCTCAATACCTTCGAAAACAACACACTAGAGACAAGTATGGTTCGATTCTTCTCAAGTTTGACCGAGGAAGCTTGGGAACGCACGAAATCTCATCCCAACATGAACTCCAATACACTCTCGAAATACTGGATCAAAGGAGTCAAACGTACAAAAACCGGTAAATACTTGGATTGGATTATCCTAGATAGTCTACGCCGTGAAGCCGTTGAATGTGCAAGAAAAGACTTTGCTGCCTGGAGAGATATACAGAGGGACATTATCCGTTTTCATGAGCTTGTCAGAACGCTCCTAGACCGGAAGATCATGTTTACAACTGCAAGTGGTAGACTAGGGGTTGCATCCCAAGCCCTGAAGAGCCGCGATAGTGTTGTCCTTTTCCAAGGCGTTAGTCTGTCTATGATAATCCGGGGCAACAGGTCAAACAAATGGCAGCTGATAGCGCCAGCATACATCTATGGCGTAACGGGAGATCATTCTACGTCATTATTGTATGAAAGAATCGGGGGTGACTCTACATCATCACCAGCGTTAGATCAAAAACGAGACTTTGTCCTTGTATGAGGGTAATCGCGACAAACAAAAGAATTGGTGTCATATGATTAATTTCACTTACCAAAGGACACATCGTCATCGAACTTCGATGGGACCCATTGATGAACTCAAATACTGAATCGCAAACGGAACAAGCTGTGGTCGAAGTCGGCGACATTTTGGTGGTGATAAACGTACAGTACGAGGCCAAGACCGAGTTTTTGGAAACTATCAAGGGACATGGATATATTTCATTGAATCACAATAATGTATAAAAATTATAGGTTAATACCAGAAACAGAGCTATCTTCACGACCATCCATTATCGAACACTGCTTCCGCAATTCCTTATGTGAAACCAGACTTACTTCGTCCAATTCGTTATGGCTGTGCTTTATAGTATACGACGTTTCCACCACAATACCATCTTCTTCCTTGAGATCTGGTGATCCAGCTGTAAGAGACGAACCTGATGTCGCTACACGAACATCATGAGACATGACGCTCCGTCCGATGTTTTGGAGCTCCCTACTGTCTTCACAGTTGTAGTATTTCTGCCGACTACGTGCTGAGGACCCTTGAATGATAGGGAAGAGCTTAGCAAGGAGCTGCCGTATCGTTGGAAGACAGGCACTAGAGGATAATCAATCGCGATGTTACATCCATAGTTATGAATGCGCTTACCACATAATGCCAACACAAATCTCGATTGTGCTCCACACTGAGACATCGTAAAATTCCCAGCTCGCGTTAGACGAAGCTGCGAAGTTGACGAGCGCTCGAAGCCGGAGAATGCTGACAACTGTAACGAACGTACCGACGCCAAACATCAGGACGACACCCAACTTCTTCTTCCAGTGCATCTTCAAACCCCATATCTGCCACAGGGGTATTCCAAGGATCCAGAAGTCCAGCGCGATGCTGATGGCGGCATGAGAATTGGTGATAGCGTTAATGTTGACGCAGTGGCCCTGATGCAATCCATCCCAATGCTGCCAAAAGTAGTGGATGGGCTGGCACTGAAGGATGGAAGCAAGAACAAAGGTTGTGCCCCAGAGCACTACAAAGATGACAGTGCCCCATAGCAGGCGTTGAACTCTTCCACTTGGGAAGACTCGGATGTAGAAGAATATCAGGCAAAGCTTCAAGAGAGCAGTCTGCGTGAAGTACAGTGCCGCCATCACGTAAAAGTACTTCAGCATTTCAGTGATCTCTCGAGGCTGCAATGCCCAGATATCCTGACCGAGCCCATGCTTGACTGTCCCGTAAACTGTGACTATTGCACTTGGCAAAGATATAATTGTAGTAGCAAGGACGCTCCAATCGTCGTATCCGATATCCATCCTGGATACCAGGATTTTGAACGTGAATCGAACGATTACAAAGCCGGTAGCGATGCTGAATAGGACATTCGATAATATGGAGTATTGCGGACCGCGATTTCGAAGGGGCGAGCCACAGCTGGCTAAGCTACTATTTTTCGTCGCTGAACCTAGTCAGTCACTTGTATCATCGCATCATCGAAACGGACCGTCGTACCTAACTGATCTAGGATCGTGCAGCTAGCAGTCACGCAAAGGGTGACATTTGTCTGAAATATTTCATTCGTGCATATACATTCAAGGTCGGTTGGGTCGCAGGTTTTCGTATCGAAGGCATTAAGGAGACATGGTTGCTGATGGTTTTAGCAAGCATTTCTTGTATCAAGCAACAACAAACTTACAGCACACGCAGGAAGGGACGACTGAGCCATTGCAACCTGGGACAAACCTAGCAGCCATATTAAAAGCAATGAGCATAAAGAGAAGCTCACGGACGCCATCGTGTATCGGAGAATTTGCCCTGATGTGCTGCAGGGAAGCCAGCCCTATTTGTGAAGAATTCCTTGATCACCGCATGGTCTCTTCCGCCGTATAACCAGAACTGCCAACATAGAAGCGAAGTACCCCCGGAGATCTGCACATAGGAGACTTGGGCGATTGATACGATTCGACCATTTGGGCGTTTCAAAGCTCGCCGGAGGTAGCTAAGCCGGACCGGAGCATTCCAATAGCGTGAACTTTCACGCGAAAGGTGGATTTGGCAGATGGAATAGGAGGCCAAATTGTGGGCTACTAGTAACATCAGGTGTGTCTTCGATCGCTGAGAGGCCCGGACTACGTGTTTCCACGCGAGTGTGGGGACGTACGGTCGGCACCTTGCAGCGGTCGCTAGAGTGGCACTAAACTTTAATACTGAATGGTCTGAAGCCGGACAGAACTGTGGCAACGTCAATGTGATCACAGGGACATATCCGAGCAACAGTTCGGATGGTACCCCGCTGTCGCATAGTTTTATTTTCTTCTCTAGGCATTAGTTCGGCCGAACGTTAGAGCCGGACAAAAGGTGCTGAAACCTTAAGCCAAGATCGACACTCCGAAAGGACTCATACAATGGCACATTTGTATCAAATTTCATAAGCGTCAAGTCAAATCAGGGGTGCATCAACAATCCAAGCACCAGTGCCAATTGACTGGCTACTGTGTTATGATGTCTCATTGCTTTTGCAGCCATACTACCTTACTTAGGTAATCCGCCCTATCCCACTGTATATTAATACCTCCATTCATATATGTAGCCCCACTATACGTCCTGTTGTCAAGATCATTGGAATACCTTGCTTTGGCATCAAGCCCCTGCAGTTTGATAGGCGGCGCAGCAGGCTTCACAGTGTACTTTTGCTGGAAGGCAAACAAGATACTCTCGCTGCCGTCCTCGGATACGAACTGCGTCGCAGGCCAAGGCGTGTCATCAGGAAGTGCCAGGCGATAAAAGTCGCCCGAGATAACAATTGGATTAATTCGTTTTGCTTCTGCCATGATGGATGGTATTGCGGCAGCCTCGTGTTCGCTAAGTTCTGACGGATTGAGCTCCAGACCAAATGAACCGCACATCATAGCGACGTGTCCACGGAATTCGATGCTAATATTACGTTGGTTGAAGCCGTTCGGTGCTTTGGAGATATGACAGCCCATGGCAGACGGCGGGTATACTAGCGAGGTGCCAAGTTGAATAGTGAGGCGATCAGACGCATCCGTGTTGTCTGACGTCCAATGCTGGGGCCAATAGTGGAGTAATCCAGCGTCGAAACGACCTCCTCCGGAAGCGCAACCCTCCCATAAAACGTCTGGATACCGCGTTGTGAGATTGTTGATGACGCGATAAAGGCCTAAAATGTAGTTATAATCGTCTGACGGATGAGACAGTTCGTGCATGCCACGATTGTTATCCCATTTGACGTATTGGATGTTCGCTGAATCCAAGATCCGCGAAACTGTATTGATGATGAAATCTTGTACTTCTGGCAAGCCTACATTGAGCACTAGTTGATTCCTCGTAAGGCTTCTCCCATACTTTCCCGCATGCAGAACCCAGTCAGGGTGCTCGTGATAGAGTGTCGAGTTCGCGTTGACCATTTCAGGCTCTACCCAAATACCGAACTGGAGGGGCTCTGACGCGTTGAGAACGGTGTAATTGTTAACTTTCTCTACGTACGGACCGAGGCCGTCGGGGAATTTTTCGGGGTTTGGAGTCCAGTCTCCAAGGCCTAAGGAATCGTTGTTACGCGGATAGTCGACACCAAACCAGCCGTCGTCGTTTACAAAGAGCTGGATACCAAGCTCTTCAGCCTCACCTGCCAAACTGACTAGAGATGTCTCATTGATATCGAAGCCAAGGCCTTCCCACGAATTGAGTAGGATAGGTCGGCTCTCATGGGTGAATTTGGATCGGGACAAGTGATTGCGGTACAGATCATGAAAAGCCCGCGACATGCCACCCACACCATCAGTGGAGTAAACCGCAACTGCCTCGGGTGACTGGAACGACTCTCCTGGCTGTACCCTGATGCTTGTGTGTAACGAGTTAAGCCCAAGAAGCACGCGAACGAATCCGTTTGAGAACCTTTCGGCTGTTGCTTCAAAGCTTCCCGTCCAGACCAAATTGAAGCCCCATGCCTCTCCAGAGCTCTCTGTGGTGCTAGGGGACACGAGGGCAAAAAATGCGTTATGAAGATGAGACGTGTAGCCTTCAGTGCTCCGGAATCTACGTTTTGTAAGTCATTGTGTACATGAGAAGCCAACGTTGCCGTGTCACCCAAAGGTGAGGCATAATATCGCAAACTTCTAGCTTGCGACCGAGCACACTTACGTCGTTTCGCCATAGTCAATCTTCCTCTTCACCCTATTGAACTCATGTGACCAGTCACCTTGGACCTCGATCATGTTCAAATCTAGATTTGGGAAGTCAGTACTGAAGCTGGCCGCTCTGTCGATCACAATATCCCCCGATCCATTGTTAGTGATGCTGAAGCTCCTAGCAATGGCATTGTATCTAGGAAAGATAGAGTACGAAAGTACAGCCGAAACGTCTGATACATTATCGTACAGTCGCACCGTTAAAGTCGATACATCGCTGTCGTTTCCATATGTAGCGGGTAAACCTGGCAGTTCCGGCTTTCCCTGGACCACTTCATGCGACTGATAGAGTAAGGCGGTTACCCGGTCTCCATCGGCGTGCTCAATGTGAATCGCGGGCAGGCGGACATCGCTCCGGCCGATATCGGGGAATTCTCTCCGCACATTTGCTAGGTTATCGTGCCAGCCCCATGGCAGTACGAAAGCCGGAGGTGTGAAGTCATCCACAGGTGCTCCAAAGTGATCTGACACGAGTTCACCGGATTCGGTATCGACGTGGAAAAGGTACGATACATTGTCGCCTCTCAAAGTGAAATTAGTCCCACTGGCGGATATAGCTATTCTGAGTCAACGAAGAACATTTGATCTGTTACGAGCAACGCACCATCCTGACTAACAGATACAGCTGTAAGCAAAGCCGACAAAACGACAGCGCGAACAAGACCCATCGTAAGTTTCAACTTGCAGAGGATACATCGTGGCCGAATGGCCGCAGTGCCGCGCCTTTATGTCATACCGTAGGAATTAAAACTGCGGTACGAATCACGCCGATCGTGAGGGGTACAAACGCAAGGTTCCACAGCTGTGGGGGAAGTGCAGGAACTTGGACAGCCAAGAGCGGGCGCGTTGACCGTGTTCACACGGAAAATTAACCCCCGTTGTTGCCTTCCTGATGTGGCTAGAGCATAGCCATATCGAGTAAGGAGATTGGAAGCGAAGAATTCACAACCACCGGCCAGGTACAAGGCCACAGCCGTTCTCCATCGTTGAGTCTTGGCCGGCGGACCGCATTGCCGAGTTTTCGGGTAGATCAAGAAGAAAAAGCGCAAGAAAAGGATGATAGAATGCGCACCGTTAAAGTAAGTTCCCCAACTGGAAACGAGTTTCGTATTATAGACCAACTTGGGTCGAGACGCATCAAGAAATGCATCAAAGGTCATTCACAAAGTCGTGAATTGTTGCTATACTTCAATGAAGAGAAACAGCGAATCAGGTTACGAAAGCAAGATGACATGCAAAGTCTCTCAATCAAGTGAATTCAGTTGTCTGCAAAGCGTGCTGGTGCCGTAATGGCAATTGTGGCACCAGGACGGGAACAGGGACTTCGTTGAGACTCGCAGGCTCAATGTAATCCTTATGTCCATTGACCCTGAGCCTCAGTTTCCTACTCTCGGCGTACACGACCCTACGCATTCGGTTCGTGCTGCCTAGAGGCTGATGCACCTTCAGACCGTGCCAGCTGTTCACTGTGATCCGATCATCCCACCACACTCTAAATTCTGGCAGCCAGCTATCCTGTGGAGGGAATTCCATCGTCGCGATTTGTTCGAATGGGTACTTTTTTGCGTCCCATTCGATACCGATGTCCTCTACTGGCTGTTCGTTCACGTCTTGGAGGAGTTGTGCGCAAAACGAATAGGTGACGTTATTCTTCATGTGGAAGCTTCGCAGCTCCTGCGAGATAATGTTAATTGGATCCGAGTCCTTGATTTCTGTCTCCTCGAGCTTCTTTTGCTCTTCGCTAAGGGGGAATACACCAAACTTAGCCACATAGTCGCCAAATCGGTAAGCTGACTGAGAATACTCTGGCATAGCAACCACTGATCTTGAATTAGCCACCGATAGAGTTCTTATTAGACTATGGAGAAGAACTCACTATGTTGCTTCGGCAATTGACTTCCAAGCGTCGCCACGTCAGCGTCAACACGCTTCGATTGTTCATCCGCAAACGTAGGAAGGTCATTCCAATTACGCTCGAGCGAATCGGCAATGTCGTATGTTGTTTTTGGATCCCGAAGCTCGAGTATCGGGTAATTGTTGAAGGTCCAGTCCTGCGTCTTCTTATCCTCTCCCCATATCTTCTCGCCTTCAACGCCGAAGATTTTCATCCCGATTCCTCTTGGAGCCGGGATGTTGTCGGGCACGATCTTTGGTGTGAGGGATGAGTAGCGCATAATCACATCATATGCGCCGGGTTTCGCGAACATACCCTGGGCAAGATGAGGAGGAAGATTATCGTGAACGATGACTGGTCGTGAGTGTTAGTAATCCGACAGCACGAGCATCGAGCGTGAATTGATACACGCTGGATTGAGGATGCTTACTGGTCACAGATTAGCGAAGACCAAGAAGACTGAGCGAATTGGATACCATTTGCCCATGACGCAACCTTGTGTCTTCAAATGGGTACCACGAAGACAGTGCATATGCTCATTGAAGTTCATCATCTGGAAACGATTGAATTGATCCGAAACGGCCTGTATCTTCTCCTGCTCCCCAGGCTGAATCTTCTCCACCCCTTCTGCGTCCCAGCGGATGTACTTTCCAGGTGCAGGTCTGTCTTGACCACCGGCCTTGATAGTTCCACTAGCAACCTTACCATTGTGGATATTCTCGATTCTATGGTGGCTTGCCGGACATGTTACGATCTTAGTTCCGTTCATCTTGGATGTTGGATGACCCCAACAGAGTTACACTATGGCAGTTGGAGCATACTACGTTCGTCTCTTTATAGAGCCTTTCGCCACAGGCATCCGCGGAAATACTAGCTTTCGCATGGCCGAATGACCTTTCTTCAGTGTACGGAACTGACCGTCCTCTGCTAATGGTGCATGCGGGGTCATCTTGAATTCCATTTTCTGGACGTGGACCCTGGCGCTAAGCATAGCTTCCGCCATGTTCGTCAGCGCACTCTTTTAGCGCTATAATTCACCAATAGGAACCGAATAAAACGAGATGACTACCCAAAATGCACTAGGGAGAGCGAGGGTTTGAAGTCTAATGAATATATTGATGTGATGTTTGAGTGTAGATACGCATCCGCATCACGCGGTAGCTGATCTCTCTTGATTCGCGCAGCCCAAGCCAGCTTCTCATATTTTGATGACAACCTTACCCACGTGGTTTCCCGATTCCAGATAATCGAATGCAGCCTTTGCATCATCGAACGCGAACACTCGATCAACAAGCGGTTGCAGGCTGACCTTCTTTTCCTCCAGAAACTTACTTACTGCTTCTAGGTCGGCTCTCGACCCTGCCAAAAGGCCCCTAAACAAAACGGTTAGCACGCCCAAACGACTATAGAGCATAAGGTTCTTACTTAATCTTAGCCGCTTTTGCGATCAATGTCATTAGTAAACTCGGCGACCAGTCCGCGTTAAAGCCCTCCAGGAATCCAATGAGCGCAATACTGCCGCCATACTTGCGCAGCATCTGTAGGTCAGTCGGAATAGACGAGAGACCAGCATTATTGAAGACATAATCAACGCCCTTTCCGTTCGTGAGGCGTAGGACTTCTGCCGCGATATCAGGAGTCGTTTTGTAGTTGACGCCTTGAACCGCAGAATTGATCTTCTTGAGCCTCTCGAGCTTTTCATCAGACGAAGAGGTGATGATGGGTCGGATGCCGGCAGCGAGGCATACTATGAGGGCCATTATACTGACTCCTCCAGTACCTAGATGCAATGTTAGCAAGTATGAGATAGGGACATGAATATCACGACCCACCTTGTAGCAACGCAGTGGCGTCCTTGGGCACGCCCTTGAGCTCGTCAAGAGAAACCCAAGTGGTGATACCAACGCCCGTAATTGTCGCAGCCTAAGTATATGTGAGTATTCAGACTACAACAGCTGACGCAAGATGCCGCAAGCACTGACTTCTTCCCAGGACAAATGATGAGGCAACTTCACTAGATGCTTCTCATCAAACACCGCATACTCTCTCAACACACCCGCTGTCTCCGCGGCCAACGCACATACGTCAGCATCCCTCTCTTCACCAGTCAAGAAATTGAGATTGACTGTCGGCGCCACATGGTCGCCCAATGCGAACTTTTTAACAGCATCTCCAATTGAAATAACTTCCGCTGCGCAGCACGATCCCTCTATGCCGCGGTCTTCGACCGGCAGTGGGTATCTATGAAATTTACTATGAGCTTGCCAGTATCAATGGTAAAGATGTCTATACGTACCCGCCCTCGCGTAACATAGCTACATCGCGATAGTTCAATGATGCGGCATGGATGCGGATGATGATTTCAGTAGGGCCGAGCTTTTCAGGGAGTGTCTCGGTAGAGAATTCTATACTAAGTGGGTAGGGTTTGGCGGTGCGGCGGATCGCACGATAGGTCTTTGGGTAGGACATGATCAAAATATGTATGATTGGCAGTATCAATCCTAAGTGATGCTCACTTGTGGAGTGTGAGGCTGTAGTATTTATATGACAGGAGTGTAATGCGATTAGACTAGTCGAGCGCAACTCCGTTTCTCCATGCATTGGACCAATGAATTGATTTATCACTCCATAAGTATGGTATCATGTTGCCGCATACAGATAAGCGCCGTGTATGGCTCTCGGAAAATCGGACGTCGTCGAATCGATGTTGCAGGCCAATTCGCAAAAACTTAGTCATTCACCGGGTGGAGTTCCCAGTGGAATTCCACCGATTCGCTTAGGAAATATGGCGCTGACAAACACCTGTAGCAGCCGCTCACTACCGATACACATTGCCTTGCAAGATGTCAGAACCTGTTGCGAAAGTGGAAACGTCAGAAGACAACGTCAGAAATGCACGTCAGAATAGCTCTTATTGCGTTCGCTCTTGCTACGCCCAAGGGTCAATAACGATCTTCGTTCCGCTGACACCCTTGTGAACCATGTCAATTCCATCAGACACTTTTTCCAAACCACCTAACAAAGTCGGAGGCACACCCTTGATGATGCCGCTCTTGATCCCTTGCTCTAGGAAACCGCCACGAGATAGGAAGTACTTTTTCCAGTCTACGTTTTCCGGCGCGTGTGTGCTAAATCTGTGCATTCCCGCTGTAACACCCTCCGGGAGTGATGGCATGCCGGGCATGCCTAATGGAAGTAACAAGTGTATGTATGCCTACGGGTTAAAAGTAGGAGTCAGCAAATGCAAGTCCAGGGAGTTGCTCCGGGATGAAGTCGCCGGATTTTTGCGATAATACGTACCTTGGTCACTGGGCCACCTTCCGGAGCAAGGATCTTTAGAATCGTGGACAAGCTCGCAGGTAAGGAGATAGTATCAAACCAGTAATCAACAGGGAAAAGTCCACGGATCTTCTCAACAGTGGCGGGGTCGCTATGATCGAAGACATGGTCGGCTCCAAGCGATTTGAGTAAACTGAAGTTGTGTGGTGAGCTGGTACTAATGACAGTGTAGCCGGCTTGCTTCGCATAGGAAATAGAGAGCGATCCCATTGCAGATGAGCCCCCCCAGATAAGTATCTTCTTGCCTTGCTCTCCGGCTGGTAGAGGTGAGGCGGGAATAGATGGCTTGTGCATGTTGAGTGTTGTCGGGCCGAAGAGGGCACCTGGAGGGGTGTAAGAGCCTAGCGTAACGACCCTCGTAAAGTCTGTGTCGCCGATCTAGATGTGGAACGCACATTAGCTTTGTCGATGTATTGAGCCCGCAGATCTTTTCACTATCTGTTTGCTCCCCAGGATGCAAACATCCAGCTTTGCAGGACACTCACTTCGATGACTTCCGACTCATCAACCAGCGTATACCGCTGCAACCCTCCATACTTAGACTTCTTTTGCACGAAGATCTTGGTTCCGCACACAATTCGGTCGCCTACAGCAACCTTGCTCACTCCCTCCCCGAGCGCTTCCACAATGCCACCAACTGGACTCCCGAGTATGGCAGGATAGTCGACCGGAATCATCGACAACTTTGCTACCTTCTCATCAGCGGGTTGGATAGCTCCGGCGTGGATCTGTTTTCACTATGAATCTTCTCTTGCGCTTTGGTAGAACTCTGAGGCCTACCTTTACGAGAACCTCCCCGGGACCCGGTTGTTCAATCGGCGCATCTCGTACCACGAACTTCCCTTTCGGCTCTTCTAAAAATGCGGCTTTGTTTCCGGACATGGTGGCCGTTATCGTCGAGAACGCTCTATAGCTTGTCGAGGAAAGTTTCTGAAATCTTCGCAGGGATATACCGGTATGTGAGACGCGCAATAGCATGAAAGACTCCCGGGCGATCCGACAACTTCTACGATACCACCGACTGCGCACTATCTAGCTTTAAATACTGTAGCCGGCGTCTCAGATCCACCAATATAGCGAGGGCTGACAAAGAACTATCGTGCGGTGTGGAACAGAGGATGCTATTACTGGTATGCAGTCTGTATCCATATGGTGATTATCAATGGAAGGTGCCAATCAGCGCCGGAGGCTTACATATACACGCTTCCTGACGCACATGGCCTTAAACAATCTACCACCGAATTGGACAATCTCACTCTACTAGTGGGATTGCATCAACAAACCCCCCTCAATCAGGAATAGCTTGGCCGCGGTAGATACAAAATGGCCGCAGCCCGCTAGGTGCACAGAACATCCGCCTCCGAGCCGCTCTCACGACACTACACATGTAGGAAATGAGGGTTGCGCACTGTTAATACGACAGATGATTGCAAGAAAAGGTCAACAAAGATATAACACTTCGAATAGTAGCATGCCTAAGGTCACAGCCACACGAAGGATTCATAAACGAGCCTTCGAAATTGGGATGGGGCGGCATTTCAGCCCCGGTCGGCCCTGATTGGCTGCTAAACCTCCAAGAATGCATCTCAAACAGCCTCGTGTCATTCCGAACCGTTGCCTAACGTCCTGCCTGAAGCTTGCAAGCACACATATTAGACAACTTCATCCCAAGAGTGATATCTGCGTAGTCATCTTTCGCATTGCACATCCATTCACCCTTCCTCCGACAGAGCAGTAACCATGGCCGCCCAGCAATCAGCCTTCCCGCAGGACCTTCCCCCACGCCAGCAGTCATGGAAAGACCGCAACTGCCCCGGCATGCGTAACTGCTGGTCATTCAGCCTACATTCCTTCAGTCTGCGCACATCCGACAAAGTCGTGCTCGCGCGTCGCATCTGCATGCTCACGGTGCTTGGCCTGCGCACTGCCATCAGCATCTTCGACATCGTCTGGTCCGCTGTCCGCGCCCAGATCGTGGGCCTCATCATCGCTATCATACTTTCCATCATAGGCTTCTTTTTCATTGCGTGGTGTCTGGCGAAGATTGGCGAGGCGCAGGGGTATAGGAAGGTTTTGGGGTTGCGAGTGGTGAGTCTTTCCTCTGGTGGCTGAGTATTGTGATCGTCGTTTGACGTGATTTAGGGTCGATGGCATTTCGACGCATTTTTGTTTGTGATGGCTATCATCCACGTGGGTATCTTTATCGGAGCCTTCTTTGGACTCAATGGTGGTGGGCTGGGCGGTGCATGGCTGGCTATGTGGTTACTGATTTTTGGCGCTGCTTGGATTGCGACATGGGAGCCTGAGCAGCAAAGCAATGTTTGATCCAGTAGCAGAAGGCGCAAGAGAATCTGAGGCCATGGGTTACCCGATGGTACGATAAAAGAGAAGAAACCCATTGTATGAGAAAAATAAAAAGGGCAACATCTGCTTGGAAACACGGTATAAAATCACGTTCTACATTTGATACAGGTCTTTTCAACTCTATTAATCTTTGCTATTACTTATTTTTCTCATTGTACACTCTTTTCAAACGATACCACCCAACCTCCTCTCCATCTTTATTCTTCCCCATCACCTCGCTCACCCTTTCAACCGGCAGCTCCTCTCCCCCGAACTCAATTAGCGCCAGTCCACTCCTGATCACCGCATTGCTCCTCACGAATCGATCCAATGTAGTCCCGCTAACAACTTTGAATCTCCGCACACGCTTGAATCCCTCAATTTGCTTCAAGGTGTTGATATCAACCTCAGCTGCGGAGTTTGAGCTCCACGAAACGATAAACTTCGCTAGTCCTACCAGCATGTCAACCCCGATCCCAAAATCTTACTTGTATCAATTGATAGCAAGGGATAGGGACAACAGACTTACCATCTGAAGATGACGCAACGTCAACATCCTCATAAAACCGTGTATCAAACCTTGCCTGCTCAAATACCCCCTTCAATAATTCTTCGCTGGGCCTACTCTGCCCATCTAATCCACGAAACTCCTCTGTCAACCTGTACAAACACATCACTCAACAATTTCAACAACCCAATCCTACAACCCATCTCAGACTCACCGATAGCCTATATCCGGCATTTCATATACCGTCAACCACGGCGCCTCCGCCGACCAACCTTGCATGTCAGGTTGACGTTCAACTATATTGACCTAATCAGCAATTTGACTAATTCATACTTGTTTCCCCCTGCCGAGCATGTGTGTGTACACACACAAGTCAGAGAGGTTGGGATATGGGCTCTGAATAGACGCACTAGCTTCATACCGCGCTGCCCTCGGTACGCCCGGCAGCGCCGTGACTTCTTGAATATGCGTGTTCTCATACCAATTGCAAAACTTGCCTGACGTGAGAATGTCGACGCCGGAGGGGACCTGCGACGGAGGCGAGATATGCGATGAGACCCAGAGGACACCTGGTGCCATCGTAAAGGTAATAGACGGTTTGTTAAAAGAGCGTGATGCGAAGAGCTAGTATAGTGATTGATCTTGACAGTGTGTAGGGTATCAGTGTACGGAGCTGTGTTTGTCTTGTTCAGGGTGGGTGGGAAGCACAAGAATTTAGTGACATGAGAGGAGACCGGATATGTGTAGTGGGAGGAATGGGTATGGAAATCCTTATCCGTGCGTCATTAGAGCCAAAAGGGTGCGGGGTACGTCAAACTTAAGCTAAGACGCTCATGAGTCTTTCGAAGTGGACGTGAGGAGCTCAGTTATACTGCCCTCTTTCTTACCTAAACGAATTGATGACTGGTACCCTAGATGGGTAATGCTTACGCTTACCCACTGCACTCATCTCTGCATTCTACCGTCAGCATCGAACAAGACACTGAAGACACGGACTTCTTTATTGAGCAAGTTCTGAAGATGATAGGCTTCTCCATTACCATCAACATATTCGACACTATTGCATCGCCTTATCTCGTCTATTGCCCCCCGATTACTTTGTCCTAGCCATACCTCACACCACACCTTCTCCGCCCGTTGTGAGCACTAGCTCAAGCCTAGCCAAGAAAGAAGTATAATACAAGGGCCCGCTAAATTCCTGGGCAAAAATGTCAAGAAGTTCAACGCCGATCTACACGCCTTTATGCTGAGCCGACCCATGCAATGAGAAGCTGCAATTGTCCATAAAGAGTTGATAGTGGCAATGACAGGCGCAGTCGAGGTGACGGAAATGTCGGCGGCGTTTGAAGGCTACTAGACGATCGGGTCGAGCTGGCGCCAGCCCTTCGTTGTAAGGTAGCTGGCTGCCGACAACGGAGCTGTCCGCGACCCGAGTTACCTGCTCGAGAAAGGAGATTTGTTTGGAACACGATCGGTATCCTCAGTTCTTCTCTTGATAGCGGTTGTTCTCAATAGCTTGCTTGTGTCCTGGTGCCGTCTGCCAAAAGTCCAGGCTTGTAATGACGTCGTTGCCCAATTCGTCTTCGTAAGCATATAGAATCTGTGCTGGGTTAGCAGAGTTCGCAGGTGGATCAGAACCCAGTTGACGTACTTCTCTTGTAGATGTATGTAGCCACCTGATATTCTTTGCTGTGACAATATGGACAAGAGCTCCGCTCTCCATATGCCGAATTTCAATGAAACTTGGCTCAAAAGCAAGAATATAAGGGTGAAAGATAGCAAAGGCTTGCGGTGTGCCCTCCCAAGTGATCCTCCAGTCCGGTCTTGCGCGCCACCCATTCCTGTTGACAAAGAATGAGTAATCCGTGTAGCAGAGCAGGAATTCGCTCGCCAAGCGTTCGATGTGAATCGGCTTGATGTTCTCTTTCCGCACAACGAAATCGAGGGAGGTGTCCGCCTGATCCAACAAAGACTGCGTCTCGAGTGTTTCGAGACTGACCACCTCAAAACCGCGTGCACATCCAACGCAGAGTTTGGAGCGAAGGAAGTGTATGGATGTAGATTCCGTTGGAATGTAAAATTCCTTGTATGGCTTGAGTTGGTCCTGTCCGGTGGAGAGCATTTTTGCAAAGCCAGACTTCCTCGACTTGTTGGCCATGTTCTCCTTAGGTTCAAAAACCTTGATCGTTGTCGACAAGGTCGATGTCTTGACTGACGCGACGAGCTGCTGGCCCAGGCAGATACCGGACTTGAAGAAATTAGCGTGACAAATCTTCCTTGGTCGCTTGACAATCGCTTGATTCTCATCGGGATCTAGCGCTTCCAATGCATATGAGAAGAGAGTCTTATCGGATAGCACCAAGACAATCTGATGTTGCTCAAGAACATCGATTTGAGTAACGGCCTTGCAGTCAAGTACACGTCGCGGTCTGTGTGATGCATCTTTCGGCTTGCGATCAGTAACAAAGACGCCAGCATCGGTACCAAAGGCAAGCTTTCGGCCACCATCTAGACAAAGTTAGCAACAGTTGGTCACGGTAATGTGTAAACTTACCTAGCGGTACAGCGCAAGTGACTCTGATAGCAGCAGTGAAGAAGCCTTCGTTAAGGATGGTCCGAGTGAAAATGTTGCTACGATCCCTCAAGTTTCGTTGCTGCGAATCGATGTGTTCCATCCACTTTTGCTGGGATATTTGTGTACTTGCGTACAGAGTAAGCTCGTAACCACCTTTCCCAAGATGTTTAAAGGTGATAGGATAGCCTTGCTGTTTCGCGGCATCACCTTTTGGTGTTGCTGCAGCAATCGCCTTGGCACCCATCAGGTTGGCAGAAGGCCGCTTCGCGATGCCCATCTTAGGAATGACCTCATCCATTTGACCGATGACTAGAAGCTCGAGCGGAATCGGCTTCTTGTAAACCTTTTGCTCCTCGCGCTTGTTGACGACTTTCACGCGGACCAGCAGTACGGCATGATCGAAAAGGTAGCATGTAATGTCTCCCGTTTGCTCAGTTGGGGTCTTCTTCAGGGTGCCCTTAAATACCAATTGTCGATTTTCGTCGGTCAGCTTCAGGTCGACGAATTCTCCAGGTCGGAATTTGAGGTCACGATTAAGCTGCATCAGGTTGAAGTGGTTCTCGGCCTTCCCGGACTCGATATTGACCTTGGAGAGTGTATCCTTGATCATTTTGATGGCCTTTGGTATATCTTGCTTATCCGGGTTGTCGTCGGCTGTATACTTTTGAATGTTCTCCAGGAGTAAGGGATACCTCGCCAATCTTGTTGTTGGCTTTGTTAGGTAACCATTGAGCTCTAGCTTCCTCGACTCTTTCATTCGTTCGACCTCATCCACAAACTTCGTAAAGTGAACGTTGGTGCGCTTCTCATGCTCGAACTCGTACTTACCGAACAGCTGGTTTGCACCATATTTGATGAAAGGGGCGAAGTGGGGCACAAACTCCAGGAAGATATCGCCGACCGCATAAACCACAGGATCTTGCTGTTGCCTCCGAGTAAGATTTTCTGCTAGCCTAGAGTTGACCATGTAGACCTCTTGACAATTCGAGAACACTGTCCGCACAAATTTCTCCCTCCTATGTTCAGGAATCGGCGACGTTGCAGGGTTTCGAAGAGGCTTCATCCAGAAGTCTCTAAGGTACTCCAGATCCTTCACAAAATCACGCTCAGTATACATCAATTCTGAGATGACCTCTTGGCGTTTTTTCTCTTTGTCAGATACGCTCTCAGCGACTTCCTTGGAAACAGTGTTGATCCACAATTTCTGCTCTTCTTGATCCAAGTCCTCGTGCAGACTAGCACGAGATGTTTCTTTCTTGAGACCACCAGTTGGTCGCATATTCAACCGAGCCTGTTGCTCCAACCGGCGTGGGCATGCTATTGAGTAGCAAAGACGATCGCGGGTGCAAGTTGGGGAATAGCATTCTGTCAGGAGAGTGAAGACACCATTGACTTCTGCCGACTCTTCGATCATGGCTTCCCGGAACTGATATATTTCGTTGGTCGAATCGCGGAGCCTATGAGCATAGGTGACATCGTGGAAAAACTTCTGCGCGTCGAGAGAGCGTCCTAAGAGTAGGGCGAGGTTTCGATCTGTAGTCTTGATAATGTAAGCTATGAGATCAACAGCTTCTGCTCCTGTAAATGCGTTATTATATACCAGCCCATCCTTCTCTTTCTCGGTCAATGGGATGCGATCTTTGAACACTTCTGCCACCCGGGAAAGAAGAGCCGGGTAGACAAGAGGAGCACGACGCTGGGCGGTAATTATTGCCTGGCCTTGCTGTGACTGTGAAGAAGCCCGATTATTGCTGGTCATGGTCTGGGTAGAGCTGGGCCGCGTCATTGAAGAGCTCATTGTCTCAGTACGTTCCGATGGTGCCACAACCGTAGAAGCCATAGACATGGTACGGATCTGAGGTATACTGCCTTGGCTTGTATTCCTTGTCTTACTCCCTGGCCCAGCATTCACTGGTGGTGGTGAAGACCCAGGCCCTTTTTGCTCAAGTAAAGGCAAGATCTCTGTGCCCCCTGATTCTCTTCTCCTGCTAGGTATCACCCGGCCGCTCATAGTTTGTGCATACTCAGGATCCCTGGAGTAGGACGTCATGGACATGGTGCGCTCGTCTGGGCGCTCGGGCACCACGCGACCTTGGGCAGTTGTTCGCGCCATGTGGTTCATGTAAGGCTGCTGCCGAAAAGTGTTTGCTGGCGACATATGGCCTGGACCTGGTGCATTGAATTGAGGTCGAGGAGTAGCGGCAGCCATAGACTGCGAGCGGTACGGGTCATTGTTCATGGCTGGACCAGGACCGGGGCCGAATCGTTGCGGAATGGGCTTGTTGAACAGTGGCTGCCCCTGCGGCGGCGGCCGTGAATCGAAGCGTTGGGGTTGCCCATATGGCTGACGCTCTGGACGAAGCGGTCGGGGTAGATATTGCGGTTGGGGCTGGCGCTGGGCTTGGGAAGCAGATGCCCCGTCTGGCATTCTCTGGTTTGGTGGATAGCCATTCGGAGGGCCGCGGTTGAAACTGTCTGGTGGCTGATCGTACTGAGGGCGCTGTTGGTCGTAATTGTTAGGGGACCGCTGGTCGTACTGCGCTGGTGGACGCCGATCATAGCCATTTATTGGCTGTCGCAATGGGGGGGCGCGCTGCATCATGTCGGCCGTCTGCGAGGACATGGTCGCGGCACGATCTGGCTGTCTCATGGGCGTCGACGAAGTCATTGTCTGCGAGCGGCCGGCCATGGCCGGGCTGGCCCCGAAGATGTTCGCAAAAGCAGCATCTCTCGCTCCCGTGGGCTGGCCGTGGTTCGGAGGGCGCGCATATTCCCTCCCCTGCTGGTGGTTGTAGTCGGCCATGTAGGGTCCCTGCTTCGCGAGTCCCGTCAACGTCTACTGCTCATTCGCATGCACAGTGAGTGGCCTTTCAAGTTGCTTGTGCGAAAGGCTCTCGCGGCGTGAGACCCAAAGCGGAGGGGCGGCGCAGTAACGGCGGGGCGTGGGCGGTCGACGACTCGAAAAGAGGCTTACGGCGTGCTGTTGCGTGCAGCGAGCTCGGTGGACAGTAGATCGCACAAGAACCAAGGGGCTCGCGGTGTGCGATACAGCAAACGAGGGTGTTGTGTTTGCGGAGGGGGACCGTCTCCCTCGCAGCGAGCCCAGCAAAGGACGGGGGGGTGGTGTCGAGTCCTCGGGCGTCAAGAATAAGACTTTCACAGGCAAAGGATAGAGGGCTAGCGGTGGTGGAGAAGAATGGCGTGAAGCTGCCCAGGGTGTCTTCGCGGGTCCATCGCACAGGTGGAGTTGAGCTGCACGGTTGGTTGCCAAGCGCCTATCACGGGCCATTTGGACATGTCGTCCGCGTCGCCTCAAGCTCCTGCCATCATCACAGCTCCTGCACCTTGACGCCAGCCTGCCATAACTCGAAGATAGCTACGAGTCGCAAGACAAGATGGATAACCCCCTCACCCCGAGCTTTGCGCCGTTCTTGGGCATGGTACGTCATTTCCCTGCCCACATGTGTCGTCCGCAGCTAACAGCCCACAGAGCGGGATCGCCTTCGCCGTAAGTTCCAGTCTACTAATATAGCTGTTGAATTGACTGCTCACTGTCTATAGATGATATTTGGATGTGCGTAGCTTGGAACGGGCATCGGCATGCGGCGGAGCTAACAGACAACAGGCATGGGAGCTGCCTATGGTACGGCGAAGTCAGGCATTGGTATTGCGGGCGTGGGCACATACAGGCCAGATTTGATCATGAAGGTATACTGCCCTGCTACCGATTCGCAGCTTTGGCTTACCGGTCCAGTGCCTGATACCTGTCGTCATGTCCGGTATCTTAGCTGTATACTCTCTCGTAATATCAGTCCTCATCGCGAGTGACATACGGCCGCCGCCCGACAAAAACTACTCGCTATATAACGGAATCATGCACATGGCAGCGGGTTTGTCGGTAGGACTACCCGGACTGGCGGCGGGCTATGCTATTGGCATCGTTGGGGATGTGGTGCGTATAATGGACTTGGTCATGGGATTCAAAGCTGACCCAAGCAGGGCGTGCGTGCATACATGCGCCAGTCGAGGATCTTTGTCGGCATGGTCCTCATTCTCATTTTCGCCGAAGTGCTTGGACTTTACGGGTGGGTTTGTCAAGTGAGACAATGGGCCAAACAATCTACTGACACCTCGCAGACTTATCGTTGCCCTCATCCTCAACACGCGCGGAACGGGCTAAACCAATGGTCTGGCGCTGTACGACTATTTTCGCAGAAGATGGACTCGCATCTGGCATTACGGCGTTTCGGATTGTACAATTGTTGTTGACGTTGGTTTTTTCCTGCGAATGCTGTGCAGAGCCTTGTGCAGCTTGCGAGGGACACTCGGGAGCAGCATGGAAAAATTCGATGTTCTACCAAGTCGTTGGTGCATAGTGCTTTTTGAAGTTTGGACAGAGACTGGTCTTTAGCCACGAGTATATAAGACGACGTTTAGTGACTTGGCTTTTGGTAGGCAACGCAACGTCATGCATGTGTATTTAGATAACTAGGCCAAGGTAGAATATCGGGAGAACAATGCCAGTTGACCAAACTCTTGTAACTCATGTGCCAAACCCTTTGGTTCTCTGACAAGCCAACCTATACGGGAGCAGCGTGATTCGCCGGCTATGATACCTGAAATGTTCTGCCGAGCACGAGCACGAGCACCGACGGCAGCCGTGCGACGGAAGTGTTTGGGCGGCATCCAGATTGTGCCCTCATCAGACAGGGCCGGAGCTGCAGCAGCGTGGGTGAGTGCCCACGGCAATTATCCTGACGTCCTGGCCGTGGTTCGCATGCTCCACGTGTCGGCAACGAGCAGCGGCGAAGCGGACATACAAGCGGTCACTGAGCGACACTGAGCGACGATAAAAGGGAAGCCGGCGGACCAGCGCTTTGTTGCGCGGTTGCATCCTCCCCACGCCGCTGCGTCATCATCCTTCACACCGGAGCGCGGCGTGTACCCTGCGTGTAGGCCCCGCCAAGTTACATCCAGACTCGACGTCTGTCAGCTCCTTTGCGCATGGTCGGATGCGACCAATTCATACCGCCTGAGTCTGCCTGCGAAGGCTACCCTACATTCGCCTTTTTCCAAGCTGCTTGCGTGCAGAGCCATGTGCTAGACAGCATCGTGAACCCCCTCCTTCACCCCTGCCCGTCGTCTCCAAACACGCCGCCCGCCCGCCATGGCAGCTGCAGTGCACAAGCTGCTGCACCCGCACCGCTCCAGGGACGAAGCCAGGGAAGCCGAGAATGAGCGCCACAACTCGCAAATGGAGCGCGCCCGCGACGAGGAGAAGCACACGCTCGCGCAGTGGGGGGAGAAGAAGGCCCCGCTGGAGCCAGGCCAGATTGACAAGGACCCGGACCAGAAGATGGTGGGACATTCGTCCAACGTGCTGCGCAAGAAAGACTTTGAGCTGATCAAGACGCTGGGCACCGGTGCGCATATCCTAGCAGTACAGAAGGGGGGGAACCGAAGCTGACCTGGACCCAGGCACTTTTGCGCGCGTCTGGCTGGTACGGCTGCAGAACGCGCAGAGCGGTGACGAGAACCAAGTCTTTGCCCTGAAGATCTTGCGCAAGACGGACGGTATGCGCCTTTCTTTGCCCACGCCGTGTACGCTGCTAATGGGTGTCTTTCAGTCATCAAGCTCAAACAGGTCGAACACGTCCGTAATGAGCGCAATGTGCTCGCTGCCGTCGCAGGCCACCCATTCATAACCACAATGGTCGCGAGCTTTCAGGACTATGACTCGCTATACATGCTTGTAAGGAAAAGACATACCAACATCGCAAGCTTTCGCTGACGAAGACAGCTCGACTATTGCCCTGGCGGCGAGGTCTTCAGTTACTTGCGAAGGGCCCGACGTTTCAACGAACCCACGTCCCAATTCTACGCAGCCGAGATCGTTCTTATACTGGAGTTTCTGCACGAGCGGGAGGGCGTCGCGTACCGTGACCTGAAGCCGGAGAACATCCTGATTGACGCCGAAGGACATCTTAAGCTGGTCGACTTTGGATTTGCGAAGAAAGTGGAGAATAGTGGGTAGAATCTGTGTCCCAGAAGGCATCTTAAGCTGATGAGCACAGGGGAGACGTACACGTTGTGCGGCACGCCCGAGTATCTGGCACCCGAAGTCATCAGGAACACTGGTACGTCCGTTGTGACACCATGGCAGTGGACCTGCTAACAGCGAGCAGGCCACGGAACCGCGGTTGATTGGTGGGCATTTGGCATTTTGGTTTACGAATTTCTCGTTGGTCAACCGCCATTCTGGGACCAAAACCCCATGAAGATCTACGAACAGTGAATCCCCTTCTCTCTTCCATCCTTGTTGCTTTGCTGAAGTGATGCAGGATCGTCGAAGGGCGAGTGCGTTTCCCCTCAGCCATGTCAGCTGAAGCTCGCGACTTGATCTCTGGCCTCTGCACTGTCGATACGTCGAAAAGACTAGGCAACATGGCAGGTGGGGCCAGCGCTGTCAAGGAACATGCCTGGTTTCGCGATATCGATTGGGACTCGCTCTACCACCGCAAAGTCAATGGCCCTATCGTTCCGCATTTGCGAGGGCCGGCGGACACCCGGAATTTCGATGAGTACGAGCCAGAAAGTATACACCGGGAGGCGTACACAAAAGAAATGCAAGAGAAATACGACGACTCTTTCAAGGATTTTTAAAGGACGCCAACAGTTTATGACGGATTCAACAAAGACATCGTCAGAACTGGGGTCAAAAGATTTTTCGGAATGTTGTGTAAGAGCTGGAAACACAGTACCTATAAAAGGTCTGGATTCGAGATGACATGAGATCCTCTCGTAGAGCTAGGTGCGCCCTTAGCTGGGGTTACGCCGCTGAATAGCCTCTCGTTGGTACGTTGCAAATTTCTCCTTTCTTTGTTTTGTGTTTTTGCATATCCACGAGCGAACGATGCGTAAGGAATGAATGGAAATGAATTGGAATGGGATACGAGATACCCGTGTATGAGAGCATGTCCATACGGGAGGGGGCTTCTGATTGGGAGGGAATTTAGCAATGGCGTCTACACTTGGTCATGTACTTTTAGTGTGACGAATTGATACATGTCACAGATCATTTGCGGAGAATAGATCTTGAGAGGGGTCTGCGAGCACAGCAAAGGCCCAGCTTTTTGAGATAAGCAGGCATTGCCCACTGTTCAGTATTTCAAGCATTCTTCACGCAGGCAACATTCACCCATTGAAATGACGCCAACGACTCGAAAGTCAATCCGCCTTCTTCACACACACCCTACCGCTATGTTTTCACTCTACCCTTCATACGCTCCTTCACTATGCTCACCACCACCTTTAGCTTTGTGTCACCTATCATCGTAGGCCTACCTTCTCCGTGGCCAGAGATACTGTGCTCCACGCGTTGATAACCTCAACTCCTACTTGATTCTAGCACACTATATCAGCTTCTCACCGTTCCTTTGAATGGACGTCGCTACCTCCTTTCTACTGGGCCCCCTAACAGACCCCGCCATTGTGGTTTCACCTTCAGAAACCCCTCTGAGACCCTTCTCACTCCTAAAGCGCATTTGGACACACTTTCTTTACTTTTCCCTCGTTTATTTGCTATCTTCACAAACTCTAACTTCAAACATGCGCCGTTCTTACTCACAACCACGCCTCAAACGAACTGGATACTACGCCTTACCACCATCCGAACCATGCTACATGACCATCGATATCTCTCGATCCTCGTCACCTGGTCACGAAAAGGATACCCTCAGCACTCCACCACGGCCACATGTTCCCTCGATTGAGTCACACACCACCTCCGCGCCCGACGCCCACTTCGATATTCGCCTCATCCCAGACGCGATGCGAGACCCTTTCAAGCTCACCTGCACCGCATGCCACACTTCACAACCACTTCCCCATCTCGTCGCGCCAGAGCAAGCGACAGCGATATGTCAGACGTGCTTGACGGCATTCAAGAGCAACGACAGAAAGACGCAGAGGAGGGGGTCAATGTTGACAAGTTTTCCGCCATTATTTGAAAGTGGTCATGGAAATGATGAGGAAAAGACGGAGGAGATAAATGAGAAGGTGGAGAGACTGAGCATCATGGGGAGTCTAGGGAAGGTTATTGGGATGCTGAGGGGCGGGCAGGGGAGTCGGACGGAGAGTGAGAGTGAGGGGAGCGAGAGTGAGAGCTGTGGGGGTGGGGTTCGTAGGTGACTGGTTTCAGGAGATTTATTGATGTATGATGTCGGCATGGATTGTTCCTCGGAGTGGCTGATTGTAACATACGTATGTACATAGAGAGAGTAGACCACACGTGTGGTAGAGATGCTTTCACTGAATGTGGCAACAACGCTTGCGGTCTTGTCTCCCGGACGGGAGAATACTACGCTATGATTTTAGAGTGTCTGGTCTTTGGGAAGCGTACGAAGTTCTCGGATATTGGGACATACGGCGACTGACGGATGGTTGCTGTGACTAGCGTTCGGTATACGGCTTTGGCAATTGATAAACGTGAGACACCACGAAGCGGAAAGACAACCGGACGTCTCTCGGATTATTCGGCCGAGATGTTTGGCAGGTAGTATTGTTGGGAACTATGGGTAGGCAGTGGAATGTTCTCAAACCGCGACGCTGGAGAGCGAGAATACGTAGCTCATACCGAGAAATGCCTAAACCGTGCGCACTCATGTTCCAGTCTCATCCCACCCTTTGCGTGGGGCCTCCCGACTATTATACATTCTTCATATTTGCTATGTTCTGGACTGCCAAGCCTTATTTTCGGTCAATAGGAGAAACAGTAGGGCCGATATCAGGTTTGTGTAAACTGCCTGTTCAGGTTTCTGCGGGAGAAGGACGGTGGCGAGAAACGGGCGCGGACGCGTTTTAGGCCAACGATGTGGCGAATGTACAACTGGCAAAAGGAACCACTTCGGTAAAGCAGTTCCACGAGAGCTGAGGGTTTCGGTGAATGAGGCGCCCTATCTGGTGGTAGCATGCGGGGATAGCCTGTGATGGTGGTGGAGTAGACCTGTTCCGCAACCAGTAATTGAAGCCACCACCACAGCAGTTGTGAGACACGTCTGCTGGGCACTGTCTTTGGGCTCACGGCCGACAGAGCTTACGCGTGCGGCCAGCGGGTCCGTGGAGATCAGGCAAAGCGAACGCTTGATGGAAATGTGCATGGCAATATTTATCGTCGGGGCCCGCGACTCGTGCTAGCCTTTGCGAACAGGAACTGACATGGGATATGCCAGACGAGATTGCTCGACGACGCGGGATCACGACACCACTACTGCCTCGCTGCTGCAGACGGGCGCTGTTTCTTCTTGCTGCTTATTTGACTTGACCTTTATACGCTCTTTAGCAAATTTCACCGTGTTCTCTGCCACCTTCTCTTCACCCGCAAATCACTCTCGGATACCCGCTAAAGCGTAGCTGTTTGCGCCACATCGAGACGACCAGGGCTGCGCGCGCTCACTCGCAACGGAATCGCGGGCGCTCTTCGAGGCTGGGAGACATCGGCTGCTAGCCGCCATGAGCAGCATTAAGTCGCGCTTCAACCACGCGCGGTCGAAACTGCTAAGGAGGCAAAGCCACACATCGTCGGCGGCCTCAACGGCGTCGGCGGGCAGCGAGCGCCAACGGACAGCCAGCAGCCTGCGCAAGAGCATCTCGCTGTCGAAGCTGCCCGAGGTGTCTGCGTCCGATGTGTCTGCGGAGCAGGGAGACGACCAGCGCCTGTCGCAGTCGGAGGTGATCTTGGGGACAGCCGGCAGCGCCAGTTTTAATAGGCCCGAAAACGATGGCAACGCGACGACCGCGACGACCGCGACGACCGCAACGACCGCAACGACTGCGAACACCGCCTTTGACAGCGTCAGCGCCCACGACGTGCCCACCGCCTACCCCACCGTTACCGTCGAGGAGCCTACACCCGTGGTAAGTGGTCATACCCAGAATGCGCGTGAGGAGGTGCCAGATCATCTGTCGGGAGACCCCCGGGATACATGGTACTTTGTACATGTTCACACTGCCTCCAGACTTCGGCATGTGCCTGCGTCGATTCGTACACTAACTTTGGCAGCATCCCCCCTTCCAGCCGCCTCCGCTTCAGTCCCACGCTGAGGACGGCGCCGCCGCAGAGCCTGCTGATTCCGAAGACCCCTCCGAGCTTCCCCCACACGCTGCCTCCAAAGCGAACCCTCCAGGGCTCGTACGTCGCCAATCGCTCGTGGCCCCCTCGGATGCACGCGCTATAAAGACACTGCTTGGGCCAGACGTTCCCGCTGCTACTGTAGCCACCGGCCCGCCGACCGCGAACGACTACTTTGCCGGGGCTACCAACTTCAACGCCAGCATGCTACATCGCAAGATTTGGGTGAAGCGCCTGAATGCTTCTGCGACGCTAGTGCAGATCCGCGAAGATGACCTAGTCGACGATGTGCGCGAGATGATTCTCAAGAAATACGGCAATTCGCTAGGCCGTAGCTTCGACGCGCCAGACCTCACACTGCGCATACTGCCGCGCGACAGCAATGCAAAATCGCAGGAGCGTGTGCTAGGACCAGAGGAGGAAATGTGTAGAACATTGGATGCGTATTATCCTGGCGGCCAGACGGTCCACGAGGCCCTGATCATCGATATCCCCAAGATGCGCACACCAAAGCCCTCCCCGCGAGTGCCGGCGTATTATGCACACCATGACGACTCACAGCACCACCAACAGACTGAATACTTTCCGCTGATGCCAATCGCGAACCCTTCCCCGGCTGCCCTGACCGCCGCTTCGCACGAGACACGAGCGTCGCTCGCACACGCGCCGCATTCCATAGCAGTCCTTCAGACTGGCCAGCTGCCTCCACTACCTTCGCCAGGAGGCACTCGGAGAAATCATGCGAACCGTCCTAAGTACCCTCGTCACAATACAGCTTCCCCAACCACACTGACTGGCGGTGTGCCCCCCGTCTGCAACGTCCAGCCGCCCCTCACAACGAGTCCGTCACGATTCCTCAGCCTCTGAGAAGCACTCTTCCACTGGTAATCCACCCATACCCACTCCCCCAGCACCAGCAGATCCCAACGTACGGCAGAACTCTACACCACCGACCCCTCGCGTATCCTCGCCTAGACCAGACAAAAAGCGGAAAAAGCAAAAGTCGATCGAACCGCCGAGCCTGCCAGCCGGTTTGCTAGATAATTCGGTACCACCGATCAATGTGCTGATCGTCGAAGACAACATCATCAACCTGCGAGTTTTGGGTGCTTTCATGCAGCGTCTGAAGGTACGGTGGCAGAGGGCAATGAATGGCAAGGAAGCCATTGAGAAATGGAGGGCCGGTGGATTTCATTTGGTTCTTATGGATATCCAGCTACCCATCATGGATGGATTGGAAGCCACAAGAGAAATAAGACGGCTAGAGCGAGTCAACAGCATCGGCGTGTTTAGTAGTGGGAGCAGCGAAGCGCCCAACAACAGGCTTGGAGGCAACGGAAATGTCGACCGAGACCTGAAAGACGATGACAAGCTGGGTGAAAAGGGTCTTTTCAAGAGTCCTGTCATCATCGTGGCGTTGACAGCCAGCTCCCTGCAGAGCGACAGACATGAAGCGTTGGCAGCGGGTTGCAACGACTTCTTGACCAAGGTAAGAAGTGTATAACTCTGGCAATCGGCATGGCACTAACGAACATTTAGCCTGTCAACTTCGTCTGGCTGGAGCGAAAAGTCAAAGAATGGGGCTGCATGCAAGCTCTGATTGACTTCGATGGCTGGCGGAGATGGAAAGACTTTACTAGCGCCTCCGATACCACCGCCGGTACATCGAAGCTATCAACTAGCTATTCCAGTGTTGCTCCTCGCAAAGGGAAAGCTGGAGCTAGTCCAATCCTGGCCGCAAACGCACCCAACGGACAAGCCGGGTCGTCCACTACTAATGGTACGCCGACCAAACCGAAGGACGAGGAGAAAAAGTCGAAGAGGAGAAGTATGGGGGTTCTCCCCCCACCCGTGTTACCTGAAGAAGACAGTGCCGCCTCAACGCCAGACGTTGACAGTGGGGATAATTAGGCTCCCTACTTTCCACAATCATACTAAGTATCATCACCTGTTCCCACACCAAAAGTTCCCCTAGGGCTGTAAATTGTCTCTCACCTTTCGCGCACGCATTTATCAATTTTGCATCAGTCGGGATCCGGTTTCCTTATGTCTGCTATTTATCTTGCTGTCTTTGCTAGCGTTATTGAGCGTCGAGGGTCATGTTACATTATCGGGGATACTAGTCTATTGACTAGCTGTATAGGTCAAGTTTCTTGAGGGTATACAGGCTCTACGTGAGCCATTTGGCATATAACTATCGGTATGAGCTATCGATGTAGGACTTTGATCGACTGCTGAAGTAGGCATGTTGTGAGGGCGGGATAGGACGTATACATGCCGGAGTAATCGTAATCTTTTGTGCAAACCTAAAAAAATTCTCCAGCTACAACCGAATTTGAAGGCAATTAATTGTCAGTTTTCACATTTTCTATATTTCGCAGACGTCATGCGCTACGTTGGCGTTGCCGGGCCAACAGATACAACCTAGTCCACTTCGAGCCATTCGCCAAACAGACCCTTGCAGCCACTTCCACACCTCGCTTTATCGACACCTTCAACCTACCCATCGTCACTCGCTCGGAAATGCCTCCCAAGCAAGTCTACGGAAAACGAGCGGCGCCCAAGAGTACAGCTGCGTTTTCGAAGTTCATCAGCCCGGATACCGACGGCGAGAAGAAAAAGATTGCCGCAAAACCTACCAGCAAAGATGAGGCTAATACGATTGAAGAAGAGCTGGAGGCTATGAGATTGGATGCTGATGAAGCAATTGCCCCGAAGGCACTCGAGAAAAAGAAGACGCGGAAAGCGTTGAAGGTTGGCAATGGCAACAAGACGAAGCAGTCAAAGAAAGATGCTGGAGTCATTGACCTTACAGATGGATTGAATGCCTTAAAGATCAATGAAAACGATTCTGTGCCGGTTAAGATATCCCTAGGGCGAAACAAGAAAGCCAGGCAAACAAATAGGCCAAAGGAGTCAAAAAAAGAGGCGAGCGCAACAAAAATTGAAACGGATGCGACAAGACAGCAAACGATAGACCATGTGCAACAAACGAAACAGCAATCAACGCCAGCAACGCCGGTGCGTAGGCCTACACTGAAAGCTGTTGTGATACCCAGTCGAACGACTGCGCCTAGAATGTCGTTACCTCCCACTCCGGATTCAACGTCAGAACCTCAAGACTCTTATAGCTCTTACGTGTCTCCACTCCTCTCGCTCAGTTACGAAAAGGCTATATTGCCTTTTCAAAAGTGGTCAGATACGTTTGAACCACATTTTACGGTTGCTAAAATCGCCGAAGCCTCTTTCTCGGAGGTTTATCGCTTGTCAGCCTCAAATGTGATGTGTTCATCAACGAGAGAGTCCGTTCTAAAACTCGTAGCATTACGAAGTCCTCCTAATGCGCCCCTCCGTAGCATATCCCAATCACGGAAAACTCGGAATCCGGACGTTCAGGCAAAGAAGGAGAAGGAGGCGCAAGAAGAAGAGGACGAATGGAAGTCGCATGTCGATGACGTGCACTCGGAAGTCAAGCTGCTCCAAAACCTCAATTATATTCCCGGCTTCACCAACTTCCGGGAGCTCACGATACTTCAAGGGCGCCCGTCTGCGGCGTTTGTCAATGCTTGGAGATCATGGAACAAGTCAAGACCGAAAGGCAAGAAGAGCGAGTTCCCGGATCCAAGCAAGAAAGCCAGCTATGATGATAGGCAGCTTTGGGCTGTTATCGAGATGCAAGATGCTGGGACAGACGTCGAGAAAGTCATGGAGAAGGGCGGTTTAGGTTCGGTATGGGAGGTATGGGATGTGTTTTGGGGGGTTTGTTTGAGTGTTGCAAAAGCTGAAGAGGCCTGCCGGTTTGAGCATCGCGACTTACATCTAGAGAACATCTGCATTCGTTCATCGCGATCCGAATCGGAGGACGATCTCATAGCGCCATCTATCAAAGACCCATTGAGACGAAAGCTTGGGTTTACTGGATTGGAAACTACGGTCATCGACTACACTTTATCACGAGCGGACGTGACCTCGTCTTCATCTCGAAAGTCTTCTCGGATATCAGATAGCTCCACTGCTTCGGATTCGGCGCCGAGTACACCATCTGCCGCCCCAGATGTCGCCTTTCTCGATCTCAATAAAGATATGGGACTCTTCAGTGGGGATGCATCTGAGGAATACCAATACGAGATCTACCGTTACATGCGAGGGACGGTATATCACAACGACCCGCTCAAGTCGGATCCTCCGAAGTTATATGAGCCTGACACGCTACGTCGCTCTCCTCGAAAGACTCCCCAGCATATTCGATTCGACGACGCAGAGGAAACAAATTCCCTATCACCGCAGAAGTGCATGACAGACAAGTACTGTAGTTCACCGTCCGACATCTGGAGAGACTTTCATCCAAAGACGAACCTCGTGTGGGCTCACTTCATTTTGCACAAGTTGATTGAGCATTTGAAGGGCAATGAGCCAGCGAACTTGTCAAGTAAGGAGATTATGCGAAATGTGGAGGCTATCAGCGAGGAGAAGAGTAAAGTAGCAAGAAAGGCACTCAAGCTTTATAAGATACTGGAGATGGTTGCGGAATTACTTGAGCCGAGTGCGCTGGCGAAGAAAGACGGTTTGGGAAGTATGAAGGAGCTTGCTGTGGTCGCGATGGAGGAGCGGTGGCTGAGGGTCGATGATGTTGCAGGGCGTTAGGTGGCGTGCGGTCTTCGTTGCTCTAGATGCATTATTCGGAGTTGGTTACCATGGGCATACTTTTATCGGTGGCATTGTCAGCGTTGAGCAAGCACAAAGCAATCTTTATTCTTGTGTACATGTGAAGGTGAAGCTTGGGGCAGGCCTATCATGCAGCGGACCATGGGAGCACACGAACACCGAGCCAGCGAAGATGCAGTGTCATGTGACGACCGTGAGATGCTGAATACATTATCAAATGTCTAATTGATTCCATTGCACTTCAGCCCCCGTGTGCACATTCGAGATGTGTTTCGCTGTTGTTTAGCGGCTAGATGACGGGGAAGCCCGAGTGGCGATGGGAGATGACGAGCGACCAAGGCTGATGGCACGTGGGTGAGCTACTCTTAATCAGGCAGGTCCAACGAGCAACATCAAGCTTCCGCGCCGAGGACCAGGAATAGCTTGGACGGCTTGCCTGAGCTTATCGCCGCGCTGGGATACTCGATGCATAGAGCCTCGTTCCTGCATGCACTCCGCAGCCCGGGCGCCTGGTATATAATCCGGGCTGCTGGGCTTATCATCTTTCCTCACACCTGTTGTTGGACCCGGAGGAGCCTTCGACCCTTGCTACGATGCAGTTCTCGAGACTACTTGGTGCTGCGGTCGCAATTGGCGGCTCGCTGGCCTGCGAGGGAGATCACAGCTGCTATGGCGAGCCCGAACATGATGTCGTTCTTACGCGCCATGTCAGGAGGATGCAGCCCGATGCTCAGAACGCGACGACCGGACCCAGGGGGCCGCTGGAATGGGGCCAGGTCAATTTCCTGCATACCACGGATACGCATGGTTGGCTCGAGGGGCACATCAAAGAGAAGAACTACGGCGCCGACTGGGGCGACTACGTGAGCTTCACGAAGCACATGAAGCAGAAGGCGCGACATCTGGGAGTCGATCTTTTGCTTGTGGACACAGGAGTATGTTGCCATTGTCGCTCCTAGAATGCTCGTGATTGGCCTAAGGGCCCACGTGTAACACTAATGGATTACGAGTGCTAACAAGAACAGGACTTGCACGATGGCGCTGGCTTATCCGACGCCACCGTGCCCAATGGCAATATCTCCAACGCCATCTTCGAGAACGTGGACTATGATCTGCTCACCATTGGCAACCATGAGTTGTATGTTACTGAGATTGCCTACGAGACCTTCTCCAACTTCTCCAAGGTATACGGGGACAGGTACCTTACGAGCAATGTGCAAATTAGCAACCCCGCCACTGGTGCCTGGGAGTATATCGGAAAGAAGTATCGGTATTTCACGACGGAGCATGGGCTGAGAATTATGGCCTTTGGTGTACTGTTCGACTTCACCGGAAACTCAAATGTGTCCAAGGTTATTAAGGTGAGTTGCGACAGGATGCATTTCGAGGAAAAATGATGCTAATTGTATGCCTACTTACAGGCTGCTTCGCTTGTGCAAGAGCAGTGGTTCCTCGATGCAGTTAACTACACCAAGCCTATCGACCTTTTCGTCGTCATCGGCCACAATCCGGTGAGGACAAACGATACTAGTAGCACGATCGGCACGGTCGTCAATGCTATCCGCAAGGTGCATCCCAACGTCCCTGTGCAAGCTTTTGGAGGGCACTCACATATCCGCGACTTCGCTGTTTACGACAACAAAGCCACTGGATTGGAATCAGGTAAGCACCATCAATACTTTTTTCTACACGCTAGGTGGATGGAAATTTGAAAAGGTACCATGAGTGCATCACATCGTGTATTAATCCGGTATACACCATGCATGATAGGATGGCTTTGAAAAATTTTCATGGTTTTCTACTCTCTCGGTCATCTGCCCGAGTTTTACATTTGCTAATCATGCACGACAGGCCGCTATTGCGAAACGCTTGGATGGCTTGCAATGTCCGGAATCGAGTCTTGCGAAGTGAACCCCCCAAAGGGAGTTCCAACCCCTACGCGTAAGGCCATACCTCCGGCAATCAATGCAACAACAAGCGGCAGTCTCCTTATCTCAACTGGTACTTCTAAGCTCCGGTATGCGCGGCGCTACCTAGACTGGAATCGCTTGACTTTTGCCTATCATGCCGAAGGCAGTCAAAACTATGCCACATTCGACACGAGTAAAGGCAAGACCGTTACGACAGAAATCACAGCGTCCCGAAAGAAGCTCAATCTGACAAGCTTGTACGGATGCGCACCGCAGTCGTATTGCCAAACTTGCCAACCGTTCTTGTCCGAAGGCAATCTTTTCAAACTACTCCAGACGGCGCTCTCCACTGTCGTAATCAACGAGACCAGGAAAGATACCCCGCGCCTCATCATCATTAATACAGGCAGCGTACGCTTCGACCTCGCCAAAGGACCCTTCACCTACGATGACTCCTTCATTGTCTCTCCTTTCAAAGACGCCTTTCAATTTCTCCCCGACGTTCCCTACTCGCAGGCATCTAAGGTTCTAGATATCCTCAACGCCGGCCCATGGCAGAGAAAGCGCGATCTCGCCACTGCCGACTTTGACTTCTCCCCGATGCTTGCTGATAGGGATATATGCGTGGACCCCCCGCTTCTACATGTTGAGGGTATGCACAAGCGCTCGCAGCCAAAGGGTCGCGTGATCCGCCGCCAGGCCGCTGACCCTTCACCTGGATATACCACCACTGATGACTTTGGCACCGACGGCGATGATACAATCCACGCGCGTATTCCGCGTTACTCGCAGCCTAACGACCTTCAGGCCAATGCTTCGTTTCCAACGGATGGGTCGACACCGGAGACTGTCGACCTTGTATTCTTAGACTTTATCGCGAAGAATATTGTGAGTGCACTGAATGAACCGGATGTTGGGGGTAGCTATTCGGTAGATGATGTGGGATATTACATGGATGAGGAATTCACAACGAACAGCTATTTACCGGCATATGCGAAGATTGCGTGGCAGGACAACGTGCCAAATTGTCCAGTGGGGGCTGGAATTGGAAGTACTGAATAAAAGATGATGAAGGGCGTCGGGGGAGAGGCCGGAGAGCTAGTGACGAGTAATGACTATTACGCACGCAAATGTAGTCCTTGTAACATGAGAGTAGATTTAATCAATATCGAGTAGAGAGAAAACTTATATGAGTGGGGTATCTAATGCACGTGCAAGTCCAACCCAACGTACGCCGGAATAAAAGCAGAATACAACGTCCTCTAACCCTCCCAGCGCACCTTTTCACTCTTCAATACATCCACCAACCCAACAGGCAACAGGTCCCGGTCTCCCAGCTGCAGTCCGCCAAATCGCTTGTTCATATCCCCAGCGTACAAATTACAGATCCACAGCCAGTACGGCGATGCGTCGAGCGACCGATCACGCAATGTGGTGAGTATTGCCGGCGCAGTCTGTACATGCTCCTCCGGCGGACATTCCAATAAATTGGTATACGCGTCCTTTAGATACGAAGACGTCTCCTCCCGGTACCTGGTAAACTCTTCGAAGCTCATGAACGATTCATCAGTCTCAGTGTCCGTCCCTAACTCATCTTTCGGCAGGGGAGAGTACTTCGTCCGCTTCGGCCTGTGCTCGCCCGAGTCCCAGCGCTCCTTGAGTCTCTCGTAATCCTCCTGCTCTAGCTCGAATGCCCTATCAATGCGCTCTACCGAGTCGCGGAACGACTTCCTGTACGTCGCGAAGGCATTGATTAGCGGGTTTCGTAGGCCTAGACCGCCCAGCTCAACAGGAAAGTAGAAGAAGCTGTCAGGGACAGAGTTGTCGGTGCCGAAGCGCTCGGCAAGCATGCCGCGCAGATACTCTGTGACGTTGGCTGTGTCTGCGTCAGCGAAGAGGCTGCGTTGGATGTGCTCGTACGTCGAGATGATCATGTCATTGTGCTGGCGTCCAAAGCAGTTCGCGGGTTGTCCGAAGTTTGTGGAGAAGAAGCGGCTAACGTAGCTGTTCCAAGCTTGCACCCATGCCATGACACTGCGACAGGCTCCTAGTTGGCGCCGCAGCTCTTCGATATGTTCGTCGACTTGTGCGCGGTCGATGACCCAGCGGCCTGACGAGGCATCTAGGTTCAAGAAGCCCCATTTGATAGGACCCTTTGGCAACGACGGCGTTAGAGGTCGGGGTTTGGATTTGTCTGCGACTATGAGAGCTGCACCGGTCTTCTCCTCATTTAGCTGCAGACCCATGATGCTAGAGAACTCCTGCATCGCGTTCCAAGCTTGGATGCAAGTAGACTCCTGGCCCCAGAACCATAAGTCGTCGTGGAAACGATGGATGTTCGCGCCCTGTGTCCGTTTGCTGACTGCGAAATCCAGGCAAAAGAGGACAGCTTCGCTGAGGGCATCGCTCAAGACATGTGACATCGGGATACCGCACTTCCGAACTTGGACTTCTGCGTCGGGACCGTCGTGCGTAAAGACTACTGGCGCTTCGAGGAAATGCTTGAAAAATCGGAGCCACTTTCCAGGGACGCCGAAAAATTTCAACACAGCGAAGATGGTGTCGTGGGGTAGCGAAGGACCAAACCACTTAAAGTCGGACTGCAGAACTAGGAACTCACCGTACACCTTTGTATTTAACAAAAGCTCGGTGGTTACAAGACGTAGCATAGATTGCTTTGTCGCTAGAGGCGACTGGCCTGATCCGGTATCATTCGCGTCCTGATCCTCAGCAGCATAATCGTGGTAATCCTCGAAAGCATTGCTAGGCAGCTGCGTCATAAAGTAGTCGTTCTGATATTTCGTACGCCTCCAGTTGCGGACGTTTGTGTCGTTGTCTGTGCTTCCATGGACAAAATATTCGCGGCGCTGGCGGGCCTTCTTGCTCATAGACCGGTAGGGCGTCTGCAACCAAGCACCAGAATGATAAAACTTAGTGAATGCGTTCTTGAAACCAACTGCCCACTTCTTGCCAATGAAATGGAGCAAAATCGCCTGATGAGTTTCCTCGTCCATATACACCCGATACTTGCCGTTCAGCTGCCGGCGCATGTTGAGAGGGACAGGTGAAGGGTCCCATTCCCACTCATCGAGCCCTTTTAGATCCATATTCAGTACCTCGACTAGCTCATTCAATACTGCGGGTTGATTCTCGAGGTCAGCTAGCGCTTCCCGCTTCTTGCCTGCTAGCAAATCTGACTGAAGTACGCCCCTGATACAAGACTTGAGAATGTCGACGCTGAAGCCATCATCCACGCCGGCACAATCCCACTCATCATTATCGTGGAGGGTGTTCTTGGTTTTCGGGGACTGCAGGTCAGATTTGAAGTCCAGCACATGCTTCATCGAATCGCGAAGGTTCTGAAGAGGAGACTTCGTCACCTTCTTTGCTTGCAGCGTCGCTCCGAAAAGTTCGTTCAAGTACTCCTCAATCTTGCCCTGATCTACCTTACGCTCCGTGAATGCATAGCTCTCCCACTCTTTACGCTGCTCGTGCATTTCTTTGCGTCCAATTGCGTCGAATTTTTCGCCCGCTTCGCTGTCTGAGTCTATACTTGCGGCATTGCCGCCGGCTGTTGAGACTGCGGGATTAGGATGTTTGATCCACTCAATGACAAGCTTTCCAAACAATGCAGCGTATTCGTATTTGACACTCGTCACATCCAGTTCGTGTTCGAGCTTCGACTGCCAGTCTGCCAAGAGCGTTGTCGAGACCGATGGGTCATGTTTAGCCTGGTGAATGAAGCGCTTCAGATTTGTCATTGAAAGCTCTACATGTTTTGTTGTGATTCCATGCTGCTCAAAGCCATCCAGTAAGGCCTCGACCTTCTGTCGGTGGTCCGGTGCAGCTGCTACCTTAGCAAGGATATCTTTCTTGTCGGCTTCAAACTTTTCACGGTGGTCTGCAAGCTTGCTCAGCTTGCGTCCCGTGACATGGTGAAGAGTTGAGAGCGTAGGAGATGCCATTGTGTTGCGTGTTGATGAGTAAAATCTTGGTGGGGAACAAGGTAGTCGAATTGACGTCGTTGTGCGTCGAAAAGTACTTCCTTCAATGTGTACTAGCTGACCTGCCGGTAACGAACTGTGTAAGAGGATTGAGGGTCGAGAAGCTCGAACTCTGATGAAGGTCGTCATGATGTCCAATGACGTGGACGCTTATATAGATTGGGTTGTTCCAAGGCTCCAACTCTCACGTGCACCCAGGCAGTAAAAAATTCTGCGCCCTGCATGTTAGGTCAACGCCAGTAGCCCGTCCATCGACATTGTTAGAAGCAATTGATGGAGGGCGGAAGGGCAGAAGGGCGTGAGAGAATCTTCTATGATGGTCCGTGGGGAGCTGTTGCCTGAGATAAGTGCACCGCTAAGGCTTTGCTTGTTTTGGTTAGATTCTTGCCCGAAAGAGTCATTGCTCTTTGGTACCAGTGAGTAACGAAGCTATCATTTTCCTTAGCTTCGAATACATACCGTCAATTGAAAGTCTTCCGGCGAGATCAAAACGTGACGGGTTTGTGATGCTGGACTTGTGAGTGCTTAGAGCGGGGTATATTGCTTGACTCTTAGGTAATTTTTGGTAGCATCAGTAACTCAGGACTTCCAGTGTCAGACGAAATTAACGCAACATATCCAGAATTTCATATGACAACAGTCTCATATTGTGAGATATAGATTTGCTTTCGCAATGGTGCGCTTTTAGGATGTATATAAACGGCGTTGCTTTCCGCATTTTCGCTTCAGGCACGTGACTGTACTATAGCCCTGGAACGCGCTTCGTCGCCATAGATATTATTCGACATGAAGAACCAAGATAATCTCTTCGTCCTGTTCTAGAGTCATGCAGCTAAATATACAGAGCTTTTCGCGTTGTAGAAGAGATTAATATACCTTGATAAGCTACCTAAACGACTAGACTGGAAACTCTAATCTCCGGGGTTAGTATGGGAGGCTGCAGCAAGTTCATCACCTTCCATTGTCGCATCTCGATGTCGAATCAAGCTCTCCAATCTTCGTCCGAAATCACCTCAGCTCTAAAATGGTATTTAACACTTTAGATAAGTTCTTCGAAAATTATTGTGGCCAGAAATGGTTGTTGTTTGAAACAAGCATTCAGCTGATTTCGCGAAGTGTTGCCGTCGCCTGACTGGAAGGAGCCCCATGAGGGATCCGTTGAATCATGCCCACTCCGATTCGCTGATTCAGTCCGATCAGATGCCCAGGGCGGTCATGAACCTTCCTTTTAGATTTTTATGTGATGGAAGTCATAATTATTATAAGTCTACGCAAGTCGCCTTGCATGTCGTATTGCGTGACAGTCATCTGCATTAGCGCAAAGACAGAGCTTCTGAAATCGCATTTTTACTGAAACGCACCACTGGTTTATTTTTTCACTGCTGCAACAGCTTTACTATCTAGCTAATATTATTCTGACTGTTGCGACGAAATGCGTTCGATGCTTTGTCTACTAAGCCTAATCCTGTTTACCAGTGTTTCTGCCGAGAAAGGGCAGTGGCTGCCACCTAGAAAGCACGATAGTAAGTTCATTCACGACATGCGATTACTGCCTCCAAATGAGATTGACTCATATACTTCCAGGCCGTGGGCCATGCCCTTTGCTCAACACTCTCGCAAATCACCATTTCCTACCACATAGCGGCAAAGATATTAACGTACCTGTTCTCGTCGACGCACTTCATGACGCACTTAATCTCAACGACTCCGGGCGAGCATTCTTTCAAGTACAGGGCGAAAAGGCGCTGACCATATCGACCAATACGGACAGCACGACTTTCAACCTACTGGATCTAAAGGCACACAACGTGATCGAGCACGACGGTTCGCTGAGCCGCGCAGACGGTGCAGTGAACGACGGTGATAGTTGGACGTTCAATCAAAGCATTTTCGACGAGACAAAAAGGTATTGGCCCAACGGAACAATCAGCGTGCGCGACGGAGCAAATGCGTTGTTCCAGAGACAGCGGAGCGCAGCGAAGATCAATCCCAATTTCGAGCTCCCGTATGAGCAACTCATAAATGCAGTAGGACAGACGGCAATGTATCTGGGGGTCTTTGGAACGTATGCGGCAGGTAATGCGACGAGGGAGTGGGTCGAGTATTTCTTCGGTACGTTACGCTCTTATCTTGGATCAACAAGAGGCTAATATTAGGTTGTTTACTCGTAGAGAACGAGAGATTCCCTTACGAACTTGGTTGGCAGAGGAAACCTGACAACGAGTCCATCTCTAAGGAAGGTATTGAGGCTCTTGGGAACAAAGTGGCCGCGAGCTGGTCACAGATTAACGCAACGACGATTTTCTAAGTGCAAGGGGGAGAAGCAAGATCCGCATTATTGATACCAGATGCTCGCATCGAAATACATGGTCAAATCCTATCACCATGGCAGTTCCTTTCCAGAAAAGTGTAAAACCTCGCTGTCCCATTTTCTCTGTCACCCTTCTCATCCTTCTCCAACCCCTGGACCACCTCTAAGATACCTTTAGCACTGTCTTCGACTTCAACTTTTGCCCCTTCCCCACCAATTCTTGTCTTCACATGTCCAGGATCCAGACAAACCACCCGACATCGCCCTTTAAGCTCCTTCGCTTGGTGCACAGTAAGCATGTTGAGCGCAGCCTTCGAGATACTGTAAGCAGTCACATGTGCGGAGATCGTGCCATCGGAAACCAAGTTCAACGATGCAATGCCACTAGTGATGTTGACAATGATTGCTTCAGGAGCGAGAAAGGGTAGCGCTGCTTCGATGATCTTTGCTGGACCGAGGACGTTTGTTGTGATGTTTTCGGTAAGCGCCTCAGTAGTCATGGATGTGGCTTTTACGTTGGGATGTGCGACCACGGCGGCGTTGTTCAAGAGGTGAGTGATGTTTGCGCCCGGTGGGAGCACGGTCGGAAGCGAATCGCTGAGCGAAGAAATGGAGGTGACGGATGAGATGTCGCATATGAGGGTTCGGACATTGTTGCGTTGGTCCTGAAGATCTTGAAGCTCGGAGGATATTGTGCGGACGGTCGCAATGACAGTGGTCGAGGTGTTGGACGAGAGTTGACGAACAACCTCGAGGCCGATGCCGCGAGCCGCTCCAGTGACGAGGAAAACTGACATTAAAACTTAGTGGTCTTTTTCTTAATGAGATTCAGACTCTAGTGACGATGATAGTTCTTTCACTCGTAATAGGAAAATAGGGCTTTATATGTAAACGTCTGGTATACCCTATATGATGGCTTTATGCTTATTTACATGTCCTAAGTCCAGAGTATGACTAAGTTCGGATACAAGCGGAGATGTATAATACAATGCCCTGGGAACCAAATCGCGAAGAGGATTTCCTCTTCAAGAAAGGCGAGCTAAACGAACACTCTCGATCAAAATGGGGAGATGTTGATGCATGCCGAGCAAATGTATTTGTAATCTGCAACTTTCATACCGTTTCGATAAAGGCTTACATTGTCGGAACGCGGCCCTATACTCCGACCGTAAGTTCAGAGGTCCAGCAGTATAGACAAGCAACGGCAGGGTCTCTTGTAGGAGAGCACGAGGGATAAAGCGCGAAGTGTTTCAACAAAGAATATTAGATAAGTTGAAGAAAGTGAGGAGTAAGTGCATAAATAAATTTTCTTTGGATGGAATCAGCTCAGTCACGATTCGTGAATCCCTGTGTCGAAAGTTTCTGCCCAAACAGACTGGCATCTAAAGCGCGAGCAGATAGATTCGCAGGATGGGTAAGCTTTCATTCTACCGGACTTGTAGTCAAGTCCATCAATCTACGCTATAGCCCAAGTCTACGATTTGTGCTGGATGATACTTTTGTGCGACTTTTTCCGCCTCCACAGGTAGGTTCTAAGTCAGAACAGTGCTCTGCTGGTAAACCTAGGTTGCAAGCGCGAAAGCCGAAGAGGTACGCAGTAACTTGCTCGGCCCATATCTTCCAAACATGGGCCCAAATTAGGGTCTAACTCGTATATGCATCGGGCCACAGAAGGTAAGTTTGGAGGGTTTCAAGCATTCGGCGACGTTATTCAAGCATTCCCCTCCATATCTGGCCTGCCTTGCGGTTCGAAGACTCTTTCGATTGGTGATCGATGTAGGAGCCTTCTTTATTCCTGTGATGGGTTTAAGCTTCGAATGGCACAGTAGGGTTTTGATACGTTCGAACACCCTCAAACTATGATTAACACGAACACTGGTCTTACAATTCACTAAACGCTCTGTGCGATCATCATCCTTGGTCGGATATGTCCACCCAATCCGCTATCCTAAAAATATCGTCCCAGTGAGGACGGAAACATGCTTCAGCATGTGGCACATCCAACCATAGCACGCCCTTAATGCGCGAAAACACATCGTCCCAGTTATGTAGCTCCAAAGATGCTACGACAACTCTTGCCCGGTTGACGAACCAGTGGTAGTCGGCCGTTCCGGCTGAAGCCATTAGTCCGATCGCGAGCAGCCAGATATCCAGAGCGTCGTAGATACGAGGGCCTGATTCGAGCTGGCGTATATGCACCATGTATCGAGTGACAATGTCTTCGAGTATGACGGCGTGCGAATAGTATGTTGGTCCTTGGGTGACGAACATGTAGGAAACTAGGGCGTAGCGGATGCATTCGGACAGCGGTGATGGGTCGGGTGTCTGCGGGTTAGGGGCTGTGAGGAGGCGATGTATGACGAAACAGGCGAGATCATGTAAGCGGGTGGGAGGTAATGGATTGCGTTTTGCTTGGTGGAAGACGTTTCGTAGACGCATGAAGACATTTCTAGTGGCAAAATCGCATTCGTCGGCGCCGAGATACCATATGTCTTCATACGTAGCTGTTGGATCTAGCTGCCACTCAGGTATGGGTGGTATGCCGCTCCCTGTACCTAGGTCATCTTGGGCCCCGAATTGAGGCTGTCGCATAACGATCATCGAAACCCTGGAAGTGTATTAATGCCGAAGCGTCCAGGTAAAGATTCGGATTTATTACCAGCTGACCATCCTCGCTGTTAGAGGACTTGTTTGCCTCACTGCATTAATACCACCTCTTATGTTGACCAGCCTTTTGACACCGTCAACGTGCATCTCGGCGACTTTCACATTGCCCTTGCCAAACTACGAGCCTCAAAGTATTAGCAAGAGTCCTCAAAGTCTAAGAGGCGACCTGAAGTATTGAAGGTCACTCACTTCTATGGCAGCAAGTGTGATGACTGAGTTCATGGTGCCATCTTGAATAGCTAGTGACGTATCTTCAACCTTGCGTCGAAGTAGAGCCACAGAGTCAGCCATCAACAGTTCCGACGTCTGAAAGCCCTTCTGAGCCAGAAGCTCTTCGTCGAGACATGCCGTCTGCAGCGAGACGTGGAATAATGCGGGGTCACCTAAAGCAAGTGGCCTATTAAAGAACAAACGACTGGTGAGCATGCGCTTCACGTGCGTACGCATCAATAGGTTACTCACCACCATGAAATGAGGAAGGGATTTGAAGTTGCGCTGAGGTCCAAGGGATAGTACTGAAAAGCAATTTTGTGCAGGACTGAGCTATTCAGTTAAGCTCTGATATATCGTGTGACAAAAGATTCACGTACAAGTATAAATGAGGCGCTGAACCTGCTCTCGGGGGAGTCGCGTGTGTGGATACGAATCGAAGGGGTCTAGATCTAGAGATCCAGGCCTGTAGTGGGTTAAAGTACCTGTAGTCCCCTCGGACGATCGCGTCGACCTATCATGATACCACTTTGGAGCGGCCGGTAGTCCTGTCAAGGGTTCATTCGCGTACACGCATTCGGCCTTGCGCTTTTCACATCGGGAGCAGCGCGGCATGCGCAGGTCACATCCGAGCTTCGACCTTGCACATGCAGCACACGACCGACGAAGCGTTTGGCCCATTGGAACAAAATATCAGGCTCATGCGCGCAGTCTGTAGGTTCGAGTATTCGGGGTGGAGAGTGCTTAAGCTTGGAGGTGAGCTGACTATGTCCGTAACGCGAAGGCTTGACTGGAACGAGTCTAGTGTTTGTCGGAGACTAAACTACTTTCATATCTGAAGCATCTCGGGTATTAGTAAAACTCCACCTGATTCTGTGTTAGCAATCGGCGTAAGCGTTTCTCCTACACTTCGTTCACGTCTGCCGGAGACTAATCTACTTTCAATATTCTCTCCTCGTACAGACCAGATAGTGATATCTGTTTGGCCTCAATGTCACTATGGGGGCTACACACGAACCGAGATTACGATGTTATGTCTTCATAAAAACAGGAGCGCTTTCTTTCGTCGGCGGAGGTTTAGCACCTTTGCCAAATTCTCAAAATGAATTTTGAGATTGTCAACACTTCAATCCATCACAAGCCATCATCTTCTGATCCTACTATTCAAGCGAATGAAAGCCTCCTCTCAGGATGGTGGTCCTGGCAGTCCGTAGTCGCGTTACTGCTTGCTGTGATAGCCTATGATCAAGGTAGACTCAGTCATATCTGCCACGCTGCATCGGCATTTAATCATTGGTTTAGTCAGGTACCTCGTCCAAAAAGGTTCCATTGCTGGACCGTCGTTCAAGATCCCTCTTATGGGACCCTTCCTCCAAGCAATCCATCCGCAATTCGACGCCTATCTTGCACAGTGGGCGAGCGGGCCTCTAAGCTGCGTTTCCATTTTCCACAAATTTGTCGTCCTCGCCTCCGACCGCGACATAGCCCACAAGGTCTTCAAGTCACCTGCTTACGCCGAACCTTGCCTCGTCCCTGTCGCAAAATCCATCTTGGGTCCCAAGTCATGGGTCTTCTTACAAGGCCGCGCGCACGCCGAGTACCGACGCGGCCTCACTCCGCTCTTCACCAACAAGGCCATGGCGACCTATCTCCCTATCCAGGAACAAGTGCTGGCGTCCTACTTCGATAAGTTTGTTGCTGAGAGCGAAGCGAACAGGAGAGGACCGAGGGAGTTCATGACGCTGTTCCGCGAAATCAACTGTGCTTTGTCATGCCGCACCTTCTTTGGCGATTACATTGAGGAGAAAGCGGTCAAGAAAATCGCAGATGATTTCTATCTTGCGACTGCAGCTTTAGAGCTGGTCAATGTGCCACTGTCGATCTACGTGCCGTACACGAAAACGTGGCTGGGCAAACGAACGGCTGATGCAGTACACAAGGAATTCGCAAAGTGCGCAGCAGCTTGCAAGGCAAACATGGCAACTGGCGCTCGACCAACGTGCATCGTCGACCACTGGGTACTACACATGATGGAGTCGAACCGGTACCGCGAGCGGATTGCCGCGGGCGAAGAGAACGTAGAGAAACCCACGAACCTGATTCGCGAATTCACAGACGAGGAGATAGGGGAAACGCTCTTCACGTTCCTCTTCGCCTCGCAAGACGCCTCGAGCAGCGCGACAACATGGCTGTTCCAGGTCCTCGCCCAGCGGCCGGATGTCCTGGATCGTCTGCGCGAAGAGAACCTGGCCGCGAGAGGTGGAGATAGGACCAAGCCTTTCGATCTGCCCATGCTAGAATCACTAACCTACACCGCCGCAGTCATCAAGGAACTCCTCCGCCATAGGCCGCCTGTGATCTTCGTACCTTACCTGGCAACCAAAGACTTCCCCGTAACGCCCAACTACACGGTACCTAAAGGGTCCATGATCATCCCATCGTGCTACCCCGCGCTGCACGACCCGAATGTCTACCCTAATCCCAATGGCTTCGACCCAGACCGCTGGATAACGGGGGACGCCGAGTCGAAGACTAGGAATTGGCTCGTGTTCGGGGCTGGGCCGCACGACTGCCTTGCGAGGAGGTACGTGCCGCTATCGATGGCGGCTATGATTGGCAAAGCGGCACTGGAACTGGACTGGACACACCATGCCACGGAGAAGTCGGAGGAGATTAGGGTGTTTGCTACGCTGTTTCCCATGGTGAGTGAAGCTTCGCTCCCCCCGCGGTGCTATTGGTATGCGATGTGCTAACTCGCTGGCGAAGGATGGGTGTCCACTGGTGTTTTCGAAGCGTGCGTGAATGTGGGTCTCGGATTCCGCAGGTAAGGTTCTGAGTTAGCATTAGATTTGACCTGTTCTTGGAGGAAGACATGTCATAACTGTGAAGTGCCTCTCTATCTGCCCGGGCGGGGGGTGTGGCGCACGAGAACCTGTTTTTAGAAAGGAAAGAACGATGAATACTTTCATCGCCCGTTGTCTCAACATGGCAGGCGCGACCCTAGGCGCGACCCTAGGCGTTCACGCATTTGTGCTTCTTGCATGTGCTTGCTCCAGGAATGTGTTGACTGCTATTATCATCCTCCCGTAGAAACCGTGCCGGGCACTCCAACGGTATGGCGCGACGCCAAAAAGATGACGATGTGGCTGAGCAATGTTTGTTCCCCGCACTGGCACTGATGAGGAAAATGGGAGATCCAAGGGACACGGCAGGTGACTGCAACATGGACACGGCGCGTTGGAAATCAATGCTCGTCTTCCTTTGGGTACTACCGGTACTCTTGGTGCATCGATGAGGAAGGGGCGACTGACGATAGTTTGTGTGCGCACCTCGATGGCAACACGTCAGACACCCCGCCTGTTCGTTGTTCGTTGTCCACACCCCCACCACGACGCGTCGCGCCCAAAAGGTCAACCCACGACGTGCTCAGCCTCACAGCCTCACAGCTTCACAGCGTCGCCGGCCCCACTGACAGCGACGGTAGCAAACGCGGGCTGTGAGCAAGGGCAGCGGAGCCAATGGCGGGAGGCAGCCGCACACGATAGCGGGGTCGCAGGGTGGCGCAGGCGCGTGGTGTCATCGTTCAGCTCGCAGCTTGCCCTTCGCCTTGCCAGGCTTATTTCCCTCTGCTATTTGACTCCCCCACCCGCCAACCCCTTCTGCTCTGCAAAAAGCACCTCTTCGATCTCCGCTACAGCTTCAACCGCACAGAACTAGCACACAACAGCCTCAGGCATGGGAGTAAGTGGCCGCGCAGCTTGACAGCTGCCCCTCGTTGCCCCTCCAGGTGGCCCACCACCCAGGCATCAACGTCATCGGATCAGGGTCGGATTCGGTGCTAACAGCGCACAGTTAGCAAGCAAACTCGCCGCAGCTCAAGGAGGCGCTCCAGGAGGCGTGCCAGGAGGCTACCCCAAAGGCCAAACCCAAGGCGGTCCGGGTGGTTATGTGAGTCTGCATCTGCTGTCGTGAAGCCATGAGCGCCGTGTTAACCGGTAGCCTTTCAGCCTGGGCAGCAATCGTACCAAGCGTACCCGGGCGGGCCCAAGCCACAGGTAAGCGCGTTTTTCCCTCCCTCTTCTTCCTTGCTTTGCGTTCGCCATCATCGATCCTTCACCATCGCTACGCCACCTGGCCCACCTACGCGTCGCCTGTCATTCTACCTGCCATTTGGACCCTTTTGGCCGAACCCTCGACAACGTCAACACCGCGACACTTCTCGCGCCTTGATCTGACACCACGCAACCCCGTCCCGCTTGCTTTGCATCAGCCATGGCAAACTACGGCGGGTCGTACAGTTACACGCCTAACAACCGCTATCAGTCTCCTATGCCGCCAGGAAACCCGCCCATCCCGCCACCCTATCCCCAGTCTTCCGCCCAGCCTTATTCTCCCGCCCCGAACCAGGCATCATACGCTTCGCATTCACCATATCCTCAGTCGCAGTCTGGCTACAACAGGCCTCCGCCCCCTCCGCCGCCGGGACAGCCGCAGTCGCCATATCCGGGCCAGCCACAGAGCCAGATGTACCAACAGCCTTATGGTCAACAGAATCAGTACCAGCAGCACCAGCAGCAGCCATACCAGCAACAACATCAACCTTACCAGCAACAACATCAACAACAACCATACGGGCAACCCCAGCACGGCCAGCAACCATCTTATGGAAATCCTTATGTCCGTATTTCCCAATGCGCTGTGTGCTTTCGAATGCTTGCTCAGCCGCGTTCGTACAACAATTTTGCTAGAGTTACGATGGGTTGATGCAGAGCTTGCTTTTCTTTTCATGCATTGCCGGATCCATTGCTGACAGATTGACCGTAGGGACAGCCACCGCAGGGACAACCGTACGGCGCCCCAGGCCAACAGCAACAGTACGGAGCTCCGCCCCCGGGAGGCCAGTATGGCGCTCCTCCGCAACATCAGGTGGGTATCTTCCCTCCGGGTCTGCGTGGAAGCATGGCTGATGATACCGCATCAGGGACAACCTGGAAATACCGCCGCATACAGACAGCTCCTGCAAGCCTGCATCCAGGAGAAAAATCTACACCAATTTTACCCGCAAGGTTCACCGGTTGTAGAGCAAATCGCTCAACGCGCGCCCCAGCTCATCAGCCAGATCACCTCGCGATGGAAGATTGCCCAGGAACTTGCGAACGACGTCGTGAAGCTTGCTTTGTACGACATTATTCTGTACATCGGTAAGTCGGGAATACGGAGAGGAGTGCGCAGAACTTGGTACTGAGCAGAATGTAGACGACTCGGGCTCGATGCAATTCGAAGAGAATGGCGAGCGAATCAAGGATCTGCGCCTTATCCTGGAACGGGTCGCTTTTGCCGCAACCCTCTTCGACGCCGACGGCATTAGCGTTCGATTCATGAACACCAACCTGCCTCCTAATATGCAAGACGGCGTAGCCACCGAAGCACATATCGACAATGTCATGCGGGGTGTTCAGTTCAAGGGTCTCACTCCCATGGGAACCAGCTTGAGAAAGAAGGTCATCGATGAAGTCATTGGCAAGGCCCGAGCGAATCAGCTGAGGAAGCCTGTGCTTGTGATCACAGTCACCGATGGACAGCCGGCTGGTGAACCCCAGGACGCCGTCTTCGATACTATCAGAGACGCTGTCAAGTCCTTGCCTCCAGGTGGTATTGCTTTCGAATTTGCTCAAGTAGGAAATGACCAGACCGCTCGTCAATTCTTAGGCAAGCTAGACGAAGATCCTCAGGTCGGAGCGCTTGTTGACTGCACATCGAGTAAGTGCTATACCAACAATGTTCAAGCAACTCGTGTTTTCATTACGCATCATATGGAAAGATGCTGACACTGTGCAGACTTCGAGAACGAGCAAGAAGAGATGTCGAGGGCGAACCCTCCGGTCGACCTTACCCCAGACATGTGGATTTTGAAACTCCTTCTCGGTGCGATCGACTCTAGCTACGACACCCAGGACGAGAAGAGTAATCGTCCAGCTGGTGGGCATGGAGGTCCTCCCCAGCAGTATGGTGGCCCTCCTGGCGGCGCTCCCTACGGCGGACCACCACCCCAGCAGTACGGCCAGCAGCAGTACGGCGGCCCGCCGCCTCAGCAAGGCTATGGTCAACCACCTCAAGGCCAGTATCCGCCTCAAGGTCAATACCCGCCGCAAGGCCAGCAATATGGAGCACCCCCGCAGCAGGGTCGCCCACCCCAGGGTGGCTATCCCGGTCAGCAGCAGTATGGCGGTCCTCCTCCAGGTGGCCGTTACTAGATAGCCAGCATACCCTTTCACTGTAGTCAGATTTGTTGGGTAATTTCCTTGTACGGTACCAGGACATCGGCTCCTGTGGCTTATGTATGGGCTTCTCAACTCATATGAAAAGTCGTCCAAAGGTCTCTTGGGTGGTGTGGTCCAGTCTGCTAGCCGAGGAACCTCCCGGGCATTCTTCAAAGGTGCTCGCTAAAACGGGTGACGCCAAGTTAGATAGTCATCAATGCGATCATGTCCATGCCGAGCTTGTTACGCATCAATGTTGTCTGTGTGGTAGCCATAAATCATGTTTTCTTTGCTTTCTTTCTAGCTCGAGCTCAAGAGTCAAGAAGAGCGCATGTTTCGTGCACTAACTGCGCTCGTGAAATACGTTGTTGTGCTACAAATATGGCGACGGAGGAAGCGCCTGGGCGCGCTGAGAGGAAGGAAGAATCTTGAATGTAGAGTTCGAGCTCGTGGACTGCGTGTAGGAGCTTTCCATAGGATTGTCCGTCTACATTAAGTCCGTCATGGTTCGCTAGAGAATACCTTCTTTGCCACCCTCTCTCCACGATTCCTCTTCTGTCTCTATATGCTAACTGTGGTTGGTCAACCTGTTCCGGCACGGCTTACACCTAATCCAAGCCATGTGAAAAATCATTGCCGAGTTCAGAAGGACGACACCCTGGCGAATCCTCGATCCCACAGGTTAATTTTAGAAAGGTAATGTATCGGAAGTGTTGCCGTGCTCGTGTATTGGCTTCTGGGCGGATCGCTCATGCATTGCAAAAGTGTGGAGAGTATAATGCCGCATGTGGAGAAGGATGTGATGTCTGGAACTATATCAGATCCCGAGAAGGGTCATCGGGAGGCATTTGGAAGAATTCGGAGATGGCTTGCCAGCTTTGCTAGTTTGAGTTTCGCCAGGATGAACAATATGCATGACGGTTTACGTAGAAACAAGTGTCCCGGAAATGTATTTGCAGCCTGGTGTTTCTTCTCGACATCTATTTGGCTTGGTTCTCGTGCTGATAGCTCGGACGACAAGGCATTCTTTGCTGGAAAGCGCGCATCTGGCCTCGGGTTCGCAAAGCTAGCCTTGCAGTCGGGCCGAGACTATCTCGGCCGGTGAGATTCTTGTTTATACCGTTCGGCGAGGAATCCAGTAGCTAGGTATGGTCTTTCTAGGAAGGATTTAGAGCAGCTGATCCTTCAGGGCCATGTAACCCGAATGCGATGTGAACGATGAATGAAGGGTGTGGAAACAAAACACCAATTCACCGGAAGCGAGGTTCCAGCTACAGAGCTAGCTGACCAGATAATAGTCGTTGTGCTCTTCCCCGCAAGTTTGACCCCATAGAGTTTGCAGGTATGTTGCATGATTTTCCTCCAATGAAGCGGCGGGTGCTCCAGAAACAGACAGTAATGCGAAAATCTCATGCCTGCTTTGTAGGGGTTCTTACCAGGCAAGAAGGCGGACATCGAGGCTTATAACCTATGCAGCCAGGCCGGTGATTCTTCCGCGTTAGGCAAATGTAAAGTGTATCACGCATTAACGCAGTGAGTTTCATTTGCAATTACTCGTGCGAATTTCCGCCATCTCTCAATACATCCTCGTTGAAGACGTGTTACGCGTTCAAAAAAGAGCTTTTGACGTCCGCTTGCAGACGCCACCGTGCTGACATGCTTTAGGTCCCACACGGTCGGCTCGTCCCGCGCTGTCATCCGTCACTATACTTGTGGTCTGTATTCTGCCACGCGCATTCAATCCGTTGTGTTGCGCCGCGGTCGTTTTTTATAAGGCAGCAAGTCCTGGGAGCCAGATCAGTCAGCCTTGCAATTCTCAAACGAGGCTGATGTTGCGAGTATTGGTGCAGAGAAGAGTCGGCGAATTGAGATCTGCTAAACCAAGCTCAGCTCGCGGACGATTAGGACCGATGCATATCGGGCAACCGATCCATCCCTCTGCTATTTGATTGGTAAATGTTGCGGACATCGCATTGCAGAATATGCAGTGTGCATCGCTCTCAGCCCTCCATAAAGTGCTTTGCCTCGGATGAGCCACACATGCTCACGGCATGGTTAAGCTTAGCTGGACCACGCAGTCTGTGTTCGTTTCTTTCTGCATACATGGGCCCACTCTTGCAGCTGCGAAGCCCTCTTTGGGGTTAGGATTTTAAAACTAGTCGGGCATAGGAGCCACGCCACGTTGTTGAGTGGTCAAGGCGAGATGAACCATGCAGGTCCTTGCTGAATATGCATGCGGGAATCTGGCGCTAGGGATAATTTCCTTCATGATGATGTCGTGGGACTTTGGAGCCGTGAACTGACTGAGAGAACGTAAGCGCAGTGCGATTGCAGAAATGGAGTCAAGGCGCTCGTCCATTAGGACATAAGCATGCTCGCAGCATTTTGGTGATTGCGTTTGGTCGTCGAGGAAGCGGGTCAGTCCGCAGCACGGGCCGCGTTTTGCACAAAAACCCGCTGGTGCCGCCTTGGTATCCCACGTCATGGATCCTGCGTGGGTGAAAAATATTGCAGGAAGCATGGAAATGAGTTGGACCCTTCGAAGCGTTCCGCTTATAGTCCAAATGAATTCGAGCTTGACCATGACGTCGCAATCGCAGCAATATAAACATTCTGTGAACCTACTCCCTCGCGATTCTCTCGATTGGCCGCCAATCTCGTAGACTTTGCACGTCAACGGGTAGCGGGTGATCGACTCGTATTTTTCTCGCGGTTGAAGTGTGTGTCTGGCGATCGTACCGTGATGCAGATAGTGTGGTCTGACTGCATATCAAATGGGTTCGTAGCTTGCCAATCATAACCTTCCACGGTCGTGTTGCTGCACATTTGATCATGGCTTTTTGACCGATCAACAATTGCACGCACAAGCTTTTGCGGAAGACGGCCCTTTCGTGGCAAAACGGCGATGTGTGAGGCTGGATCATTGCCTGCATCATCCCTGGAACGAGCACGCCACAGACGCAGGCACAACTTCGTGGATGGAGTGTGAGACCACGGTTGGCAGAAGGATCGAAATTTATTTTTGCGGCGAGCCGAATTCTAATGTCTCTTCTAACTGAGGGTCCAATGCCCGGGGAATCGTACTTAAAAAAAACATAAACGGCGGTTCGTTTCATGTAGGCGGTCTTAAAGTATCGTGCATCTTGGTCTGTGCCCGCGTCTTCTTCCAGGCCGCTCGCCCGGTCGTGGCGGTCGAGGCCTCCGTGTAACCGCCTCTCTCTGATCACGATCTTTGAATATAATTTGTCGACACAGATCCACAAACACTTCGTCCACATTGGCGCGGCGACGAGCGCTTGCTTCATAGTACGGTACACCTCCCCAGTCTTGCGAAAGCTTGAAAGCCCGTGCTCTTGGTACCGCTCGATCGTCTTCTAGGTCGGATTTGTTGCCTACTAAGACCATGGGAACGTTGTCGTCTTCTTTGATGCGTCGAATTTGTTCGCGTAGCTCCTGGAGTTCATACAGTGAGGACATGCTAGTTATGGAAAAGACAAGCAAAAATCCTTGACCAGTCTTCATGTACAATTCTCTCATGGCAGTGAACTGCTCTGTCCCGGCAGTATCAAGAATCTCTAGAATGACGTGCCGACCCTAGGGTCCGAGGTTAGAAAACGTCGTCAGTTTCAGATATGCCAGACTAACATCGACCTCGATTGCTTTCCGGTACGAGTCCTCAATTGTAGGATCATAGCTTTCGATCCAAACATTCTGTACGAACTGTGCTTTACGATGTTAGCCAACCAGATTTTGTGGGTAACTTGAGCACAGCGCTTACCAGTAAGGCAGCTCTTGCCCACACCGCCGGACTTCGTTCGTTAGTAGGAATCCTCCTGTAAGCATCGGAAATACTTGCCCCCAATACTACTATATGATACTCTCTTTGGCTCATGCCGAGTCCTCAGCACCCGAGTGCTACAGGCACAGGGTGCACAGCGAAAGTCGACCTAAGGGCTAAAACGAGCGTGCCGAGAAACGTTGTACTCCTGCCAAGCACGGAAGGGTATGGCTTCGAAATGCGATTGCCACGGACGAGATGGTGTGCAAGCTGGATCACGGCGTGCTTGTTTATGTGTGGGTCGGATGGCAAATGGGCAAGCTGACGCTGAAACCGGCTGCGAAAGCAAATGACTGGAGGCTTTGGGCGGCGAGCAAATAGGAAATGATGTGCCCAAGGGCTTGCGATAATTTGTTGTTGTAGGCAAACGCCAGACCTTTGCCTCGAACGACGTGTTGGTGGCTGGGGCGAGAAGACTTTTTCGTGAGGCTTATCGATTGAAGGGGACAGGGCAGCGGCGAATGTGGTTTCCAGTGTATAAAAATGTGTGAGGTGTGGGGAGGTATGGAGGGAGATGCGTCAAAGGCTTCACGGGCAGAATTAGGGCGAGGTGCATGATTAAATGTTAGCCCTGGCCTGGCCTGACATAAGTCAAGTACAGGCTGGGCAGCACAGGCGAAAAGGCATCGCGTCAACCGGGCGCGAACCGAATGCTTGACACGTCCAGTCCGTCCGCGCTGGTGTCCGTGTACCACACGGCGCAGGGGCATACAATGCGCGCTGCTCAAATCCGCGCGCGGCACCTGGCGAATGGGCGGGCTGGTTGGGCAGCGCTCAGCGAGTCGACATGATGGCGGAGGGGCATTAATTTTGGCGTGGCCATGCCCACCGTGCGAGACGGCGCTACCCCCGTCCACGTCTTTGGGCCCGGCTCTGTGCCGTAGGGTTTCCTAACCGGCGCATCGGGAGAAACCATGCCCCATCCAGCCGTGTGTGGCTCACAGCGCGCTGTCAGAGCCGTCGTCGATGGTGCCGTTACAGAATGGGTGCCGGCTCATGCGGCCGTGTTGCTGGGCATGCGAGCACGACGAGCACCGCGAGCACCGCGTGCACGTTGAGCGCATTCGAGCGCGCCGCATACGCATCCTCTCGACTGCCTGGGCTGCTGGCCCAATAGAGCTCTCCCCGGCGGCACAGACGCAGCCTGCAGCAACGCGCAAACGAACGGTGGGCTCCGGAGCAAGCCAGGCTGTGACGTCGTACAGCGGTGAGATTTGCCAGCAACAGCCAGTCCAGCCCGCCCTGTCGGCAGTCGACTGGCCTCATCGTTGTACCGCAGAGTAGCAGGTTGTTTCCGCTTGGCCGCCGTGATGCTGGCTCGAGCGGACGCGCCCATCTGGTGCCGGCCGCAGCATGGCCACCAAGGGGACCAGAGCCTGGCGAGCCTGTACCACCACAGCTGCTGCACTGCCGTCTCCTTTGCGCCGTCGAGCACCTCTTTGCGCGTCTCGCCGCCAGGAAGAAACACGTCAGAAGTAACTCTGCGCGCCGCGCCAATGCGCAGTCGACTAATTTGGGCTGCGCTTGTAGACGTTTAGGATGGCCCAGCGGAAGCGGCACACGTTCCCCGTGGCGGTGCGCCGGAAGAGTCGCGGTGATTCAGCGGGTCTGGCTCAGCTGATCGTGATGAGCAGCGGCGGTGTGGCATAAAGGGTGGCACTGGAATAAACATGGCATTGCGTGCACAGGCTTGTGAAGAGAGGTCGGTGATGATGTCAAGTGCGGCAGGCGGGCCGAAGCTCACCAACGACGCCCGATCACGTGAGCCTATCTCGGTCCGGCTTGGCACACGCATCGGTTGCGCCTGCCGTCCAACGTGGGTGAGCTCGCGCAGCCGTGACCGTCCATAACGCTCACCGCAGCCCACCACCCCCCCCACCACGATGCGTATCGATGCTGCGCTCGCCATTGCAGCATGTGCGGCCCCGGCCGCTGCCATATTCGCCGACGATGCATACCACATTGACTTCCATTATGCCCTGCTAGGCTACCCGAAACATGAGGCCACCTTCTTCCAGAAACCTTATGCTGCTAGCAAAGCATCCCTTCTATACACCGTATCTGAGAATGGCACTGTCGGTGCCGTGAATCCCAAGGATGGGGCATTGGTGTGGCGCTCTGCACCGGGCTCGAGTGGGAACGGGCTGCTCAGGGCGGGCGAGGAGCAGGACACCGTCGTCAGCGCAGTCAACGACCGCATTGCTGCTTGGAGCGCCTCGGACGGCAGGATTGTCTGGGAAACTAAGATCGATGGCGCTATCGTGCAGGATCTAGAGATTCTAGAACAAGAGGATGGAATTTCGAGCAACGACGCTAAAGATCCTATTGTGCTGCTCACCCAGCCCAACCATAGTGTGAAGAGGCTCGACGGCAAGACTGGGCGCGTCAAGTGGACGTTCGAGGATATGAGGTAGGCCATGCGAGGTGCATACGAGACAACACCTGCTGATCCTCCCAGCGGCGATGCGCCTTTCCAGGTCTCTTCCTCGCCCACGACCATCTATTACATCTCCCTGCACTCGCCGCTCCTCGGAGGCGGCTCGAAGCTCAGAGTTACGTCTCTGAGCCCCATCACCGGCAAGAAGCTTGACTCTTACACGCTCAATTCGGATGGCGAGGTACACACAAAGGACAGTATCCTATATGCTGGGGCCAACACAGCAGCACCTCTTCTAGCGTGGACAGATAAGGCGAACAAAGTGCTAAAGGTTAATGTCATCGGAACAAAAGGCATATCGAGCTTCAATACGCCGTCAAGCGAACCAATAGACTCAATCATCCTTCATGCTCCCAAGAAGGTCAATTCTCTACCACACTTTCTGGTTGAATACCAGACGGCTACCGGGCACTCGGCCGAAGTCTATCATGTTGATTTGAAGAAAGCTACCGTTTCGCAAGCCTACAAGCTCCCACAACTCAAAGGCAAAGGTACGTTTGCAACCAGCACTTCAGAGGCCAATGTATATTTCACAAGAATCACATCCGATGAAGTCACCGTCGTGGCATCTGTGTCTCACGGCGTCCTTGGGCGATGGAGTGTCAAAGGCTCACCAGCTCTTGCGGGGGCATATCCGATTCACGGCGTGTCTGAAGTCGTCGTAAAGGGCAACTCTGCCTCCGCTGTACGATGCGCCGCACTCTTTTCCAACGGACAATGGGCCCTTGTTAGAAATAACGAGATAGCATGGAGTCGACCAGAGTTCCTGTCCGGTACTGTCTCCGCTGTTTGGGCCCAGCTACCAGAAGAGGAATCTCTTGCTCACCAACTCGAAGAAGAAGGCCATCAAGATTTTGTCAGTGCATACTTTCACCGTGTGCAAAGGCATATCCGCGATCTGGAACATCTTCCGGCTTGGCTGAAAAATCTTCCCAACAGGATTCTGGGTAGTGTTGTTAGTCTATCGGATGCCACTACGATCGAAGACATCCAACATGACACCTTCGGTTTCCACAAGCTGGTCATTGCTGCGACTGAGAAGGGACGCTTGTCCGCGCTTGATGTAGGTTCAAAAGGCAAGATTGTATGGAGTATTGATCTCCACCAATTTGCACAAGATACCGCCTTTTCCAACCCTTCTTTGAAGGCATACAGAGGCTTCGTCGAAGTCAAGGAACCTAGCTTCACCAGCTCGTTGTTCATCAATTCGACTACTGGTGGACTACTCTCGTTGCAGGACGTCCAGACTTTAATCCCATTGAGCGTCGAACAAGAGGTCCTGATCACGTATGAGCTTTCGGCAGGCGAACTCAGGGGCATTCTAGGTGCTCAATCGACCGCGCAGCCCGTCTGGACCTTCACACCTCCTTCGGGAGAGAAGATTGTCAGTTACACGGCTCGACCAGCTAAAGATCCAATAGCTTCGATCGGCAAAGTCCTCGGTGATCGTAGAGTTCTCTACAAATACCTAAATCCCAACCTAGTCCTCGTCACCGCTGTTGCCGAATCTGGACGTCGTGCCTCGGTCTATCTCCTGGACTCATCCTCTGGACAATTGCTCCACACGGCTTCACACTACGGCGTTGATGTCTCCCGGCCGATACCTTCTGCCTTGTCCGAGAACTGGTTCAGCTATTCTTTTGCCCTTGACGCTACTACGTCTCTCGGCTCGCGAGGTTACCAGCTCGTTGTTTCCGAACTTTTCGAGTCCCCTCTGCCAGACGACAGAGGACCACTCGGAGCGTCGGCCAATTCGTCCACGATGCAGCCGAAAGGAGAGGCGGCAAAACCGCACGTCATATCGCAGAGCTTTCAGATAGCCGAAGAGATCTCGCACATGTCAGTCACGCAAACACGCCAAGGCATCACCAGCCGCGAGCTCATCATCACCCTTCCGTCGTCGAATTCGATCGTCGGCATTCCTCGTGGCGTGATCGATCCCCGGCGACCGGTTGGCCGCGATCCCACGGCGCAGGAGCAGACTGAGGGCCTTGTCAGATATGCGCCACTGATCATGTTCGATCCGAAGTGGCACCTCAACCACAAATACGAAGTCATGGGCATCAAAGACGTCATCACCAGCGAGAGCGGCCTCGAAAGCACGAGCTTGGTTCTTGCATATGGACTGGACATGTTCGGCACGAGAGTGGCCCCCAGTTTTGCCTTTGACGTGTTGGGCAAAGGGTTCAACAAAGTGCAGATGCTGCTTACCGTGGCAGCCTTGTTCGTTGGTGTGCTGTTTGTAGCACCGCTGGTAAGTGCCACGCCGGGCTGGTCGTGTTTATGCTGACTCAGCCCATGTAGGTCCGGAGAAAGCAAATCAACTCGTTATGGACGGTGCCACAGTGAGCACGAGGCATCAAGCGAGCCGAAACATACGTGGCTGGGAGGCAGAACGTAACACTATGCTTATATTGGTGAGCTGCACGCGCGACGCATCGTGTCCTGCTTACAGATGGCCACATGCGAGCAGGAGATCGCGGGAGGGGCCGCATCTAATGGAGCGGGAGCTGCACAGGGAGAGTTTAGTTAGCAGGTAGACAGATAGCGGAATCGAGATGGATGGATGGCTGGCTGTGGGCCCACAAGTCGCATCGTCGATTCGCCTCGGTTCCAGATGTCGTCCAAAACGGAAACGAGAGATGAAAAGACAAAGGAAGATTGTTTTGCGTTGATTCGTGCACGCTTAGGCCTGTCGTTTGTGAAATGCGCCATGGACCCCAATGCTTACACAGCACAGAAGGAAGGAAACTGTTTGGCAAGGCGTGTGAGAGAAATCATTGGGACGACGGGGTTCTACAAGGAGGCATGGCAGTCCAGGCCTTCGGGCTTGAGGGTGGATGATCGGCGACAAGGCCTGGGAAAGGTGACGGAGCATGACAGCGTGGTGTGCCCGGAGTGAGAGGTTCGCGAGCCGGCTCGCCTGCCCATGGTGTTTTATCTCTGCCTCGTGTATGTGCTGTATTGTGCATGGACGTGGAGGGTGTTAAACATGATTGAACATGGGTCAGCGTGGTCCGAGGCGGCGATCGGTAACGCCTGCAACGCCTGCAACGCCTGCAACGCCTGCAACGCGTCGAGGGCCCGCGGCGTCCTTGGTTGGCCGGGCGGGGGCGACGTCGGGCCCCAAGCGAAATGCTGCCGGCCTGGCATTGATTGGCGGCGGTTTGGCAGCGGGTTGGCAGTGATTGGCATTGATTGGGGTTCGTGAGAAAGCGGAAGGCGCGTTGGGCGCGCGGCGAATCACCGCCCGTCGCTCCGCCGCTCCTTGTTGCGCTACGCCACCAACAGTTCAGTCTTCCCCATTCACCACCCTCCCCAAACTTCCCGTGCCCTCCCGCCGTTCCTCTCCGATCTCGAGGATCCCGCCCGCGCCTAATTCATCCCACGCCCCATCTGCTCACCCATATGTCGACTCCTCGACGCCGCTTGTCCGCTGTTGGTTTCCAGGGGCCGCCGGAGCTGCCTCCGACGCTGTCTCCGCTGTCTTCGCTGTTGTTGTAACCTGTGTGCGCCCTCGACCCTCCGACCGACCCATCGACTGACTGACGGACCGACCTGACCTGAGCCTTCCCTCTGGGCCAGCGCTCGGTATCCGGTGAGCGTCGAGCGTCGAGTGTCGAGCGTCTTCACCGCCCCAATATCTGGGCGTCTGCACAGCATGCACAGCACGCGGTTCAATGTGCGTCGATCATGCCGGGGTCTCTCCTCGAAAGCAGCGGTGGGCTCAGAGCGTCCGTGTGTGTGTGTGCTTTTTCTTGTGCATCCTGTCGCTGCCTGCACGTCAGACACAGATCAGACCCGTGCTCCTTTATCTTGCACCTCTTATTGGGTTTCATAAGGCTGCGTCTTGGTGGTCAGCCCGTGCCCAAACCTGGGTAATTAGCAGATACCTGCCGTCTCTACAAGAGAGCGCTTATCTGCTGCCCCTTCGCAAAGCCTCTTCAGCCATGTGAGGTTCGTTTTTCGACTTGATGTTATCGACGCATTCTGGGCTCCCAGAATGACTGTTCAGCCCACGGGGCCGGGGCTCACGCTCCTGATTGTCATGAGCATATGTCTGGCGCTGACGACCATTGTCGTTGCGTTGAGGATCTGCGCGCGCCTAATGATCAAGGCGTTTGGTCTCGACGATTGTAAGTTGCGCCTGGGTTAGCCAGCACCTCGCACTGGACATCATCCACTTACACGACCCGCACAGGGCTAATGATATTGGGCTGGGCTTGTTTGACCTTCGTCTTTATTTCCGACTTCATCTTCATCAACCACGGCATCGGCGCTCACGCCGACCGCATATCGCCGTATGACAAAAAGGTCGCGCAGAAGGTACACTACTCCCACCTCCTGGGCGCGATCAATGGTGAAAATCCGTCCTGGATGCTAAGTCGCACTCGGCGCACAGTGGTTCCTCCTCGCAGGCATCGGGTATGCCATCTCCACAGCGCCCATCAAGGCCTCCATTTGCGTACTGCTGCTGCGCATAACCGCCAACACGCGAGCCCTCTATACGTACATCCTCTACGGCAACATTTTCCTCGCATGCGTTGGCACGCTCGTGCGTGTCGTGGCGTACACGGCGCGATGCAAACCTTTCGCTGCCGCCTGGGATCCCACCCTTGGGAAATGCAGCTCGCCTACCATACTCACTAATACCTCGTACTTCTTCGGCGCGACTTGTATCTTGACCGATGGCGTTTGTGCCGTCTTGCCCACGGTCGTCGTGTGGCATATGCGATTAGAGCGGAGGATCAAATGGTACATCGGGGTCATCTTGGCCCTAGGCTTTCTGTGAGTATTTATTCCCCTCGAGTGACCAATCTCGCATGCTATACCGTATCTCCCATTAGCATATAATCCAATTATCGCATTTAGTATGTCAAGTTGCGGTTGGGATAATTGCGACAAGGTTACATGCAGTTTCACCCTGTTCAACGACTGCGATATTTCGAGGCACAACGTGTCGATAGCACGGTGCTGACTCCCACTTAGTGCATCTATTGCCACTATGATCCGCATGAGATACCTCACCTATTACGGCGACCCCTCCGACACCCTCTACAACCTCGTCCCTATCGCCCTCTGGTCTGAAATGGAATGCACGCTCGGCATCATGGCCGGATCCCTCGCCACGCTGCGACCCCTTCTGCGCTATCTCCCTGCGCCGCTCGCCTCGACCCTCACCGCACGTTCCCCATCGCACGCGCTACGTGACTTCTGTCCTAACAATCTCAACATGAACACCCCTTCCGTCTCCATCCCCAGCTCCGGGTCCAATCCGATGTCCAGGTTCATGTCCAAAAAAAAGGATGGGAAGAAGGAGAGAGATATGGAGGCTATCACGTACATGGGACACTCCTTCCATGTCAAAGCGGGGAAAGAAGGAAACGAGGAGGCAGCAGATGATGCAGGGAGTCAGAGGAGGATTCTAGGTGGTGAGGGGACCGGGGAGGGGCTAGAAATCGTGAAGGAGACCCGATACGAGGTCAAGAGTGAGAGGGATGGGCAGGAGCGGGAGTGGGGGGATTGGAGGACGGATGCTTAATGTCGGGATGGGTTTTTTGGTCAAAGCGTTCAAGCGTGCTTGGGAATACCTTTAAATGAATACGAAAGATATGATGACTATGGCAACTATTGCGGCTCATGCGTGAACTCCTCAAGACTTGTGCCTTTACGCTGTTTCATCCAATTGCTGGACTTTTAGACCACCTGCACCTCTGCTGCATCATTTTCCAGTGAAAAGAACGGTAGACAACAAGAGTAGCAGTGACTCCTCTCCTACTTTGTACAACTGAAAAAAGCGTGTGAAGGTGATCATAAAACATAATTTACGGCATGAGACGTTGATTCGAAGGGTAGTATTGTCGATGCAGTACATAAAGGCCTAAGTGAGGCGACTTGGGGAAATAATGCATGAACAGTCGTCACGTAAATCGATCGTCCAATATGGCCATTCGGAAAGTGACGTGAGACCCTTGCTACTGTCTCACCGCCCCACTGGCCCTAGAACTCCGCCGTTGCATGCTTTCAGCTCACTGACTAAACACAAATGACCCCATTTGCTCCAGCATCTTTTCTATATTCTTGGCTCCCTCACCGAACCAGGCCTGCATTACGATTGCATTCAATGGATGAGCGAGCTGATATTGACGATGAATCTCATCTATGCACCACGCTGCTTCAATGAGCATAAGAAATGGTGGCCTTGAAAGGACCGTGTTCTTCGGCTGTCTACTCATAGTCACAAGCATCCTCAGTATCATCCAAATAAAGCACCTTCATTAGTGAAACTTCGACCCCCACGACATGCTACCCCTTTCCCCGGCCCTCGCGGCGTCTGCAGAGGCCGGATGCTCCTTCTGCGCACCCTTGTGAGCAGCTACCCTCACGATTAGAATCAGAGGTACTGTCGAGACAAAGTACCGGCGTTTCGGACCCTGGAGACTTTAGCAAAATGAAAAATACGACCTCGATCTATTGCTCCCGTGCGAGTTCCGCTATCTTGGAATGATTTGAGATTCCAGGTGGTAAGGGGTGAACCTATCACGACAAACGGGCCTAGCGCAATGTTTCGGACCGCAGCTACCATTACGATCCGATACGTCGCTACCCTTTACAAACCTTATTGTCATTCCTTATCCCTTCTCCTGTTCCCCGCCGAGGAAGCGTGTCACATGAGACCATTGTTGTGATGCTGGCGGTACTGGGTACTTGACGCGTGCAGCAGCTCTACATCACTTCCCATGCACAGGATGGTTCTAGGGCTAAACCTCATTGCGCCTAAGATGCAGAGAGCTCTGGAGTTGACAGATGTTAGATGGTGGGAAGCAACTAGAGCCTCGCGATGTAGAGAAACGGAATTAATTCCAGGTATGCAACTCACGTAACCTTGTTCCTAATGCAAACCCCACGAACTCGTCTGACGTGACTGGCAGACCATCGCACGGGCAAAAGCCAAGCAGCTCTGCAAGGAAACCAAGGGGATGTTTGAAATCACTATGTCTTTCGAGGTGTTGTCACACATACGCGCAAAATGCCAATCTAGTTGTGTTCAAAAAGCGTAAGCGACCTGAGTGGGCTGCCATAATACCTGGCGGTAAACCACGGTACAAGAAGCATGTTAGTGACGGTAAAAGCAGGCAAAATGGCAAACGCTAGGAGCAAAATATAATCGAGGCGTACTTTCATTTTCGAATAGTCTTGTTAGTTGTCACTCTGCTCTCTTGGACGTTTCGCTCGTGACTCAGCTTTCACTTGATCCACTCGCACGTGGCAACGGAGGATGTGACCACTCGACGTGATACTGGGTGGGAAGTCGCGTTTGTTGGTCAGGCAATCAACGACCCCCAAGCTGCAGCGACCTTTTCCACACCTCACTCTACTCACTGTCTCCGTCGATTGCCAGCAGCACGACCTCTGCAAGCCTGCAACATGCGTTACATCTCCGTCGCTGCAATCACTGTGAGTTCGCGCGACAAGCACAATCCACACGTGCTAACGACTGGTCTCAGGCGTTTGCGTGGACCTTAACGGCTGTTGCCGTACTGCTCACCCTCGGTCGCTTTGCCATTCACTGGAAGATCCGCAAGCACATCTCATTATGCGATGCTCTAAACGGCGTCGCGGCCTTCTTCCTCTTAGCTTTCTTCGTTAGCTGGGAGACCTTCTTTCCGAACGAGTATCAGGCAGCGCTCGATGAAAAGGGCGCAGGCAAGGGCGCAGGCAACTCAGTCGCCGAACACAAGATCAACGTCAACTTCGACATCAAGATGAACCTTGCGAACAGCATGTTCTTCTGGTGCTGCATCTACTCGGTCAAGGCCAGCTTCTTGGCCATGTATTGGTCGATCTTCGGTAGAGATGCTAAATTCAAGCTCGCTTGGGCGATTGCCGTGGTCTACCATATTGCTGCTCTAGTGACCACTATTGTTGTGCGTCTCAACATTTGTGGGCGCCCAAACGATGTGCTCAATCGGAGTTAAGTACTCCGCTCGTGTCTTCATAGCAAGAATCTAACAGACTCTTCAGAGGCATGCCTGCGAGAAGTCAAACACAAGAACCTTTTGATTATGGTGACCTGGTGTCTCATCGACGGCGTGGGTGACATCATTCGTAAGCACACTAGCACTTTCTACTTTTGCATTGAATCAATCATAACTAGCTATAGTAACGCTTCTACCGATGATGATGCTACGACAAATGTTCATCCGCAGGTCGCAAAAGATACAACTCACCTTCCTCTTTGGGATCGTTGCTCTCAATCTCGCGACCAACATCCTCCGAACCGTCTACACTATCAAACGTGACCTGAACACAGCTCCACACCTCAATGCTGTTTGGGACTATACTCCAAGTCACTACGGCAGTAATAATTTGCGCGCTTCCATGCTACGGGAGTCAGCTAACTCGCAAGAGATCGAAAAAGCAAGACGGGCAGCGAGTTAGCACATACGACTCTAGTGGTGCCGGTGGTTCCGGAGGCAGGTCAGGCAAGTCGAGCAAGTCCTACCAGACTGAGAATCAGCCCTCACCTCCGGCTTATTCTCTGGGTTCTTTCGGAACAAAGGAAGATGTCAAGCAGGACACCGATAGCATGTTTTCAGGCGCAAAGACCCGACAGTCTGTGGCGATTTGGCATTGAGGTAAGGTCAACAAATCGTCAAGTTATGGGACCGGTTGGGTACAAGATAGTCACCGTCTTGTCTATGAGCAGTAAGCAAGATGGCATGGATTCATCCGATTACGTCCAAATATATGGTAATGGGCTTTCAGGAGTGCAGATGACGAGATTTTAGCGTCCAGTTCGAATATAAGCTTCTCTCAGAGTGTCAATAGCCACGGTAAAGCTACTTTCCATTCGTGATCCTTTCAAACTCACTGTTGGTATGCTCCCATACTTTCTCCTTCACCCCATTCTCTCTCAGCCCTTTCAGTAGTCTGATGACGTGCTGACCAGGACCCTCACAGTCCCAGTCTACAGAATACACTCCGCATTGCAATCTATCGGTTGTCTTGTTGGTTTCCATACCATCAGCCAGCCCGACCCCAGCGGCATCTCCTTCGCCCGGCGGATACTTCGCACTCGTACCTAGGAACACATGCCTCTCCCCACTCTCCTCAAGTGGCACAACCATCCACCTCGAAAACAACCACAATACTTTGCCTAGTATCCGCATGCCAAAACCTGCCAATCCGGGTATCTCATCATACAATGGCGTTAGAACCGCACCAGGGAAGTCATGCACAAAGCTCACGGTTGGTGCTTGATCCGCGAGAGACTCCAGCGCCAACGTATGCATGCTTGTCAAGTGGGGCCGTATCTGCCGAAAGGGAATGCGCAGTGCCGAGATATCCGATGTGTCGATGTAGCCTTCTTTGGTACCGCCGGCGACATCGAGCACGCGGGCGAGCGGGCTGGTGGTGCTAGCGCGGACGAGGAGGGGGAGGAGGTTTTGCGGAATTCGGATTCGGTTGTAGTAGACGGTGCCCATGAAGTGGTGAAGCCCTTCAGGGGATACTACCCATTTTTAGCACGAGAAATTGAGGTAGATACGTGTGAAACACCGGTATAAGTATCAGCACTGTAAAGGGTACTTACGAGCTCGATCTAATCTCACCTCGCCCATGCTCATAAAGACCAAGTTCACACTTGTCTCCTTCGCCTTCACCACATCGCACGCACGATCCGTATCGCGCACCAAACTCAAGTCCGCCTTTATGATCTCAATTTGGGCTTGGGCGTTGATGATCTTACACTCAGCGACCACGCGCTCGGCTGAGGTTGGGTTTCGCGCAAAGAAGTATATGCGTGGCTCGACGGCGTATTTGACAAACGTTTTCAAGGTTGCTTCGCCGATTCCAGTTGTTGCGCCGGCGAAAACGGCGACGAGACGGGGCGGCAGCTCGCCTTTGATGCGCGCGTTGGAGGATAGGACATCGCGGAGTGAAACCATTTTGATAAAACTTTTGAAGTTAGGCAACAAATCTAGGAAGATACAGAGCTAGACTATACATGCGGCTGCTGGTTTATTTGTCGTTCCATAAGTGATACAAAACGCCGTACAAAGCACCAAAAGACACACCATGAAGGTCTCTGTCGCCGTACAAGTCGCCATACGAACCACCGTACGAAGCGCCGAACAACATCTCGGACCAAAACAATCGCAGCAGTCTTTGGTGGCAATAATTGACATATTCCCACAGTGAAATACGTCAATAACATTGGCAGCAAAAGTACTTTTCGTTCAGAGCCATGGCTTTCTGTAATGATGGTCGAATGTGTTCATGGCACGTGACCATTCCTAAGTTGATTCGACCAGCGATGCCAAGCTTCATTTTACCGCACTGGCGACAATATAACACAAGCTGCCACTGAGCTGAGCTGCAGTATAGAAATATAGACCTCGTCACAAATAGACTTTATGCTAAACACACATCATAGCATCTCACCTCGAAAACACCAGTCATCATGCATTTCGGTCTTTCACCTACATGGCTCACATCATATCTTGAATTTCATATTCCAGTTTGAGATCTAGTGCGAAAATACGATCATCCTCATAAACAATCATTCACTATGATGCTTTCGGACTTAACGGAGATAGAGCTTGAACACTGCCTACCACCGTTCGCCAGCTCGTTCTCTCCGCTAATCTCCAACATCACCGTGAAGTTACACCGACCAACAAGCCACTAGATTGTACGGCGAATGTGAGTTCTATGAGATGAGCTCAGCCATACTTGCTACTATATATCTCAAGATGTTGTCAACAGTGACCATAGTGCCTTGTCCAAACTCTTAGAACAGCCCACAGCACGCCTACAACAATGGATGTCTCCAAGACTGAGATGACAGCTCTGGTCCAAGAGATCTACGCCCAACCTCTCAAATTGAAGACTATCCCAGTGCCCGAGGTAGTTACCGGAAGTGCGCTCATCAAGGTCCTCGCGGCTCCTGTGCTCTCATATGCGCGCGAAGTCTACAATGGTGCGCAACCCCCAAATACAAAAGTTCCATGTGCATTGAGAAGGAAAACCTTCTTTTCCCTCCTGAACAAGACATAGCCCCTACCGATCCCAATTTCCTCACTTACACTGACCTTGTACCCGCTGCTTTAGGCACACGTAAATACTCATACAACGCACCACTCGTTCCAGGAACCAGCTGCGTCGGACGCGTCACGGCTCTGGGTCCAGATTCAACGGTTCTCAAAGTAGGTCAGTTGGTCTACGCAGACGCGACCATCCACTCCCGCGACAACCCGGACGATATGATTTTGCATGGCCTCACGGCGGCCGCAACCCCAGGCTCTGAGAAACTAATGGACGTGTGGCGCGACGGTACGTACGCGGAGTACACGCTTGTTCCGCTTGAAGCTGTGTTTCCGGTGGACGAAGAGCGTATGCGAGCCTTGGGATACCAACACAACGACATTGCCATAATGGGAAAGCATCTGGTCCCTTTGGGTGGGCTGAGAGATATCAACCTACAAGCGGGTGAAACGATTGTCGTGGCTCCCGCGACAGGTGCTTTCGGCGGCGCGGCGGTGGCTTGTGCCATGGCTATGGGTGCTAGTGTAATAGCTATGGGTCGCAACGAGGCGAGTCTAGCCGCGCTCGAATCTGCTTTCCCACGGGTCAAAACGGTGCAGATTACGTCGAACGTGGAGGGTGATGTAGCTGCGCTACAAGCTGCGGCATGCGGACGTTCCATCGACGCGGTGTTCGAGATCTCGCCCCCTGCAGCTGCAAAGTCGACACATATCAAAAGCTGTATCCTTGCATTGAGGCGTGGCGGAAGATTGAGCTTGATGGGAGGGATCCAAGAGGATGTAGCCATTCCGCTGAGGCAAGTCATGCGGAAGAATTTGACGTTGAGAGGCACGTGGATGTATGATCGGGAGCAGGTGCATGCGTTGATTAAGATGGTAGAGACGGGCATTCTGAAGATTGGGGAACAGAGTGGCGTAAAAGACATTGGTGTGTTCCAATTTGGAGAGTGGGAAAAGGCGTTTGATGTCGCATCTGAGAATGCGAGGTGGGATGCAGCGGTAGTGATGAGACCTTGAAGAAGAGAATATATTTTGTGACTCGATGCATGATACATATTTGAGTATCCGTATTATTCGTGTCGGTTCGACGCATGAGATTGGTGGTAGCCTGCTGCTGTGAATTAAATTGTGAGGCTAATCGCTGCATGTTACGAACCTAGGTATGGTTATCTTTTGCGCCAGGCTGGCACATAAGCCTCTCATATACTTTCATCTATAAAGTCTATCCTGAATTCACTCACTTCACTTCCCCTCAACATAACTTTCGAAATTTTGAGCTCATTACTAGGCTATACTTTGGAAATGCCGGTATCTGCTAAGCCCATAGAGCGGTAATACACAAGCTGATTCATTTGCATTCTCAATTTAGCATAAATTATACTACTCTTCATTGGTATCTTGGCAGCACAACTTTGTTTTCGTTTCTACGTGAATACTATCTCATACATGCATTCAGCTTCCATTTTCACCTTCAAGCGAATGCCACACCATCACTGATCGGAACGCCCAAATAGGGCTTGATGAGCACACCAAAGCCATCATCGCAAAGGCTCATTGCCAAGTCCTTCTCAAAATCTTCAAGGACATTGAAGAGCATCTTGAAATGCTTGAGCCGCATTAGCTTAACTAAGCAAGGCTTGATCATTTCCAACGCCGCCTTGCGCAACACGTCATTGCCACTAGGGGTGCTCATCCAAAGAAGTACAATTGAGCAGAGGAATCGATCTACCTCCGCAGCAGCACACATGTCATCAGGGCGGTATTTGACAAGTGGTGAATCATCGTCCCTGGAGGGGATATCTTCGTAGATGGAGAAGTACCTGTAACATGCGCCGGAGTTTGGTTCATAGATATACTTCGGGTCATCTGAAGCCCAATCGAGTGACAGAACATCACCAGCGATGCGAAGGTAGCCTGTCATGGCGTAATTGCCTAGAGCGACTAGGTCGTACTTGTCTGCGAGGATGTAGCAGTGGACGTGCAGGTCTAGCATCGTGATGTACGGATACTCGACTAACAAGCGCGGATACATGTAGTAGGAGCCGCTCTTCAGGAACTTGAGCATCGCGTAGACGGCCCAAGGAAAGTCGTTACGGAGACGGATGACGCGGCTGTGCGATTCCTGCTTGGTCCTTAGCTTGCTTCATAAGGTGGACAGTAGGCTTACCTTGAAGTTACCATTGAACGCGTTGGCAAAGTATCGAGATATGTCGCAAAGGAAGTACTTATTCATCTTCTCGATTGAGGAACCGTGGTTGTAGACGATGGCCACTTCCCGCGGGTCAAGCTGATTGATTACACTAGCTGAGTCAGTGCGAGTGGCCAGTAATGGAAGACTACAATTTTACTTCCGAACAAAAGCAAGTGCCTGAAGTCTGTCCAAGGAATGTCCTGGGGAGAGATTGGGCAGCAAGTTTGGGGCTTGGCTAAGATGCTCCACAGATGGATGTGAGATGGTGCGCTTCTTCTTGGTACCGGGACCGATCCCAAGAAATACCGGATCAAGCTTTGTGATGCTGTCCGAGTCTTCCAAAAGTATGGGCGAAGTTGAATGGGGAGCTTGATTACGACTGATTATCGATACGATGTAAGCTCGCGTTTCTGATCCGTCATGCTGAAGATACTTACGGGTCTTCGTTCTCTTTGTCTGAGTCGCCATGCTGGGAAACTGCCGACGATGCTGCAATCATCTTTGTCGGTCTGGAAGCTTGTACGAAGATCGTGAGTAGTTAGGGACTGATTTAGTCTGCAGTCGAATTGTTAGTTACGGTTCAGCGCGACTGTGAAACAAATGCGGAATCGAGCCAAAGAGCAAGTTGCTAAGAAAGTAGCGAGGTAAGCATCAGAATGGAAGATTGCCAACGGGTTCGGAAAAGAGGTAGCATGCCACCACCCGAAATATATAACACCGTGCGTTTGCTTGACGCGTGCTGGATTTCGTGCTGTCTCGAAGAGAACGCGTCGCGTAAAGAATGCGCGCGATGAAAATGAAGAGTGAAGATTGTAACCCTCGCAATCGCTACTAGCTAGGTCGAAGCCTTTGGACTCACCATGGTGATTCCAGGGGGTAGAAAGGTGTAACTAGCATTGAGGGTTCAGCACGATATGCTAAATTGAGCTCGAAAATGTAGTTTTTGGTGAGACGTGGTGGATGTATGGACCACGTCAATCTTCTGTACGCTCCAATTCTGGGAAGCGCGACCCTCGTCATGCGTCCGGGGCCTTTGAGTGGAGAGATATTTTTTGGGACAGCGACCCCAACAAGACGCCTCTAGATGTGAATACGTTATGCCCACTTTGTATGCTTTCAAAACTGCCATATTCCAGATTTGATTGCAAAGCAGCTCTGCCGCCTTCCCCAGATCTCACGCGTGGGCTCCGCGTCCATAGGCTTAATGGCGAAAGCTCTTCTTCGACTCGTTATGAATGCTCAAACATGCATCAAATCTTGGGGTATGTGACCCACCTTAGATTGAGGCGGCATTGAAAAGGTCTCCAGGAAGTGAAAAAATCGCCCATCACAAATCCATAATAATTCCTCATGTTTCCATTTTGGGTATAGCGGAGCGGGCAGCAATGCTACAGCAACACAGGATTGATATCAATGTATCAATGTCATTGCTTAGGAATATCGAACCTTCCAAACACTTGGGTTGAGCCTCTCAAGAGTTGATAGAAGAGCGGAGGCAAGCTCATCCAGATATGACGGGCTTGGACGGATGCTCACCGCTTCCAGAAAGACTTCTATTGGTTGGCAACATTCAAACGGTATGCGCAGTACTCAAACACGATCATTTCATCTGAGAGCGACACATGATTACAACCCCGTCATGCCGATTGGTCATTGCTCTTTTTCAGGGCCACTATCGATTGGAGCTCACGGAATGCATGTGCATACTCCGTTAAAAAAATGAGTACCATATCCGAATGCACTAAACATGCGTAATGAATTTTGAAGTAGCGCCGTAGGCAGGGAACAAGATAGGTTATACGAGTTGACCAACAGGATACACGCATCTTGGAAATTCGAGAACCGATTTGATTACCCTTAGCATGGTGTGTGACTGCACACGTGCCTTTTTTGTCTGGGGGCGAGAATGCGTTCCTGAATAAGCTCAGAGTACCTCGAGGTCAAAATTCGTAAGCATGTGCATATTGTAGCTTCCCTTCCGCACCATGATCCGGCAGTGTAGAATAAGGTCTGCTGAAATAGGAATCGACCGTTGGGCAGCTTCTCAATAAAGCCGAGTGCTGTTATAAGTAGCTGCACCAACGGGAATCATTATAAAGAGTGAACAGGCCACCAAGATTAACTACATTCTTTCCCAACTCATGTACTAGTCTCACTGGTGTTTGAACTCTAGCCCTCTATGATCCCACATATCGAGAACGGTAGCGCCAATGATGCCGTTCATCGTGATTTGAAAGATCGCAACTCCAAGTCGCAGGATACCATCTACACCACGAGCAATGGCGTGCCGATCCCGCACCCTTATGAAACCCAGCGCGCTGGGCAAAATGGACCTCTGCTCCTGCAAGACTTCCATCTGATTGACCTCTTATCGCACTTCGACCGCGAGCGGATCCCTGAGCGTGTGGTACATGCCCAGGGTAGTGGTGCTCACGGCTACTATCGGACGACCGACACTTTGGAGGATCTCTGTCTTGCAAACATCTTCAAATCGAGTAAGGGATGCGCCATCTCCGTGCGCTTCTCCACCGTGGGTGGTGAGTCCGGCTCTCATGACTGCGCGCGTGACCCTCGAGGCTTCTCTGTCAAATTTAGGACCGACGAGGGTAACTGGGACCTTGTCTGTAACAACACGCCTGTGTTCTTCGTCCGAGATCCGGCCAAGTTCCCTCATCTCATTCACACGCAGAAGCGCCATCCGGCTACACATTTGACGCACGCTGATGATTCCACCATGTTCTGGGATTAATTCTCCCAGAACCCGGAGTCCATCCATCAAGTCATGATCCTCATGGGCGATCGTGGCATTTCTGACGGTTATCGTCACATGCATGGATATAGTGGCCACACCTTTAAGCTGATCAACAAGGCTGGCGAGTGGGTATACGCTCAGCTTCACATGCGAAGCAAGCAAGGCTTCAAGTTCCTCACGCAGGCAGATGCGGCCTCCAAGTCCCCGGACTATGCTGGGAAAGACCTCTTCGACGCCATCGAGCGCGGAGAGTATCCTGGGTGGGACCTTCTCGTGCAGGCCATGACCCCCAAACAAGCCGAAGAGGCCTGGGAGAAGCAAGGAATCAATGTCCTCGATCTCACGCACATCTGGCCGCAAGGACAGTTCCCCTTCCGGAAAGTCGGCGAGTTCTTTCTCAACGAGAATGTAAAAAACTATTTTGGAGAGACAGAGCAGATTGCCTTCGCGCCCTCGCATCTCATCGCCGGGATCGAACCTTCTGCAGACCCCGTGTTGCAGAGCCGGCTCTTTTCGTACCCTGATTACCAGCGATACCGCCTTGGTGTCAACTACCCACAGTTACCGATCAATTCGACCAGCTGTCCTTATGCTATAGGCAACTTTCAGAGAGACGGCCACATGGCGATATTGAATCAGGGTTCGCGACCCGCCTACCTCTCGTCTATTGAGCCTATATCTTTCCGCCCAAGGGCTATCAACATTGATAAGACGCATGCTTCCTTCATCGGACAAGCAATCACCTTCCTGTCCGAAATGCGGCAAGAAGACTTTAACGCTCCGCGCACGTTGTGGGAGAAGGTCTTCGACGATGGAGCCAAGGAACGATTCGTTGATAATGTATCCGGGCACATGGCGAATTGTTCCAACACCGAGGTGATCAAGCGCCAGATTGGCATCTTCCGCGAAGTGTCAGAGGATTTGGCGAGTCGGCTCGAAAAGGCTACGGGGATAGAAGGGTATCGGGAAATCTCTGCATTGAGCCTCAATGGGAGACACAACGGGCTGGTAAAGGATACGAAGCTGAGGGTGGCGAATGGTATGGTGGGCTACACCGGGGCCTCGAGCAAGAGCAACCGTGGGCCGGCTAAGGAAACGCATGCGGAAGTTTCGAAGGATTGAGTCGTTACGTCAAGGGTGAATTGGAGGAAACGCTAGATGAACAAGCCAAAATGGACACACTGGATCGCATATACTCTTGCTGATGCTCATGCTCTAATGCCACAACGACTGCTAGGGGGTCAAGGGGCCCAATACAGGCATCGATCAGGTGACCTTTGTTATACGTCATATAGATGAAGCCTGTCCGCCCTTGTGGATGGATGTCTCACGAACAAAGCTGGTCTGGTGCAACAGCATCGTATCCGCTCGAGGAAAAGAGATGCGGTCTGTCCCTGGGAGCTGCGCGTGCGCGTGTACACGGTGCACCCGTGGGACTCGGCCATCATGATTCGTGGAGAGGACCCCTCTGCGTCGTGGAAGCGCGCTAATCCGCTTACGTCGTCGCCAAGGCCACATCATCGGCTCTGTGAGGTCGCGACCTTCCCAGGTCCACCGCTCGACTCTGCCTTCACATTTCGCCGCGTTCGACCTTCGACGCGCCCACATACCCCCCAACAACTGGACGCAGGCGCGCCGATATAGCCCTGCAGCTCACTGGCACCTCTTTTCGAGCCCCGCGTGTCCCTAGCCTCGGTTTTCGAAATGCCGGCGCCCACGTACGCTAGCCTCTTTGGGCTAGCCGCAAACCGCCCATTAGAGAGGCCGAATGCTGGGTGGAGAGTGGCACCTCTCACGCGTAGCCCTCGAGAGTGATTTTGCGCTGCAACCCTCCAGCTCCTCACCTCTCTCCGCATTGTTCCCGCCCACGAAGCCGAACCTCCCGCCGACGCCGTAACATGCACCGTCAACTCTCCTGTGCACTTGACCACTTCCCAATCCGTCCCGTTGTGCTTTGAAGCTCCTCGTCCTGCTTTCTCCGCACTTGGAGCGCTTCCTCGCTCACCACCACCCGCAACCTGCGCTCGGCGGACAGCATACATCGCGCCAGGAGATCCTCACTGGCATTCACCTGCATTAACGACGGCCTTATCGTTCGGCATTAGCTTCGTCGAGTCATTCTTACCACTACCCTCATCGCCCGACGAGCTCGCACCGTAGCAGCGCCTGCGACGCGGCTGAGCCCATCTGGCACGCCTCTCGCACTGTCCGCGACAGATCCTTGCTTCGGACGCGAAGCGCATTTCCGATGCCAATGTCGCCGCGCCGGTCATCGCGGGCTCGTACCACCCAGCCCCCGCCCGGCGTCACGGCAGCGCACAGCACCTCGTCCGCTTCTACCTCGTCATCTTCGCGGGGCGAGCGGGCTACGAGAGCTAATCACAAGCAGTCGTCACCTCAGAAATCCTCGACCCCACACTCGCTCTCTTCGGAGGAGCTCGACGAGCCACCTCGCGACTCACAGGTGGAACCACCCTTGACGAGACGCCGGACGCGCGAGCAAGACAACGACGGCGACGATATCACAAAGCTCGATGACGAGCTCGACGAGGACATTGCTGAGGAGGATGAGGTCACACGTTGTGTGTGTGGCCAGCAGGAGTACCCGGGTCCACCATCGGATGCCGGCAAGTCTAAAGATGGCCAATTGTCCTCCGTGACAGAGGCTGACCTCCAGGGCGACGATGCAGGCGGTTTATTCATCCAATGCGATATCTGCAAGGTCTGGCAGCACGGCGGGTGTGTCGGCATCATGGACGAAGCTGCTAGCCCAGAGGAGTATTTCTGTGAGGAGTGCAGGAAAGATCTCCATAAGCTCATGACGAGCCCCAAAGGGTACGTGAGGTTTCCGTTCATACTGCTTACCCCGCAATCGACGCAAACTTGACAAACGGATGCTAACACTCCAGTTCAACAGACAAAAGTATTCACGCTACCTGCCCGTCTGGGATCAGCACCACGGAAAGAATGCCCGTAAATCGTCTTTATCCAAGGAATCCGAGAATAAGGCGGCAAAGGACAAGGATCGTCTCTCAAGAGCAAGCGTTGAGTCTTTCAGCAAACGGCGGTCGACAATGAACAGCAGAGCGGCTTATGACGAGGATGAGGTTCTGCGCAAAGTATTAGAGGAAAGCAAGCATGAAGGCGTGGTGCCGTTATTAGATAATGGCAACAAAAAGAAACGTAGCCGGGAAGACAGCGAAGAGTAAGACTGCTACTTGCATAAACAGCGACAAGATTGGCAGCTGACAAGCTTTGCTAGAATCAAACCCGAAGTCAAACGGCAGCGCACCGGTTCTAGATCTCCTAGCGGGTCTCCAGTGCTTGAGTCCGACGACGAGAGTTCCAAGAATGTTGCGCCCAAACAGAAGCCTCATGGAGCAGCTGCGAGAAGTCAACGCGAGAAGGAGCTTCGCGACAAGGAGCGCGAGCGCGAGCGCGCAGAAGCGGCCAACAGACGCAAGGGTCGCGCTGAGCGAAGAAAGGGCGACGGTATGGATAACAATCGTTTTGCACATCTTTGGACTGACGCAAAAGCAGAATCAGAACCACCAGAAGGGGCAACCGTCGAAGAACCAGCCATGCCAGCGCCCGCATCCGAATCGGCCCCTCCAGATACGCCGAGTGTCGAACAAAAACCCGCGCCCGCTCCAAGAAAAGGCGGTCGACCTCCGCAAAAACGTCAAGGTCGATTGGGCCGAAACCAATATACGAAAGACGCGCCGATGTCAGCGACCAACGGTGCCTCGCCGGCAGCGGATGATACACCAAATTCGCCCCAAGTGAGCTCGACAAACGGTGTTGGAAACGGACACGATAGCAGCGATGGCATTGCAGGTGGGAAAACAGGCAAACCAAAGAATTGGAGGTTGCAAAAGCTGTCCTGGCATGACATTCGACGACCGGCAGGGGCCATGCAGAATTACATATCTCAGCGCCAGGTCGAACTGGCGGCAGAGAAGCCTGCGCCACCTGTGCAGGAGCCCTCCGCCACGACAAATGGCGTCCAGAACGAGGACGAGACGAACGGCGAGGAAGCGGATCTGGTCAAGTTTCAGAAACTCAATACGCTGCAAATGATGGACAACCTCAGCCGAGATCTTACTCACTGGCAGCGGATGATCATTGAGCAGAATGAGAAGTGACTGGCATCTTCTACATTTTCGTTTTGAAGGCGCTCATTTATTCTGTACATTTCGATATGAACAGACGGCGTACGGTTTGTTTCACGGGAATTCCGAATACCACGGCGACTCCGTGCCTGGAGTTGCCTCAAGCATCATATTGCGTTTGTCACAGGACATTATCTTTGGCGTTTTCATAGGGGCCCAGATACGGGCACTTTATAAAAGGACTGTATATTGGTATGGATACCCTCCACTTCGTTCCTTCTAGCTGCAACGTTGAGCCATGGGTCGGCGTATTTGGCTCGGCATTTATATAGTTACGTGTTCTGGGATATAGCGTCGTCGCCTTAATGGAAGCAATGGCGACACGGGTCGATTTCGGACTGAGTCAACATGCTGAGAAGGCGCCGCATGTAGGCGACAATGAAGCATGCAGATTAGACTCATCACACACTGAATCAAATCATGCTTCGTGCGTCTCACTTATAATATAATTCGAAATGAGTAGTGAGTATTATTAGGACGACGTAGAGACATTAGCACACGACACTCGATACTTTTTTGTCCGCACTCTTTATTTTCCATATCCATAGCGAGTTTGTTTTGTTTCTGCTGCAAAATCATTCTGAAATCATAAAATCCATACCCAATATCAGCCAGATTTGGAAGACGCCGTACGCCTAGTAAAGCCGGATCCCCTCACTATTGTCCATCTTCCCATCTCTTGTACCCCCTCCCTTCGCTTCCGCCACCCTCCACTACACAGGCTTGCCATCTATTCCGCCTTCCCAACCTTGATCTCGAGCACATCCTTCCCTGCACCGACCTTCATCAACTCCAGTATGGCCGGGAAATTCTCCTCCGTCACAATGGTATATTCAGGCCACACCTTGCGGTCGCGCCCGCTCTCGCTCCAGTGAATACGTATTTCCTGAATCTGCTCATTTGCGTCTTTGGTTTTGTGCTTCGCCATGACTATGAAATCACACCAGCTACCATTAGCCAATTCTGATTACGGAATGAAGAACGAATGAGCTGTATGGGGCAGTCGGAGAGAGACGTACACTCGGCACAATTCGGGGAAGAGGCGATGGTTGAAGTAATTTGCTTGTTCAGCGCTTTGAGAGTGGGCTTAGAGGAGACCTCTAGCAAGATGACTTCATGTCTATTCGAGGGCGGGAGGGTGAAGAGGATGGGGATCGGAGACGACATGGTTGCGGATGCGGTTGCGTTTGTGTGCGGATAAGTAGAGTATAGCGGCGGCGGCCTGGAGGGTAAGACTAGTCGTTAGAAATTTGGGAGCCATCTTGGAAATAGATGCGGAACCTAAGGCTAAGAAAGTTTACCATCCCATCAACCCATTCTGTTTCCTTTTGCAGCCATCAAAGAACTTGAGGACATGAGTGGCAGCGGGCTTGACTTACGATGTAGAGGAAGGTATGTGTGAAAGTGATATTTAGAATACGGTAAGTGAAGTAAGGCGCAGGGGCAGTAACCGGAGCTTTAAGGAAGGCCTCCTTGATTCCAAGCTTTGTTGCGTGAAACCGCACGGCGGGACACAGATACGTCACCTTGCATGGTCTGTGACATCCTTACATCCCCGCGATTGGCGTTTAATGCTTGCCCATAAAGGGAATAGCTTGACGCGAAACATCAGAGGTTGCTTGACGCTCCTGAAAATATTCACATCATTAGAAGTTGTTCTTCCTGCGCTTGCCCAATAACAGTCACTTCAGTATGCCAAGGCACCTATATACAAGTCGGGACGAAAATGAAGGAAGGAAATCTCATCACAAGGAAAAAATGGCACTCGATGTTTCATCACTTCTTCTCTTCCAAAGCGCGTTTGATAGCTTAGAATCATTAGCTCGGTACATGTATAGATTAGAAAGAACACTTACCATTGCAGCTGTCATTTGCATCGCCGAACAGCATCTTAGTGTTCTCCATATAAAACATTGGGTTCGGCACATCCGCATACCCACTCGCCATACCCCGCTTCATGATAACGACATGCTTGCTCTTCCACGCGTGCAGGACAGGCATACCGGCAATCGCCGAGCCAGCTTCTAGTGCGATTGGATTGACCGTGTCGTTGGCGCCAATGACAAGCGTAACATCAGTGTCACCGAAGTCGTCGTTGATCTCATCCATTTCGAGCACAATGTCGTATGGCACTGATGCTTCAGCGAGTAAAACGTTGCACTGACCAGGCATACGGCCGGCGACGGGGTGAATTGCGAAGCGCACATTTACGCCTTTGGCGCGGAGAAATTTCACGAAATCAGAGATCGCGTATTGGGCTTTAGCAACTGCCATGCCGTAACCAACAACCTAGATAATGATTAGTCAGCGGACCAAATGCGGAACATCCTTGAATGCCTACAATGATAACGTTCTCGGCGTTGTCGAGCATCTCAGCTGTTTCTACTGCCGTTGTCTTCGTTACTTCGCCTTCGATCTTCGCCTGGGTTTGCGGTGTTGTTGCAATGCCTCCGAACAGGACATTGGTCAAAGAGCGATTCATAGCGACGCACATGATGTACGAGAGGATAGAGCCAGATACTCCAATCAGCGCGCCTACTGTCGTCAAGAGGGAGTTATCTAACATGAAACCTTCAGCTACCAGAGCGAATCCAGAATATGCGTTCAAGACTGTGATAACGACTGGCATATCGGCACCACCAATAGCTGCCGTAGTCGTATATCCTTTGATGAAACTAAGAGCTGCATTTCCGACAAGGCATGCCGCGCCTATAAGAGGTGCACCAGGCGCATATGTTAGAAATGCTCCCATAGTTGCCACGTTCGCCCCGAGCAGCGAAGTGTTGATTATATGCCGCCCGGGGAGATGCAAAGGCTTAGATGACATCTTTGCAGCGAGCTTCAGGAAGGCTACAATACTCCCGGTGAATGTAACACCACCAATGAGAACACCAAGATAGGCACTAACCATATGCAAGGTTGAGATGTCTCCAGTGTGGCCAAGAACGCTGCCAATACTAGTAAGCACAGCTGCAAGACCGACAACGGAGTGTAGTGCGGCAACAGTTTGAGGGAGTGAAGTCGGGGTAATCCTTCGTCCGATGATCATACCCGCGACTGTTCCAACAGTAGCGAGACCAGCGAACTGTGTCAAGACGTCTGGTGCAAATCCAACCGCAGCAAGCGAAGCTAAGATTCCGGAAAAGACACCTAGGATACCGAAGAGATTCCCCCGACGAGCCGTGGTCTGTGAGGCAAGCCCGGAAAGTGATGTCATACAGAGGATGCTGCTAACAAGGTAGCCGGCTTGAACCAGCCCCCCCATTCCTGTGCTGGCAGCAGCAACATAGCCTCCACCGAACAATAAAGCTGGAATTGCGTAGAGCCAGGGATACTCAGCCGGGTCTGTTGGGCGTCTGAACATATCAAGCATACGCTTGGTGATGACGAAACCGCCAGACACGTTGACGAAGGCCAGAAGGACAGACAGGGCGCCAAGAGTTTGGGGGATGGTTTCTGGAAGGTACCCACCGCCCATGACGAATAGACCACCTATTCCTACCATGCCGGAGATGGCATTTGTGACCGACATTAGGGGAGAGTGTAGCGCCGGCGCAACACCCCAGACAACTCGATATCCGATCAAACTTGCCAAAGCAAAGGTAAAGGCATTCGACATGAACAATGGCCTATTGACAGTCAGTACATCACTTTTGACTTACAGGTACTGCTTACCCTGTGAATTTTCCAAGCGCAACCGCTGTTGACATCGCCGCCGTAACACCGGCAACCTCGCGGCTTTGGCTTTGCCATGGCGTAAGCGCTACTACGTTCGCCGCCTGATCCGCCGGAGAAGGCGCCTTTGTAGCTGGAGCAGGCGGAGGAGCAGGACGTGGAGCGGGAGGAAGAATCTTTCCGTTGTATGACACGATAGCGCCGCGGGTAACCTCGTCTTTCAGATCTACATCGTAATGCCTTTCTTTTTTGCTCTCAGGTACAAGAGAAAGCAAGAACTTTGTGATGTTGTTCGAGTACAGTGTAGAGGACTGCGTCGGTAGTCGCGATGGGAGATCAGTGTAACCTGCAAAAACAATTAGAGCTCAACTTGAAAAAGGTGATAGTGGTGGCCCACCAATGATCGTCACGCCTTGATACTTGGCTAGTTGACCGGGAACGGTGGCTTCGCAGTTCCCACCAGCTTCGGCTGCCAGGTCCACAACAACAGATCCAGGCTTCATGGCCCCAAGCATTGCTTTCGTAATCAACTTCGGTGCAGGCCTTCCTGGAATCAAGGCTGTGGTAATGACAATGTCGACCTCGCGGCACTGTTCGTAGAATAGCTTCATCTCGGCTTCGATGAATTCTTTGGACATCTCCTTTGCATAACCACCAGTTCCAGACCCATCTTCTTCCATCTCGACTTCGATAAATTCTGCGCCTAGCGATTGCACCTGCTCGCGTGCTGCAGAACGTGTGTCAAACCCGCGAACGATAGCACCCATGCGGCGAGCCTATAACAATTGGTTAGCGGAGAACAGCGAGGCTTTGCTGCAACGCGTACCGTAGCGATAGCACTCAAGCCTGCTACACCGGCGCCAATGACAAGCACTTTGCAAGGAGGGATCTAGGGTGGTTAGCCTTGACGTCTCATCGTGAAGATGCGAACACACCTTTCCTGCCGCGGTGACTTGACCTGTAAGAAAACGCCCGAAATGGTTTGAGGCCTCCAACACTGCCTTGTAACCTGCAATGTTGGCCATGGAACTTAGGGTAGTCAGAATCCGTGTCGATAGCATGTTGGATGGATGGTCAGCAACTTACCTCAACGCATCAAAAACTTGGGCTCGAGAGATGCGAGGCACCATATCCATGGCAAATGCAGTAGCTTTGCGGGAAGCAAGTCTATCGACAACAGGTCTATTTTGCGCAGGATAAAGAAACGAGATAACAGTGGCGCCCTCGCGAATGGCGTCGACCTCGCTGTCGGGGCCATCGATGCTAAGAGCGCGAACCTTAAGGAGGATGTCACTGTCCGAAAAGACGCTCCGTCTATCGGCCGTCTTGGCACCAGCTTGCTCATATGCCTCATCCGTGAACTGAGCCTCTACACCGGCCCCTTGCTCTATCAGAATACGCGAAAAGCCCTTCTTGAGCAGGAGCTTGACATTGGCCGGGGTGATGGCCACACGGCGCTCCCCAGGGTAGCTCTCCTTGGGAACGCCAATGGTCAGGGTAGCGTAGGGTCCGGCGGTGAAAGGCGGGGAGGTAGGGATCTCCTCGTCATGCGGCTCCGAAGCGAGGGATGCATAGCGTGCGATGGCTGTCGAAGCAAAGTTGGGTACATGCTGCTGCAGACACAGTGATCGTGGGCGGGCTAAGCTGACGCCGGCATCCTGCGGCTGCGCACGCTTAGTGGTGAAGTCCTTGGAGGCAATTGGCGTGGGACGAAAGGCAACGGCCTGCGTAAAGAGCCTCAGGCTCGGTGGCGGTCGACCGGCAAAGCGGCAGCCGGCCAGGCAGGTGGAGGAGCTCATGCTGGGCAGGGGCGGGGCACAGAGATGGGCGAGCTGGCGGAGAGCTCCAGGACCCGCATCTGCTACAACCGACAGCGAACGCGTGGTTCGCAAGAGGTGAAGGCGCAGAGGGAGAGAAGGTTGGACTTGGTGCCAGCTATGCGAAGATCAGGTACATAAGGCGGGTACCCTTGGGCTGCCGGCCGCGCTCCTTCGCACGCGTCACGCGAGGCGCTGCGGTGGGTGCGGTCGTGTTTTGCCGTCTCGCTTGTCACTCTGGACGTGTGGGGTGCGGGGAAGGCGCGACACGGTGCAGCCGGCGGGGCGTGCCCGGATTCACCGGCGCCCATAATCAATGGGTCGCAGTGCTCAACGTACGTGGTGCCGGAGGCTATGCGTTTGCCCGATGCATGGGAAGAGCGGGAGAGCGGGAGACCAGGAGACCAGGAGACCAGGAGACCAGGAGAGCCTCCACCATCCTACGCCGGGTCAAGGTGCTTCGAGTCGCGACTTCCCCGTCCAACGCTGCCCTGGGGGAACGTGCCTTCCGCCGGCTCCAACGACATGCCACGGTGGTGGAAGAGGCAGCTGCGACCTGCTACCTGCGACCTGCCAGATTGGGCATCTGTCGCGGTGCATTGGAGCTCGGCCACGCGCCCGGGCCGCTCGTCTATGAGACCGTTCGATACCATAGGCTGACCTAATGTCAGTGTCGAATGGTCGAGAGGAAAAAAAAAGAACAAATTTGGAAAACACGACGATTACGTGTGGTAGCATTCCAGTGGGGCCGCGCCTCCGAGATGATCTGGCGAAAGGCTAGCCGGAAGGAGCAGCCCCTTGTTGCGCCTTCCTCGTGCATGCCTGACCACCCCCCTACATCAACCATACAACACCAGCTTTGCTCCTCGTCCCTACAGTTTATGTATCTCCCAAGACGCCATGTTGTACTCAGGCCCAGCGATCATTGCGTGTTCTCGTACGTGTGAAAAATACAAAACTTCGGTGCTTGCACAGCCTCTCTTGTATGAGTTCATCCTCACCTACATCTGCGGAATCACTGGCGGAACCGAGTAGGGCAACTTGCCTCCATCCAAGTCGTTCCATTTCCGCTTCCAGGCCTCTTGGCTTTCTCAAAATCCCGGTGTATTCGTGTATACCGACCTATCTCAGGAGGTCCTTTAGACGACGTCGTAGTTGTTTCCATCGAGAAATCATGCTCAGCCCACCATCAGAGTTCCCATGGCCTCGTCTATAGCCAAGGCGATCATCAAGAAGCTATGTGATAGATGAGCATGCACTATGGTTGCATTCAAAGCTTCGACAACATGCTTCGAAACTTGGGCCCGTGGTAGCGTGAAAAAATTCCGCCATGTGGCCAAAACTATGCATGTCTAGTCGCCTTCACCTCTTCTTGCACCTACCCAGGTAACATAGCACAATTGGAGGTCGATCTACACTACTCCCTAAGGCTGTGTAGCGGCCCTTGCCACGGTGACTAGGTGCTCGTCCAGACCCTAGTGTGGCGTGTCACTATATCAGGTATCTTAATCACCATTCGAAAAATCAGGGCGTTGGCAACGTCAGAATACCGTCAATACTGGACTGTGAAATGCCGCAGTGCGTCGTTACGCATCGGCTTGTGCCGCCTGCCTGCGCAGTTGACAACGATCAAGGTCGCACGGCTTCACCTTTACTAAAAGCTCCCACTTTGTCACCTAGCAACCCAGAAATGAAGCTCGTATCTACACAACAATACATCAGCCAATGTCCTCAAACACGATTATTTGGTAGTTTCAGCCTACCCTACATCCGGCTGTGGCGCTCACTCAACCACCTGCATTCACCAATGGCTTTATGCAGCCTCCGCAAGCCGCGATTCAGTCGTCTGGTAGGTGCCTTCACGTTTTACAATTGCTTCCGTATGTTCTTACGCCTTACATGCAATCTAGCTTTCCCGAAGCCTCGCCTTCTTCTCTGTGACCTTCAGTATCTATCGATTTTCCGATCGCAGTCCGTCGTCGCGGGAAGTTACGTACCTGTTCGGTCCTTCCCAGCACCATCCTATAGATGACCTCATTCAGAATGCAACCACTACGTTCAACACTTTGATTTCGAAACAAACAACCAGTCGCACTGAAACCGCTTATGCATACCGCCAACGACGAGGTCGCCATCCTCCCCCTGGCTTCGATGTCTGGTACGAATTCGCGAGCGCCCACAACACTATCGTAGTAGAGGACTTCTTCGACCGGATCTACGACGACTTGCGACCGTTCTGGGGTATCTCTCCTAAACAGATACGCCTACAAGCAAAGCAGCTACCTTCCAGTGTGGTTGTGAGGAATGGCAAGGTCCTCACTGGAAAAGGCGAGAGTCACCGAGTAGACGAGTGGGTTGACATGGTGCAGAAGATTCAGCAGTTTTTACCCGACCTCGATATGCCGCTCAATCTGCTCGATGAGCCGCGTGTAACGGTGCCCTGGGAAGATGTTGCTCACTACATCGCCACAGAATCTAGCTCACGCAAGCTCCACGCAGTGGAAACAGTCGTACAGAACTTTACCACCATTGACATGAACGATGACACTCCGCCAGATCAAGCTGCTCTCATCATAAAGGGGCCATACTGGGAACAGGTACGCGTGGGTTGCGCCCTCGACGCGCCGTCTCGAAACATCTCGGCGGCCATAGGCCTCTCGGGCCCTCCCATCTTGTGTCCTCGAGATAAGGAGTGCCTCTTTGACGCTTCCACATCTTTCGTACACGAAGGCTTTGTTTCGAATTGGACAACAGCCAAAGATCCCTGCCGACAACCCTCCCTCCCGACTTCCCACGGCGGCCTCATCGATCCACTAAGCCAGTATACAACCAACACCTTGATCCCCATGTTTGGATCTAGTAAACTATCAATGGTATATCCCCTTCCACCATCCATCCCCATTCTCTCCCGGCTTCATCGCCTAACCGTCTCCTTAGAACAACGACATCCTCCTCCCTGCATTCTCCTACTGGCAAGAAGAATCCGACTACGCAACCGGGCCTGCTCACGGTCCTCCGTGGGAACAAAAGTCGACGCGCATAATGTGGCGCGGCATAGCATCAGGCGGGCGCAACACGCGTAAAACATGGACACGCTTCCATCGCCATCGCTTCGTCGCGCTCATGAACGCGTCGTCTATCCGTCGCGCGGAAGACCCTCACCTCTCCTCCCCGACCTTTCTCTTCGAGCCGTACACATCGTATCTTCAGATGAATGTTACGGACCTGGCGGGCTGGATGGATACTATTGCAGACGTGGCTTTCACGAAATTATACTGCTTCGACTCTGCTCGAGGCGAGGATTGTCCGCACATGAGTTCACATTACAAGGTCAAGAAGGAGGTACCCATGTATAAGCAGTTCAAAGCCAAATACTTGCCTGATGTTGACGGTAATGCTTTCTCGGGCCGCTATCTGGCGTTCCTACGCTCATCCTCGGTGCCGATCAAAGCTACACTTTACTCCGAGTGGCATGACTCGCGGCTTATACCGTGGTTGCATTTTGTCCCCATGCATTCCTCCTTTGGAGACCTCTACGGCATTCTGGAGTACTTCGTTGGGTACAGGACACGTATAGGTGCAGACTCCGGTACAAAAGTAATCTTAGAGGGAAGTCACGATGAGCAGGCGAGAAGGATAGCAATGGCTGGAAAGGAGTGGGCAGAGAAGGTCTTGAGGAAGGAAGACATGCTGGTGTATCTACTAAGGCTATTACTGGAGTACAGGAGGGTGTGTGAAGATGAAAGGGAGCTACTGGGATGGGTGGGAGATTTGATAGCATAGAATATGATCTTCCAGCTCCGCTGGGCGTCATTTTCATTACCAAGATGATTCCAAAAGCTTTCAAACAGGAAAGCCTTCGTGCATATTTCAAAAAAAAATCGTGAGGAAGGTATCAGGTCAGGGAAGCATTGTGGGCTGGATCACACCAGGATGCACAGTACCTCGAGGCAAACATCCCATCAAAATTCCAGCATCGGCAAATTCAACATGAATGTCGACCTTTGCATATATATATCCCAGGACAGCTCGCCCCCTGATGCACCACTAGCTTGACTCCATCTTCGCTAAGCTTGTCTTCCAACGCATCACAGGCCATAGCATGGTCCGACCTTGAAATTCCACCCACCAGGCGAGAATCACCTCTTTTAAAGACGCGCAAACGCTTCCATTATTTTCTATCGCGTCTTCCAACCAATGGTAACCGTCTCCGTAAGCGTGGTATACTTCGAGATATATCAAGTTGCAGAGGCGTGCGACACAGGGTCGTTTAGATGCCGCCGGGAATTGAATCATGAACGGATAGTAATCTCGGTTCTCAATGGCCAGAGTTATGTTGCATACCAGTATGATTTGTGAATATGTAGCGCGGTGGGGGCTGGAAAAGCGATGTAAGCTTCGCGGGTGTGTTCAAACATGGTGAGGCGACCGCAAACGCGTCCAAGTCGTCGGAAGCTCCATTATTTCGAGGCCTGGAAGAGATTGCGCTATAGTCTCCACGACCAGCCCGAAGTATCGGTCATCGTATAATTTTTGTAGCGGCAGTATCTGCTCCTATATTTGACCAATTTGCTTAGGGAAAGGCTGGAGAACCAAGATCGGCAGAGGCCCGATGCGAAAATACGTCGATATTAGTCGGCACAAGGTTCACGTGCTTGACATTTGCTATAGTAGGAATCTTAGGTATATATTCGCGCAGAAGTTCGCTCGAAATATCCATGTCGACGTTCTAGGAATATGGCTGCACAAGGGTTCACTTGGGTGCAGCTCGTCAAGTTCAGCTCTTGGAGATCTAGTATCAGACCAACAGCAGTCCTTAGTAGGCTACCGCATTGTTCGTCTTCAAATGCTTCGACCTTAAATCTGGTGAGCTTATGTTCAACGTTTCCTGCCTGTTCTGACATCACTCTCCTAGTTATCTGCTTGCCTGATCTGGAAAACGGAAAGTCTTGATCAACGTCTTCACCTCTTTTAATGAACTCTGCGCCGGTCGCTGGGACTAGGGAGCCTTCGTAGGGCCATGGTTCGGTGAAGATCGTAACATGTAAGGGCTACACCTTGACTCGTAAGTGTGGAATGTGATGCAGTGTGCGAGAAAGCTCAATGAGAGGTAGCATCATTAGCAAGCCTTGCTTCTCTAGTGCACCATGCACGGTTCTTGGAGGAAGTAACCCTGGGCAAATGGAGCAATCGATGTCAGATCAGTGCGAGATCTTTGAAGGAAGTCGCTTTCCATTCACGGTCACTTTGGTTTTGATAAGCCTAATTGACATGGAAGCAAACTCTATGCAGGGGCTCATTCGTAAGGTGCAAGAGCGGCTAGCTCAAGACTAGCTTCGAAAGGACAGCCATGGTGAAGGTATAGGCGATCGATGAGAATGTAAGTTGTCATAGTCTAGTCTCTAATTGCGCATCGTTTTTGCGTTTACTATGGTAAGCAAACACATGGACCTACCTTGATACCGTGAAGGTGCGATGTGCAAACGGAAGAAAACACGACATCACAGATGCCCAGTGACGTATAAGGCGCTGAGCTACTTGAGGTGATACTACACCCTAAATGAGTTCAGTCAGCCGCTTAGACACGTCCGCTATCCACATCTCCACTGGCACACGTTCTTCTAGCTGATATTCCTTCACCTCGAAAAATTCATGTCCAAGACATTGCCTTGGGAACTTTCCTACATCCTCCCACGAACGCCCTTCACTCCTCTCTAAACATGAGTAGCGTTCAGCGCATAGGTCGACATCCACGCATGTTTTACAGAAAAACCACCTATCGTCAATTCTAATATTAAGCGAGCAAGCATCACATTCTCTCAAACCATGATCAAACCCATGATCACCTTCCCACATGTAACACAAACAGCCATTCTGAGGAATGCCCGAGCTCTCGCTAGCTTCAAAAATAGTGTTTGCTAGCCTAAACGCCATATCCCCATCAGTGTATATGCCCTTCCAGATGAAGAGCCGGCCAATATATTTGAGGTTGTGTGAGTACGATGAGGGCATCTTTGCTGTGAGGGCGAGTGTATCGCGCAGGTAACGAAGTGCAGTCCTATCTAAACTGCCATCTTTAGAGTCATTTGAAACTTTCCAGCCTTGTTTAATTCACACCCCAGTCAGTATTCCTATCATCTTTTGTGTGCCTAAAGGCTCGGTATTCGTCACCCCAACCTCTTCTTCCAAGACGGGAATCAAGTCGAGTAATAGAGCTTCGGCAGCATCTAAGTTGCCAGCAAGCGTATAAGCAAGCGCGAGCATTTTCGTGACGTCCAGTATCTTCCCGTCGTCCACTGCGCCGTGGAAATCCGTGCTGTTTCCATCGTGAAACTTGTAGCTGTACAGCACGATTGAGCTTCTTAGTACTCTCATCATACTTTCTATGAATGAAGTATAGGGATACAAGCCGTACGTGGGCCGGAACCAGAATGTCGCTAATTTCGCCATTCTTGTATTCGATTAAAGGAATGTACTTTTCAATCATCTTCCGTTTTAGATCTGTATCTTATTCATTGCCAGATGGATATTGGCATCGAAAGACCGACCGCATCTTCGCATTCCTTAAGCACGACTTCGATATCGAGTAACGAAGGCCTCACAGGTAACTCCGTTCGCCTCCAGCGCTGCCGAGATACATAAGTTCTCCAGAAGAATCTTGGCCTCCCGCCACAGCCACAACCCAAGCAGAGTAAAAAAGGATACCCAGAACACAAATCCTTTGATACTCGTGAATACGGCCATTGCCGCGACCTAGAGAATGAATATCCATATGCTGATAGTAGCGAGGGTGCTGGCGTAGCGCCCAACGCGGATGACCTTTGGAAGATGGTTCATGGCTAGGTAGGATAATGAAGATAAGGAGCTTCCTTTTCAGGTGGCTATTATTGTAAAGTTATGGAGATGGCAGCCGAAACTTGATCGCCGATGAAACAACCTGGCTAAAATATTGGCTTGCCCTAGGCGCTAGGCGTGCCGCTCTGCGCCACCGTTGTTTCGGCCTGTGCATTGTTCGATCAGGGAGCCTAAACAAAGATCGAGAAGGCACAGAATTCAAGCCTAAGTAAATCTGAGGCCATCCTCATCTTGTTGTGCTAGTGTATTGTGCTGGGACACGTTGATCCTTTTGAGCGTCCTTCACCCTCATTCCTTCTATCTTTCCTTCTCTAATGCTGAGTCAATTAAGAGCTCCTTAACAATAGTTTGAATCGAAGGTACTTTTTCACAACAAGGTATTCAAAGGCGCACACTACCACAGTCTGTAAAGTTTTATAACGTCACTGTCTTCACAATGTCATCAATCTCAATATCAATGTTCTTCAAGCTAAGTTCGCGTCGTGTCCGAAGTGTCCTGTTGAATAGGAGTACGTTATAGAGATGGTCATTTATCTGCTCGTACAATGGGTTGGTGATGCCTCAGCGTAGTGGTCGCTTCGCTAGCTAGAGCGCTGTAGCCAGACCTACAAATAGACAGAAATGGTCAATTTTCTTGACAGCAAGCACGAATTCGCTCAATGTTCCATAACGCCTCCCTCTGCGTTCTCCGTCAATGATCCAGCGACGCCGGGGCGCCAATGGGAAAAAAGGTGAGCCCCAAACAACTGGTAGTGTTAAAAAAAAATCGTTACGGCACTAGGCTAGAAAGATGCTAATTGTAGAGCTAAGCTAAACTTTCGCTCGCCAGCTCAGCGTACACCTTCATCAATAGGTATTGAAGTTGAATGTAAATTTATTCGACGGCTCAACCTGCACTTCGTAACCTGTCAGTACTCCAGCCGAAGTTGGGCGACCTTCAAGAAATGCACATGCTAAGATCTCGGACATAGCAACCCTATCAACAGACTGTTTCTGCTGTCAGGCCAACGCTGCAGGCACATCTGTGAATTGCCACAGAGATACTTCGTCATGTCGCTAACCTGCTCACTACCATACTGACGCCAGTTGGCGCTTAGGTAGCCTTCAAAGCCTGTAGGTACGCCCGCCCAAAGCGTAAGCATCTTGGAGGAGGGGAGGGAAGACTCTCTAGCCAACCCTGCAGGCTGGCCTGATAACGGAGTATTGAATAGCGACTCATCGCCTTGAAGTCTCGTATAGTCATACCTTGAGGAACCTACACTATCACTCTGGACACATTACAGTCTTCAAAGCGCTTCGATTTGCATTTTGGGTGACGGCTCTTTGGGTGGGTGAAGAGGTCAGTCTTCGCCGATTTACAGACTATGCTGACTACTAAACAGTCGGGGCCGTGTTGGCAATGCCTCAATCGCTACATCGCCTATGAGGAGTAGACGGCAACAGTACTTAGTGTGAAAATAAAAAGGCATCAGGCAGGGTTGGCGCGAATATGCGAAGTACTACGCCTCGTTCGGGGCTTGGGTCGGGCTCTGCTTGTGATGAATGAACAATCACCGTGAGTAGATACGTTCGCAGTGTTGTAGTGGATTTATGGAAGAAGAAAAGGGGGGGTTGTAAAGCAATTGCCGAAAACATGAAGTTCTGCAGCACGCCCACAGAAGTGGATCGCGTTATCGTTATTCTGTGATTGTTGAGAGTTATATTTACAGTAATTAGACAAAAATCTCAAAATGTATCATCGGCGAAGTCACACTAAGATACACAATTCGCCCAACGGCGATCTTCAACCCTTTTTCCTGCAATCGTATAGTACATTTTTCGACGTCCCCGACCAGGGTATCCGCCGTAAAGTGTCACTGTACAAAGATGCTCAATGCTAGTAATCTCAATCATTGCAACGTTTCTCGGGTCAAGAGCTCCTGAGTAAGTTCCTTTGGCAAGCCTTCTTCGGCTTGTGCAGTGCTTATGTCTTGTCAGACCTTTCAAGGTTGCTGTGGCAAACGAGCATTCCCAGGCCATGGCTAAGGGATCGTAGCGACCATAGGTCAATAGAGTCAGGGAGACGGCGATGTCCACGAGAACAGAGCAGGTTAGATCGATTGATGCCGAAGCCGCGAAGTTAGCGGCACTGACATCGCTAATGTATGCCTCAATAACCTCATCTGCTTGATCCCTTCATACTTGTCCACAGACAGCGTATGCAGCTCTGGTTGATCAGAACAGCTCTGTAGGACATGCTCAGTCCTCACCTTGTCCTGTTTCCATCCTACCAAACCAATCTCATATGCGCTATCTATCATCGCTATAACGAGATGATTGATGTGGGAGCACAGTTTGTTACACATCTCGCGTATCGGTTTGCATCTGTGCTTCTCTACATCATGCAAAGCGCGTTGATGGGGGCTTCGTTCATGACATCGATCATTTCAACCCGCAGAGCCCCGGTGCCTTCAGCGCATTGATATACACAGACTTAGTATCTCGCAAATGAAATCGAGCGGGATGCTATCTAGCGTGGGATATGAGTTGATGCAAGCATCGTTGCAGTGCATGACCATGGCAATACCATCACCTTTATCAGAGATCGGCAAAATTCACCCTGGTCAGCCAGTTATCATACTGGTGCAGAGCGTCTCGAAAATATTTCCATTTATTCGAGTCAAACTGCTTGATGACGCCTAATATAGGTTTGATTGAAGCAGTGCGAACAGCTGATTTCTCCCACTGGCCTCGGTACCTACTCCATATGATTTAAAGATAACACACCACGAATTGATCCTTGCATGCATGGTGTTGAAAAAAGGTAGAACCCTGTGAGTGTTCAAGAGATGGGTTTTGATTGGGAGAAAGTTGATCTAATTTGCAGATATTCCTTTCCACGTAGGTTCAATGCTGGCATATGCACAAATAATCTTCTACGATCATGACGTACTTTGTTGCTGCAAGATTTTGATCGAAATATCTATGCGCCCAGGTGATGAAAGAGTAGTCTTTACCAAAGATCAAGCGATTTCCTACTATTTCAAACTCCCAATGTACTCATTACGGCATGAAAATATAACTTCGGCATCAGTACTTCGAACTATGTCTCGGGTCTGCATTTCTATCAAAGGTTGCGAATGGCTGCCTTACAAAAATCCATACCTTATCTTTACTTTTCCACAGTAAGTAGATAGCACCTTGTGTAAGCCTGCAAGAATTGCGAGGGTGGTGCTGTGGTTGATAGAAATTAGAAACCTCGCTATATTATGCATTGAATATAGGAGCTAAGGTGTACTGGGTCCGAAGAAGCTATCAAATTATGATTTAGATCTATAAACATAATTTTGAAGGCAATATCGTCATGCTTCAGTCGCCAGATATCTCTCTCTGATTGGCAACTTTACAATCCATCAACCTTTGTTGTCACCATCTTTAACCCAACTTTGAAGTAAAAAGAAAAAGGCGAAGTGGAACCGCTGATATCTTTCTCTAGTTCACTTTGCTTAAAACTACGTACATCTTTTTTCTACTTAGTAATACATATATATGATCCATTAACCCTACCCATGCGCAATGAAGCAACCGTCTAAATCGAAACGCCAGTGGAACTCCTCAGTATATTTAATTACGAACTATAATGTCCAACGTCATATCCCTCCTGGCCTCCTCGCTATCCTTACCGAAATATCGCCCCGAGGCAAAGCTCCAATGTAGATTGGCCTTAGCCTGATCTAAAAGCCCATCAAGATATCGTTGAACCTGGATATCAGCATGCTCTCCAAAGCTCGGTAGATGCTGCTGCGTCCAGTACCAGCGCTGCACTGCTTGTTTCAGGAGCTCACCGGCAAAATCAAATGATTCTTGTAACGAGAGCTTACGTTCGCGTTGTAGGATGAAAATCGTGTTGTGCGGTACAGCTTCTGGTTCGGCTTGCTCTTTACGATAGGAGAATATGTCATTGTGCCTGGTGAAATGTTAGTTTGTTAGAGGGGCGGTAATAGTCTGAGTCGTCATACAGGAACGTGATGACGGTTGCAGTATCTTCGGCTTCCTTGATCATGGGGTGCGACCAGACTTCCTCAGGAAGGTCGATGTTATAAAGTGGCCTTTGAAAGTTAGCTCTATCGAGTACATTCCACTGATGGCACACAAACGTACTCTAATAATGCCTGGCACGGTCGACACCCGACCGAATGCGTTCGTCCCCGCCAGAACATGTCAAAGGTTGTGGAAACATATCCTCGTGTATGCCAATAATATGAATCAACCTGTACGATGCAACCCTCGAAATAGTGCCGCATGCCCTGAACATATCGTTCCTGCGCGCCTAGAGATGCGATAGCCTGTATCTTCCTCCAGACCACCTGATACATATGTCTAACAGGATGTTCGCTGGGGGATATATCAGGTCGACCATGGTTGTGGATGTTCAAATGCGCCTCTACTTCGTCCCTTGCTGCAGCAGGATTCTCGCGCAGGTTGCCTTCATCGAACAGGTCGTCAAAGTAGAAAACCCACTCCATAAAATCGCACATGATGCGGAAACCATATGCGTCGGCATCGGGAACAAAGCCTGCTGCGAGCAGAGAGAACTGTGCTTTTCGATGGCGGGCGTAGGCTTCGTCAGTAAGCTTCAACACCCTAGACGATGGATTAGCGATGCGACCCGAAAGACGAAACAAAGTCGAACATACTCTCTAGCCCATTCATCTGCTTCTCGAGGCACATCTGAATATAACAAGGGATTGAGCCGTGCTGCAGGGGCGGTAATGGAAGAAAACACGTTTGGTAGCTTGATCTTTTCGATACGTGTGGCCTCCAGGTCGGCAGCTTTCTCGCTGAACAGACCACCTAAGAAGAATTCTTCTGAGATGTCGATAGCCGAGTCCACATTCGAGTTACCTGAAGTACTGTGCGAGCTTCTCCGTGAACTAGTACCGGAGTGAGACATGATGAGACGGTCGTTGGTTTTGGAAGGATGGTAGAATGGCCGATTGACGAAGATCAATGCTGAGGCTATGTTGGTAATTTTGAAGGAACAAATTGGAGTAACGGGTTGATTGTTGGGCTTCTCGGAGAGAAGTTGCTATGAAGCTAACCAACTAGCTTACATAAAGTGAACAACACAGAAATTGTTCCTGCTAAGTGCCTACGGAGCATCTTCCGCCAACAAGTGAAAGACTTCGTCCGTATTTATATACATCTAGGTACGCAGTACTAAAGCATCCTCGAAAGCATAACGCGCTGGTGCACTATGCGTGCAAGAACGTCCTCCCATAGATCAGCGTACTGGGGTTATAGCTCGACTCGAGAGCGGAGTGTTTCTCAGCGTCGCGAACGTCTAGGATTAGCCGCCATGACTTCAATGTTGTCTGAGCCCAATGTCATTCCGCCTCGTGTCCAAGCTTTCATTTCACCGCCTGGGACTTTCACAACACGTGTAAGTGGACCCCCGAGCCTTGGGCTTGGTCCCATGATCCTGAGACCTAGTGCGTTAGTGGCCGATCAGTGACAGCAGGATTGCACCCCAGACGTTGGGCTTTTGTGACTCAACGGCCTTGCACATCGGGTATCTTGCAAGCGCCTGGTGAGGTGGCCTTGCTCAAAAGTTTGCTTTTGACCAATGGCCAGGTATCTGACGAATATAACACATGCAAATGCTTTGTGAAACTCGTATCTGGAGAACAGAATCATGGTCTTCTTATAGACAAGAGATAGAGGCCACTCTGCGACAACAATGTTCACTCAGGACCAGGCTGCCATATTCATTATGCACGCATCGTCATCACTGCACCAAAGGTTAGTCTAATAGATGTGCACCGCCTGAGTCAGTCACGAGACCCGCTGACCCGGCACGGTTTTCTAGAAGCGGAGATCAAAAGCCGGTGACACGGTCAGATCCGCACGTTCCATATACTGGCACTATGAGATAGGGCTGATCAGCCCGCCCCAAGATTTAGAACATGATAGGTCACATTGTCGGGAAGGCGAAATAAATTTTCAAGGCAAAGTGAGATGCTTCGCACCGTCGTCCTGCATGATGGTCAGGTGGAGCACAAGAAAGCTTGGATAATTGAGAAAAGAATTCAGGCAACGGGATAAATGCTATTTTTTCTTGTTTGAGTTCGCTGGGTTTAGTCTACCATTAATCATTGGATCACAAGCGATTTCCCACACAACGCCACCATAACCCAACAGCACATGCAACCCTGATACTCGTGCGCTTTCAAGGCTTCTGCAAAGATATCACGCCCCGTTCTTATGCCCGCCGTCGCTTGAGCTTTCATAATCAATGGTGATTGCATGCTCCCGCACAATGCCCTTGGAACTAGAGTCGTCTTCGAGCCGCTTCCACTGTCCTCCTACGCCACTTGAAGAAATGGTGTCCAATGCAATGGGTTTGTGGTTGCTTCCACCAATGGTGTTCAACGGTTTTGATCCAGACCTGCTACGTCCTGCCGATCTGTTGCCCGAGCCGTAACGTGTAGTCTCGAGGTAGGTAATGAAGAGCGAGCGCAGAGCGGGAAGCGATGAAGCGATTATGCCAATGCCACTCTCGAGGAGGCACCAGATGATGATGTGACCATTCCAGTCTGTACGAGTCAGCTTACAGGAGTTAGAACGTGCGTGCGAATGACCCACAAAGTCTGTCCTCCTGGACCAGGTAGTATTGCAGATACGGTGCACGGACGATGGTTGCTGTGCTTGCCACGGCACCCAAGCCGAGGATAACCATGATCGAGGTCTTAGACCTCCGTGACATCTGCAATTTGCGCACGACAAACCACGGCAGGATAGAGGTACACCAATCTGTGGCAATGCCCACTGCTGTCCATGCATAGCCGATCCGCACGACAACCATAAAATTGCCACATTTCCCGAGCAATGGGTTCCAGTACGCCTGAACCGGTGTGCAATATAGCAAAGAGGCAAGGATTCCCACTATAGCCATTATAGTTGCAATGAATTGCATGACGTAAAGCGTCCATCGGTACTTTCTCTCCGTCGTGAAGTGCAGGAGCATGAAAACCACAGAGGCTTTCACCAAAGGCATCGACAAGCCGTAAAGGACTTGCGAGTAGAGCATATACTCTGCGCAGCGTATCATGAGAAGATTATTGAGCTTTGAGTCCGGCGTGCCCAACCCGTAGTAAGCAGCTTTGATGGCAAAGATTGCGCTGGAGAGAAAGGCACCCTAAAGATGCGGTGATCAGCAACGACACAGCGCGCATCGACATTGGAACAAAGTGGGTATAAAAGCGGGAAGTTGACTAACATAAGACAATAGAGAGAAGGTGTCATCCCAGCCCCAGCCCTTTGAAAAGCGCGTCAGTGGGAAGCGCACATAGGTCCTTAGCGCCACAACCACCGTCGCAAGTGCCATGATGATGCTTGTGACAATGATGAGGATCATAGCAAGACCCTCCGGCGCGATTGTCGGCTCAGCATAGGCCGCAGCCTGCAACTGAAGACCCATCGCCTTCTTTTCCGCCTCCGTCATGTTTGCGGACAACTCCGAAGCCATGACCAGCTGGTCAATGTGATGATTAAGGGGAAGAAGGCATCAACAACGCAACGCGGTGATAGAAAGGAATGACTAGAGTTGCGATATCATCGGGCAGGCCTTTCCAAGGTCTTTAACGCGACCACCATCCAAGGGGCTACAACCCATGATCACTCTTTCCAGGTAGAGAATACCGCAGGTCTGGAACTTCCGACAACAGCTTCGAAAACAGCGAAAACTCATGTTGATACATGCCGCTGTTGGTCTAGAAGGGTGGACCGTCTCCTGAATTGAAATGAGATTGCAGCTCATCAATTGGATATTGGTGAGAAAACTCAGTAAGCCCTGCTGTAAACATGATTCAGCTGCTGCATGCTGACTCAAGGCATGCAACGGGGTGGGATCAGACTAAGGTGATTGGTGCATATAGTCCGGGGTTGTTGTTATATCTTCTCTTGCCAGCGAATACGTGCTCTTCTTCGCTCGGCTATTGACAGATCGACAGTCGCCTCAGGAATTTCATGGCAGCGGCCCGCTTCCGCGTTCGTTCCCGCCCGAGGCTAGTGGAGAGAAGCGCCCTCTGACAAAAGTGCAGCGAAAGTGAACCAATATTTCATTCAATGTCTGTACGACTCGAAGAGCTCTCAAGCTTATATCTCTTCTTTGTATTAACTCTTTTCTCTCTCTCTACTCATATATAAAAGTCTTTTGTTCAACATGATGTATGTTTCCTAAAACAACGAGGAGCTGACTGAAGCGTCCACGATGGCACTAAAGAAGATCTCGTGTCAGCAAGCCGGCAGATTTTGGCGCGAATTATTCAGGAAAGGATTTAGCGTGAAAATAGGGCGGCCTTGCCCCTGGGTCTATCGATTCTGAACCTCAAGCGACTCAATGCTGAGCGACAACGACCTGCGCAAACATCGACATTATGTACTCTTCACTACAATTCACATAAGCTTCATATGCTCTAATCTATGGTGGGAAGATTGTCTAGGTGAATGTTTGTGACGGCTTCACGAACTTTTAATGCCTTTGGTGGTTCCACTCCCACTCATGCAAGGGCCTGACGCCCCATTCTGCACCCTTGTAGGTGTCGGATGACTTGACCACTTTTAGACTCGCTCAGCGCGTTGCTCTTGATGTACTGTAGAATCTCGCAAATAAAAGACAGGTCTAACGGTTATGAGTAAGCGCCAAACAAGATTTGACCTAATCAGACTCTCTGATGAATAGAAAAGTGGAGAGCAGCAACAAATCAATCCTTTGATTCGTTCCTAGTGCATTTAGATCTGACTCTTATGTGCGAGATTCTACGGCACTGCAATCTCGCTTTTACCCCTTAGAGATGTATCATGTACATACATAGATATTGCTTGTTCCCTGCCATATTGTGAGCTAGACATCATCAGCCGACATGGCTTCCTTTGCCGCGTCAGCGACTACTTCACGGGACGCAAGTGACAAGATCGTGCCCCTGCACTTCTTCGATGATGGCCCTCTCTGGCGAGCTTTTATCCTATATTCTATGTTCGTTTTCGACTGCACTCTAGATGTAGAGAAGCTTCATACTAGTCTTGAACGCCTTGTGCATAAAGACGGGTGGTGGAAACTGGGCGCCCGGCTGAAGAAGAATGTAGGTGCTTTAAGCCCTCATGGAGAAGAATTTTTGTAGTGACACCAAGGCACAGAAGAACGGAAACCTCGAATACCACATCCCTGGAGAGTTCACGGCCGATCGTCCCGCCATCACGTACTCCCACGTACATTATGATATGAGCTCTACCAGCCACCCACTGGCCTCTCGGCTTCCCAAGGCGAGCAGCCACCCGAGTGTTGTAGGCGATCCAGATGATTTCCACGACCTTATGTTGCCCACGGGGGCTCCGAAGAAGCTCAACGACTACATTAGTTCAGACCGACCACAACTCGGTCTGCACATTGTCACTTGCAAGGACATGACCCTCGTCACTCTTTACTGGCCGCACACGCTTATGGATGCCATGGGTAAAAAGGCACTGCTTGATGCATGGTGTCAGATGCTAAATGGCAAGGATGATGAGGTGAAGACCCCTCATGGCACTGATACGGACCCGCTCACCGCACTGGGAACGGCACCGACAGAGCCACACGGACTTGCAACACAACAGATGGGCATATTCGGGCTTGTAGGCTATGGCCTTGGGTCAGCCATGGAATTTTTTCGCAAACAAGAGAACCGCATAGTGTGCGTGCCTCGATCGTTTGTGGACCAATTGCACAGGGACGCCATCGCTGAGCTGACATCAGCTCAGTCAGAGAGCACTGCACCACAACCGTTTCTAACCGAGGGTGACGTGCTATGCGCGTGGTGGACACGGATTGCAGTCCTACATTTGCCGCCAACGTCAGCCCGGACGGTTGTTCTCAATAACGCTTACGATGTTCGTAAACCGCTTCAACGGGATCTCATTCCTGAAGGTGCAGCCTACGTCTCCAACGCTATTGGGTTCATTAACGTGCTGCTGTCTGTCAAAGACATTATGGAGAAGCCACTTAGTTACGTTGCACAATCCATTCGTAGCGCCATCACCCAGCTTGGAACACGCGACCAGATCGAATCATTCTTTGCACTGATTCGTCAGAGCTCAGGCAAGCTACCACCGTTCTTTGGTGATAAGAACATGCACATGATCACTTTTTCGAATTGGACCAAAGCGAATCTCTTTCATCTTGACTTTTCCTCTGCACTTGTTGACGGGAGTACTTCCAAAATAGCGAAACCGAGATATATTCAGAATAACCAATTTGGACTGATTCTTCCGAACGGCTTTCCCATAATTGGAAAGGACATTCAGGGCAACTTTTGGCTGTCAGGGTACATGAACAAAAGTCATTGGGCCGATATTGAGAGCATGCTTGCAAAGGAAGGGCGATCTTAACATTGGAACATTCACGATGATTTCGAGCACCGACAATCATGATTGAAAACGCGTTACTGATGCAGGTACTATTATATTACTAATTTCAATCCATACAAACCGTGAGGTTCAAGTCTGAGTCTATCAATCGTCTATCAACGGTGCCTAAATCTCATATGCTCGCCACCGTTCCAAGTCAACATTCTTCCCTCTGATATTCTTCTGCAATATTGACATCTTCAGCACCGTATTTTCCAAGAAAGGTAGTGCTAGATGTCCAAATATTTGTGCGACATAGCGCGACAGTATCTCCGGACTCTCAGGCGGACCCTGATGTGCCACGATTTCCACATCCAAATGCTGCAGTCTCGGCATATCCAATACGACACGCGCCATCGTCTGTGCAAAATACTCCAACGCGTGCTTCATTGAAGACTCTTGGGACGGTAAAGGCAAAGCTAAATGGATATGCCTGACCGATCGTAGTGCCTCGAAACCGACTTGGTCCATAAAAATCTGCAGCATTTGGGGCCCGAAAAAAGAGAATGTATGCTTGCTGTACAACACATCCACAACCTCGCAGTAGATCAACTTGCTTGTCCGAAGCAAGTTTGTACACGTGCTACCTTCAAAGAAACCAGCATGCTGTCCCATATCCCAAGCCTCTCCATCGCCACAGATGAGACGACCTCTTGTAGTCTTCGTCGCTGGTAGTCGCGGTGATGATTGATGAAGAAACGATCCGCCGTCTTCGAGCGTCATGCGTAATACGGTACTTGGAGGATCAATTTCGCTGCGAATGAACGTCGTTGAATTTGCGTTCGTCGAAGTAGCTGCTAGCAAGCCAAATCGGGCGCGTAATTTACCGTTGTCAAACTCGGGCTGCACTACGTAGTGGTGTGGCACAAGATACTGGTAAATGTTCATTCGTAGCTCAGGTGGAAGACGATGCAGTATGTCGGTTGTTGTCAGATTTGAGGGGGTGATGGGCTTCAGTCGTTTTGGCGGTTTTCGGAGGGCGTGAAGATGCCATGATAATGCCTTTTGGTATCTTTGAAGTTGCCAGCGAATGTTATAACAACATCTCTGATATGCCTCGAGGCAGGAATGCAAAAAGAGAACGACATTCATGATTGGGATGATACTTGTCATAGCGAGAGATCCAAATATAAGAAGCGACGATGCGTTCGGCAAATTGAACAAATTTTTTTTACCTGCCTTCACCCTTAAAGTTGCACCGAGTTAGCTCTAGATACCTGAAGCAGCCTTGTCGTCGGTGTGCCGACCAAAATGAAGTCATAGCACTAGCGGTTCTCGTTCCTTAAGTGGGTCCTGCACGGCTACCTGACAAGATAACCGTGCACAGGGCGACCCAGGTTCCTGTCAGCTGGTTACTGGGCCACGTTGTGATCACCTGAATCCTGCTCACAGCCCGTAAGTCGGTCACTGGTCCACGTGCTGATCTCCGACTGAATCATGCTCACGAGGACCGATGTTATGCTTCCAAGCACTGAATTATGCCCACGAGGACAAACATGAGTCACTCGTGCGATTGCACGAGCCTTCCATCTAGCCGCAGTCACACCGCCGTTGGAAAGCGCACCCTCTGTGATTGGAATTAACCCTGATCAAAAGCTTCATTGGCTTGCTCATATCCCACGCTTGCACGTGCATCCTCTAAATTTTCTATATTTCATGTGCCGAGGTTATCGTACCCAATACAGTGGCTAGATGTTGTAGTATAGTGTTGGGACTACCCAAACTAATCAAGCGCCCGCTACCCACATGTTGTCTCCGGGCGACGCTGTAGGTGAACGAAACCCGCGGCGAGACAACATGTGGATCGTAGATTTTCTCAGTGCAACGGTATTTGCTTTTGAGCACTTGTCTTAATGACCTATTAGTTTCTCGTCATCATCGACATAACTCGTTAGCAAAAAGGATGAGTTTAGCTTGGTATCTGGGTCACCATCAACTAGACTAGCTTTAAAGGTAGTCCCAATCAATAATACCTAGCACCCTCCGGTCTCCATATTCAATAGTACGCCATCATGGATCTAACCTCTCATGGAGATCCTCTCTAGCAACTCAGATACAAGCCACAGAACGACCTCAGGGAGCGCCATCAGTAGATTCGTGCAACTTATGGACAACCAGATAGATTAAATAGATGGAACTTACGCCACGTCAATGTCAAATGATATTCACCTTGATATTAGTAGCATGTGCATGTTTTTTACTTCTTGATATATCACGAATAGGATCGAGGATCATTGCGTGGGTCTTAAAGTTGTATTAGACTAGGTATGACAATATTCCACCGCGCTCTGAACTTTGTAATACTCACTATCAAGTCTACATTTTCATATATTCAGTTAGTGCTCCTATGGGGATAATTGCGGTTGGTGAAACAACGAAAATCGGTAGGCAACCCATGTAAGATCCAAGAACTCCATCCGGGTAGATTCAAGTGTCTTTTGTACAAACAACGGTAATAAACACTCCGTGCTAGCAACCCTGATACATATATTGCCTACACTACGGTTCGGCTGGCCCGGAATTCCCGGCATGCCCCGCCGTAGTATATACCCCGCACGACCGTGATCAACATTGATACACCACATTTTTCACCTCGTGACTAAAGCTGGCGCCCTCTCAAGCCCAAAATGCGCTTCAAAATTGCTCTCTCGCACATTCTATGTTACTCCAATGCCATCCTACTTCCGCCACCAAGTGGACCCTACACAACAGCTTTGGTCATGACCAACCTCGTCGACTCATTTCGCACTGATCCCTATGACCCGAGCCACGGAAAGCGCAATGTTATGATCTCGATTTTATATCCTGTAAATAAGAAAGATTGCACTCAAATGCACACGGTGCCATATATGACTCCTATGACAGCGGCTTACTTCGACGCCACGCTCGTCTCTTTCGGTGTCCCCAAAGACAACACCTTCAAATCATTCCAGCTGAGTGTATGCCGCAATATGTCATTCGAAACAACGGTACATACGAAAAATTTCCCTTTGGTTCTCTTTTCCGCCGGCTTAGGTGGTTCACGACTACAGTACACTAATGTAGCGCAAGAGATAGCCAGCACGGGATATGTGGTAGTGACGTTAGATTCAACGTATGCCTCGGCTATCGTCGAATTCCCCGACGGTTTCTTCATTAATGGATTTGACATATCATATTGGTGCACAGAATGTATTCCTGGAGTATGCTGTCCCAGTCCTAATATTCTGAGCCTTCTCGAGACAAACGTTCAAGATGCGCAATTCATTCTCAACCAACTGAGTAATACTTCTGTTAAGAAAAAAATACTTCCCGGCCTTGAGGGAAGTTTGAATACCGAGAATGTGGCATATGTGGGGCATTCATTTGGGGGTGCGACGGCGGTGAGGACAAGTATGATAAACAAAAGTATTGTGGCAGCTCTGAACTTAGATGGATCACAGTTTGGAACTATTTCGGATGTTCATGCATCAGTATTACTTTTTGGCCGCTCGGAGCCGGTGCCGCATAATAGGACGGATGACGCTACGTGGCGTGATACTTGGGACCATTTAAGGGGCTGGCGACGGGAGATTGGGCTTAAAGATGCACAGCATAGGACGTTTGGAGACATGCCAAGGTTGGCGAAGATTGCTAGGTGGCCTGTTACGGATAAGCTGAAGGAGGTGATTGGGAGAATTGATGGGGAAAGGAGTTTCGAAGTTATCACGATCTATGTGAAGGCATTTCTAGACTCTGCACTAAGAGGAAAGGAAAGTCCCTTATTTGAAGGGCTGAGCGAGGCTTTCCCCGAAGTTGTTGTTGGATAGAGACTTTTCTGTCATATCAATACTCCTGTAGTACGAGTAAAAAGTCAGCGTGAGCCAAAAAAGTGATCTAGTACGTTGTAGATGTATCATCCAAGCGAAGGGTACCTTCCCTCGCAAGGCAGACACATCCAAATTGTACTCAGGCGTTTGCTTACAATCTTAAATACCCACGTATACTCATCCGCTTCCACAATTGCCTCGCTCACCTCCAGCACCACACTACCATTATCGTCTATCCGGCTCGGGACAACAGTGCCAGAATAACCGCCTCCAACCACCTTTACCTCATCACCTTCGACCCACGGTACGGGGCTGTCCAACACTAGTGTCGCATTCGGCTTGCTCAACACGAGAATATAAAATGCAGCAGCAGTACTCGTAAATCTTACGCTACTCCCCTCCTGTGGCGTAACGCTCCAATACGTCGTGTTAAATACTGCCTCGCCATGGCTCTTGATCCACATTCCTGCCTTCCTTAAATTCTTCTGTTCAACCTCGATAATTGTCCCGTTCGCCGTGGGACCTACATCGAGCAAAAAGTTACCGTTTTTAGAAACAATGTCCACGAGAGAAGTGACTATGGAAGAAGCGTTGATGTACGCGGATACAGGGGTAGCGGCATTGTAACCGTACGAGTAGGGGTCCATGCCCTGGCTCGTTTCCCACTTGCGCGGCTGTACGGCGGCATAGCGGGCATATTCTGGTGTGTCAAAGTCGCCAGGGAGGCCGCAGCGTGCATTCATAAGGGCTTGCTTATTCTGAATGGCGAGGTTGTTGAACCAAGAGGATGCGAATTCGGCGGTGCGGTTTGGACCGCCGATGTCGCACCACATGACTTCAACGCCTATATTAGCGAGCGTCTGCATTTCGGGGACGACAATATCGGCTATGTAGTCGGTGACTGGTACATATCCGGTGTATGGGAGTGTGGCGTTGGTAAATACATTGGTGGCATTACCGCCCGGCCAGCTGCCAAAACCGTATTTGCGGTAGTCTGGGTGAAACCATTCTGGTAGAGAATAGTAAGCAGCTTTGTGCAATTGTGGCTGGTATTTTTCTGCTGCATCAAAAAGCTCCTGTAGGAGGTTACGATACGGATATTGTGCTACGGAGGTACGCTTTGAAACATTTGCGGGAAGGTCGAAGATTGCATAGCCATCATGGTGCTTGCTGACCTGAACAAAGTAGTTCGCTCCTGCATCGGCGAAAAGATCAACCCAATCCTTGGGATTGTAGGCAGAGGCCGAGAAGTTCTGGATAAAGTCGTCATATACCACATCCGGTCCGTACTGTCCAAGATGGTATTGATACGTGTGGTCAGATGTAGTGGGCCCATTGTTGAGGTTCCACCAGTACCACTCCGCATACGTTTCGTTTTCGCCTACATTACCCCAGGCGGGGACGGCGTAAGGTCCCCAATGGATAAAGATGCCGTATTTCAGGTTATCATACCAATCAGGAGAGTCATGAGAGTATATAGACTCATATGTCGGCTCATACTCTCTGATACCGAAAATGGCATTGAAGGTGTATTTCGAACAATGGATGCCTTTGCCTTTTACAACCACGATAGCAGCTCCAGTGCTTCCTGGTGTTACATTACGCTTCGTCTTGACACCCACGTTGACTCTGATCTGATCACCAGCGTGGAGTCTCTTGATGTGTCCAGGCATAATGGTTTCGACGCCTGGTGAATTGATTTCTATCTTAGCAGAATGATTTCGTAGAATGTGTTGTGTGCCTGCATTATTGATCGTCACCTCATAGATTTGAGTCTTTTCGCTCCCTTCTACCCACTTTTGCGTCGATCTCGCGTATTGTACGCTCAATAAGGGCCCCTCAGCTCCACTCACGGCTGGCACTAGTGTTAGAGCAAATATATGTAAACGCGATGAAATCGTAGCGCCTCCTGGGTCCGTTGCCGCACCACCTGTGACATTTGGCAATGTAAGCGACATAAGTTCCTTCGAACTATCAAGCCAGTTCCTCGTCTGGAAGATATTGCTACGGTTCCAATCCACGCTCTCGTTGGTTAACCGGTAGGGAAATACCATGTCTCCACCCGTCGGATACGGCCAGGACCACCATGCAGGGACGAGGACAGCACCAGAGCTTGTCGAGTTATCAGAAAATATCGCGTTGATGGTTCCTTGGGCCATGCCACTTTCGGAGGCGGCGAGCATGTGGACACTCAGATACCGACCGCGGGGGATGTAAATGGTCTGGCCTGCTGCGATCACATTGTCGTATCCTGAGGAATTGAATTTGGAGAAGATGTAATCCAGGCCACTGTATGTGAATGTTGCTGGCGGGATGAATTGCGCTGGATATGAGTCTGGCTATTCTTTTAGCAATCTCGCTTCAAGATCTTCGAACGCTGGAGACTTACCTCCCGACCCATCGAAGGCCGTCTCATTTGGCTTCAGGCCAAATGCTCGATTGTCGAATATCCCACTCAGGTCAATCGGGGTTGAAGGTGCTTGTCCAGAGATTGGCTGGAAGTTATTCTGTGGCATAAAAATCAGCTGCGCTGATGATGCACTCGCGAGCAAGAGACATTTTGCCCAAAGGGCCATCGTTTATTCGTGGTCCTTAAATAGAAATTCAAGGCTCTTTAAAGTACAGACCAGCGATGCGAAGCCTCAAGTCGATATTTAAGGAATGATTCATTTTGTGTGACTTTGCCAGTGACCACGCTTTCGCATCCCCGCTGTTGATCTTTGAGGGGTATGTTACAATCAGGCATGGTAGGGGTTACATAGCCGACGGAAGATAAGGTCGGCGAATGTTAGCCCCAAGATATCTACGTCATCCGGTGATTATATTTTTAGACTAACTCTATATTTAATCATTATAATAATCCTTTAGGCCGTACTAGTTCCTTAGAATAGTATTAATTATCTTTTTTTTAAATCTTTTAAATCTTTTTATACTTTATATTAGTGAAGACTTTATTAATAGTTACTCTAATCTAGTAACTAAATCTAGTATAATAGAATGATCGTAAGGCTATCTTAAAGGGGTTAAGTGGGAAGTAAAGATATATAGGATTATAAGGTTATAAGGGGTAAATATTAATTAACTATAATAAATATTAATTATTAATAGTATTAAAGATAGTCTTTTATAAAGAACTACTTATAAGAAAACTTAATAGATTAATAATAAGAATTACTAATAGTTATCTATTATCTCTATATACTATTATCTAGGGTTAGCTCTATAGGCTCTATAGACTCTATAGATAGAATCTATAGAATTAGCTCTATAGACTCTTATAATAAGGATATTATAAAGTTACTATAATATTAAGATATATTATACTAGGATTAATAGGGTCTACTATATTAAGAAAACTAAGTAAGTAAACTATATAAAATCTATATTATATATATACTTTAGGGATATTAAATATTATTTATTTAATATAACTAGAGTTATCCTTTACTATTAGTTCTAGTATAAAGTATATATTATTATCTATAATTAAACTTTATATAATAATACTTTAGGGTTATACTAGTTTTCTTAAAATAGTATTAGTTATCTTTTTAAAATCTTCTAAATCCTTTTATATTTAATATTAGTATAGACTTTATTAATAGTTACTTTAACCTAGCGATTAAATCTAGTCTATATAGCTATTTAATCTTATAATAGCTTAAGTTTTACTTAAATATCTTTATAACCTAAAAATATATAAAACTACTATAAACTCTATATCTAAAAAAATTTACTTATTTTATATATAGTAACCTAGATATCTACCACCTTATTATTATTAATATTTAAGTAGCGTGTCTAGTCTAACCTTATTATATTAAGAAGAATCTTATATATTTAGACGACGCTCTTATTATTTAATAATTTATAGATAAACTTTTAGTTATTACTTTCTATTACTAGAATAGTACCTTTAGTATTTACCTAGTATATAATACCCTAAAACTTCTATCTCTATAGTAATACTATATATCTATTAGAAATAACTATATTTATATTCTTTAGGTTTACTATTATTATCTATTCTAATTTATATACCTTAAGCGTCTACTTTATATTTAAGTATAGAGTCTTCTACTACCCTTACTTATATTACTTTTTAAGTATTTTATAGACTAGGTGGATAATCCTATAATCTTTATATAATATAATTATCTTTAATTAGACTTTATATATATATTATATAGAATCTATAAGGACTCTAACGTATATATTATTATCTATAAAAAGATAGTAGGACTAATAGTAGTAGATGATTAAATAGTAAAGTTAATTTTAATATATATATTTTTATAGATAAAGTAGAAGCTAGATAATATATAAATAGTAGTTATTAATATAAAATTATATAGCTTACGTAGTATACCTAGCTTAGTAGAGAAGAAGGAGAATATTATAAGGTAGAGAGATTACTATTTATAATAATTTATTAATAGAGGAAAGACTATAACTTAATATAACTATCACTATAATAGATTTATTCTTAATAGATAGTATATATATTATATCCTCTCTCTTTATTTAAGTTAAATAACTTTTAATTAGAGTATACGCTAAGCCTTACTTAGATAATCTATTGAGGAATGAGGCTCTATTAAGTACTATGGACTAAGCGTCATTTTGGAATTATATAACCCGTAACCTTAAAGCTTATAAGCTACAAAATATTATATAAAGCTTAGAATATTTCTCCCTAAGCTCTTATATATATACTAGCTAAGTAGGTAACCTTTTTTTATATAGTAATCTAATTAATTCACTTACTAAATTATAGTAATTTCTAGCTTATTTTTTCCTCTATAGTTATAAGCCTAGTACTTTAAAATATAGAAAAGTTCTTCCTATATACTTTTAATACTAGAATTACTAATTTAGCTACTCTATTTAATTCTTAATTTATTTAAATAAGTATATCTATATCTAATTTTATAATTTTAGTAGACTAATATTAGCTTATAAATTAGGTGAGCTAGCTATACTAGTTTATATAATTCTAATTTTATACCACCTATAGGGGAATCTAGGAAAAAATCGACCTAACGCTAAAGACGCTAAGTTAATTAATAATACTTAGCTAAAGTAATTTAATTATTTAGTAGATATTAATAATAAGATCCCTAATATAATAGAAGACTAGCTTAGAATATATAATATTAAGCTTATAGAATATAGAGGGCTTATAGTAGAATAGTTAATATAGTCCTTAAAGATTTAAAATATATAAAACTAGGTATATATAATGATATTACCTAATTTTCTAGTATCTATAATAATTAAACTAGTTAATAAAAAAGATAATCCTTTAAGACTTTATCTAAGCTTTAAAATAAGACCTTATACTAACTAAAGCTAATACTAAAAATCTTATATAAATATAATATTAAGCTCATCTAGATTAAACTAAGTATAGTAGATAAAGTCCTAAGACTTAATATAAAAACTAGTAACTTATTTATAATAAAGTAAAGACTTAACGTGGTTTATAAGTAAGTTAGTAGCCTAAGTAAGTTAGTAGCTTTTCGCCAGCGCCCCACCATCGCAGCGCAGTATCTTAATACTACTAAAACTAATAGTAGTTTACTATATACTATTTTATTCCTTAGAGTTATTACTATCATCTAAGTCCTCTATCTCTACTATATAGATATAGGAATTATATCCTTTCTCATAATAATAACTATAGTACCTTTTAGTATAAACCCTTTTTACTAGTTCCTTACTACTACTATGACTACTACCCTCTCTTATAGTAATTAATTCTTTACCTCTCTAATTATAAGTATCTCCTCTATTTATATATACTATTATTTATAGCTCTTATATTCCTATTATATTAATAGCGCTTTTAAGGCTATTTATTTTCTCCTTTATTAACTCTATATTATATACTATCTATTAAGCACCTTTACTTAACTACCTAATTGATTTATCTAGAGAGCTTACTAAGGACCCTAAATAATTTCTTACTTTTATTTAAATAAATATACTCTATGCTTCTAGTTTTTAGTATTATATAGGGTTTTTACCTTCTATATAACGTCATTATACTAAGGTAGAGTAGACGTATATAGCTTTATATTAAGCTTTAATAATATAGCTTCTAAGTTAATTAGGACTAGCCTAGCGCCTTAAAAGCCTATATAAATATTATCCTTAGTAAATACTTTACTAAAAGTACTTTTAAAGGCTAGAAGAAAGGTATCTTTACTAATATAGTAGGTATAATTATATACTAAGGCTAAGATCTTATCGTCATACACGCGCTTTAACGACGCGAAGTAGGCGACATCTAAGGACTATAGTAGATATAATAAATAAAAAGGTATATAGAGAGTAATAATATTCTTCTTTTTATAGTAATCCTAGAAATTAGTAGAGTAGTAATTCTTATAACTATTAATAATAAGTAAATGGTATTCTCCTACGCGTTAATGCTATGAATACTTCTTAAAGTAGTCTAGCTATAAGTATAAGGTTATTATTAATTTAGTTATTAGGCTAATAGTAATAATCTATTCTAGGGTAGATCTTTAAACTAGGTGGTAATTAACACCTTATCTATAAAGATAATAAAAGGTGGAATTATAACCCCATCTGTTATAGTAATATCTTATACTAGGTAACCTACTTATGGTTACTAGGCTATACTCATTTCTTCTTACTAGATCCTTCTAAACATAATAACTAGCTAGGACGATATCTTACCTATTATAAAGCTAGTCTTATTAAAATTCTAAGTATTTTTATCTAGAATACTATACTTCTACTTTATTAACTAAACTAGCGCTAACTAGCGCTATATAAGCGCTAGGTCTTTATAGACGGTACGCTAGCCATTATATAGATAAGTTTAATGGGTTTTCAGCTCCGGAGTTTATTTAATAAAGTTATTAACCTAGTTCTTACTAATAGATTTACTATCCTATATTTATAGTAATCTATTTACTATACTATATATTCTATCCTTTATAGATGTTATACTACGTATACTCTACTTAAGTACCTCTTAAATAATTACCTTCTCTTTTAATATACTTATACGCTTTAAGTTTACTTTATAGTCACGTTAAGGGCGTCTCCTAGTATATCTCTCTTATATAGTTATTTATAGTATATTATAAGTAGCTATAGCGCGTTTTTCGCTTCGTATTTATTTTCTTTTAATATTAAAGATAGCTAGCTATATATCCCCTTCTATATAGGTCTTTTATATGTTATATTATTAAGATATTACGCGAAGTTGTCGTGATAATAAGACGTTAGTAAAAAGCTACTAACTCACTTAGGCTACTAACTCGCTTGTGAACCACGTTATAAGATTATTAATATTAAAGGAGAGCTTATAATATATAACTTCCTAGATACGCTAATACTAAAGCTTACTTTTAACTAGATATAATTAATAAACTAATAAATTCTATAAAATATAGTACTAGAGAATATAGTTCTTAAGCTTTATTAAGTTAGAAAAGTATTTTTAATATTCTTATAAAAATACGTACTACGCTCTAATAGTAGAAAAGCTATAAAGATATTCTTTACTTTTATAGACTAAAGCTTAGATTTAAAATAAACTAGGTCTTAAAAAATAATTAAGGAAAGAGCTACCCCTATAGAACCTAGAAGTATAAGTAGGATTTATTAAGTTATCTTAAGCTTTAATTTATAGTAACTAGCATTTTATCTAAAAGAGCTCAGCCTATAAAAATAATAGAAGTAGAGAAGAAAATAATTCTAGATTATTTAGCTTAGCTAAAATAAAATAAGCTCTATATAAAGATTATAAAGATAGATTAAATAAAGCCTAATAAAATAAGCTTATCTATTAAATATCTAGGAAATATAGTAGTAGTACTAATAGACCCTTTAAAGTTTATATAGCTTAAAATATATAATTTAAGAGTCTACTCTACTATAATATTTAGAGTATATCCTTTTTTAAAAAATATTATTCTAGATAGAGACGCTACTATCTATCTAGTTAATAATTAAGAGCTACTTATTTTAAGATTCTTTAAGAAAATAAGCTCTATAGAAAGTATAGAAGTAAGAATATAAATATTTTTAATCTTAGATATAGGAGATCGCCTACTTAAAGGCGTTTTAAATAAAGAGAAAATAAGTATTCTAAAGATTTATTATTTATAAATATAAAAGTTATTAAAGATTTTTATATTAATATTATCTTAGAAGCTTATTTAAAGAAGGTTAGAATCTAGTATTTTAATTTAAATAATATACTATATCTAGAAATATTAAAAAGGAGTATTATACTTACTAAGCTAATTAGTAAACATAACCTCACGTTTTTAAAATATAAGCTAATTCTCTACTATCTATTAGTTATAAGTATAATTAATACTGCATGAAGCGTCTATCCTAGTAAAATAATTTTAAGACTAATAGTAAAAAACTCTAGTATTAATACTTAGAATACCTAGATTTAAAGGCGCTATAAGCTCTTATATATAATATATATAATATATATATAAATAAGATACCCTATAGATATTATAAATACTACGTAATAATATATACTATGTAGATAATTTTATAATAACTAAAGAAAAGATTATCTAAACCCTTTTACTAGATTTTATAGAATCTTTTTTAATATACCTATAAAATATTTAAGTAAAGAATAGATACTAATTATAAAAAAAGATTTTAGTAGAAAGATCTATAATAATAATCTTTAAGAAAAGATAATTTTAAAAATTATATTAGTTATTAAAAGCTTTACACGACGTATAGTAATAAAGTATAAGCTTAAGATTATAATAATTTAATAAGATAATAATATAGTAATACTCCTTAGAGAGGATAATTAAGATATAAAGAATAAATAAATTAAAAAGAAATTAAGATTATTATACTACCGCTATATATATATAAGTCAAACGAAGTATTAGAGTAAGTAGAATAAAAGATTATTATAAAAGCTATAAAAATAAGAATTAGTATAAATCTCCTATTAAGCTTTAGCCTAAAATTATAGACGTAGTAGTATAGCTTTATAGAATAAGTCCTTCTACTATCTATAGTTTATAATCACCCAACGAAGTCCTTAATAGTTAGTTTTAATAGTATTTTTAATACTATAAGCCTATAATTATAAGGATAGCTATAGTAGATCTATATTTAGACTAAAGTAGAATCTATATCTATAACTATTAAACTTACCCCTTAAATAGGGCGCATAGCTAGGCGTAATAAATAAAGATTTAAAGTAAATCCTAAAGCTTATATTAAATATTTAGTAGACTACTAAGCTTTTAATATCTATAGAATATAAATTTCTATACTTAATTAAATAATTATAATATAAAATATAACTTTTAATAAAATACTTTACTATAAAGGAAAGACTAATTAAGGAATTTCTAAAGAAGAAATAGTAAAAGTTATTAAAATTCTTTATAAAGGAGAAATGATTAATCTAGAAAAAGCTTATAATATTTCTAAGCTTTAATCTAAACTATTAGAGCTAGTAAATTCTAAACTTAAATCTATTATTAAGTAATAGCTTAGGGGTAAAGTAATTAAGCTAACTAAAATTATAGCTAGCTAGCTACTTAATTAGAAGCTTTAAGCGCCGACTCTACGTGAGCTGCATGAGTATAGCTAGTAAGTAGTTAAAAACTTATATAGATAAAGAAGAATTCTTAGGACTTATAACCCCTAAATAAATACTAGAGCTAGGCGTAATAGAATATAATTTATTAGAAGATTATAGGGAGATAGATACCTACTAGGGTATATACTAACCTAGTAGAGCTAGAATATCTAATCCTAAAAATATAATATCTACTTTACTAAAGCTTAAAAACTCTATTACTATGTTTTAACTTAGGAACGCTGCTTCTATAAGCCTAGCTAAAGTAGAGAACCATCTAGTATACTAAAGATAATAATATATCTAGACTTTTATATCTTATTTAAGTAGATAATTATAGGGGATACTCCTAAATATAATTAAGTAAATAGATATCTATTACTTTATTAATATAGATAGAGGAGATAGATTTAGATAAATAATTAAGGGATAAGATAAAAAGGTTTATATAAGTATTAATTATAGATTTATCTTAGAAGGATATTAGGATCTAAAATTCTAAAGGGGCCTACGTCTATTTTATATATAATTATTAGCTTTTATTTGCTAATGGTTATTATAACTATATTATAAATATTAAGTTATATGACCGCTCTCTAAAGAGTACTCTATAGTAAGTATACTAAGGAGAGCGCTCTATAAAGAGCGCTCTATAATAGAGTACCTAGCTAGGTAATATATAAATTATATATAAACTCTTCTATAGAGTTTATATTTAACCTAAATTATAACCTTAAAACTAGTTAGTAATCTATTATTTAAATTCTCTAATCTCTTATCTATTTTCTAACTATACTCCTATCTAAGAACTAACTATTAACCTCTTAGAACTAGCTATCCCGAGTTAGGCTTTAACATCTTAAACACCCTTAATATAAGTATAAACGGAACCCCTACCTCTAGCTAAAACTATAGTATAGATTCTATTAAAAATAAGCTTATAAGATTTAACCTCTACTATAGAGTATAATCTTATACTAATAGTTAACTTCTCTAATTAAATTTATACTTTTTAATAGTCTAACTTTAAAAAATAGTAGGAAGGTAATCTTTACCTTATATCTTATATAAGGCGATGCTTTTAAATAGATCTAACCCTATATATACTAATACTTAGAAGAAGAAAATACTAAAGGAGATATAACTAACTAGATTATTAAAGACTATAATAACTTTAAAGCTAAAGTTAAATAATTCTTTAAAATCTTTAATAAATAGTCTATTACTAAGAGAGCTATTTAGAATCTTAAGTAAGTTTAATTCAGTGTTGTAAATTTTTAGTAATTACTATATAATATTAGTAACTAATTACTCAGTTACTAATTTATCTTATAGTAACTAAGTTAGTAATTAGTAACTGAGATTTTTAGTAAATATAATTAGTAATTAGTAATTAGTAACTAACTTAGTAATACTAAGTAATTACTTAGTTACTAATTAGTAACTGAGATTAAAAATAGTAGAAATATATAAGAAAAATATAAATATAGCGTTTATAATATATTATATTATACTATAGTTTTAAGATATATAGATATTTAGACTATTTAAGTTATTTAAGTTATATTTTTGTTTTTAAGAATATAAAATCAATAGTAACTTATATAAAAACTATAATAATTTATAGTAAAACTATAGTTTACTAAATATTATTAATAAAATTCTACTAATAGATAGAAACAATATAAATAATAAAGTAATATACTAATATTTTACTATATAAGATAAGTTTATTAACTATTTATTACTATATACTAATACTAAAAACGAGAAGTACTAGTTATAAAGTCTAATATAGATAGTATAATAAGATTAACTACTATACCTAAAAGTATAGTCTAGATTAATCTTAATATAATTAAGATTATTTAAATTATATAATTTAATACCTAGAAAATAATTAATTAAAAACGCTACTTTCTATAACTAAGTATAAATGTATAAGAAGTATAATTAGTAGTTCTAATAGAAAATACTAATTATAGTATTAATTTAAAATATTATAATTATAGTAATTAATAAAAGTAGTAGAATTCTATATAAATATAATAATTTAATTAGAATTACTCAAAATACTTAATTAAGGAATAAGAAATTAATTTTTTTAAAAAAACCAATTTTGATAGCTAGTTATAAGCGTAGTTAATATAGAAAAATTAAAAGATTTATATCTTATTACTATTCTTAATCCTTAATTTAAATTAGATATATTTAATAAATTAGACTATAGCCCTATAATTATTGACGATATAAAAGATTATTTTATAGAAATCTATAATAAATATAAAAAATTTTATAATTCTAGTATTATAGATAATAATAATAATAATCCTATAAATTTAGATTTAGATTTAGATTTAAATAATAATAGTAGTGATGATGAATTATATATTACTAGTAATAATATTAATAATTTAATAATAGAAAATAAGCTAGAGCTTTATTTAACTAAAACTAGAGTTCCTAAAGATATTAATATAAAAGACTATTATAATTCTAATAAAACTAGATTTCCTATTATATATAGAATAGCTAAAGACTATTTAGCTATTTTATCTACTTTTTAATACTAGTGAATCTACTTTTTCTAAAGTAGGTAATATAGTTACTAAAAAGAAATAGACTATTATCTAGTACTATTAAAAACTTATTATATTAAAAGATAGAAATATAGTAGAAGATGAAGAAGAAGAAATTAATGATAATAAACTATTATTTAAAAAAATAAAAGATCTAGAAGAAATAAAGGAAAATAAGTAGCTACTGCTAGTAATAATACTATAATAGATTTAGAAGAAGATAAATTAGAAGATAAATTAACTACTAGCATTACTAGTTCTAATAGTACTAATAGTAGTAATTATAGTTTATATAATTAGAAAGTATAATTAGAAAATAGAGAAAAGATAAAATAGTAAAAAGATAAAGTATAAGTAGTAATTATATAGAAAACTATTTTTTTATTTAATCTTATATGGGTTTCGTTATATATAAAATTCTATATTCTATTTTTATTATATATAAATATAAAGTATTTAGATTCTATAATCTTTTATAACTTAAAATAGTCTAGTTAATCTATTTTTAAAAAGTCAACTACTAAGCTACTTATAGAGATAGTTAAATTTTTTAGTTTTTAAAAATTATTTTCTACCCTTTAGATTATATAATCTAGAAAATTTCAGCAATATTAGGGCCGCGCTAAGGTCCTACGATAGTAATATAAAATAGCTTAGTTATACTATTTATATTAGATTTTATAGCTAGTATTTTCCGTTTTTTATAGTTATTGACTACGCTTATGACTCATTGTTAAGATTGGTATTTTTGAAATAAATTATTTTCTTATTATTCAATTAAGTCATTTTAGTAATTTTAATTAAATTATTATAGTTATATAGAACTCTATAGCTTTTATTAATTATTATAATTATAATATTATAAATTATTACTATAACTAGTATTTTCTATTAGAACTACTAAATAGACTTTTTATACGTTCATAGCTAGTAGTAGAAAATAGCGTTTTTAATAAATTATTTTCTAGATATTTAACTAACTGTTTTAAATGATTTCTACTATTCTAAGATGAGTTTAAACTATTTATCTCATTGTAATATTTATTTTAATTATAATATTTAAATTAGACTTTATAACTAGTAATTTTAAATCTTTAGTATTACTATCTATCTATAGATAGCTAAGATATTTATCTTCTATAGTAGAATATTATCATTTTATATAATTATTCAAATTATTTTTATTTATTAATAAGTTATTAGTATAGTTTTATATATAATTTATATATAATTATAGTAAAGTATAGTTCTACGTTAAATTATAATGGTATTTATAGTAGTTACTACTAATTTTATAATCTTAAAATTAAAAACACGACTTTAATAGCTTAAATAGTCTAAATAACTATTTATCTTATAACTATAGTATAATATAATATATTATAAACGATATATCTATATTTCTCTTATATATTTCTACTATTTGTAATCTCAGTTACTAATTAGTAACTGAGTAATTACTAAATATTACTAAATTTTCTTGTTAGTAATTAGTAATTAGTAATTAGTAACTGAGGAATTACTAAATATATTAGTAACTGAGTAATTACTTACTAATACTATTTAGTAATACTAAGTAATACTAAGTAATATTAATTACTAAAAATTTGCAACACTGGAGAGGATACGGTATATATACTATCTATTAAGGATAAGTCTATTATAGTAGTAGCTATATTGAGTTATAGTCCTCCCTCCATTAATAAATTATTATAAATAGTAATCTCTCTATTTTATAATATTCTCCTTCTTCTCTACTAGGCTAGGTATACCGCGTAAGCTGCGTAATCTTATATTAATAACTATTATTTATATATTATCTAGCTTCTACTTTATCTATAAAAATATATATATTAAAATTAACTTTACCTTAATTATCTACTACTATCAGTCCTACTATCTTTTCTATAAATAATGACGTATATATTAGAGCCCTTATAGATTTTATATAATACGTATATAGAGTCTAATTAGAGATAGTTATATTATATAAAGACTATAGGATTATTTATCTAGTTTATAAAATACTTAAAAGATAGTATAAAAGAGAGTAGTAGAAGACTTTATACTTAAATATAAAGTAGGCGCTTAAGATATATAAGCTAGGGTAGATAGTAATAGTAAACCTAAAGAATATAGATATAATTACCTTTAATAAATATATAATACTACTATAGAGATAAAAACTTTAGAGTATTATATACTAAATAAGTACTAAAGGTGCCGTTCTAGTAATAGAAAATAATAACTAAAAGTTTATCTATAAGTTATTAGATAATAAGAGCGTTATCTAGATATATAAGATTCTCTTTAATATAGTAAGATTAGACTAGACGCGCTACTTAAATAATAATGGTAATAAGATAATAGATATCTAGGTTATTATATATAGAATAAGTAAACTTTTTTAGATATAAAGTTTATAGTAGTTTTATATATTTTTAGGTTATAAAGACGTTTAAGTAAGTAAAGCTTAAACTATTATAAGGTTAAATAACTATATAGACTAGATTTAGTTACTAGGTTAAAGTGACTATTAATAAAGTCTATACTAATATTAAATATAAAAGGATTTAGAAGATTTTAAAAAGATAACTAATACTATTTTAAGAGAACTAGTATAGTAAAGAGTATTCTATAAAAAGTACTCTATAATAGAGTATCTAGTTAGATAATATATAAACTATATATAAACTCTCCTATAGAGTTTATATTTAACCTAAGTTATAATCTTAGAACTAGTTAGTATAATAAGGACATTATAAAGTTACTATAGTATTAAGGTATATTATATTAGAATTAATAGGGTCTAGTGCGCTAAGGAAGCTAAGTAAATAAGCTATATAAAACCTATACTATATACTTTCTTTAGGAAGTTAAGTATTATTTATTTAATATAACTAAAGTCATCCTTTTACTATTAATTCTAGTATAAAGTATATACTATTATTTATAACTAGACCTTATATAATAATACTTTAGTTATAATAGTCTAAGAATAACTCTAAAAATTATATAAATAGTAAATAAAGAATAAACCTTATCTATAACTTTTTAGGATAATAAAGACGCTCTAATCTAATATATAAAAGAAAAATAATATATATATAATTATAGCCCTTCTTTAATGCTAGAAGAGCGTATCTTAGTTATTAAAAGGAGATATAATAAACTTCGCGCCCTATAATAACTACGCGCCCTTAAAACTAAAATTATAGAACTTAAAAACTTAAATTAAACTCCTAGCCTAACTACTCCTACTAAGGAGGCTAAAACCTAAAGTATTAATATATATAAATAAAATATACCTAGAATACTTCTACTAATATATAATAAGTATACGCTTAAACCTAAAGATCTAGCTAAATATAAAAATAGAAATTTAAAGAAATACTATAAATTCTTTTATTTATATAAGATAATATTTTACTTTTATTATAAAAATTCTTACTAGACGTAGATAAAGTTATCTAGGTAATATAATACTTAGAGGTAACCTAAAAAGTTATAGTATATATATTATAAATATATCTTTAAGGTAGAAGGGGAGATATCTATCTAAAAATATTTTAAGTAGTATATACTTAACTTACTTTTTAATCTAGTAAATCGTAGTTTAGAAGTAGCTATAGTATATATTTAAGTTATATAGTAAAAGGACTAAATAGTCTATTCTTTTATAACCTATCTTAATATTATTAAGGATTAACTTACACCCTACACTGAGGAATAAAGGGTATAACACCTTTTCTTAAAATTAAAATCTAAGCTATAAAGGATAATTACTAACTATTATTAAGTATTTACTATAAGAGAAGACCTTATTACGTTAGACTCTATATTTAAGTGGAATCTACGCCGCGTATTATTAATATAAGAATAGTATAGCCGCTATATATTAAAGATAAAATATAAGAAGGCTATACTAAATTACTAAATACCTAATAGTAGAAGTAAACCTCTTAATAAAAGAAATATTATATACTATAAATATAATAAGGTTAACTACTACGTAAATAAATATTAAAGTAGTAACCTAAATTAAATCCTTATATAAATTAATAAGGTAGGAAAAGGTTAAGCCTTACTAATAACTTAGAGATAATAAGATATCTACTAATATACATTCTACTAGGCATAAAACATATATATAGCGTAGCTAAAAATATAGATCTAGAATAATAACTTTAAATTATTTTTAACTTATAAACTAATATTAGCCTAATTAATTAAAGGATTACTATAGAGATAGACTTATAACCTATTAAAGGAGTTGAGTTTCTAAAACTAGAATAGATTAGAGCCTAATATTAGAGTATCTACACTGCTTATATACTCTAGGTATACTTAATAGATAATACGGGTGTTTAATACTATATAATAACTATAGTCTATAATATTAATAAAAAGGGTTCCTCTTTTACTAAGAAATCTATTCTTATAAGAAGGAGATATCTATCTTAGTTATAATACTTAAATATAGTATTAGGGTTATACTAAAGCTACTATATAACTTATTACTATATAAAATTTTAAAAGGAAATTAAATAAACTAGCTTTAATCTATTCCTTTTAAGAGTTCTATAGACTACTAGTATAAGCTTAGAGCGTCTTACTTATATTAATAAAGCATATATAGCGTAAATACTAAGCCTTCTAGATATATTATATAAATATAGTAATATATTTAATAAGGAAGTAGTATCTACTTTCTAAAATTTAAAAATCTAACTATATAATCCCTATTATAGAGGGAAGAAACCTTTCTATAAATCTTTATATAACCTTTTAGCACGTAAACTTTAAGTACTCTAAGAGTACTTAGAAGATATTCTTAAAAGGGGTAGATTAGACATAGTACTAGCCCTACTAAAGTATTAATTTTATTTATTTTAAAGAAGGATAGAATATTATAACTTTATATTAACTATAGAGGACTTAATACTATTACTATTAAGGATTATTATATACTCCTCTTAATTAAAGAGATACTTAATTATCTATTAGACGTATATTAGTATATAACTCTAGACCTCCATAATACCTACTATAGGATTTAGATTTAGGTTACACTAGACCCAGAAAACTGTCTTTGGGATACGCCTTAGAATGAGAAAGCCCGGAAGTGGATCGCAAGCGAATATTGACGGCGCGGCGAAGGCGCATACCACAGCGAAAAACGTGCTGGGCCCTACAATGGTCTTCAGATCGCTCCTAGTAAACAGCCAGATTGTTTTCATGTATTGAAGTGGCGACCTTGCCCTCCGATTAAGATGCATTTGCTTCAAAACTGTCAGTTGTGGGTTTGTATATAAAGACGGTCTCGCGCGAGGGCTTCAAACATACCGTCGGTAGCTTTCCCTTATCGTCGACTTGAGAATCAGAGACTAATGTGGTAATCATATTGCCACGTCCAAAAGAATGGGTTCCCGTTTAGGTTTTGATAACGATGCGAAAGCAAGAGAATGTACATCAAGCGTATCGTCAAATGTATATATTTATCATGCATACAGTATGTCCAACCGGAATCCGACGCACTTCTACTATGCACCTAGTAAATCACAACGCTTCTTGATCCGAAACCACTCGTTAAGACTTTAGGTGGCTATTGTCCGAAATCATGGCGAGGCCGGGCGCTAGCGTAGTGACCAAAAATCTTAGATTGTTGGTCGGAATATTGCCCTTTTCAAGAAGTGACTTTTTAGATGGAGATTCGTGCTTCGCCTCAACCCCACATATGTAGCTAAATTCAGGCTGCTATCTCTAATACCGAAGCACCTCTCAGCACACCTCAGCTTGGTTAGACCTGGTTTATATGCACGCCAAGAGAACTGACTGTGTCCGTGATATTAAAAGTTTTGCTTCTGCTCCGGGATGTCCGGGTAAAATAAACGCTGATAGCCACACCCCATCCATCTTGGGAATCACGAATCCAGTGTGATGTCCGAACAAAACTCGCCCTACCGCAGCTTCGGAAAAAGGTTTCTTGAAAAGTTATAATGGCTCTAATAAGTGGCAAGCTGCAATACTACGTTTGTCTCTATATTCCTCGTTTAGCTTATATCTTCGGGGGCCAAATCATTCTACGCCACATAAGATTCTGCAGATCTGACTTTGATAACTTTTGCCTTCACTTCATACTCCCAAGACTCGTCTCGATCTGTGCCAAAAGCTCTAAACTTTCATATAAAACACTAGCCATGACGGACTCAATCTATATGGCGAACCAAGAGCTCGCAAAACATATGCTCATAGCATCCATTGTGGGTGTTGCCATCCACCTTGGTATCTTCATTCGCGGGGAGCATCACATGAAGGCACCGTTCCTTTTTTGGGCACACGTGGTCATACTCATCGCAATAGCATCTGGAAAATACTCAGGTGGTAACCTCCGCACCGGTGTCGAGGAGTCAGCATTAGTACTTGGGAGCTACATGCTTTCTCTCTTTCTGAGCATTGCCATTTATCGCACATATTTTCATCGGCTAAGAAACTTCCCCGGACCTACATTGGCTGGTATTACCAAGCTTTGGCATACAGTGCATTCGCTAGACTCCAAAAACCACATCGTGCTGGACAAGCTGCATAAACAATATGGCGACTTTGTACGGACAGGTGAGTGTCTTATCCCAGGTCAAACATCAAACCAGCTGATTATCTCTAGGCCCAACTGAGATTACCGTTTTTCATCCAGAAGCTACGGCGGCAATCAACGGATCTCAGAATAACTGCACTAAATCGTCTTGGTATGATATACTTTTACCATTATACGCACTTAACACCATCCGCAGCAAGAAACAACACGACGAACGTCGTCGAGCTTGGGAACAAGCCATAACATACAAGAGTAAGTTGTTCCAATGGAAATGCGTCGGATACTTTCTGATACGTGGGTCTTTAGCGATGTCGGGCTACGAGCAGCGTATCCAATCGCATGGAGTACAACTTGAGAAACACATCGCGAGTACGGCAGGACAACCTATTGATATGACGCAATGGTTCTACTTCCTCGCGTTCGATGTTATGGGGGATTTCGCTTTCGCCACATCTTTCGATATGCTAAAAAGCAAGAAGTGGCACTATGCAGTCGTGTTACTGCGGCGGGCACTCAGCCTTCTCGGACCCATCAGCTCCGTTCCATGGCTAGCCCAACTAGCATTTAGTTTCCCGGTTATTCCCATAATCAGAGATTGGAACAAAATGATTGCATGGTGTGCTCAAAGGATGTCTGAGCAAATTCACGTGAGTTGTTTGTTACATAATTGCAAAGGGCAGAGCTAACGTGTTCGTCAGGTTGAAAATAATGACGCCAATGTGAGTTGGTTTCTCATTTGAATTGTTTCGTATGATCGGTGGCTAAATACATAGATATCGTCCTGGTTAATTCGACATGCGAAACTCAAGAGCACTATCTCAAGGGATAAACAACTTCTGAATGGAGACTCCGTAGCGCTTATTGTAGCAGGCAGGTAAATAATGCTTGATTTACGTTGATGATTGGACAAAGTTAACGCCAGTAGTGACACTGTGGCTTCGACGATGACGAATTTGTTCTATCGATTGGCTACCTACCCTCACCACGCTGGGAAAGTCCGGAAGGAGATCAATTCGCTCACATCGATCTACGATACTCAGGGGCTAAAAAATCTCGAACACCTAAACGGGGTAATCAATGAAATCCTTCGTCTGCACCCTTCGGTTCCAACAGGTGGCTACCGGGAGACCCCACCGGAAGGAATGACCGTTGCAGGAACCTACATCCCAGGCCGCACTGTTGTTATTGCACCTCGATACACGATAGGTCGCTGTAAGTATCTCCATGCCCGGTAGCCTGAGTTTGACACGTTAACAGAATTCGATTAGTGGAGCGTTTGTACAAACAGCCGGACGAATTCATTCCGGAAAGATGGTACTCACGCCCCGAGTTAGTACTTGACCGGAAGTCGTTCAATCCTTTCAACATCGGCCGGTACTCTTGTATCGGTAAAAATTTGGCGCTTGCAGAGATTCGATTCGTAACTGCGCTACTGCTCAGCAAATACCACGTGTCCTTGGCACCGGGAGAAGATGGTACCCGTGTCTGGAAGGACATGAAGGATCAATTTACTGCGGTCCCAGGAAAACTGGAGCTTGTTTTCACACCTATGAAATGAAGCTCTCTATGTTTCGTTCGTCTACATGTAAACCACACTCCAATCGTTTTCAATCAGTACAATGGTATACAATGGCATCAAACATAACTCAATTTTTTACACTACTCATTTGTTTTTGGGCGAATAAAAATCACGCGTGAGGGTTGCAAGGTTTGAAAACTAGGCACCCATCTCCTCTTCTTTTTTCGCATGCACTCAGCAAGCCAAGAACCTGTGCCACTACGGCAGCCCGAGATGGCGCTCACGTAGGTGGATTTCGAAAATATGTTGTGAAACTGGCCTAATGTTCATGAGACCCAGTATTGGGTGTAACTGGAAGGCAGCTTTGTGCTGAAGTGTTGATCCGACCTGTCGTCTGCGGTCGTATTTCCCTTTTTGGTCCGCTAGACTAGGACCGCTCTCAAAATAGAAGATATGTTACCCCTGATATCAAAATCCGATTGCCACCTAACAATGTATATCAGCTTACGCCCCACGAACTTGCATTGAGAGGCACATATGCTCATGTGGATCTCGGTTCAACGTGCAAATAAAGTGAACGAACGCACAAGAGTGGCAGAACCAACTCTACGCGAATACGGGGCATCGCTGTTTCGATGAAGTATGTTAGATTTTGATTCATGCAAAGGTGCACGTAGGTGGCAGCGATAATGTGTGTCAGGCATTTCGCAAAATGATCATATTTTGCCTTAATCGTCTGCGTCAAGTCCGGTTCTCTTTGGGTGTGGTTCTTTTATTGGTAGGACATCAATAATGATAAGGTGCGCCATAATGCTGCAGCCTCACGGAAAGTTTAATATCAAATCGGGAATGTTCTAGCGGCTGCAAGTCTCGAGGCGACCGTTCGGCAACAGTTCGGGCCGCCTAAATCCAGAAACCCATCTAGCGCTGCAATTGCAGCCTCAATGGGGTCCATAATTGTTGAGATATCGCGTGTTGAAAAGTTGACGCGTTTTGTGTTGGGTGTGTAAACTATGCTAGCGTGCAAAATCTGCTAAGATACGGTAAGGGCATATCGCGGTAAGGGTTGTTAGAGTTTCAATATTCAAACATTAGCGACTATCCATGGTACCCACATGCATGCGTCCCGCGCGTGCAGGGATTAATGGAGTCATACAGAACATTGACATTCACGCGCTATAATCCTGCCACCTTGGCAAATGCTACGGGTCCACCTGTTCCCGCTTACCTAGTTGCATTGCTGATCGTACACCCGAGAGCTAAGCCACTGTCGTATAACATTGGCAACGGTTGACCTTTACGCCCCAATTCCGCCTGGAATTCGGACAGAGCGAGCTCTTGCAGCAAGCGAGCGGTAGGTGTGAGGGCTCATGCAAGATTGAGAGCAGAGCTGGTTCCTACGTATGGTAAATGGTTTTCATCAATACATAGCTGGGTAGCAAAGAATACCATTGCAACAAGTACTACGAGTCTGTTCTGACCCTATTTAGAATTTCTGCGGCTCAAACCGGCTTTTGGCCGATCGTGATGACACGGTCTAAGTTGAAGGCAGTGTTCCCACGATTCTCCCGTACCTGTTCGATGAAGCCTCGCATAGTGTCACCTTTTCCACCTCCTAGCTTGTCAAGAACATTGGAGCTCAGTTCTTGAGCCGCCATGATCCACGTATCGAGGAGAAGCGTCACGATCTGTTCATCAAACCTGCGCCTGTCTACGAACACGTGACGAAGGCCATGTTCAGTGAAAGTTTCGTGCAAGTTTGTGATCCAACTGGTATGGTCAGCAGATGGAAGAAGCTTTGTTTCCGTCATTACTGACGCCCTGGGATAGTACCTGATGGTGAGAAACCCGGAATTCGCTTTCGTTCCACCCATGGTTGAGATATAACTTCGAATTTGGTCCAGCTCATCGTTCTGTTCAGATGGAGCTGTTTTGGTGCGCAGGATCTCCCATGTAGTGAAGTCCCATTCACCCCACTGGATGTAACCTCCTGGTTCTATATAGCATCCTGATATCAGCACTGTCTTTATCAAAGTTACACGTCTCGAAACTTACTGAGCATCTTCATTAAATTCTTCAACATGGGGACCGGATTCCCATCCCGAAGGATGGTGATGAACAGTTGGACGTGAATTACATCATACACTTCGATGAGTTTCGCAGGCGGTTCCGAGAAAATATCATGGGTGATCCAGGAGATGTTGGGTGCAAGCCATTCCTTGGGTGGACACTGAGCGAATTCGACATCTAGTCCATCAAGTTGCGCAGTAGAAGATAGCTCTCGAGACAACTCGATCATCCAAATACTGCTCTCCGTCAACGACTTCTGAACGGACGCTCTTATAAACAATCTTATCCAAATAAATATACCACGTACCTTGTCCCAACTCCTATCTCGGCTACTCGTAGTCCTTCTTTGTTCGTAGGGATCTTGGGGTGGATGAGGTAGTCGAGTTGATCTTTGTACAGGTAGTGCTGCAGTGCCGTCCTGGATAGTTTTTAGCTCATCTCTCCTAGATCAAAAGATATCCCCACTAACCTGGCGTTTGCCGAGAACCCGCGGGAAAGAAAGTAACTGTGATCATCTCGACTCATGTTGGTTTTTGATACGATGCACTGGTTTCAATTATTAGAAATGTGACAATGCAATTCCGTATAGGAATACAACGAGTGTGCGCACATTCAAGTATTAGATCTGAAATCAACAGTACCTTCAGATGATGTTCGCTTCACATGAGATTAGTCTATGTATCTTGGACAGGAGAGATGCCAAGGTTCTGTCGAATCTCCCGAGCAAAAGAACGTCGTTCTCGGGTGAATCTAACGGCATGCAGTGCTACCTCCCTCAAATTCCGGGTCATCCTGATCATATGTGTATGCAACTTGAATGTCGACAACCGCATGCGTTAAGGGAAAAACTCACATGTTCCTCCTTCAACTAACAATAGAACGTGCTACTTGTTGCTTAGCCACATATGCATGCATGCTGCAATCGAAATGGATTCTCCCGAAACAAACACATGCATGTGCAGTTGCGTAACGCCCGGGTCAGCACTGCATAAAGCTAGTAAAACAATGAGACCAGACATATATTAAATGTCCGTAGGTTGTAGAGCTGGGATGCATATAAGTGGAGAAGAGTGAAAGGGCAAAGAAGGCGACCAAGTGGGTTCGGAGTTACCTTCACTGGACCTTGGGCCGTGATACTCCGGTCATTACCTTTCATCTTGCGAGAATAATTGATTTGGTCTTTCGTTAGTCTGCAGTATATGCGCGAACGATCGCCGAGGCTCACTGATGTATCAAACAGCCTTCGCCGCAACAATATAGGGTATGTACAGTCATAGAAGATTTCGAAGGAGTATTTTTAAAATCATTACAATTTAGAAGCTCATACGACAAATCAATGCTTTTAGATCCATACTACGTATCGGGGATGTACACAAAAGAGTTCATATTAGCCTAGAATACCTCACCAGCTGCACGCCTCAACACATCGGCCAACCACTCCGGCCTGCTAATCATGAGGCAATGGCCCCCATCGCATTTCTCAACGACATCAAAAGCACTTGGTTCAATGCTCCTAGCAGTGTTGATGATGTAATCGACCACTTCTGGCGTAAAAGTCGTCTTATCTTCGGTTCCGATTACATACGTTGAAGGGATGTAACGCCAAGCTGCATATGAGGTCGTACTGGTATAAACGCCGATGCTCTGGTGAGCAAGTTTCGCTACCCACTCATCGCCCTCCTCGGAAGAAATGTCGTTGTAGAAAATCTTCTTCGCGTCATCGGATGATACCGTCACGATACCATGCTAATCACTGTCAGAGACATTGATTAGTTGGAAACTGAACGTTTACTTACCTCTATGTCTGCTTTCATCCAGTGTGGAAATTGAGCTCCCCCGGCAGTGGGCTGAAAGCCTTCAGGCATAGCAAATGCCATAATGAAGACTAACCTAATAACTCCACCTTTCAAACCTGCTGCTTCGCGCTCCTTCTTCCCAAGCCCAACAGGTGCTTCGGCTCCCGGCATCCCGGTGTACGAGTGCGTAACAAGCACCACGTCCTTTTCCTCGTTGACAAGTTTGGTAAGACAGTCGCGGATTGCTTTCACATCTCCATCAAAATCTAAATGGGCGGGCGTTGCACCAACAGAAGCCAAAGGCAGGCTGACGGTCGGATATCCATATCCATTCAGGACGTCGACAACTTTTGCGTATATCTCTGGGGAGTGCCACGCACCAGGAACAAGGACAATGGTTGGTTTTGACATCGTGAGTGTAAAGCAAAGATCAATCAAGGCAGTATCTTATTGTTCGGGTCTTTCTTCAAATAAGAAGCTTTGTTGCGACGCGAGGCGGAAGTCTCTCATATAATTATAAAAGAACGGCCCTAGGTCCAGATCAGCGATCACTCTAGGCAGTTGAATTTGTTGGAACTGTTGCGACAGTAGACGAATTAACCTTGTTTAGTTGTTATCGTTAATAACGCGCGGCGATGCATTGTTCACGCGCCTCCGCCGCCGTGTTCATGCAGGTGTAGCGGCCTTAGCGTACCAATTGGCTGGGTCTTCAGTCGCACTTGCCGTGGGGGCTAATTTGCATGCAATGCGAAGGCAAGATGTAGTTTGTCATAATTACATCTACGTATTCTTGATTCCCGAGCCCCTGGCTTTCATTAACCCAGCCTTCGGTCTGCAGGCCATCCATACGAAAAGCTAAATACACTTCCTTGTTCATAGGTGACTAAATCCTTGCAATCAAACCCCGGTCCTTTACTCGTGATACCCAGACCGTCCCATAGTGCTATCAAGACTTTGTTGCGTAGTGCTGATCTCGGTGAGTGGGTACAGATCAGGAGTAAGGCGTTGGAAGTGGTCAGACTTTGGGATTCCCAGAGGGGTGCTTTGAGTCCGTTGCAGTAAGTCTTCTTGTAGAGGTCCTCATAGAAGTCAAGCTCTTGAACCATGTAAGTACCTTGCTACCACTGATTTTGACAACGATTGGTTGAAGCAGTGGCAAACATGCATTTATAACTCCCAGTGTTGGCTCCAGTGCCGTAGTGATGTTGTCCAGAACGATGGTGTACGTCACGTCCGAAAAGTCGAGCTTTGAGATTGCGACAACTCGGACAATAGAGATCAGGCAAATTCTGTTCAAAAAATACGGTTAGAACAAAACATGCTGAAGTTTTTGGTGTTCTTACAAAGCTCCAAGGCTGAAAATCATCATGAGCGACACTTTTCTCGATGTCGGCATATGAAGTGTTGAGAGAACAGGCAGTGGCAGTGCGACAATCAGGACGTCGATGATCAAGTTGACAATTCCGGTCGACAAGTAATATTCTAGAAGGCCACCGCATTTGCCCACAATCGTTATTTTGTTCCAGTTGAATTCAAAAGGGCTGCATATCGTAAATGCCGTGATGACAGTGGACGACCAGTACAGCAATGTCAGAATTCCCACGGTGTATATGCTGTATAGCATATGTCGACCCTGGCTGTGGAATACTGTCTTGTAGAAGTGTAGCATCGATATTTTAATAAGTGAATTCGCTGAAGGCCATAAGAGCGTCGCGGCTACTGTCACCTGGCGACATCAGCAGGCTGCAAATGAGTTCATGGATGTTATTACCTTCAAATTGGTCGTAAGCTCATCTAGGCTGAGCGTTAGTAGATGTTGTCCATATCCGCCCTCAATGGAAGCTAAATGATACGTTAGTGTATAACTCGTAGAGACAATACTCTACAACTACACACCCAGTATCATAGCAATGTTGTACCCCGTGGCGAAGAACTTAAGCGTTGGTAAGCTTTGTTTTGCGATTGGTTTATAATTTGCCGAGCAAGCTTACCAGGGCGAGAATGAGAGCATAATCATTGAAAGCAAGCCGACTTTTCTTCAAACTTCTTGCCCAAATTCTTAAAATGACAAAAGGGTAAGGCAGGATGAGAAATAGAATGCTGCTGGCCAGCAATGCTTGTGCTCGACCTTGATTGGGAGCTGAGAGTGAAGGCATGGCTCAATTGCAGCTGGATTTTTGTTGACAATGGTATCAGTATAGTGGTGTTGATCAATGTTGGTACCTTTCGTCTTCTTTGTGCTTCGTGGTTGGAGGCTACACATGTGCTTTGATGCTGTTCGAGATTTAGAATTGATACATTGTCCGGGATAAGAGACATTCCCGAACAATGTGCTACAACATGAAATGGCTGTGTCGACCCAACTCATTTACAGGTTGAGGCCAGGATTGGGATATCGTAGTGCATATGCCCTAATGCTTGCGTGCGGCGCAGGCAAACAAGGCTGCAGAAAGCCGTTTTCGGAATTGCGACTTGGCACATATAACAAGGGCGTTCATGCACGGGCACAATTGCGCCTTCTTCATTGAGAACACCACCAGACACATGTGCAGATATACGATGACACTACATCTATCCAATAATGATAACCGTTGGGCATCATGTCCTTGACTTGGATCTTACATGCGTAGAAGTCCGGACTTCAGCTTGCCCCTCGAGGCCGCGAAAGTGGCATGCTTTTCGCGGCGTGGTTCATCGGGATTCTTTTTGCTCCAGGTCTGAGTGACATACAGGGTTTCCACACTGCAGATACAGTGGTCACCCACCCAGGTGACAAATCTTTAGTGCCTCTAGCATGTGACCTTTCATCTGAATTCACTACGGTCTCGACTTTCGTATGCAAAATGCCGTCAAACGACTCAGTAGAAGACAATTACATGTTGTCGCGAGGCTTCACAGCTAACATGAGGTTCGTGCCCCGCGTAACGGAAAGTGCAGCCCATGAACTCAATCATTTAGGCTTAACTTACAGCATTATCTCTGGAAAGACGACTCAGGATACACGCTACATCCAAGTATACCTTTTGATGCTGAAGGGCTCAGGGTCGCCGATATAGGCAGTGGCTCTTGGTATTTCGCCCTTCTGCATTCATGAGAAGATTCACTTATCTGTCAAAGCATCTGGCTCATTGAGATGTCCCGCCTAGCGAAACCCTCTGCACAGCTTGACGGTCTCGATGTTAGCCACGAACAAAGCCCACCGCCCACACTTTTGCCAGAAAATATCAATCTTCGAATACATGATTGTCTCTTGAGTCCATCAGAAGACCTTGTTGGGGTCTATGACATTGTCCACATTCAGAATTTCAATTCCGTTATTCGCGAAAACAATCCAATTCCTGTCATTGACAACATTTTGAGAATGTTGAGTAAGTATCGGACACTCTTTCGTATTTCAGCTACCTTCGCTGTGTCGGAACTGACCAGAAGCGCAGAACCTGGAGGCTATCTTACATGGGGCGAATACGATTTCCAAAGTTGGAAGTACAACACCATCACTCCGACCGAAGAATATAACGATGAGCTGGGAAAGCTGCTTCAATATAACGCTACCTTTGGAAATACACAAGAACCAAACTTTCAGCTGCACAAGTACGTATTCCACACACTCAAATGGTTGATCTATGATTGACAAAATGAAGCTGGACAGCAAAACTGCCTGAGACGTTTTCACAACGTGGAATGACCGGTATCGTCGTGGAGAGACGACCTTTCTCGCCGCATATTGCAACATTCCTGCTGGACACATTTATGGTTGCATCCTGGGAGATAAGCAAGAACGTACTCGACCCGCTTGGAGGTGGGCGTGGCGACGTGTCCAGGGCTTATATCGAAGCGGTGGGAAAGCAGCGACGAAATATTTCATTAGGCCTGGACCGATTTACTGTAGTAGGGAGGAAACCTTTGGAAGCAGGTGCCAGCTCATAATTCTTCAGTTGTGCTTGATAGTAAATGTAAACAAAGTAATCCAAAAAGTCCGTTCGCTTTGGAGAGTAGGTGTGCTCTATTGCTGTGCCGCTCACCGTTGTCTTTGCGTGACCACCATCAACAACCCATGCATGCAAAGAGCTCAACCTTCACGGAGCACAGGATACTGAATGTCCCGAGTCGTCGTGAAAGTGAAATGTCCGCTATACCCTCCTTCAACATCGCTGATACACCCCCATCGTACTGGTAGGACCGAACAATCCTGCTCTTCCTCATGTCTGTGACGGTTTGTACTAATCGCCGCACTACAAGTATCCGCTAGAGGCATTGAATACGGTGGCTCCTCGCCGTTATCACTAGGCACTTTTACTTCATATTCGAAAGTAAAGCCCGCAATAATGATTGCCACAAGAAGAATGACGCCGATGGCTATCGCAAGGACAATACTGATGCTCGAATAGCCGATTGAAGATGAGTCCATGGGTTCGTTCCGCTGAAAATCAGATGTATACGCCACCGTCTGAACAACAAATATGCTCTGCGAAATGAGCCAGTGTAAAAGACCAGAAAAAGCCATAAACGATAGGTAATACCTATATGGCAAGGAGAGAAAATAATGTGAGCGTTGTATGCCATGCGGTAACGAGACGCGAAGCGTTTTGCGCTCAAAAATGAAACCATTCCATTCGGACGCCACAACCATTTCAGTCAAAAGATTCTTGTACAGAACGTAGAAGGTGCTCACTATTACTTAGAATATGTTGGAGAAGAATACGGCGAAGAAGAATCCGGATGTTTGGTTTAATTTTCGCATGGTTCCTGCTAGGACTACTGCCTATTGTTAGACGCTGCCGACGCCTTAACTCCAGAGGGAAGCGAGATCGACGTCGACACCGAGGCCTCGTAGGGTGGAGAGGGTCATAACAAGGAGATAATCGACAACTGTGATGAGGATTATCCAGCTATGGGCGATTAGAATAGATCTTTTGCCTGCGTCAACCGAAATTACAGAGAGATCGTTATGCACCAACGCAATTTGCTTGCAGCTCGGAACCAGCGTTCAGGCCGAGCCTTAGGAAGCGCAATATCAGTCTTTGCAGTAGGCTATGATTCAATAAAATTCTTCTTCGCTGCTAGATTCAGGCCTCTGGTATGTTTATCTTCGTCCTCCAAGAAATTTCCAATCGTATCGCCAACAGTAACGAGATGAAGCGAAGACCAATTAGATATCCTACTGTAAGCACCGTCTTCGTGTTCCCTGAATAGACTTGAAGAATTCAACTTGCAGCTTTCGTACCAATAAAGACATGCTTTCCATGCAATACATACGCACTTTAAAATATTCAAGCCAGTGATGATGACAAAAATTGCCGGACTCATACGGAGTGCACATAATTTATCCATGGAAATACTGTCGTTCAAGTATAAGCAGTAGTCAACCTTGGACCAAACGCTTGGTTCAGAATATACACTCGTAACAACCGGAGATATTGTCCACTCATCAACGCAGGGTTCCAGGGCTTTTTCGGTGCAAGCATACTGCACAGGGGATGCCCATGCTGAGCACATCTAGTCACTGCTTTTGTACCAGTCTGTCCCTGCTGCCCTGACTGTCGTGAAATCATTAGGAGCGAAGAGTTAGGGTTGGTTGAGTCGAAGGACAGCTCCTGGGGCATAATGATATTTGAGCTCACCAGAAGCAGCTTTGCTAGCCCTGCCCTCTTACCTGCGTAACGTGAAACACAGTCCGCTTTGTCGATGGCTTGTAGTTGTGATGCATTTCGACGGATGTTTTCTAGACTGTAGAGACGCCAAAGACTAATGCCACTCCGTGGTAGCATCTAAAAAAACTGCAATAATTAGTCCTACTTGGTACGTCCTGGATGGTGTAGCTGCAAAAATGTCAGAGTTCCAGCTAGCAAAAGATTAGACTAATTGGTATTTTCTTACAAGCTCATCTCTACCCTATAAAAAGTGTAACAGACCCGAGCTAACCATCAAACATCCCTAGAGTACTTTTCGCCTCGAACCAATCCTACGTAGGTTTCGAAAACTTTGAATGCCAATGTCGAGCCACGTTCTGGGGCTATGTGCTTCGTCGACACCTCTCAGTATAGGTGCGACGAGTAATTGCGCACAATAGTTGCTTGCCCCCAGAAGCATCGTTAATAGTGCGTTGATTGCAAAGTGCAGCCATCTGTTATATATTCTTACAGTATCGCAAGTCCACTCTCTGTCTAGCTCCAGAATATCGATAAAATTCTCATGCGCGTCAAATTCTTGAACGACGTAAGAGCTTGGTGTACTGTTACTTGCCTATGTAATGTGAAACTGCCCAGGTGAAATAATGACAGTCATAAGTACAGCGACAACTCACATACGCTTTCAAGGTAGATTTCATCTTAGCAAAATTTACAAGAAGGTGGATCGTATACAGTGCCAGTTATGAGTGCAAGGCATTTAAAATCTAAATCGCCTACTGCATGTGTTTATTCGTAGCTGAAAACAAAGTCGGTACTCGAATGTAGGATTGCATTACTGGTTGTTACCTATATGTATCTTCCGCTAACGGTTGGTCGTAGTTATATTGCATGAGGTTATACAAAAACTACCATGGTGCATATAGACACCGAAAAAGGATGGGAATATAGCCTTGTAATATTAGATGGCGTTGAATATATACATGCGATGCACCTGATAGGAAAGTTTTTATAGTCCTCTCACTATTCTTACCACAACCTCAGGTCACTTTGTGCTCTCTTGCTATAAATCTGAAACCAAAAACAGCATTCAAATGTATAACCAGTACATTGAAATTGAATGGTAATATCTGCAAGTCGTTCTAGCAGGTAATAAAATGCCCAGCGATCCTGTCTACCACTTGTTCGAGGTTGTCCCAGTTTAGCTCTCGTGGACTGACCATGTCGATGAGGTCTTGCATCAGTTCAGTGGAAAGCCATTAGATCTGTTTGCTTCATAAAAATCAAGCCCCTGTAAATAGTTGTGTCGATTCAGGCCACCACGAAAAGCCCTGGTGAGGAGATGCCCATGGGAAAGCCTCTAGGGATCAAGTCTAAAAGCGGTCCCGTCGTCTCCCATATCGGTGGAATCAAGGAGTAAAGTGAAGCATGGCGTGCCGCGGGACGTCCAGAGGGTGTCTCTCAAACGACCTGTAGCAATATTCTTCTGGAGCTGTTTTGTGCGCTGTCTCCAAATTTCCACTACTCGAGGTGCGAAGGCGTCAAGAGCGGTAACGAGGTCATTAATCCGAATGCCTTCGTCTTTGCGGAAACGGACAAGTAGTTCTAGATTTGTGTTTTCGAGCCCATCGGATTGATGCCTCTTGGAAGGGTGCTCCTGGTTGTGGTGGTATAAACCCAAGACCTTGCAAGGAGGCTTTGTAGGGAACATAGAACCGAGAATGTCCAACAACTTACGGGAACATTTGTAAGTATTCAAAACAAGATTGGGAAGGGATGCTCCCGGTCTTGGTTCGATATCACATCTGCCTCGTATGATATTTGTCTGACCCTTGAACATGGCAAGAATATACGGATTGCAAGTTAGCTGGCTTAAATCAAGCCAATAAAGATTGCGTTTCGGGGGTGCCCATCCGGGACTCAGCCGCCCTACGAGATAATCGGAAGGATTCCACTCGAGCGCATTCAAGCGAGTAATAATTCATCGGGGAAGTGATCCTACTGCGTGAATTGAGCTGAAAAGTGAAAGTACCGCGTAATAGCTGTGCGGCGGCGTATATGTTTTCGATCCCGCAAGATTTCTTCGGCTAGTAGAGACATTTCTTCCAATTCCAAAGAACAATGTAAGGCCGCCTCTTCGTTAAGAAGAACCTGACCATATTCAATTAGAGAAAACGGCGACTTTCAAAGATGAGACTATAGATGTGAATGAATGGTATATTCTGCTGATTCACGCCATGTTCTCGATACTAACCAGGCTGTCAGCTGTCACATATCAAGGTCTATAGTACTTAGTGAGCGCTATCTGGCGCTATTGGGTGCTATCTGGACCTATCATGTGATGTGGGGCTATATATTAGGAAAGCTAACTGGCTCTAACCGTCAGCGATTCGTCTATCCTATAATCTACTATTAATTCCCTAAAGTTAAGACTATACTACTATATTTAGTAACGTAACATTTAAATTACTTAGAAATTCTAATAAATAGTTTAGATTAACTTACCTCTATAAGCTCTGGATAACTTAAGTTTAAGAATACTCTTACTACGTAGGATATATATACTATAATAGTTAAAGAAAGTCCTAATTTAGTAAATAAGAAATTATAACTAATTTTATCTCTACTTACTCTACTAATTATTTATTATTAGGTAATGCCTTCCACTAGTCAGCGCCTATTAGGGCCTACTAATAATAAAGTAGACTCCTAAATAACTACTATTACTAGTTAGAACATACTAATTAATAGCACGTTTAAAAACTTAGATATAGCCTAAAAATAGCTAAATAATTAGAGGAACGCTATTAAACTTTAGCGTATTAACGAGATTCAACGCCAATATAATATAAAAGATATTAAAATACTTTTTAAGTTAATAAGGACTTTAGGGTATCTATTATAATTTAAAAGCCCTCATCCTTATATCTACTAATGTAGAAGTAACCGTATAAATATACCTAAAAAGATTAATATAATTTTAATTATTAGAAGGATGACTATAAACTCTATTTTTAAGCCTTAGAGGCCTACTTTATATATAAGTAATTAAAGGTTAACTATACTTTATAGTTTATAACTAATATTCTCCGTATAACGTAAAAGACTAAAGTCTAATTTTAATAATCTTAGAATCTATACTAGTAGGAGATATAGGAGGTATTAAAGGAAAGATATTATAAGCTCTAGAATCTTTTAATAAGCGGCGTTAGTTAACGTATAATTAGCTTAAATAGTACTAGTAAAAGTTAGGGTAAATCTTTTAGATCTACTAGACTACCTTTAGGGCTATTAGGAGGAACTAGAAGTTACTAACGTTAAATAGTAGAAATTAGAATTTATAGGATATTTAACTCTCTATATCTACTAGCGACTATAGTCGGTTTCTACTAAGTTTAAAAAGATAATCTCTAATATAGAACTTTAAACGTTAATTATCTTTTAAATAGAAAGATCTATATAAGTTTAAGGGTCTCCTTAGAAAAGGATAGCCGCCTAAGAATCACCAGCAGAGGCCAGATTCTAAGGAAAATAAAAGACCTAGAAAAAGCTAAGATAATTAATATATGGGGTAATGGTCTAAAAAGAATCTAATTAGATACTATTAAATATTACTAAGAATTCTAATATACTAATCTACTAGTATTATAATAAATTAGGGTATATATATCTAAATTATTTTATTTTAAATAAACCGGTAGCGCCTAGGTCGAGAGATATTTAATCTAATAAGAAGAAAGCGTACCTATTAGGAAAAGATAAGGGGCGAAAGGACTAGTAGTAATTCTATCTATTTATATTAAATTAGTTATTAACTATATTAATTAAATTCTAGAGGTCTATAATATGGGCTATCTATTTAACTAGCTTTATAAGTAGCTAAAAGGGATGCTCATCCTTAAGGCTAGAGTTAAATAAAGTTTAATAGATATAAATATTTTTATAAATTTAGTATCTACGCTAAACCTATTATCTTTAGAAAAGGCTAAATAGGCTAAGGTAGACGTAATACCCTTAGATAATTTATTAGTAAAAGTAGTAAATAGGTTTAAGATAATAATATATAGTACTATAGTACTTAATATAGAGCTTATAGACTTAAGGGATATAAGTAACTTTAAGTAATATCTTTTATAGTAGTAGACCTTTTAGGATATAATATATTCTTAGGCTTACTATAGTTTAACTAGGTAAACCCGAAGGTTAATATTATAAGCTAATATATTCTTTTTAAGGAGAGATTATAAAGCTATAACGTCCCTTTAAGAAGATTATTATAGAAGATATAGAAGAGTTTAATCATATACTCTAAAATATAAATATAGCTATTTACGTTTATATTATATCTATAGTAGGTAATCTGACGCTGAATGAACCTACTAAGGATAGAGAGGGCTTAATACTAGATATTTATTCTAACTTTAATAACCTAGGCTTTAGTAAGGACTTTAAGGTTATACCGGATTATAATAAGTATAATTTATATATAGAGCTTAAATTAAGTTAATAACTACTATACTTTTCTATATATAATCTATTAATTTTAGAATTAAAGACTCTTTAGAAGTATATTAAGAAATATCTTATAAGAGGGTAGATTCGTCGCTTAAAGTTATTAGTAGGGGCGCTAATACTCTTTATAAAAAGAAAGATAATAGTCTTAAACTATATATAGACTATAGAGGACTAAATAAGATTATAATTAAAAATTATAAATTATTCCTATTAATTACTAAGTTGCTGAATCGGCTCTAATAGGCGAAAATTTTTATAAAAATTAACCTAAAGGAGGTATATTACTACGTATATATTATAAGGGGATGAGTAAAAGACTATATTTAGGACCTACTATAGCTATTTTAAATACTTAATATATCTTTTAGACTTACTAATACCTAGTATAGTTTTAGGGACTTATTACCTAAATACTAATTAGATTAGTAGATATAAGTTATATTATATATCTTAACGACATCTTAGTCTTCTCTAATAATAAGGAGGACTATATATATTATATATAGGAGGTACTCTAACGTTTACGTGATGTAAAGTTATTTATTAACCTAAAAAAATATAAATAGTATATTAGTATAACTAAGTATCTAGGCTTTATTATCACCGCTAAAGGCCTTATAATTAACCTAGATTATATAGAGATAATCTAGTTATAGTTAACATAGTTTATAAGTAAGTTAGTAGTCTAAGTAAGTTAGTAGCTTTTTACTAGTGTTCTACCATCGCGACAACTTCGTAATGTCTTAATAATATAACACATAAAGATCTATATAGAAGGGGATATATAGCTAGCTATCTTTAATATTAAAAGAAAACAAATACGAAGCGAAAAACGCGCTATAGTTATCTATAATATACTATAAATAACTATATAAGAGAGATATACTAGGAGACGCCCTTAACGTAACTGCGAAGTAAACTTAAAGCGTATAAATATATTAAAAGAGAAGGTAATTATTTAAGAGGTACTTAAGTAGAGTACGCGTGATATAGCACCTATAAAGGATAGGATATATAGTATAGTAAATAGATTACTACGAGTATAGAATAGTAAGCCTATTAATAAAAACTAGGTTAATAACTTTATTAAATAAACTCCGGAGCTGAAAACCCATTAGACTTATTTATATAATAGCTAGTATATTATCTATAAAGACCTAGCGTTTATACGACGCTAGTTAGCGTTAGTTTAGTTAATAAAGTAGAAGTATAATATTCTAGATAAGAATATTTAGAATTTTAATAAGACTGGCTTTATAATAGATAAGATATTATCCTAGCTAGTTATTATAAGCTTAGAAGGATCTAGTAAGAAGAAATGAGTATAGCTTAATAACTATAAGTAGGTTATCCTAGTATAAGATATTACTATAATAGGGGTTATAATTCCACCTTTTATTATCTTTATAGATAAGGTATTAATTACCACCTAGTTTAAAGACCTACCCCTAGAATAGATTATTACTATTAGCCCTAACGGCTAGATTAATAATAACCTTATACTTACCTAACTAGATTACTTTAAGAAGCATTCACAGCGCTAGCGCGTAGAAGAATACTACTTACTTATTATTAATAGCTATAAGAGCTACTACTCTACTAATTTCTAGGATTATTATAAGGAGAAGAATATTATTACTCTCTATATACCTTCTTATTTATTATATCTATTATAGTTCTTAGATGTCGCCTGCTTCGCGCCATTAAAGTGCGTGTATGGCGATAAGATCTTAGCCTTAATATATAATTATACCTACTATATTAGTAAAGATACCTTTTTTCCAGCCTTTAAAAGTACTTTTAGTAAGGTATTTACTAAGGATAATATTTACGTAGGCTTTTAAGGCGCTAGGCTAGTCCTAATTAACCTAGAAGCTATATTATTAAAGCTTAATATAAGGCTATATATACCTACTCTACCCTAGCGCAACGACGTCATATAGGAGGTAAAGACCCTATATAATACTAAAGAACTAGAAGTATAGAGTATACTTATTTAAATAAAAGTAAGAAATTATTTAGGGTCCTTAGTAAGCTCTCTAGACGAATTAATTAGATAGTTAAATAAAGGTACTTAGTAGATAGTATATAATATAGAGTTAATAAAAAAATAAATAGCCTTAAAAGCGCTATTAATATAATAGTGAAGCGTAAGAACCGTAAATAATAGTATATATAGATAGAGGAGACGCTTATAGTTAGAGAGGTAGGTAAATTAATACTATAAGAGAGGTAGTAGTCGTGGTAGTAGTAAAAGCCAGTAAAGAGGGTTTATACTAAGAGGTACTATAGTTATTATTATGAGAAAGGATATAATTCCTATATCTATATAGTAGAAATAGAGGACTTAGATAATAGTAACGACTCTAAGGAATAGAATAGTATATAGTAAACTACTATTAGTTTTAGTAGTATTAAGATACTACGCTGCGATAGTGGGGCGCTGGCGAAAAGCTACCAACTTACTTAAACTATTAATTTACTTATAAACCACGTTAATACTAATTTATATATATAATATAAGGGTGTTTATTAGTTTTATAAACTATTATTATAGATTTATAACTAATTTCTTTCTAGATCGCCCTTCCTTTAACTAGTCTAATAAAGAAAGGTCTAGATAACACCTATTAGGGGCTAACTATAAGAAGAGAGAAGAGCGTCTATCTTAACTTAAAATTAAAAGGCTGCTGCCTTTATAACCTTAAAAATACGTTTCTGGTACTAATACTTACCTACTATAAGAGTAATAGATAGATATACTTAGAGATAGATATATTTAAAGAAGCGATTAGCGTTATTTATATAGTTAATTAATCTCTAATAGGGGTGAATAGACTATATAATAACCTATTAATTTCTTTTTAAGAAAGCTTAATGATACTTAGTATTATTATAATATATATAATAAAGAACTACTTACTATTATTAAAAATATAAAGTATTAGTAATAGTATTTATAAGGATATTATTTTAAGATCTTTATAGATTATCATAACCTTTAGTAATTTATAGAGATAAAAACCTTTATAGCGCGTTATATTTAGTTATACTTAACCCTCTTAGAATATAATTTTATTATAACCTACTATTTAGGATCTATAAATCTAGTGGATGGATTATCTTATTACCTAGATTATATACTTATAACTAGTAAGTCTAAGTAGAAAAATAATAAGGCGTTTATAAAATCCTTAGATAAGCTACTAGCTTAATAGGACACTAAAGGGGCCCCTGTGTCTATAGTTACTATAAGAGCGCATAACGCGTAGAAACGTAATTAGGCTTTAAATAGCCAAATTTAACGCTTTAAAGAAAAGAATAGAGGAAGATAAGATAACCTCCCTATACTTAAAGACTAAGAGGGGCTAGAGGCTGAGGATTTAGAATTATTGGGACGACACCGACGAATTGGCGTAAATAGGTCCTAATAGCTCCTATTTAAACCTAAAGGAGCCTATTTAGCTTAAAATAATATAAGAATATATAAATATAATTAAAAGTTACTATAATAGACTACTTTTAGGATATTTTAACATAACCTAAACTTTTAAATAAGTCTAAAGACGCTATTATTAGATTAATATAATAAAGAATATCTCTAACTATATATATAACTATATATAATGTTAAAGGGCCACCCTAAAGAGATATAAATTATATAGTCTTCTATGGCCGCTACCGGTCCCTAATAGGCCCTAGTAGTATATAATAATAGATTTTATTATTAACCTATCTCTAAGTTAGTTTATAGAAATTATATATAATTTAATCCTAGTTATCGTTAATTAATTTTTAAAGATAGCTTATTATATTTCTACCTATATAGACTGGGATGGTACTAATCTAGCCTAGGCCTAGATTTATAAGGTTATAAGACTTTATAGTAATCTAGAGATGGTACTATTAAATAGAGGGCTAGTGATGAGATTATATTTCTAGGATATATTTTACTACTATCCAGTGTTGCAAATTTTTAGTAATTACTATATAATTAAGATAATTACTAACTTAATTACTAAATCTTAAAATATAATTAGTGTTAGTAATTAGTAATTAAAATTTTTTAAAATATAATTAGTAATTAGTAATTAGTAATTATCTTAATTATATAGTAATTACTAAATTACTAAATTAGTAATTAAGACTAAAAATATTAAGATAATTAGGTTTTTTTATAAATTTTTAAATTATAGTACTATCTTTATCGACTATAAAAGTTATAGCTAATATATATAAAACCTAGCTTATTATAATAAAATATATTAATTATCTAATTATATAAAGAGTTTTTTTATACTATAATCTAAAACGTCTAGTATATAAATAAAATTACTTTATATTTTAGCTATACTAGTATTATATAGTATATATAAGTTAATCTATTACTATAAATAGTAAAGTAGTATAAGATTTAATAAAAATATACTATATAAATAGTAATTAAAATAGTATATAATATCTAAAATATAGATATTATAGAGTACTTTATATAGTTTAAATATAATTTAAATTATAGTACTTACTTATTTAGATATTAAGTTATTTTAATTTTTAAAACTACTACTTTTATAGATAACTTTGGTGGGGCGTCTAGAAAATGGTAGAGGACAAACGGTGGAGAGTTCTTAAGGGAGAAAAGGACAGATTTTTAGTTAGGTGGGGCCTATACTAAGAAAACTGAAATTTTCTACCTTTCCTCTTATAGGTTCAAATCCTATCCTTACCCCCAAAAGTCTCCCTTTAGTCTAAAGGTCTACCTAAGAGACATCTTAAAGTTATACTATAGCTTTAAGAACTTACCCTATCTATCCCTCTAATAGAAAGCTTACGTATCCTTTCTTTAATAGAAAAATAACTTAGTTAACCCCTAAAGTTAATATTCTTTAAAGAAATTAATCTTTCTATCTTTGTTAATATCCTTTAAAGGAAATAACATGTGAAAAAGAACCTTATTTTCTTAAGAGGATAAAAGCACCCTTTATGTAAAAATCCTTAAATGAGCTGAAATAGGCTAAGCTTGGCAGAAAAGTAGACCTTAAGTTAAAGGTTTTCTCCTATCCCTACCTAGGGTTTTCCTCCTTAAAGTCCCCAGCCATTCATGTAACTACTTGCCGTTTAGATAGTAAGAAATGAAATCCACTACGTTGATAGATAACTTTAAAGAGACATAGAATACTTTTATAAAAGTATATACTAAAACTAGTATTATAAATATAATAATAAATCTATTTTATATATCTAAAATAATACTTTAGATTAAGCTATAATCTATTAGAATTAGTATAATAGTATAACTAGTTAGCTAGAAACTTAATATAATTAAAAAGACTATCCTAAGTATATATCTTCTAAAGACTACTTTAAGATACTTTTTAAAAATAATCGAAAACTACTAACTAGAAGTGTTAATTTAATTAGTAAAAATATACTAGTAGGTGATATTAAATATAGTTCTTAGTATAATTTATATTATATAAAAATTATAGTAATTACTCAATTAGATAAGCCAAAATAATTTTTTAAAAAGTTTAAATTTTACTAAACGTTACAATCTAGGGAATGATTAATTTTAAAAAAGTAAAAAAGTAAAAAGAAAAAGAAAAATAGAGAAAAGTAGTTAACATAATAAAAATAGTAAAAATAATAAAAATAATAAAAGAAAATAAACTAAAATATAATACTTTAGTCTATATCCATTTTAGATTCCTTCTCTTCTTCTTTTAAGTTTATAGAATCCTCCTTACTATTATCTTTTATAATAATAGCTATATTATTATCTTTATTACTAGTCTTTCTCTTCTCTTTATAGAGACTAATTTCTTCTAGTGAGTAATAGTCTTTATTAAGAAAATTAATAGTATTAAGAAAATAAAGATCCTCTTTTAAGAAGAAATCTTTATTATTTTTATAGTCCTCTTTATTAAAGACTTTATCTTTAATAAAGACGACCTCTTTATTATTAATTATATTCTTAGCTTTAAAGCTATTAATTAAATCTATAGGACATTAGTATTTATAAAATATAATAAAGTAATACTTACTATAATCTTTAAATAAAATACTTAAATAGAGTAAATAAGTATTTATTCTTTTAAGAATAGCTCGTTCTTTAGTATTAGGAGTATATAATAGATCTTTATAGTCTAGATCTATTTTATTCTCCTAATAAGGTCTAGAAATATATTAGTTAGTAATTAATTTATAAAAAGATAAAAACTTACTTAAAGTAATTTTAAACTTATTAATATTATAGTACTTAAGCCGTTTTAAATAGTAAACTATTCTTAAAATATTTAAATATTCTATAATAGTACTATTAGAGCTATCCTTTTAAATTTATTAATTAGAGCTTTTATAGTAGAATCTATTTTAGTAGATTTAACTACTAAACTTCTATTAATAGAAGTTCGAATAATATCTTGCGTAGTAAAGGCTAGACATAGTAATAAATAGTAGATAACGTAGTAAATAACGTAGTAGATAGTATAATAGATAAAATACTAAGTAACTTAATAAATTAAGTTAATAAAAATAATATAGATAATAATAAAGAATTTATATACTACTTCTATTTTTTAAAGATTATTAATTATAAATTGAAAATGGATTTAAACTATAGTAAAGTCCGTATAATTAATAAGAAATGGATTTAAACTATAGTAAAGTCCGTATAATTAATAAGAAATAGATTTAAACTATAATTAAGTCCGTGTATTTAATAAGAAATGGATTTAAACTATAGTAAAGTCCGTATAATTAATTAAAAATGGATTTAAACTATAGTAAAGTCCGTATAATTAATAAGAAATGGATTTAAACTATAGTAAAGTCCGTATAATTAATAAGAAATAGATTTAAACTATAGTTAAGTCCGTGTATTTAATTTAAAACGGATTTAAACTATACTAAAGTCTATAATAAATTTATAATAAAGACTTTAAACTTTTTTAAGTTAAGAATATAAATATAATACTTCATAACTAGTAAAAGTAAAAGTAAAAGTCTTTTAAATTATTTACTATACTATCTATCTATCTTTATCTATCTTTTTATAACATGGGTTCTAAAATTAATTTTACTAAAGAGGATTTAAAAGTCCTAATTTAGAATTACCTCCTATAACTAAATTAGCTAAGGTTTTAGTACTAAACAATTTAAATTAGAAGTTCTACCTTATATAGATAATGAAACTAGAAAGTTTAGAGCTAGTTGTAATTTATGTAAATATAAAAAAATTAGTACTTGGCCTTTTAATACTACTAATTTATATAGTCATTTTAAACATAAACATTTTACTTATTTAGAACCTAATTTAGATGAAAATAGTTCTAATTTAGATGATAATAGTAGTATAAATACTATTAATAATTATTTTAGTAATTCTAGTAGTAGTAATCTTATAAGAAAAAGACCTAGTTTTATACTATTTAATAAAGAAGAATATAAAAACTACTTATTACAATTTATTATTAATAATAATTTACCTTTTAGTTTAATAGATAGTCCTAGTTTTAAAATTTATTAAAATATATAAAAGACGATTTGCCTACTATTAGTAGAGAAACTATAAGAAATGAATTAACTATTTTATATAATAGAGAAACTGCTAAACTAAAGAATAAAATTAAAAGTAATAATAGTAAATTTTCTATTATATTAGATGAATGGAAATCTAGTAATAATTTAGATTTTCTAGCTATTACTCTACATTTTTATAATAATAAATTTCAACTAGAAACTTATTTAATAGGATTTGAGGATTTAAATAATCTAGATAGTTATAATAGTAGTAATCTTTATTCTATTTTAGAAAAGGTCTTATTAAATTATAAATTAAGTGATAAATTATTAGGAGTAACTAGAGATAATGCTACTCCTATTAATAGTACTATAGAACTTTTAAAAGATAATTTTAGATTTAAATTTAATAATAATATAGTAGATATTAAATGTTTCGCCCATATTTTAAATTTAATTAGTAATACCTTTTAGATTATATATTTTTTAATATAAATACTACTAAGAAGTTTAATACTAATATTAATAATATAATAGAAATTTACGAAATAAGAAGAACTAATTTAAATATTAATAAAATACTAGAAGATACTAAAGCTATACCTATAACTATAAGAAATTATATAACTAAATTTAAAAATAATCACTATCTTAAGAATAATTTTAGAACTACAGTAAAAGAAAAAATAGTAATACTAATAATAAAGGAGTAGAAAACTTAATAAAGGATAATTTAACTAGATGGTTATCTACTTATAATATGATAGAAAGATTTCTTTATTTTAAAGATGAAATTACTACTATTACTAATAAAGTTAATAATTTAGATAATATTAGAAAGAAAAATATAAATTTAGAGCCTAAAATACTAGAAAAGGATTGGGTTTATTTAGAATAAATTAGAACTATTTTAGAAATTTTTAGAAAGCCTACTATAAAGCTACAAACTATAAATTATTCTAATAACTATTTTACTATTATTTATATTACTAAATTATATAATAGTCTAGAGTCATTCTATTTAAAAACTTATAATAATCCTTTTATTAACGCCGGTTTAAAAGAAGCTAAAAAGAAACTTTTAGAATACTATCCTATTTTAGATAATAATATAGATAAACTAAAAGACTTATATTTAATAACTATCTTAAATCCACAATTTAAATTAGATATATTTAAAAATTTAAATTATAGTAATGAAATTATAAGTAGTATAAAAGATTATTTTATAGAAATTTATAATGAATATAAAGATATTTATAAAGATAATATTATAGATACTACTTTTAATAATACTACTATTAATTTAGATATAAATAATAGTAGTAGTGATGATGAATTATATATAACTAGTAATAATATTAATACTTTAGTAATAGAAAACGAGCTAGAATTATATTTAAATGAGGCTAGAGTACCTAAAGATATTAATATAGAAGACTATTATAATTCTAATAAAACTAGATTTCCTATAATATATAGAATAGCTAAAGACTACTTAGCTATTCTATCTACTTCTAATGCTAGTGAATCTACTTTTTCTAAAGTAGGTGATATAGTTACTAAAAAAAGAAATAGACTATTACCTAGTACTATTAAAAAACTTATAATTTTAAAAGATAGAAATATAGTAGAAGATGAAGAAGAAGAGATTAACGATAATAAATTACTAAGTAAAAAAAATAATAGATCTAGAAATAAAGGTAAACAAAGGGCTACTAGTAATAATACTATAATAGATTTAGAAGAAGTAGAATTAGAAGATAGAACTACTACTAGTATTACTAGTTATAGTAGTATTAGTAGTGGTAGTAACTATAGTATATAGTTTAGAAATTATCTTAAGTTTTTTTATATTTTAAAGTTAACGATTCCCTAGATTATAACATGTAGTAAAAATTCTACTTTTTAAAAAAATTAATTATAGCTTACCTAATTAAGTACTTAATATAATTCTTATATAATATAAGTCGTATTAAGAACCTTATTATTTTCAATCTACTAGCGTACTTTTAGTAATCCAATTACGACTTTTAATTAATAGTTTTCGATATATTTTAGAAAGTGTCTTAAAGTAGCCTTTAGAAGATACTTACTAAAGTAGTCTTTTTAATTATATTAAGTTTCTAGCTGACTAGTTATACTATTATACTAATTCTAATAGATTATAGCTTAATCTAAAGTACTATTTTATATATATAAAATAGATTTATTATTATATTTATAATACTAGTTTTAGTATATACTTTTTATAAAACTATTCTACGTCCTTTAGAGTTATTTATAAAAGTAGTAGTTTTAAAAATTAAAATAACTTAATATCTAAATAAGTAACTGCTATAATTTAAATTATATTTAAACTATATAAAAGTACTCTATAATATCTATATTTTAGATATAGTGTATTATTATAGAATCTATTTATAAACTATACTTTTATTAAAAATCTTAGCCTCTTAGAACTTTATAATAGAAACCTATCTTATTACTCTATTATTTATAATATTTCTACTAAATATAGTAATAATAATAAGTATTAACTTATTAAAAAGTATAATCCTAGTAAATATATTTAGAAAAGATAAATAGAATAATCTAAAAACTTCTTTTAATTATTTTCAACTAGACTTTAATAATTATAAGCTATAAACTTTATAGTCGAGAAAGATAGTACTATACTATAATAATTATAAAAGAAATCCTAATAATTCTCAAATTCCTAGACTTAATTACTAATTTAGTAATTTAGTAATTACTATATAATTACTAAATTTTCCTTTAGTAATTAGTTTTAGTAATTAGTAATTAAGAATTTAGTAATTAGTAATTAGTAATTAGTATTTGCTTAGTAATACTATTTAGTAATACTAAGTAATACCAAGTAATATTTAATTACTAAATTTTGCAACACTGCTTTAAAGCTAAGGAGACACCACCTAGAAATACTTTAAGTAGTATATATAACTTTACTTTCTAATCTAGTGAATTATAGTTTAGAAGTAGCTACAGCGTATACTTAAGCTTATATAGTAGAAGGACTAAACAGTCCATTCTTTCACAACCTACCTTAATATTATTAAGGATTAACTTACACCCTACACTGAGGAACAAAGGGTACAACACCATTTCTTAAAGTTAAGACTTAAGCTATAGAGGGTAATTACTAACTATTATTAAGTATCTATTATAAGAGAAGACCTTATTGCGTTAGGCTCTATACTTAAGCGGAATCTACGCTGTGCATTGCAAGTATAAAAATACTATAGCCGCCACGTATTAAAAGGTAAAACACAAAGAGGCTATACTACAAATTAATAAATATCTAATAATAAAGGTAGACCTTATAATAAAAAAAAACATTATATACTATAAATATAATAAGGTTGGCTACTACCACGTAAATAAATACCGAGTAGTAATCTAAACTAAATCCCTATATAGATTAATAAGGTAGGAAAGGTTAAGCCTTACTAATAATCTAGGGATAGTGAGGCGCCTACTAATATATATTCTACCGGGCATAAAGCATATATATAGCGTAGCTAAGGATATAGGCCTAAAATGGCAACTTTAAACTATTCTTAACCTATAGGCTAATATTAGTCTAATTAGTTAAAGGATCGCTATAGAGATGAACTTATAACCTATTAAAGGAGCTAAGCTTCTAAAACTAGGATAGATTAGAGCCTAATATTAGAGTATCTACGCCGCTTATACGCTCTAGGTGCGTCTAATAGACGACACGGGTGTTTAATACTATATAATAATAATAGTCTATAGTATTAATAAAAAGGGGTTCCTCTCTTACTAGAAACCTATTCTTATAAGAAGGGGAGATATCCATCTTAGTTATAGTACTTAAATATAGCGTTAGGGTTATACTAAAGCTACTATATAACTTATTACTATATAAAACTTTAAAAGGAAATTAAGTAAACTAGCTCTAATCTATTCCTTCTAGGAGTTCTATAGACTACTAGTGTAAACTTAAAGCGTCTTACTTATATTAATAAAGCGTGTATAGCGTAAGTACTAAGCCTCCTAGACGTATTATATGAATATAATAATATATTTAATAAGGAAGTAGTATCTACTCTTCTAAAATTTAAAGAATCTAACTACATAATTCCTATTATAGAGGGGAAGGAACCTCCCTATAGGCCTTTATATAACCTTTTAGCGCGTGAGCTTTAAGTACTCTAAGAGTACTTAGAAGATACTCTTAAAAAGGGGTAGATTAGGCATAGTACTAGTCCCACTAGAGCACTAATTTTATTTATTCTAAAGAAGGATAGAACGTTACAACTTTATATTAACTATAGAGGACTTAATATTATTACTATTAAGGATCGTTATATACTTCCTTAGTTAGAGAGATACTTAATTATCTATTAGGCGTATATTATTACACCATCCTAGACCTCTATAATACCTATCATAGAATTTAGATTTAGGTAGGGGATAAGTAGAAAATAGTATTCTAAATTTAATATAGTTATTTTAAATATCTAATTATATCTTTTAGGTTAATAAACGTACCCTTGAGTTTTTAGGTATATATTAATAAGGTACTAGTATAGTACCTAGACCATATATATATTATATATCTAGATGATATACTTATCTATATTTATAGTAAGGATATTACGTTCTACTAGTATACTATACGCTCTATACTTAAATTATTATGAAAAGCTAAGCTTTTTATTAATTTAGGGAAGTACACGTTTACCTTAGGTGATATACATTTCTTAACTTTATTATTAGCACGTGAGGTATCTGCGCGGATCCTACACGCACGGAGATAATAACTAGATGGCCATAGCTAATAAATATTAAAGAACTCTAGTTATTTTTAGGATTTATAAATTTCTATTAACGTTTTATTAAAGGTTATATAAAAGAAACCACTCTCTATTAGATCTACTAAAGAAAGAACAAGAATTCTAGTAGAATATAAAAGCTAAGAGTATCTTTAAAAGGCTTAAAGAGCACTTTTTAAGTAATGTCTATCCTACGCTACTTTAACCCTACACTTACTATTTAATTAAAGATAGATATATCTACTTTTATAATCTCTAGTATCCTATTATAGCTATTTAAAGATTAGAAATGGCATCTAGTTACTTTTACTTTAAGAAAACTTTAAGTCATAGAGCTTAATTACGAAGTTTATAATCTTAAGCTTCTTACTATTATCTATTATTTTAAATAGTGGAGACATTATTTAGATAGCGTATAGTATACTATTTAGATACTAAGTAATTATAACAACCTGCGCAGTATATACGCTATATAGAGGCTAAGCCCATAATAAGCGCGTTAGGTAATATATCTAATAGCTTTTAATTTTAAGATGAAATACCGTCTAGGAAAAATAAATCCTACGGACGGGCTATTAAGAAAAATAAATTATATATAGGAGAACCTATTATTAACCCATTTATTATCTACCCTGCAGAACAAGTTACTATTAAGGGATAAGTATAGTAGAGTAAAGGATTTATAAATAAGCTTAGCTTATTAGGTATATATAAGATATTATAGAGTTAATGTTAGATTACTATTTTTTTAGTAAACGAATTGATTAGATTGCTATATAAGAAATATGAGTCGGATAGGTAGAATTTATAGATCATGAGATCTTCTACTTATAAAACTCTAAGCGTTTAGTATTTAGATTATTAGAATCCTTCGGATCGTGATCGTTCCGTTGTTAAAAAGCAACCTAAAGCCTTATATTTATAATATACCCCTAGATGAGCTTTATTAGTAGTAAGTCTATAAGGAGCCTATAACGGCGAGCCTATAATCTAGTAGTATTAATAAGCTTATAAGTATATAAGGCTCTATCGTAATAATTATAATTAGTTATATATAAGCTTTTTATTAGTTACCCTAGTAATTATATACTTTTCTTTAAATATTTCTAACCGCCTTGCACGTGATCGCGTAAATGGGTGACTAGAATAATAAACTTATTATAATCTTATACTCTCACCTTCTCTACTCTCTTTAACCTCTCTTTTAATTATTACGTTAGATCTCTATTTTTATATTTTTTTAGTTTTGTTTTATTTTCGCTCACGCTCTTTAAGATCTTAATTATGGTATATAGCTATCTCTAGACTTCTTATTTTATTGATCTTTTTATCTAGGTAACTCTATAGAAAACGCGCGGTCATCCTTATAAGCCTATAGTAATCTTATTCTTATTATACTTATTATCTAGTTCTGAGGAAGGTCCTCGTAGTTCCTAAGATCCTTAAGTTGGCCTAATCCTTATATCTCGTTATACTATTAAAAAGGAGCTCTAAATTAGAAAAATGGCGAAGATATTCCTTTATTAATTAAAAATAAGAGTAATTCTATATAAAAGAAAGGTACTAAGAAGCGCGTTTATGGTGCTCCTCGTAAAGAGTCTTATTAGGGATATATATAAAGCGCGATCTCTGGTTAATCTAATAATATCTATTTTAATCTTATTAATAGCTCTATTTATTATTATGGTTACTCTTTGGTTATAGTTATATTAAAGTATAAGTTTTCTTTTAAAATTATATAGTTTCTTCCGCTGATTATCTGGTAGCCCTAAGGATCTTAAGCCTTACGTGGCTAAATATCTTTAAGCTTATTAAGAGGATTAGACTATAAGTTATTTAGATCTCTGGTTTCGTTTATTAGGCTAATAGATCTTAGAATAAGGACGTTAAAGAGCTATATAATTTTATAAAAGTTATCTTTAACTATATTTATTATAGTCTTCTATATAAGATTCCCCAGCTCTCGCCTAGTAATACTAAAAGCTCTAGTTAGGTTAAGATCTCCTCCACTTCTAAGGGCTTACTATAGTTAAAGATTTCTCCCTCATATTAAGATCTCTTTAAGTCCTAAGCTATACTATGATTTAAATCCACTCGTGATAAGACTAGGAATATAATTATAATTAGTAATAGAGATAAGTTAAGTAAAAAGGTGATCGTAAGACTACCCTAGTTCTAGTTATTAAGAAGAGTTATAAGCGTAATCCTACTTCTAACGCTAATAAGGCTTATTCTACTATTAAGAAAACTTATAAGAATATTTTTAAGGTTAATCTAAACCTTCTAGAGGAGCTCTTTAGTAATTAAACTATAAAACCTAAAATTACTAAAGAGTAGTTAAAGATTATCCATGTGGCGCTTTAGAGCTAAAAAATAAATAGGGGATATTCCTATCTTTATTCTAATTACCATTAAGACTCCCGCTAATAGCTATCTCCAACGCGATCTTAGTAACGTTTAAAAATCTAAGCTTAGAGTTTTCCTATTATTAAGTAGTCTATTAAATCCGATAATTAATTCTATACTTTTAATAATAAGCTCCTATTTGGGATCCTCCTTACTATTCTAGTTAAAGCTTACTCTTTAGTAAACCTTCTTATATAAGTAGCTTTATTACTTCTAACTATGCTCTAAGCTAGGGTGTTCCCTTTTCCCATAGTACTTAGGTGATCCATAGTAGTCTTATAGGTGTATAAAAGCGTGCTAAGGTCTATATATTACTTAATAAGTTTTTAAATCTTTTAAGTAGTTAAATAGGAGCTTTCGCTCTTTCTTAACTTTAGTTAATAGACTTTTCTATACTCTTATAGTATTATATTACCCTTAAGCTATATTAGTAGATGATATCCTATAGAGGAGCTTAGCTTCTCTTATAATAATTTAATTACGGTTTCTCTATTAATCTTTCTACTATATAGTGATTAAATCTTATAGATTTAGAAGCTCTATAAAATACATAAACTACTATTTTATTAATAGTTTAGTAAGCCCGTCTACTAGCATATTACTTATAGATAGATAGGAAACTTTAAAGATCTCTTCATATACTCTTATTATAGCTATATATTCTGAATGTTAATATGGCGTAGACGCGTAGTTATATATTTATTTTTTCTATAATAAGCCTAATTATCTACTTATTATTATAGAAAATTCATATATATCTCTTAAGTCTAAGATAAGCTTATGAAAGAGGCGCTTTAGAGCTATTATTTCCTTACTTATATACTCTAAAGCTAAAGCTCTACTTCTATTATAGATATTATTATTATACTCTAGTAAGCTGCTTTCCATAAAATCAGTCCTCTAAATAGTATAATAATATATTTATAAGAAGATTATCTAGTCTCCGGATTATCTATAAATAAGGCATTTCTATAAATTAGTAGATTAGGATTATTATATCCTCTATATTAAATAGATTTCTAGCGCGTTCTATATAGAAAAGTAATTATATGATCTACTACTATAAGATATTCTAGACCTAGATTTATAAGAAAGTATAAGAGTTTTAATATTATAAAAGTAATATCTAGTTATATTATAATCGCTATATAAAGTACTAATCTAATATACTTTTAATAGATCTTAATATCTCTCTTTATTACTTCCCGGAATATTTTCCAAGCTCTTTTAATAGTAAGGGTATAGCTAGGAAGCTTCTATTAGTATCTAACTTAAACCGTTTTATAATCTTATTAATATAGATATTATATATTAGGGTGATCATTCTATATTCTTAATCTCTTATAACGCACACCCTAAAACTATTTAATAGGTCCTTATTACTCTATTTTATATTTTTCTATAATTTAATTTTATATTACTTAAGCTTCTCGCTTATATCTTTCTTAAAAAATAAGAAAAAATATTATCTATATAGAAGATTACTAAAATCCTTTATTTCTTATTAAAGAATAAGTATAGTTCTTCTTTTTTTTAATACGCTAAGCCCTCTGGCTTTAAGCGTGCCTAAGAACTCCTCATACCAAAGGAGCGGCAATCTCTTAAGTTATATAAAGTTCTATTAAGTTTTATATATTTTTAGCTTTCTTAAAACTATCTAGAAACTTATAGAGCACTAGATTTTCTACTATAATATAGGTATTTAGAAATATATCTACTATATTATACTAAAGAATCTTTAGATTAAATTCTACTATAATCGTTATAGCTATTCTGAAAGAATGGGCTGCTAAAGTAGCTGTATATATTAAACTAAGCGTGTCTTTCTCTTGAGATTTTCTCTTATAATAATATGAGCTTTATACTTAAGAAAGTATCTATTTTAATTATATTTATATATCTAAATCTATTTTAGTAGAAGTAGACGTTTAGAGTTTCGTCTCGTTAAATTTCTAACTATGTCCCTTTCTTCTAAAGTGTGTCGATTTCTTTATAAGAGGCTTATTTAAAAAGCTTTCTAAGTAAATATATACTTAGTTACTTTAATTTAAGGGTTCTTTTGGAAGCTTATCCTATATAGATAAGTAGAAGGTGCCACTAACTATAACTTTAAGAGTATAACTAACTCTATAATTAAGTTAATTGTAATAAAGGGTCGCCGCTTATTCTAGACCTCTATTACTCTAAGAAAGAAGAATATATTTATAAAGTTTTACTATGGATTATTAGATAGATCTATAATTAGTATATAAATACTTTAGTTTATCTTACCCTCTAATTAATTACTAGATCTAGATCTTCTATTCCTCTATTATCTAAGTGGTAGAAAATATCTATATACTTAATTATTTATAGGAGTATTTCCTATAGTCTTATATTTATATAAATAGTGTAATTATCAACGCGTCTTTACTTTTAATATATTAGTAGGTTTACTACTTCTTGTCTAGGGCTGTAGGATCTTCTAACCTAGTTTAAGAGATAGATATTAAGTTCTTAGGTTTATACTAAGGGATATCTTTACCCTCTAGGAGCGGCGTTCCAGTCCTACCTAGTTAATATATATCTAATTAGGCACTAATCTCTTAGTGATCCCTTAATAGATTATCCCCTAAAATACCTGGCTCTAGTATCCTATTAGGAGTTATAAGTTCTATATTCCTAGATCTCTATATATAGCTCTTAACTACTTACTGGCCACGCTCTGATATAGTCCGCGTAGAGTCTAATCTTAAGGTTTTATAACTAGAAGGCTAGCTGGCCATCTTTTTAATCTGCTTAATTTCTTCTCCTTTAAGGATCTCCTTAGTAATAGATCTAGTTTTAGTACTCACTTACTTAAATAGTTTAGATAGAGGATTAAGGATTCATTTATAGGCCTCTTCTAGATTAGTAATTTCTCCTTTATTGAGAATCTCGACGATCTTCTCTATTTCTTCTTTTTTAAAATCTTCTTATTAGAGTCCTTCGTAGAATAGATTTTTATTAAACAATAACGTTATGTGTTATAATTACCTAATTAAGTATTGAAATCTATATTCTATAAATATTAAGCTCTATATTCTACTAGATATCTAATATAAGCTTTATAAATTTACTTTAAATCCTCGTCTGTCGCTGCCCGCTAACGCTCCTGTTTAAAGGATATATATAATAGTTATAGATAAAGATCTACTTTTTAGTCTAGATATAGATTAGCTATCATAGCTCTTATAGCTATAGGCTTATAATATTGAAAATATTATTAAAACTAGCTATCTAGTACTTTATTTAGAGATTAAAGGCTATAAATAGTGGAAGGAGCTTATTCTATAAAGCTATAATACTATATCTATAATCTTAGACTATAGTTTAATAGAGATTTACTCTATTCTTATTTTAATGCTTTTATTATAATTTCTTGCCCTGTTCTTTCCGGCGCATCATTGTTGCTTATACGTATAAGGTGGTGGCTGACTAATCTCTATACCTTCTTATTCTATCTAGATCTTATATCTTAATCTTTTTCTTTATAATAGTATTATAGTATCGTTGTCCTAGTAGATTATAGTAATAGTAAATTTATAAATGGGTTAATAATCTATAAATATTTATAACTAGCTATTATAAATTGTACTACTAGAATTATAACTGTGTCGCTCTTTAAATAGGAAAAGAAGGCGATTATTATTATAGATCTTCCTACTAAACTCTTCTTTATAATTAAAGAAGGATAGATTAGTTATACTATATTAACTCTAAAATTTCTAGAATAATAGTTACTATACTTATAGTTTTGAATAAGTTCCTTAATCTAATAATAATACTATAAGCGTATATTCCACTATGACTCTTAGTCATCTTAAGATTACCTATATATAGTATAGGTCGCGTAATATACTTATAGTTTAATCGTATAATCCTTTAATCCGTACGTTATATATACTATAGACTAAGGCTTTTAACACTTTTGAGCCTAGGTGACTAAGATCTATTACTTAAGAATATAAAAGTTATTAAGGTTTTTATATTAATATAATATATCAGGCTCGTTTAGCTAATTGCATTATATTTATTATTAATAGATAGTAGGGGATCGGTTTATATTCTAAAACATGGATCTATTTTTAGCTAAGCTAAGCTATAAATATAATCTTCGTTTTAGAATATAAACCAGTTCCTATATAATATATTATTTAAACTAGATACTAGATCTCTACCTTCTTTAAACGAGCTTCCGATATTATATTAATATAAAGCCTTTAATAACTTTTTATATTCTTAAGTAATAGATCTTTAGATTAAGCTCTATTTTACTATATAGTACTCTTTTAAGAAGTCTTTCTCCAGTTCTAAGGTGGAAATATTTATATCTCTACTTCTACGCTCTAAATTATAGGTGGCTTCTTAAATATTCTAGATACTAGTAAAGCGTAATTATTAATAAGGTATACTATAGTTCCTCTGTCTGGGATTATGCTCTCTAAGAAAGGATGAATGCTAAGATGTAGTGGAATATGCATATAGTATATTATTAGATTAAGGCTATCTAAGTCTATAAGTATAGTAACTATTATTCTAGAAATTTTAGAGTTAATATAGTATAACTAATCTATCCTTCTTTAGTTATCTTAGTATATAGATTATTCTATTTAGGTTTAGTAAGATAATTAGGATCGCCTTCTTTTCCCTATTTAAAAACTGACATGGGTTATACCTAGTAGTAATAATTCTATAATAGCTAGTTATAAATATTTATAGATTATTAAATCCCATTTATGTTTTCCGTTCTTATAGGGTAGGGCTTCCTCTAGTTTCCTACGCTTTATTATCTTTTATTAATCTAGCTTATTTCACATCTAAGCTTTATCCCGCAAAAAGTAGAGAATATTTTAAGGCTTTTCCGTTATTTATTCAGAGCGCATGTTCTTATAATAGTAAAAAAAGATCTTTCTAACTTATACTAGATTAAGGGATTTATTATCTAGAGTTTAGTCTTAGATAATACGTTAATTCATGGATCGTGCCTAATCATGTGATCCTAGGAGTTAACGTATCTAGGAAATTATATACTATAAGTTCCCTCTTAATATTAGTGATCTTATAGGTTTTAACTTTATTATAGATAAGTAGCTAGTCCTTATACTAGGTTTTTAGGATTTGGCCTAGCGTTCTTAGCCTTTTTAAGGTAAGTATAATATTAAGCTTAAACTAGGTTTTTCATATTAGTTTTAGTTGGTATAAGATTATTCTTTAAAGCTTATATAAGAGTTTATAACGTTAATTTATCCTTACTTACTAATTTGATTATTATAGGAGTAAGGAGATTAGGAGATACTATAGTATAAACTTAGTTCTAGATATTTTATACTCTTAACTAAATATTAACTATTCTATCGTTCGTAATCTATACTTAGTAAACTTAAGATTATAACTTTTTAGCTACTCGTCGGAGGCGCTTATTAGTTAATTTAGATATACTAGTACTATATTATTGATCATTTTAGCGTTATGAGCGTCTAGGTCTATTTAATCTATACTCTACGATTTTTTAGCGTAGAATTAAAGCTATATATACTAGTAGGGCTGGCTTATATAATCTATAAATTAATATCTTTCTACTAGGATCGCCGCATTAGTTATTTTATAAATAGAAGAGTTGATTAGATCTTTAAGATTAGAGTGGTAAAGAAATAGTAATCATAATATCTAAAGTATAGGGAGAACTTTTCTATATTCTAAAGCCTTTGGGCTTATAACTATGAAGTTATATTATTACTATTTTTTAGTGTTATTATTATCAGATTACTATAAGAAATATAAATAAATAGGTAGAATTTATGAATTATAAGATCTTCTATTTATAAAACTTTAAGTATTTTAGTATTTGGAATTATTAGAATCCTTTAAATCGTGATCGTTCATTTGCTTAAGCAACCTAGAGCCTCATGTCCACGATAGATATATATAATTAATATAGATTTATAAGGTCTATTCTGATGTTATAATTATATACGCTATATATACTATACTTACTAGCTAGGTATTAGTTAGTAGCGAACCTATAATAGTAGAATCTAATCTACTTATTAAAATAAAATAACTTTAGTAAAGGAATATCTTTACTATTAGTATATTATAAACTTAGCGAGTAAGGATAGTACTTAAAAATATAGAAAGGCGTACGTTTAGTATCTTAGAAAATAAAAAGGAAGTCTAAGATATAATAGTAGATTATATATTCACAAATAAACAGCTATTAATTGAGATTTATTCTAGAACTATAATGCATTATATAATAGGTCATTTTTAGTATACATAGGACGCTTAAGCTTATTAAGAGGACCTACTATTAATCTGAAACAAGTTAAGACGTTTAGAAATATATAAGAATATATACTATTTGCTAAAGGAGTAGAGCTCTAAGGTATAGTAAGTATAGTAAGCTAGCACTTTTACTAGTTCTGGGGATATCTTTAAGGAAGTCTTACTAGACTTTATTATAGGATTACCCTAGTTAAGGATTATAGGCTATACCTTTAATATAATCCTGTGATTATATACTACTTCTTTAAAATAGCTATCTATATTTAGCACTAAGGATTGTGGGATGTAGATAATTTAATACCTATTTTAGGAGATTGTCACAAAGTTTGGTATATGAGTATTATATTAGATAGAGATCTATCTTCATCTCTATATTTAGATAAAAATATCTACTAGCTTCCATTAAAATAAAAGCGTAGGTTAAGCA